>CAMPQE020000001.1:3841952-5041952 GCA_946902985.2 Meconema thalassinum | reverse complement strand
GAAAAATCGATCAGCTAAGAGATTATGATTTGTAGGAAAATATAGTCTTACGTAGAGGTAGAAATGTCGATATACAGTGACATTCGATGATATAAAGTGGAGAATGGAGGGTGATTAACACAAAGACCATTGCTCATACACTTTTCATATAACAGAGGGAAGGATCAAGCCGAAGACGAATGAGACGCTGCTCCGTTACTTGACTGATACCTTAAGCCAAAAGAAAACTCTGATGCGACAATCCAAAATGGAGGTAGTCTCGAAAAGACACCAGTAGTGGGGTAGTGAGAGAGCTGCTACCTGGGCCCCTACTTTCATATAACCTTTGGCGATATCTCCCGAACGCATAATCGGATTTTAACGAAAGAGGTATTGTTGACGTTAGGGTGACGTTCTCTTTGCTAAGAATGTGTGTTGGCATTTTTTTTAATGTTTGTTTTTGACATTGGTGCTATTTTTTAAACGGTGAAGATGAGAAAAAAGTTTGTTTGACGTGAATGAAAGGTCCCTAGGCCATATAGGGGGAAAGCAAGTTTCAAGTGTGTAGTACAAAAGAAAATGATAGCCTAGATTCTGGCGAACATTGGGGATATTTCGCGAACGCATGGTAGGATTTTAACGTATGAGGTGTTGTTGGCGTTGGGATGACGTCCTGTTTGCTATGAATGTGTGTTGGTATTTTTTTTTTTTTTGAAAGTTGTTGGTTTTGAAATGGGTGCTATTTTGGAAACGATGAATTTTGGTAAAAAGTTTGTTTGACGTTAATGAAAGGTCCCTTGCCCCTCTAGATAGAAACCAAGTTTCAAGTCTGTAGGACAAAAGAAAAAGAATTTTGAAAAATGATGACTAATTTGGAAACGGTGAAGTTGAGAAAAAAGTTTGGTTGACATGAATGGTTGGTATTTACCCCCTCTACCCGCACCATAAATTTCAAGTCTCTAGGTGAAAAACCTATGCACGTTTTACAGTTCTCCTGCAAGTCGCGTGTGTGCTTGAAAAAGTTAGGTGGTAGGGAGGAGTAGGGTTGAGTGAGGGATCGTTTAGATGGTATTTTTCCCACTCTATTTGATGGTGAGGTTATTTTTCAAAACGGGTGGAATTTGGAAACGCAATTTGGGGTAAACATGTTGTTTTGACATTTTGGGGATTTTTAATAAAAGTGATAGTAACATGTATCATGTTTTTTTTTGTATCGTCGTTTGTAAGCAGGTGGACTTTTTAAATGATTATTTATAGATTAGTTATTAAAAATAATTAAAGAACCCCAAAAACTAATAGGTCATTCGCTTTTTAGTATCTCGCTAACCAATAATGGGATTTAAACATATGGGGTGTCGGAGGACTCGTGGTCTATGGACGAGGTATGTCCACCCCAAAGTAAAAATCTATCCTTACCCGTGGTGAAGTAGTAATTTATTTGAATGCATACGAACTTGGCGGCTTTTGTTAGAGAGCGGGCTTTTTAAATGATTATTTATAGATGAGTTTTTTAATATTTATTTTAATAGACCCAAAAAACTAATAGGTCATTGGCTTTTTAGTATCTCGCTAACCAATAATGGGATTTAAACATTTATGGAGTGTCGTAGGACTCGTTGTGAACTCCCCTTTTCTATGAATGAGGTATGTCCACTCCCAAAGTAAAATCTACCCTTACCCGGGGGGATAAATAATATTTTTTTGTATGTGTGCTCACTGACGGCTTTTGTCAAAAGGACCTAACTACACTTTTGTTAATATTTTCTGAACCCCTGATGGGATTTTGCCATAGGCAACATCCTAGCACTTGGGAGGGGGGTGGGGGTGACGTCCCGTTTTTTGAATGTATGATTCAATTTTTGTCAATATGTCGCTAACAAATCATATCACGTATCACAACGTATAAAATAGGATTTAAGACGACACTCAAAAGACGTTTCATATTCATCAAGTCCGTTATTATCAGGAACCATTTTCTGCCAACAGGTGCTTACTGCATATGGCAAGGCTTTACACTCCAGGGTTAGTCAGTCTTTTTTTAATAAGGATGCTCTATATACCCTACACAAGGCTATACATGTTAGTTCTGAACACTTAGTGTTAATTTTATATTAAACTTATATGCACAGCTTGTACAAGCACGTTTTGCATGCAGTCAAACTTTCTAAGATAGTTACATACAACACGCAAATTATTTTTCCGCTACCTAGCGATGGATATGAGCACTCACTGGTGATATCCGAGGTGAGCTGATTTGCTCACACATTTGCTTTCACATTGGCTCCCATATTTGCTCCCACATTTGCTCCCTTATTTGCTCCCATATTAATGCCAACTCTTATAACTATAAGCAGCAGCAAAATGTAAATGAAATAATATTTCTGATGATGTTCAAAACAAAAGTCCTGTGGTCTTGGTTTTGAATTCACAACGATGGTTGTCAGCCAATTAGTTACACTACAGGAAACTTTTATTTTTGTGTTGTGTTGCATGATAATTTGCCCATCTTGCGGTGTAGTGGCTAGTATACTTGGGTGTTATCCCTGAGGTCTTGGCTTCCAACTCAACTAAGCCCAGAATTTGATTTTGATCTGAGAGTTGAAAGGTTAGGTTAGGTAAAGTTAGGTTAGGTGAAGTTGTGATAGGTTAGGTTAGGTTAAGTTGGGTCAAGTTAGGTTAGGTTAGGTGAAGTTAGTTTAGGTTAGGTTAGGTGAAGTTGGGTTAGGTTAGGTTAGGTGAAGTTAGGTTAGGTTATGACTAAGTTTGTTATGTCTAGTTGTTTTAGAAAAACACCACTCTTGCTCTCATATTGCTTTCATATTTTCTTTGCAATTTAAACTATCTTGACTTGTGTATTTACTTATGCTGGCTTATTTGTTGACATATTTGTTGGCATATTTGTTAGCATATTTGCTCCAACTTTTAGGTAGATTTCATTAAAAAGCTAACTATTGCAATGGGTCCCATGTTTCGACTTCCGGAAAATTTCGACATATCTTCGCGTTTCACATCCCCCAGACCCCAAAACCACCGTCAGTTCAAAAGTTTATATATAATTTATGTATATATATATATATATGTATATATATATGTATATCAGTTTCTTGTGGACACGATAACTGCCGTAATTTTGCACCAATTACTTCGAATTTTTTACCGACCTATAAAATCTCGGTCGAGTTCGTTACTGGGCTAAATCGGTCGAAGGGGGTGAAAATGGGGGGCTTTTTTCGAAAAAGTGAAATTTCGCTATAACTCTCTTAATACGTGCAATATCGAATCCATTCAAAGTTCATAATATGTGTCGGATAAGTGCCAAAAATTTATGTCAAATAAGATTTTTGATAGCACCAACCATTGACCAAAGGGGTGGAAAAAAGTGGGTTTTTCGGGAAACATTAATCATATCTCTCTTAATAGGCACAATATCAAAACCGTACAAAATGGACAATATTCCCCTAATAATTACCTAAAACTTTTGTCTGAAAGAATTTTTGATATGACCCACCATTACGCCAAGGGACGAGAAAAATGATTTCGGAATTATAAGAAAATGCCAAGACCTATCAGTGGTTGCCATGGCAACACTACTAAATTGATGAGGCATGGACCATCAGACGTTGCCATGACAACGCACTTGCACGAGATCAGATTCAGTATTTCCATCTGATTAAGTGGTTGGTTGGTTGGTTCTTAAGTTTAGGGGCTGCGACAACGCGGTCATGTAGCCCCGTGTACTTTGGGTGTGTGTAGAATCTGTCTGATAACCGGTGTTAATTGTGATGACTGTATTAGTGTGTGTTATCTGTTTGTTAATTTAAGTACTGCAACTAACAATTTTTCAGATAGTTCCTACTTTTGCCGCCAAGCGCCACTGTCAACGACTACGAGGCCAAGTTCAGAACTGAGCTACTAGACGCCGCCGCAGTCGGCTCTTGGCAACGAACATAGAAACCTAAGAGCGTTGTATACATTCTTAACCTATCCAATTTAGCTTCACACAGGTGCAATTAGTGGAAGGATCTTTAACATGCCATAAATCTATGACATGGGACCGCCGGCTTTACTTCCCCTCCGAAGGAAGGCATACTGAGGGATGTTTAACGCTCTTAAAAAATCCGACGGCTTCGGCCGGGTTTGAACCCGGTATCTTGGGCATAGAAGCTCAGCATGTTACCGACTACGCCACCAAAGCCGCCTGATAAAGTGGGAAGCGGCTTCGGTGACGTAACTGGTAGCATGCTGAATGTCTATGCCCAATGTCGCGGTTTCAAAGCCGACCGAAGTCGTCGGATTTTCTAAGAGCACTAGAATCCCTCAGTATGCTTTCCTTTGGAGGGGAAGTTCCAACGTTCGTTGCGAGTTGATGGTTGGGGTGGCATCTAGTAGCCAAGTTCACAGCTAGGTGTCGTTGACGGTTGTACCTGGTAGCAACATTAGGAACTACTGCTTGAAATTGACCGTCTGCAGTACTTACATGAATTAAGACTAATACAGCCATTACAATTCACACCGTGTATCAGACAGATTCTACACTCACCCAAAGTACACGGGGTTAGATGACCGCGTTGTCGCAGCCCCTAAACTGAGGAACCAACCAGAGGTAGATTTCGTTAGAAAGCTAACTATTGCAATGGGTACCATGTTTCGACTTCCGGAAAATTTCGACATATCTTCGCGTTTCACATCCCCAGGCCCCAAAACCACCGTCAGTTCAAAAGTTATATATAATTTATGTATGTATATGTATATCAGTTTATTGTGGACACGATAACTGCCGTAATTTTGTACCAATCACTTTGAATTTTTTACCGAATACGTATACCTATAAAATCTCGGTCGAGTTCGTTACTGGGCTAAATCGGTCGTTGGGGGGTGAAAATGGGGGGCTTTTTTTTCGAAAAAGTGAAATATTGCTATAACTCTCTTAATATGTGAAATATCGAATCCGTTCAACATTCATACTATGTGTCGGATAAAGCCCAAAAATGTATGTTTGAAGAGTTTTTTTTATAGCACCAACCATTGACCAAAGGGGTGGGAAAAAGTGGGTTTTTCGGGAAACATTAATCATATCTCTCTTAATAGGCACAATATCAAAACCGTACAAAATGGACAATATTCCCATAATAATTACCTCAAACTTTTGTCTGAAAGAATTTTTGATATAACCCACCATTATGCCAAGGGATGAGAAAAATAATTTCGGAATTATAAGAAAATGCCAAGACCTATCAGTGGTTGCCATGGCAACACTACTAAATTGATGAGGGATGAGCCATCAGACGTTGCCAAGATAACGCACTTGCACGAGATCAGATTCAGATTTCCATCTAAGTGTGAAGCGGCTTCGGTGACGTAACTGGTAGCATGCTGAATGTTTATGCCCAAGGTCGCGAGTTCAAAGCCGGCCGAAGTCGTCGGATTTTCTAAGAGCGCCAAAAATCCCTCAGTATGCTTTCCTTTGGAGGGGAAGTTCCAACGTTCGTTGCGAGTTGCTGGTTGCGGTGGCATCTAGTAGCCAAGTTCACAGCTAGGTGTCGTTGACGGTAGTACCTGGTAGCAACATTAGTAACTACTGCTTGAAATTGACCGTCTGCAGTCCTTACCTGAATTACAGACTAATACAGCCATCCCAAAGTACACGGGGTTACATGACCGCGTTGTCGCAGCCCCTAAACTGAGGAACCAACCAAAATCTCTGCGGTAGATATAATTTTGCGTGAAGAAGTAACAGACCGTTACATAGTTGCACATCAGTGTCGAAACCTAGCATAAGGACAGTGTGACCACAAGTATAAAAATGGACCCCAAATGACAAGAAGGTTACCGTTCCCATAAGACAATAAAATGTTTAAAATAAGCATAAAATGACGAAAAACAAAGTTAATTAAGCTCCAATTATAAAATACCTTCTCGCATTAAATGAGGTCTGATCCTTCTACGAAAATCTGCATATTCTGCCTATTTTCGCCTATCCCCAAGTTTGTCCGGTGAAATCTACCTCCGCCTTCCGGCGTGCCGAGAGGACTTTTTTATATTTGCTTTGCTCCCACATTTGTTCCCATATATGCTCCCACTTTTTGCTCACAGTTTTTGCTCCCACATTTGTTCCCACTTTTGCTCACACTTCTTACCCCCACCTTTGCTCCCACTTTTTGCATCTATATATGCTCCCACATTAAACTATTGTTGTTATGACCAAGTTTTCTTTACTAGAGATTAGTTTATGCTTGATAGTAAGTTGATATGGAAGTATCAGTGACTAGGTATTGAACCCGATACCCAGTTGAGGCTATTGGCTACGCCAGCTGACATTGAGCCGTAGTTGAGATTTATGGGAAAAGTTGTAAAGATAGCGCTCAAATCGAGTCGAGAAGAATGTTAGGAAATGACGTAGAAGGCCGAGGATAAAGATGGCACTGCCAGTCAAGCAGATGGAATTATGGGAGGAATATTGAAGTATTATTAAGATCTATATGGAACATAGTATTATATCATCTCAGAAGAGAAGAAATGTCAAGCAATATATATGGTGATAACTTGAAGAAAGACAGATAATCCCTTAAGTTAGTGTATAACTTAATAGCCGAGATGATGGTGGTCGAGATTATACTTGTGACGCATGACCACAGAAGGTGGGGGAGCATCACGTGACAGCGCGGGGTAGGAGCTCGTCAACGCAGTCCAGAGACAGCAGTCGAGTTCAGCCAGCAAGGCTGAGTAGAACACATGCGCAGAGAGAACGGCAATGTTGAGCGGTGCACAGCACTTGTTACGTGAAGTGAAAGCGACAGTATTACTTCACCAAGCGGAGAGCGGAAAGTAGGTCAGAGAGTCAAGGCAAGCAACGCACGGTAGGCGATGCGAGGACCGGTTACGAGGCAAGCTGTACGGGCCGTGTAAGCAAGGGAAGAGCCGGGGTTAGAACAGCATTATAACCAGTTTGAGAACTTTATTTCGAGCTGCATTTTGTAACGCAGAACAGCACAGCAAAGCGGTATGGCGAGGCCAGCTTTAAGCGTAGATCATTCTGGAACAGTGCAGTAGAACAGAGAGTGCTAGTTCCGACTTTTATACGCAGGCAATATTAAAGAAGCTGAACTTCATTTCGACATTCAGTTACAACGTTATGAGCTGGGACTTGTATTCAGTAATCGAATTGTGCAGGCAGATAGTAATCATATACTGCCATTGTGAACTTCAAATGAACTTAGATATTCCAATGACATTACGACTTATCAAACTATGCATTTCATAACGGAATATGTAAAGCGACCATGGAGTCAAACCAACATTAACGCTTTTAAGCAAACGAAATGTTACGAATATATGCACTTATGAACATTGGCACGTGCATTAACATAATTCTTTTTCATGAATTATTATAAAATATCGAGTACGAACACAGCTACAGGGTGTTTCAAAAACGTATACACTTTCATAAATAAAATTATTTTCTGCAAGTGAGACTTAGCCGCTGTGGAGATTGAAATTTTAACAAGCAAACCGAACATTGTATGGGACAGTGGCGTAACACAGAAGAAGAATATGGGGTACGCTGCTTTTATGAACTTTTACGGAAGGATTTGGACAGTATCCGCTATGGATAACATGCAGTTCATCATGTCGGAGTAAACGAAGACAGAGACGCGATGGCACCACAGAGCGATGGATTCGGTTCCTGAAGAAGAGGCGGTCCAACAGCTGATTCACTTGGGATATGAAGGCAATCGTTATCGCGTGGGTGATGCGATATTCCCGTCGATCTTTCGAGAAATTTATTACACACGAGGATAATCGACGATCTTTGAAATATATTAACAGCTGATATGAGAAGGTACTGTAAGAGTTATGACTTTCTGATATGATTTTTTCATGAACACTGGGCATACTTGTATATATTTCTAGTAGGAGTTCTACGATTATTTAGACATGGCTTAGACATTATTTGCTCCAATTTTGCTAGAATATGGCGTTACCATATGATATGGCAGGCACCATTATACGAAATTCTCACCATTGGTTGGCTTTATTAAGCAGATGTTTTGATCTTTTAGACATTTTCCAGTAAGGATAGTTTTTCTTGGATAGTTATTTTTTTTGTGGCGAGTATTTCGAACTCGTGATCTGCAATTGGATTATTTAAATTACTTCGTCAGTTCATTGCATACTAGCGAGTGTGTATTATTCATCAGCAGGGATTTTTTTCATTGGATTGTTTGGAGATATTAAGATGTTATTCACTCAAGTGAATGAATATCGCTTTTATGTGACAACTAGAGACTTGTTGATTCCAATCTGGTACATTCACTCATTAGACAACGAGATGGGGCCTTTCGTATTTATACGATTGCGTGGTGGTACACATCTTTACCCATTGTTCAGGGCATTATCATGATAGTCTGCGAGGCAAGGCCTTTCGTATTTATACGATTGCGTGGTGGTACTCATCTCACTTGCCATTGAGGAACTCATTTTTATCATCCGAGTGTACTTGAGATTGTAAGAGGATCAAACAAGAAACTACTAGTCACATATCAGTCGAATTTTGTTAAATAAATTAAAAATAAATGTCAGCAGGGTTACATTTTGTAATTCTTGTTTGCCAATCCAATATTTTGTTGCTATACTCTTTTGAGAGTACTTTCATTTAACAGCTGATACAGCTGATGCTTTTGATAATTTTTATGATTGAATTTGATACCTTTGAGAAGGATTTAAAGTAATTGAATCTTGTAAGATGAATCATTATTGGTCAGATTTATTTTGAGGCAGATCAGTATTGCAAATTCTGATGTGAGAGATTATAGCACATTGGTGTTTTTCTGTGAAGTGAATTATGAGAATTTTAAGAGAATTTATGCTCTATTTGAAAGCAGATCTTGAATTTGATTTCGATTACTAAGGTAATATTTTTCCTAATTGTTTAAGAAGTTGTCTAGATGTGATCAGATTAATTACAGTTATTGGAGATTGTATGCGTTGATAATTTGAAGCCAGTTATATATTTTGTAGATCATGCAACGTGGTTAAGTGAAGTTTGTGATAGGCATTTTGTGGAAGTTGCCAAGTGGAAGTTGCAATATTGCTAATGTATTTTGAGGCAGACATGAGGTTGTCAAACCCAGTCTAGCATAATTTTGAGATTCATGCTGTGCGCTGAATATTTATGGAGTTTTGTGGAATAATTGTGGTATTCAGATATGGTATTTGATAACGTGATAGTAGATGATGAAGATATGGTATTTGATAACGTGATAGTAGATGATGAAGTTTTGGATAGTGAGATCCAACGTGATTCTGTGAAGGCAATAATATTTTTGGCATGATAATTGAATACGAGATATAACTTGGATGTGATAAAACTGTAAGACAACGTTCTATAACCCATATTAAACAATTTGTTAGGAAATTAAACAAATAAATAATGTTGATAATACAAGATTTTCTGATAATAATTAATGAATAATAACCTGAAGTTTAAGCATATTAATGATCTGACCTAATGAAATAAAAATCAGAATGACTAGATGAAATAATGAAAATCTAAATAACCAGATGAATAAAATTTAAATAAATTGATAAATTAAATTTTGGAATAAATCAATGAATTAAATAAATGGATGAATTAAAGATTGAATAAATAATATGATTTAAATAAATTAATAGATGATTAAATAGATGATGAATAACTGAATTAGAAGGTGATAATTTATTAAAGAAGCTGATGATTAATAAATTTAAATGGATTTAAATAAATTTAATTGAGAGATATGATTTGAATGATTTGAAGAATAGCAACTTGAGTTGATGAATTAAACAATTTATATGGATGATTTATGATGATTTAATCTGAAGGAGATGATGAAATGAGAGTGTGTGAATAATTAGAGAGCATAAAGAATTGATGATTATAATATTCATTTAAATGATTTGATGATAATGAATTAATTATTCTGACTTGAATATATTGAATTTTGAGATGAGAACTAATGTGAGAAATATTTAATTTTGATGATGATGATTATAACCAATGAGTAGTGGATTTTCTGTGATTCACAAACAAGCAATTATTAATGACAGTGTAAATAGTGTAAATTAATTATTCGATGTTTAGGAGCCTTTTACTAACATATTCAGCATTGGAATAATGCCATGCAAGCCATAAATTATGTGATATTTAAATATGTGATTAGAATATATGTGTTTAGACCGATTAATTATTTTTTTACATCCACATTCATGATGTTAATTTAAAGAGAAGTTAGGTCTCAGTTATCACGAATGTCAGTGACGCAAAGACATAGTGCTACGGTGATCCTGAGAACCCAAGTGAACTTTAGAAATTTTTCCTATTTTATGTGGATTAAATACACTTTGAGTAGAATAGAGATGGTTCGATTTTCTGGACAATGACAATTTAACGTTGGCATTCGACCATGCTCTCAGGTAGGATGAGTGTTTAATATGTCTGTCTGACTATCAAAGTTGAATAAATTTGTTTTTATCTTAGTTGTGATCTGATGATAATGTGATTTTCCTTTTTCTTTCCTTGTCTTAATTAAGGCTTAACCAGGAAGGATGTGGTTTGCTAGGGATTCAGTTGATGGCGCCCATTTATATTTGTATTTTTTTTTTATTAAATTTAAGCCCGTAACGACCCTGGAGATACTTTATCTCGTGTTACCCTCTGCTTTTGTGATATTTCAACTGAATTTCCGACACATTCCTTATTTGACTTGATGTTCATTTAACTCCGCTCTGTCCTGGAAATCCAGGAATGCGATGTAATAGCAGATGGGTCATCGCATCCCCAGGACGAACGGGTACAGTATGGAAGGCCTTATGCATACTATAAAGGATATTCATATATTGTGAAACGAAGCTATAAAAATGGAACTGTTATTTGGCGCTGTTCAAAGCAACGATCGAAACAGTGTCGAGGAATGCTTAAGACAAAAGAATTGGACATACTTTCTTCAAACAATCATGATTGTAGACTTAATAATCATGCTAGTGTAAATGTAATCAAAACTCAAACCAAAGCAATACACCAAGTCCAAGAAAAAGATAGTGCTGCTCAAGATAATATTAACCTCAAGTTTTATACACTGCAACGCACTCATGCTATTAGCGAGTTGTTTAATGAGAAACCTTTAACACCTTCTGTAAAACCCATGTTCAGACACACACCCACATCTCAAAAGCCCTCACCTCTATCAGAGGCTACATACCCCATCAAGAAGTTGGTGGGGGAAGGTGAAAAGGATGGTGATGGTGATAATAACAACATAACAATGTTAAAGCACTCTAGCACAACTAAAAAGGAAGCATTCATCACTGTCAAAAGTAACTCAAACCATTGAACAGACTGTGGACACAGGTGGAAATTATGATGGTAATGATGATGATCATTATGAAGATGATTATGATAATGATGAACTGCTACCCGAGGTTTTGAACCATTCATAAACAAGTAGTTCCGTGAAGAACTATACAGCCTATTTTCATATATCCTACTTATGTTAATTGCCACTATCAACATACACAATTTCAGTTTGATTGCTGTAATAGATTCGTAGATATTGAGAACCGACTAAATATTTCGGATGGTCGCCATGTTGGATTTTATATATGTAGGTCCTAGAGTTATGTACTGTTACATGCAGATTATTGTGAACGTGTAGTATTCAAACTTCAATCACATAATTAGGACACAAGAAAAAACAAGGAGATTTAAAATATTTTCACAGCTGCCATCTTGAGGTTATGGAAACAATTGAAATAAATTAGATGCCAGTGGATTAACATTCGGATAAAGATTTACTGTACCAAGTTTCACTGCACGCGAATGGTTAAATTGCGAGAAACGTCCATGTGAATATTTATAATTCGCGTCACCGCCATGTTGGATTTGTGATCACCAGGTTATTTAAAGTCCTATAGGTGAACATAAGTTCATAGCCCCTATGAACATTAAAAAAAATGCAGTTTGATTGCTAAAATAGATTCGTAGATATTCAGTATCGTCTAAATATTTCGGATGGTCGCCATGTTGGATTGTTAAATGTATAGGCCATAGAGTCATGTACCATTAAAGGAAAATTATTGCGTAGGTTCATTATTCAAACTTTCACTTCGATCGCATGACTACATCACAAGAAATAAAAACTTAATTTTAAAATTCGCACTGCCGCCATCTTGAGGTTATGTAAACAATTGAACTAAATTAGATACCAGTGGATTACAATGTGTATAAATATTTCCTCTACCAGGTTTCAGTGCGCTTGGAACATTAAATCGCGAGAAAGGTCTATTTAAAATGTTCAAATTCGCTTGGCCGCCATGTTCGTTTTGTAGTTAACCGGTTTTTGAAAATCTTATAGATGGACATCCAGTAGTGCCCTTTATCTCCGTACAAAATTTTAGGGAGATACCGCTAATAGTTTCTGAGATATAGAATGCCGGTGAAATATTTCGCACATCTGCCATCTTGTGATTATGTAAACAATTGAACGAAGTTAGATGTCGGTGCATTACAATAGCAATGGCAAACTACCTCACTCCTCTTCTTGCCTAGAACGCCTCAAAATAGAGCTGCCTTGGGTTTTTGTGGGTATCTACTCACATAACTTAACTGCGGTACTTTTTGAGGATCCAACCAGCCTTCGGGCTGACTACCTAACAGACAAACATATACTGTACCAAGTTTCATTGCGTTTGGTTGGTCAAATCGCGAGAAACGTCAATTTAAAAGTCGCAAATTCGCTTGGCCGCCATGTTGGTTTTGTAGTTACCAGGTTTTCAAACGTCACATAGGTGAACTTATAGTAGTTCCCTCTATCATCATAGAAAATGTCAGGGTAATATCGGTAATAGTTTCGGAGATATTGAATGCTGGTGAAATATTTCGCACAGCCGCCATGTTGGATTGGTGAGTCGTAACAAAATTTGAAGGGCACGGTCGAGGTCGCCGGGAATAGTGCTATGAACTTTCCGAGTTTCATTGAAATCGCTCCTGCCGTTTAGATTTTATTAGGGGGACACACACACACGAATCACACACACACGCACACACACACGGACAAAAGGTGATCTCATAAGCCTATTTTTTTCATAATTGAAAATAGGCTAAAAATAGCAAAATGGAACGATCCTAATATATTAGTCGAACGTCTACAGCTCATGAATGCCTGTAAACAGGCTGGTCATATTAGTTATGAGGAAGAGCTGTTAAAAATAGAAGAAGAACTTCGTAAAGCTGGTATTAATGTGTAATGGGTCAACGTAGCAACACTTCCATCCCCTAAAATAATTTTTAGCAAGTGTTATACAGTAGAACTTGGATAATTCGAACCTCAAGGGGCCAGTAAAAAATTCGAATTAAGAAAGTTCTTTGAAAAGGGTAGAGAAAATATTCAAATTTTAGGTTTTTATCCAAGAACCTTTATTAAACATAATATTACATAGTTTTTTTTACAAGTGAAGTGCTTATATGCTATGTACAGTATTACGTTTACATATTGATTGACGTTTAACAAAGCAGATTAACAGACAACGGTGCTGTATAATGACTGTATTGTGAATTACCTCAAAAGTTTCTAATGATAAAATAAAACCAAATTGTACTATTCACCTATTTAACGACAGTAGTAATCCAGTATTCTAGTTAAGTCTTAGAGAAATCCACTCTTTTTCAAAAAAGTTTGAGATTTTTACCGGTATCTTGCCTTTAAGTCTCTCGGCCATCACAAAAGAATCTAACATATTTAAGGAACGGGAAACAGAATCACTTACATCATTTCTACTTTAAAAAACGCCTAAGCTCTGTGATTTGCTTTGTTGCTTGGGCTGCACTCGGAACAGATTTTCCGGAACTCCCTTCACGAGTTCATCGCCAGATGCGTCGTCACTATCTTGTTTTTCGAAGTCTCGTAGGCAAATCAATCTAGTAGGGGCCGCATGCCAATGATACGTCATTTTTCGGGAATTCCTGACCCAACTGTTTGGCTAACGATCGACTTTTTACACGTAAAACTTCGAATTATCCAAAATATAATTCGAATTAACCACGATTTTTTAGCATTGATTGTATATAAAATGCTAGGGACCAGGAGAAAAATTCGAATTAAAGAAGATTTCGAATTATAGAAGTTCGAATTAGCCACGTTCCGCTGTATTTAAAAACTATAACAAGCAAACATAAACAAAAAAGAGCTCTATTCTGTGTGTGTGTGTGTGTGTGTGTGTATACCTATTGTAAATATATATATGAATTAAATTAATTAACATAGTTTGTATATATTTTTTTTTGCCTGTTGAGTGTAAGTTTGCTCAACCACTTTGTGGTTTTTCAATGCACATTTTTGTTTTGTTTCGATTTTTTCGTAACATTACAGTTATCAGTCTTGTAACTGGATGATTAATATGGGGATAAAGGCATCTTTAAAAATCACAAGCCTTACAGTTGTCACATATCACGTATAATATGTTACATGTGGGTAGATTACTAGCTTGGGAATAACCTAACCCCCAAGGGAAGATGATAAAGAAAAAGAAGTGGGTTTCGGACTGGAGAAAAAGGATGGAGAAATAGGACGAGAGTCCAACAGAAGTTATAATTTTAACGTTAAGTATACTCAAAGGCAGCTGCCACTGCAAATCCGCTCTCCGATACCTAAAGTGGGTAGGGACCTGGGAAGGCTAACGGGAAACGCAGCTGAAACTTGGGCTGTTCGCAAGAAAGTTGCTGTAGTGTATTCCCTCTCGAGCATACATATGCCTACTATGGGGAAGGGTGGTGGTCTGGCAAGACAAAGAGTAACAGATTTATTGTGTATCTGTTCAAAGGAGTTTGTTTCTAAGCAGGTAATTTGAAGAGTGCAAATAATTTGAATCAGCTTTGATATTTTAGTTTTTGAAATTGTTGAATATCTATAGAGCGACCAAATGCTTCCAAGAAGGATAGGGATAAAGCAATTCTACCTTTGGGAATAATTTTGGTAAGTGTACCAATAGTTGCATTTAGAAATGACTAAACTTTTACCCAGCAAGGCGCCGACTAAAAGTTAAGAAAATGAGAAACACTTATATTTTGAAAAACCAACCATAAGTGTTAGAGAGAATTTCCACAAGCAGGAAGCTGGCGTAGCGAGCTATGCTTGCCCTACTGGCCAGTTAGAATTTGCTATTAAAGCTAAGACAGACTTTACTAAGTTACCAACTAAGAGTTCTTGCTCAAATGCAACAAGTGGTGAAAACCCTATCAATAGACTTATTCTTATTAAATAGGAAGAATCAAGGAAGACAGGATCTTGCCCAACCGTTATGTTAGAGAAATGATAAAGCGAAAAACAAATCTTTAATTTATTTAACAATGTAAAAGGAAGTAGTTTTTGTAACAAATATATAATTTTGATTTTTTTATAAACAATTGGGCTCGCAGACCTCCGAAAACATCTAAAGCTTACGCCAGGCAATTGATAACTCTTTTGGTTATAAACCTTTTATATGCTTTAAAATCTTCGTAAGATTTTTAAATGGTTAAGATGAATAAATTGAAAATTTTAAAGATAACTGACGTAATTAAAGTTAAACAATAAATCAAGTACAATGTGTGTACTTTAAGGATTTCTAGATAAGTTTCTTAGAAATAATAACAACTTCGAAAGCAACAACAAATAACAGGAAGAAGTGAATTAGAAGTTTCTATGACTTCTTGTATTGATACAGAAATGCGCTTAATGATTATACATAGGAGATTATACAAATAGGGCAGGTCACTTATTGTGAAATCTGAAAACAATCGAAAGGAAGTTTCTAGAACTCCTATGTTGAAGTAGGGATCACGAGAAAAATGGGGCAAGTTTCCCTTTCGTGAAACCTAGAGATAACTCACTTTTGAGTTGAAAGAATTGGATTCCCTCATTAGAAGGGAGAAACAATATAATTTAAGGCGTGTACTAGACACGAAGTTTTACAGACATTAATTCGTTATACATGGAGCAAATAAGGTAGGGCACTTATGTAGAGTGACACCTCATTGAAAAAAGACCTAAAGTAACAATTTAATTATTTTAGTTTGTTAGTAAAGGGTTTGGGAAAGATCAAATGGGATGGTGGAAAAGTGTTCATAGCCGTATTTATTGTACTCGGACGAGCCTTCCGAACTTCCATTGCTTCAAGCCATGAAGACTTCTACATTAATCCGCAGGGCGTCGTTTAACAAACATGGTCACACGGTTTTGTCTATAGGTTTAAGCCTCTATTGTATATGATTTCAAAAAATGATAAACAGCTTTCTAGAACTGTACTTACTGGTCAATAACCAACATAGTGGCCAAAATGTTTCCCTGATATGTAACCCATGTTTGGTTAGTCAATTCTTATTGCAAGGCCAGTCAAGACCTAAAAATATTAGTCTTAACACCATATCATTAAACAAATCAAACTATCTTAAGGTATTTATTAAATTTAATTACATTTTAAGAACCTTGCAAGCCCCTTGCAACCTTCAAGAGGACAGTATAGACAGGAATTGTCAAAAGAAAACCGTTCAATCATTCAATATAGTTAATGTTATGAACTTCAACGCAAGAGGTTATGAAAGTCTACGTGAGAGTGTGGTTTTTACAGCTGGATGCCTTTTCCTGACACCCACCTCAGAGACGAGTTTATGAGAGATGAAACTCAGCTATCATATCGAATGTGGAGCTTCTAGTCTAGGAGAAAGTCATGTTGAGGTATTTGTCTGCTGGGAGTGTGGTAAATGAAACAACAACAAAAAAGCATACATGTAAAGGGAAATATTATGGAATTTTCGAGTACATGTAGTGAATTTAAAAAAATTGTTATTTCATGGTTTGTAGACCACTTGGCTAAATTTGGTAAATTTTAGTGAATTTTCATCTATATTCGTGTAATTTTATATGAATTTGAGGTAGTTTAAACCATTCCTTGATTGATGGCATTTCAATAAATCTGGTAGTCATTTGTTGGATTTTGCTGCAATTTGGTGGAATTTGCAAAATTTGCGGTATATTTAGTGGATTTTAGAAAATTCTGGTCAATTTCAAGATAAATTTCAGATATTTAGGTATTTTACAAATAACCTCTGTCACTGTGATGCCTGTATTAATGTGTGCCTTTGTCTATGAAGGGTAGGAATGGGAAGGAGATGGTTATGGATTTAAGTGCATAGTCATTTATATTTACTTTCAGGATGGGTGTAGTGGGGAAATCAAACACTCCTCTTGTTAGTTTTTCAAGTAAGTGTACTCTATGCCTCCCTTAGAAGCCGCTAATGAGCTCTAAGCATTGGCAGTTGGCAACCATCTCACTATTGTTAACATGGAATGCTCATTACTTGTTATATTAAGTACATGTTGTCATGTAGGTATGGAATTGATCCAAACATAACATGTTTTGATTTTCTATGCACTTGTCTGTGGGCAACCATGGCATTTACCTGGAGTACAAGTGGAAAACCACATGAGTTTGACGTTTAGAAAACTCACCTCACCACATCCCAACTGTTTGGAAATGTAAATAATTTGTTTTTGTCTTACTTAGGGGCTTGGAAATCATGGTCATCTCTCCCATGTACTGTACTTAGGAAAAATAATAAGGGGTCATGTACACTATTATTAGCTGAGTATCAAATACAATTTTGCATACCCCTAGGACCAGTATCGCATTATAAAGGCATGCCATGAGTCACCGTCCGTAAAGCCAGTGATATAAAACAAAAGAGGTCTTTATTTTCCACCCCCACCCCCCCCCCACCCCCCTCCAAACATGGGCTTACATCAAGTGGAATGTAGGTTGACGACCATGGAGCCCCAGCTGAATCCGTTAGTGCTTCCATTGACTTGTGCTAGGCTCATCTCTGTCTTCTTTTCTGTCGACCACACTTGGTCAACTCTTGTTCTCTACCGACTCGGACATTCCTTTTCCGACTTAATTGACCCCTGTTTAATTTTTTATACCCTCCTTGTGTGAGGAGGCAGCCTTGTTTTTTTTTTTTTCATGTTATTTCCTGCCTTTTGCTCAAGCCACACTAAAGGTAGGGTGTATGTATCCCCAACACTTGTGTTGCACCCTGGATATGCCTACACCCTCAGGGGGCTTACGGCTGATCAGTTTGGATGTTGGCAACCCCAATGGATTCCCGAGCTGGGCCCAGTTTTCCTCCTTTTTATCGATTACCTCTGGAGCTGGACCCTCTCCTCTTTTACTTTCATATCTACCTTTTATGGCTTTCTTTCCTTTCAAGTCCCTCAATCCACATTCTTGAGGGTTGAGGGGCATTTTTTTAAATTCCTTTGGTTCTTTATTTGTCCTATTATCCTTTTGTCTTACATTTCTTTTTTCTAGTTTATAAGTGTGTAGTTAGTTTTAATTATAGTTTATATTTAATTTTACTTTCACCATCAGTCAAACCATTAGGGGTCTATAGGACAGTTTAAAGGTTAAGGTTATAGAACGCCTGTCTTTTGTTTGAAATAACACGATGTTGAATTTCTGACTGGCTCATGCATTTTATACTTGGTTCACTTATTTCTCATGGCTTTGAAACTGGCTGTCTCTAACGTCATCATTATTCATTTTAACTTCAGTGAACGGTGTAGGATTGGAAAGGAGGCGGCCATGGCTTCTAAATTACAACTATGTTAGCGTTTGTCTAAAGTATAAATAAAAAAAGAGTTCAAACATCATGTAGGACATGAACTATTTTTAAATTCAGATTTGTATTTCACAGTAAACACAATTATTTTCCGTTTAAAACAAGCCATAAATTTATTTTTCTAACATGATAGCTTATAGGCGGGCATTGCTATAGCTTACATGTAGTAGGGTCATCAGCTAAGGATTCAATTTCAATTACCTAAACCTCTCATGGTATGGCTCTTAGTCAATTCGTTAAACTACAGAAAACTTTTCTATATGTTCTGTTACATTATTATCTGACCATCTCACAGTGTAGTGGTTAACATACTTGGTTGTCAACCCTAAGGTCTTGGCTTCCAACCCCGACTATACCAAGAAATTCATATTCATTTTAAGGTTGCAATAAGGTCCACTGAGCCTTGTCAACTCTTACCCAACAACTATCTAGTCATGTATGTTAACACGGTCCACAGCACATCCACTGTGAAGCAGACAAGTAATATGAAACTTGCTGACATCGCCCGTGCTCTTATCACCAAGACTCACTACACAAAGCCAGTGTCTCTGTGCAGGTTCAACCCGGCGGTAGTATGCAAGTGTATGTTTGTTTAAAAATCATCATTAATATAACTCCACTGTGACCACAGAGGTCCGGGTTCGGTTTTCTAAAGGCTGCAACAGGGTACACTCAGTCTTGTCAGGTAAAAAACGTTTTGGGTCAATTCATGAATCATGGGAAAGGGTTAGACATTGTGAGTCCTACCACATCTTACTTCAACCTCTCCGATAATTAGTTTATAAAATCTCAGGTCGATAAACTTAACGTTTTTTTTTTGGGGGGGGGGTCTTTTGGGTAAATTCATGGGGCATGGCAACGGGTTGGCCACCCTGACTTGTACAACTCTTTAGCCTTATTCATTATCTATAATACACATTAATCCATAATTAATAATAATAATAATTATTATTATTATTATTAGTATTATAATTAGCAAGTCCTCATTCTCCATACACACGTTCATTAAAGCATGGTTTCACAAAACGCTTATGCTTTTAAGTGTTTAATACCTTTCTCCTCTGTAACATTACTATTCCCAGTTTTAAGAGCGAAATAATCTATCGATGTAAAAGCGTATGTCATCACCTATCTTTTTATTTAAATATCACACCTAATTTTAGGGTTCTTAGTTTGCAAGATATCGATTTTTTCAATTTCGAGGTAGTTTTCACCCCCTACTATTTTTCATGAAAAACAAAAGATCTTAGGTTCAATTATCATTTTTACCCGTTTAACACCTTTCTACCCCCCTGTAAAATCAACATTTACTGTTTTAGAGTTGAATGACCTATCCAGGTAAATGCGTATGTCAAGACAAATTTTTTAAGCTAACACACCTAATTTTAGGGTTCTTAGTTTCCAAGGTATCGATTTTTCAATTTGGGTGTTGTTTTCACCCCCCTGCTATATTTAATCAAAATCAAAAGATCTTAGGTTCATTTATGATTTTTAAGTGTTTAACGCGTTTATTTTCTCCTAAAATGACTATTTACTGTTTTAGGGGTGAAATGAGCAATCGAGGTAAAAGCCTATATCATCACCTATTTTTCAGCTATCACACCTAATTTTAGAGTTGTTAGATTCCCCCAAAGTGGAACGTTGCCCCAAGTGCCAGGACTCCTCATACAAGTTCCTAGCATGATTGGTTTGCGAGATATTAACAAAAGTGTTGATAGGCCCTTTTGACGAAAAATGAATCATACATTCCAAATACGGGACGTAACCCCCCCTCCCCCAGTGCTAGGATACTGCCTATGGTAAAATCCCATCAGGGGTTCAGAAAATATTAACAAAATTGTAGTTAGATCCTTTTGACAAAGGCCGTCAGTGCGCTCACATACAAAAATTATTATTTATCCCCCGGGTAAGGGTAGTCTTTATTTTGGGGGTGGACATACCTCGTTCATATGAAAGGGGAGTTCACCACGAGTCCTACGACACTCCATATGTTTAAATCCCTTTATTGGTTAGCGAGATACTAAAAAGCCGATGACCTATTAGTTGTTTGGTTTATTTAAATAAATATTAAAACCCCTCATCTATAAATAATCATTAAAAAAGCCCGCTCTCTTACAAAAGCCGCCAAGTTCGTATGCATACAAAAAAACTACTTCACCCCCGGGTAAGGATAGTTTTTATTTTGGGGCGGACATACCTCGTCCATAAAAAGGGGGGTTCACCACGAGTCCTACGACACCCCATATGTTTAAATCCCATTATTGGTTAGCGAGATACTAAAAAGCCGATGACCTATTAGTAGTTTGGGTTTATTTAAATAAATATTTAAAAAACTCATCTATAAATAATCATTTAAAAAGCCCGCTCTCTTACAAAAGCCGCCAAGTTCGTATGCATACAGAAAAAAATTACTACTTCAACCCCGGGTAAGAGTAGTTCTTATTTTAGGGTGGACATAACTCGTCCATAGAAAAGGGGGGGTTCACCACGAGTCCTACGACACCCCATATGTTTAAATCCCATTATTGGTTAGCGAGATACTAAAAAGCGAATGACCTATTAGTTTATGGGGTTCATTAATTATTTTTTAAAACTAATCTATAAATAATCATTTAAAATGTCCACTTAATTACAAACGACGATACAAAAAAATAACATGATACACGTTATTATCACTTTTATTAAATATCCCTAACATGTCAAAACAACATGTTTACCCCAAATTGCGTTTCCAAATTCCACTCATTTTGAAAAATAACCTCACCATCAAATAGAGCGGGAAAAATACCATCTAAACGATCCCTCACTCAACCCTACTCCTCCCCCTCCACCTAACCTTTTCCCAACATAGCCATGCGTATTCAAGCACACACGCGACTTGCAGGAGAACTGTAAAACGTGCATAGGTTTTTCACCTACAGACTTGAAATTTATGGCGCGGGTAGAGGGGGGTAAATACCAACCATTCATTTCAAACAACCTTTTTTTCTCATCTTCACCGTTTCCAAAATAGACAGCATTTCTCATAATTCTTTTTCTTTTGCCCGACAGACTTGAAACTTGGTTTCTATCTAGAGAGGCTAGGGACCTTTCATTAACGTCAAACATTTTTCCAAAATTCACCGTTTCCAAAATAGCGCCCATTTCAAAACCAACAAATTTCAAAAAATATATTTAAAATACCAACACCCATTCATAGCAAAGAGGACGTCATCCCAACGCCAACACCACCTCATTAGTTAATATCCGACCATGCGTTCGCGAATCATCCCCAACGTTCGCCAGAAAGTAAACTATCATTTTTTTATTTTTTTTGGCCCTACACACGTGAAACTTGCTTTCCCCCTAGAGGGCCTAGGGACCTTTCATTCACGCCAAACATACTTTTTTCTCATCTTCACAGTTTCCAAAATAGCGCCAATGTCAGAAACAAACATTTTCAAAAGAAATACCAACACACATTCTTAGCAAAAGGACGTCACCCCAACGCCAACAATACCTCGTTCGTTTAAATCCGACTATGCGTTTGGGAGATATCGCCAAAGTTAATATGAAAGTAGGGGAGGCAGCAGCTCTCTCACTACCCCACTACTGACACCAAACCGGGTGGTGTCGCAATACAGAGCGTAATTAACCCATGATGAAAAATAGCATATATTTCAGACCTGAGAGATTTATGTAAAAAAAAGATCGTTTAGCTGAAAGGGAGGGAAGCAACACAAAATTAACACATAAAAATAAAGGACATGAAAATAACATTAAATTACTTGACATTACCGTGACATGAAATGAAAGGAAAAATCAATCAGCTAAGAAATTATGCTTTGTATGAAAATATAGACTTACCTAGAGGTAGAAATGTCGATATACAGCGACATTCGATGATATAAAGAAAGTGAATATGGCGAATGGACGGTGATTAACACAAAGACCATTGCTCACCCACTTTTCATTAAACAGAGGGAAGGTTCAAGCCGAAGACGAATGAGACGCTGCTCCGTTACTTGACTGATAACTTAACACTCCCCCCCTTTCACCCCACACACAAAAAAAAACTGATGCGAAAATCCAAAATGGAGGTAGTCTCGAAAGAACACCAAACCGGGTGGTGACGCAATACAGAGCGTAATTAAGCCATGATGATAATTAATTGCATATATTTCCGACCTGAGGGATTTATATAAAAAAAGATCGTTTACATGCAAGGGAGGAAAGACAAATAAACACAGAGACTTCGCTAAATTAACGTAAACGAAAGCGAAAGGACTTGGCTTCACAGGAATGACATCGCCTCATCATAAAAAAGAAAAAGATTATAAGTAAAACAAAAGGAGACACAAAATGAAAAATGGAGAAACCGAAATTTAAAATAACCTCAAATTAGATAAATTCAGTGACTGAGTCGTACTTACATTTAGTTGCTTTTTGGGTGCGGGCTAATGTTCCACACGCGCACACACGTCCGTCTTACATGGCGGCAAAAATTGGAAGGGTGTATGTAGCCTTCTTTGAAAGAGTGCAGTAACGCGCCCGAGAAAAATAAGTCGTAAATACGACAAATATCCCCTCTCCGTTTACATGGAGGAAGGGGGTCCAATAGCGGAAGCAAAGCTTGACAACAAGTTGTGCTTCGGCCAATGGGATAAAATTATACATAAAGTGAGTTAGCAAGGGTGAAATGTTTCGCCTTCTGGTGAAACGTCTACGCAGAATTACTAAATTTGAACGCAGTAAGGGTGACTGAGAAACGTATGTCACAATAATGCGACACGAAAGAAAGATAATAATAATAATAGTATGAGAAAGAATATGAACCTTATGAAAACGATTCATAGTGCACGTGGAAGCAAGTTTACTGAAAAGTAAAGTTAGATGAGAGTAGGGGAGCAGTGGCGCTTATACTTCACTCGAGGCTGCTGTGCCCAACAAACCAACATGGCGGCCAAGCGAATGTTAAATAATTAATAACTCTCGAACCCATGGTCCGATTTTGACAAATGAGGTGTCGTAGGACTTGAGGTGACGCCCTCTTTGCTATGGACCACTCGTTATGTTTTTCAAAAAATATTTGAAAATTTATGTTTTCGAAAGTAGGCGATGGTCGAAAACCAATGGTGATAGAACGTTGTGCTATGGTTCAAACGAATGGTCTCTATGACCTTTATTTTTCTTAATAAATATTTTTTATTTTTATGCTTTTCTTAAAACAGTCCAATTTTGAAATTCCTATATTTTGGAAACTAACAAGTTTACAAAAAGGTTTGTTTGACATAAATGAAAGGTCCTTACCCCCTCTACCCATATACCTAGTTCTAGGACTCTAGGACAAAATGTAGTTGTGGGGTGACAGTGGTTCTGCTTGTCCCCCTACTTTCATATAAACTTTGGCCATATCTCCCGAACGCATGATTGGATTATAACGAACGAGGTGCTATTGTCGTTGGGGTGACGTCCTAATTGCTACGAATGTGTGCCGGTATTTTATTTTCAAAAATTTGAAAATTCTTGTTTTTGACATTGGCGCTATTTTGGAAACGGTGAATTTTAGAAAAACGTTTCTTTGACGTTAATGAAAGGTGCCTGTTCCCCCTACATGGACAGCAAGTTTGAAGTGTGTAGGACAAAGAAATGATGGCCTACTTTCTGGCGAACATTGGCGATAATTCGCTAACGCCTGGTCGGATTTTAACAAATGACGTGTCGTGGGACTCGAACTGACGGGCGTTTTGCTCTGGACGACTTTTACTAGTTTTCAAAAATATTTAAAAAAAATGTTTTTAAAGTAGGCAAAAGTTTGAAAACCAATGGTGATGGAACGTTGTGCCATGGTTTAAACGAATGGTCTTTATGTCTCTTTTATTTTTATAATAAAACATTTTTTATTTTTTTTGCATGTTTTGAAAACAGTGCAATTTTGAAATTCTTATATTTTAGAAACTAGGAATTCTACAAAAAATGTTTGACATAAATGAAAGGTCCCTATCCCCTGTACCCCCACAATAAATTTCAAATCTCTAGGACAAAAAACTATGCATTTTAAAACTTTGTTTTAATTCTTTTTTTTATGAAACGTGGTTGTAGACAGACAGGCGCTAGCGCTGGGGCGTGTGTTACAACGAGGCTATCACTGACAATGCTGAATACACGAAATGGCTATTTCGAGGGGCAGCAGGGCGAGGGGTCGCTTTTTTGAGATATGTACTGTAACGAATGAATAAAGGCGAATATTTTGAAAACCCTCACGGTGATCTTTAGACATGTTAGTAATGATTGAGTTGACAAATAATAATAATAATGGTATGAGGCAAATGAAAGCAGGGCGTTTGAGAGTTGCCATTAAGAACTTAAAGAACTTGCTTTGTATGTGTGAAAGAAAGAAAAATCCGCTTGGGGCTGGCTAGCCGGCTAAGAGAATGGAATGTGAGCGAGAACTGATATCACTGCTGTTAGGTGATAACAGGTTGGAAAAATGTGGCAACTCTGTAACTGAGATAACAGTTCACAACCTGTCAGCCAGCCGAGCAGAGCGGCTTGCATGAGTGGACAGAAGTGGTGAAAGGAGAGAGCAGGGAATCCTCTACACAACAGTAAATCACGTGACCACTGCAGAGCGAAGAGGGGTGGGGCCAGAGGGCCGGGGAGAGGTGATGGGAGGAGTAGAGAACCCATGACAGCCAATAGCTGAACGACTTGTATGTCAACATGGAGTAAACGAGTGAGACACAGGTGTAGACAGGAAAAGAAAAACATGTGTGGACATGCCTAAAGTGTTGAGCGCCATACACAGGGCTCTTGTACAACATGATTCAATAAATAAATAAATAAATAAAAAGTGGTCAGGTTCACACAACATGTAATTTATTGATCCAAGAATTAAAGGTAGAGTTAAATCCCAACCATTTTACATGTAGTTTATTTCCTTTTTGTTTCAGCAATTTTTCCACAAGTTAATGTTTATGAGACGCTGTTTCCTGAAGTTCATGGAGATAAAACTGCCTTTTATGGGTTGATGGTTGAGGTCCTCGAGTAAATAGGTGACTGGGATGTCCAGGTTAACTTGACGAATTCGAAATAGTTCAGTCCCCCACTGAGGCATGTAGCCCTCATTGAAGGCAGACTTAAATGTGCTCACACGAACAAAATCCCCAATTTTCAGTCGGTGACGTTTAGGGTCTGCTGTTTTTATGGGGTTAAACAGTTTATCCAGTCGCTGAATATTTTTGGTCACGAGGCGTGGCTTGGTCCCAATCGTTCTATGTTTGGTGTCATTGTAACGTGACACTAGCTCAGTTAACATGTCCAACCAGCGATAAGCGCCCTGAGCGGTAAACGCTTTCCACATATGTGTTTTCAATGTTCGGTTAAACCGCTCGACCACGCTGGCTTTGAGATTGCTGTAGGTGGTGTAATGGTAAATATCCTTAGATTTGACAAAACTGGAGAAATCCTTGTTGAAACATTATTTTCCCTGTTCGGTTTGTAGCAACTGAGGTTGACGTTTGGATTGTTGAATAATATGTTGAAAGCCCTTGGTGACTATACCAGACCCAAAACAACTGTGAACATGAGGGAGGAGCCATATTCACGCGCTCATCCGCGCCAGCCGATGGCATAGCGCGGCGTTGCCTAGTTAACTGCGCACTCTGGGCTCGCTGTGTCGTACGAATTCTTTATGTCTCTCCGCGCACGAAAATCATTAAATATCCAATTATTTAGATGAACCTATGTTACAGAGCTAAACATTTTGAAGCTGACTGACCAATCCCCGTGACGTTACGACTAGCCGTTCGGGAGATATCATCTGCCCTTGAACTAAAGGGATAATTAGAGTGAAGAATGGTTAGGTGAAATATTTAGTTTCACTGGGGAAGATAACGAAGAGTGACAGCATTGCTGTATCAATTCAGTAGTGGAGCTTAAAGATGTTAGTGCTGTGAGCTGAAGTTTTGAACTCATAACAATGTTCCTTAGCAAGCCGAGTGGCAGTCGAACAGCCAGGCAAGGAATATAATTCTCAGGGTATATGGCCTTTGAAAGAATCTTTCGAATACAGAAGTACGTGAAAACACAAAATCTGATTACCTGTGTTGTTGTGGTGTCGGCAATTATGTTTTCTTTTTTTAATTTAGTCGAATAAAACTCACCTCTTCACAGTCTTACCTCAAGAGGCATAGAGTACCCGGTTCTAACCCTAAGACCAGAACTAAATGTATTGATTGAGCCGTGAATCGAATCTGGACATCATGGGTGACAGCAAGAGAAGTAGTAGTAGTACTTGTTGTTGTTGTTGATGATGATGATGATGATTGTGTTAAGGGCTTTGCGACATCGTGGTCATGTATCCCCGTGTATTTGGTTGTGTGTGGAATTTGTCTGATAACCTGTGACACTGTGATGTCTGTACTAGTGTGTGTATATTATTGTAATTGAGGTAGGATTTCCGTAGGAAGCGGCCGTGGCCTTATGTTAGGTGCCATCCCGGCATTTGCCTGGAGTAGAAGTGCAAATCCACAGAAAAATCACTTCCATGATGGCTGAGGTAGGAATCCAACCCACATATTCCCAGGTTTGCATCATGAGGCTGAGTGTACCCTGATCCAGCTCAGACCAGAATTACATTTCTTGGGAATCGTACCCGGGACTGCGCGGTGACAGCCAAGAATGGACAGCAATGTGCTAGCCAGTACACCACAGGTTGGTCTCCAATTAACAAAAACTTATCCCAACAAATTGTTTTCTCTGTTTCTATTACCTTATAAAAGGCTAACAAGCAATGTTACTCAGAATAGCTTGGGGTGTAGATTACGTCATGTGATATAATAACGTTGTAATTGTTGTTTCATTTGAGGGGCTTGGACATATTGGTACTTTGGCCCCATGTATTTGTCTGAAAATCTGGGTTACTGTGGTGTCTGTATTAGAGTGTGTTTATTATTATTATTCTGGTGAGGATTGGGAAGGAGACGGCCGTGGCCTTAAGTTAGGAACCATCCCAACATTTGCCTGTAGTAGAAATAAGAAACCACTTTCAGGATGGCTGAGGTAGGAATCTAACCCACATCTTCCCAGTTTTGCCTCACGAGGTTGAGCGAGCTCCGCCTCTCTGTTCCAGCCCTCAGACAAGAATTAAATAGCTTGTCAGTGCCGGATCGCTACACCAGTATGTGCTCACTTGCACGAATAACGTTTGTGTGGCATCTTATATCTGCCTCATATCACATTGTGTGCAATCCGCTTTGAGGATAGATATTCGTAGGATTAGGTCCCCCAGCTCGTTCATGCACTTACTGCTCGAGTCTAAGCTGCGTGGACCTGTGAGGAATGTGCATCGCAGACTATTAGTAGTGGTGGTGACGAGTCATGAGGTTTCTCGGTCCTTGCGTAGTAACAGAAGCAAATACATTAGTCGGTGACTCAGTCACTCATTCCCAACGCCACACTGGTCTCAGAAAAGACTCATGTTAGCAGTATTGGAATAGATGAGAATGTCATGTAACACGGCGGGCTGTCGACAGGCTTCTCAATTCTCGCCTGCTCCTACCCTGCCTCTCTCCTTCATCCCGCAAGTTCACAGAGCTTGGAACCGAGCAGTATATTCGGAGCGCCTGTGTTCTGGGAAACTTCGTGTGTAAACTGCGAGCGTAGAGCGGGTCAACTCCCGGAAGTCTCACTGTGGCAACAGTGCTCTGCGCGCTACTGGGCGAGCCCATGTTCACAGTTGTTTTGGGTCTGGAATAGTGGACCAGACTTGCGACGCACAGGTTCAACAAAGGCCATTTTGGAATAGACATCAATGACGGTCAACATATAGCGTACAGCATTGTTAACGCTAGCATAGGGAATCATTTCTACCAAGTCAGCCTGCCAAAGTTCATCCACACCTCGTGAAATCACTTTGAACCGCGGATAGTGACGCCTAGCTGGGCGATGCAACTCATGAGCAATGCCCATTTTAATGGGTGAGGGCTTAAACAATAATTTTGGTATTTCGAAGTTCTTGTTCAATTTCTTGAATTTCCCAATCGTGACCGGTATGGCCAGCTTGACGTGAAGCATGCATCAGCTGTAGTCGCTGGACGAACTTATTGGGATTGTGCCAGTAGGTAACAACCACAATGGGTTTTAATGGTTTAAATGACAATCCCGAAGCAGACGCTATACGACGAGTACTTTGACTGGTGGGAAACATTTTTGCAATGAGGTTTTATATTTTTGAGATATATTGGCATTCACTTGTTGAGCGGGATCATACTGTCTTTTGTGGGCATGGGTGTCCAATAAAATGGATTTATATTTGCCAAGGTCCTCTGATGTATAATCATGGGAAGAGGGGGTCCGAGAGAATAGCAGCTTTAACAGTCCTGGCGTTAATTTATAATTCATGTTTTTAATGACAGCTTTAGTATGAGCAAATTTAATGGATGAATCACGAATTTTAAAACTATCATCCTCATAGCGAACAACATACGTGGTATCTGTGTTTCCAATAAATAGATCAATGAGATACGGTTGCAGTGTTGCTCCATAATGATTGATTAAAATGTTTTTCAGTTGAGCCTTATGTTGAGGGGTGGCCAAGACTTGTGAAAACGGAGACAACCTGGAAGGGCAAGGTATTTCGACCATGACCAAGGATTTCTTTTTTCATAACAACTCTGCAAAGGGTGAGGACTTTTTTGAGGTGTAAACATTTGTTCCTCTTCATCCTCAACCTCGCTAACACTAGTCAAATCTTCCTGTTCCACTTCCTCCTCCTCAGGGTCCTCGTGGTGCGTTTGAGTGGCTTGTAAAACGGTGGGTAGCGTTTCAGATGGCTTGAAAGAGGGTTTCAACATGGCTCTTAGCGGAGATGCTAAATGTAGTTGAATAAACAAAGCATGATCTGCACGTGATCGTTTCAATTGACGAAACTTTTGGCGAATAGTATTTTTTGCTCTAATAATATGCTTTTTCAATTGACTCTCTGCTAACAGCATGGTGTCTTGACAAATGACTTGAGAGGAAATAAGACAGTGTCTTAAATAGCAATCGAATGATCAAACCCTAAGCGATATCGCCCTTGGTTGAGTTCACTTCGTTTGTCAATGACCAAATAGGCATGGCGTTGAGAGTTCCAGCACTTGGAACACAATTCAGTAAACATATGAAAGGTCATATCCGGATTTACATGTTAATTATAAATGTGACGATTGTTCCTCTCGTCCTTGCGAAATAAAACAATGACATTGGCATTGACACGAATCAACTGTTTGGACATTTTAGAATACGTTTGTCCAAGATAGAAGCAATCGATATGTTTGTGCGCACCCATGCTGAAATAGATTTGAATAATGCCTTGACGTTCAGTGGATTCATCATCGAAAATCATGAGTGAATCAGACTTTACCTAATCCGGTGAAATAATATTTTCTTGCATGGAAAATATGAAATAACCCATATTCTCATTTTGTAATCCAGACCTGACTTGATCCAGAAACACGTAGAGGGGTTGGTAGAGAGATTTTCAAAAATATAAATATTTTGAAAACGCAAACCATTGGGCACTGTAATGATCGTCAGCAAAATATTGGTCTTTCCACAGCCGGAAGGCCCCACAATGATGCAGCGAATGGAAGATGGAAACAGTGAACCATGGCGTTGTTCACGTGATGTGGGACAGAGATGGGAAACCATGTCCCCCACGGGGAATGACTCTTGCTGCTTAATAATCTACATATCAACTAAAGCTTAGCCAGGCTAGCAGGCTGTCTATAAACATTGCACGGAGTCTTGTCATGGAAACAGTAGACTGGTACTACAGGTTGACGATGGATGTCTTTGGGAGTGCGTTGATGGCCAAAGCTTGGTCTGCCCACATACATGGTCCTAAATAAGAAACAGATCCTGCTAATAAACACTATGTGAATAGGTCTGGTGTGCCAAGCACAAAACAGGGAGATTATGACTTTAAGGGAAAGCGGTTAACCCATGTGAAACATCCTCAAGTGTCTACAGACGTTACTACAAAAAAGTATGCGGATAACAAAGTGTATGAATTTTATGACAAAGTTCCTCAGCTTACGGCGAATGGCTATACCGCTAATCATCACCGCATTATTCACGTGGAAGACCCACAAGACGAAGACGATGTCTGTACCAAACATTACGTAACCTAAGAAAAGAAAAGAAAAGGCTTAATAAATGTATCCCATCCGTATTTATAGTGTATCTAACAAATGAAAAGCCTGTGAATGACAGAAACCATTTACCGCTAGTCCATGACCAGCACCTGACCTGTGTGCTTGCTTCAGGTTTAAGCCACTATCGATTGCACTGTTTTTGTTTAAAGGTATAGTCATTTCAAATTTAGCAACATTAAAATAAGTAGTTCTTTTTTCGGTGCTTAATAACTTAATATGTAGGATTGGTAGCATTTTGTCGAGCTATTTCGTTTTGTTCTTCTTCAATAGTCCGTAACAATATATACAGAGTGTTTCACTCAAAGTGGGGCCGGCCGCGCGGCGCACATGCCAACTCACTGAGCTCGGGGTCGAGAGAGCGCCCGCACCATAACAATATACACAGGATGTTTCACTCAAAGTGGGGCCGGCCGCGCGGTGCACATGCCAACTCACTGAGCTCGAGGTCGAGAGAGCGCCCGCACTATTACAATATATACAGGGTGTTTCACTCAAAGTGGGGCCGTCCGCGCGGCACACTTGCCAACTCATGAGCTCGGGGTCGAGAGAGCGCCCGCACCGTAACAATATATACAGGGTGTTTCACTCAAAGTGGGGCCGGCCGCGCGGCACACTTGCCAACTCACTGAGCTCGGGGTCGAGAGAGCGCCCGCACCATAACAATATATACAGGGTGTTTCACTCAAAGTGGGGCCGGCCGCGCGGCACACTTGCCAACTCACTGAGCTCGGGGTCGAGAGAGCGACCGCACCTTAACAATATATACAGGGTGTTTCACTCAAAGTGCGCGGCACACTTGCCAACTCACTGAGCTCGGGGTCGAGAGAGCGCCCGCACCATAACAAAATATACAGGGTGTATCACTCAAAATGGGGCCGGTCGCGCGGCGCACTTGCCAACTCACTGAGCTCGGGGTCGAGAGAGCGCCTGCACCGTAACAATATATACAGGGTGTTTCACTCAAAGTGGGGCCGGCCACGCGGCACACATGCCAACTCACTGAGCTCGGGGTCGAGAGAGCGCCCGCAACATAACAATATATACAGGGTGTTTCACTCAAAGTGGGGCCGGCCGCGCGACACACATGCCAACTCACTGAGCTCGGGGTCGAGAGAGCGCCCGCACCATAACAATATATACAGGGTGTTTCACTCAAAGTGGGGCCGGCCGCGCGACACACATGCCAACTCACTGAGCTCGGGGTCGAGAGAGCGCCCGCACCATAACAATATATACAGGGTGTTTCACTCAAAGTGTGGCCGCCCGCGCGACACACATGCCACCTCACTGAGCTCGGGGTCGAGAGAGCGCCTGCACCATAAAAATATATACAGGGTGTTTCACTCAAAGTGGGGCCGGCCGCGCGGCACACTTGCCAACTCACTGAGCTCGGGGTAGAGAGAGCGCCCGCACCATAACAATATATACAGGGTGTTTCACTCAAAGTGTGGCCGCCCGCGCGACACACATGCCACCTCACTGAGCTCGGGGTCGAGAGAGCGCCTGCACCATAACAATATATACAGGGTGTTTCACTCAAAGTGGGGACGGCCGCGCGACACACATGCCACCTCACTGAGCTCGGGGTCGAGAGAGCGCCCGCACCGTAACAATATATACAGGGTGTTTCACTCAAAGTGGGGCCGGCCGCGCGGTGCACATGCCAACTCACTGAGCTCGGGGTCGAGAGAGCGCCCGCACCATAACAATATATACAGGGTGTTTCACTCAAAGTGGGGCCGGCCGCGTGGCGCACTTGCCAACTCACTGAGCTCGGGGTCGAGAGAGCGCCCGCACCGTAACAATATATACAGGGTGTTTCACTCAAAGTGGGGCCGGCCGCGCGGTGCACATGCCAACTCACTGAGCTCGGGGTCGAGAGAGCGCCTGCACCATAACAATATATACAGGGTGTTTCACTCAAAGTGGGGCCGGCCGCGCGGCACACATGCCAACTCACTGAGCTCGGGGTCGAGAGAGCGCCCGCACCATAACAATATATACAGGGTGTTTCACTCAAAGTGGGGCCGGCCGCGCGGTGCACATGCCAACTCACTGAGCTCGGGGTCGAGAGAGCGCCTGCTCCATAACAATATATACAGGGTGTTTCACTCAAAGTGGGGCCGGCCGCGCGGCACACATGCCAACTCACTGAGCTCGGGGTCGAGAGAGCGCCCGCACCATAACAATATATACAGGGTGTTTCACTCAAAGTGGGGCCGGCCGCGCGGTGCACTTGCCAACTCACTGAGCTCAGGGTTGAGAGAGCGCCTGCACCATAACAATATATACAGGGTGTTTCACTCAAAGTGGGGCCGGCCGCGCGGCGCACTTGCCAACTCACTGAGCTCGGGGTCGAGAGAGCGCCCGCACCATAACAATATATACAGGGTGTTTCACTCAAAGTGGGGCCGGTCGCGCGGCACACATGCCAACTCACTGAGCTCGGGATCGAGAGAGCGCCTGCACCATAACAATATATACAGGGTGTTTCACTCAAAGTGGGGCCGGCCGCGCGGCGCACTTGCCAACTCACTGAGCTCGGGGTCGAGAGAGCGCCCGCACCATAACAATATATATAGGGTGTTTCACTCAAAGTGGGGCCGGCCGCGCGGCACACTTGCCAACTCACTGAGCTCGGGGTCGAGAGAGCGCCTGCACCATAACAATATATACAGGGTGTTTCACTCAAAGTGGGGCCGGCCGCGCGGCACACTTGCCAACTCACTGAGCTCGGGGTCGAGAGAGTGCCCGCACCATAACAATATATACAGGGTGTTTCACTCAAAGTGGGGCCGGCCGCGCGGCACACTTGCCAACTCACTGAGCTCGGGGTCGAGAGAGCGCCAGCACCATAACAATATATACAGGGTGTTTCACTCAAAGTGGGGCCAGCCGCGCGGCACACTTGCCAACTCACTGAGCTCGGGGTAGAGAGAGCGCCCGCACCATAACAATATATACAGGGTGTTTCACTCAAAGTGCGCGGCACACATGCCAACTCACTGAGCTCGGGGTCGAGAGAGCGCCTGCACCATAACAATATATACAGGGTGTTTCACTCAAAGTGGGGCCGGCCGCGCGGCACACTTGCCAACTCACTGAGCTCGGGGTCGAGAGAGCGCCTGCACCATAACAATATATACAGGGTGTTTCACTCAAAGTGGGGCCGGCCGCGCGGCACACTTGCCAACTCACTGAGCTCGGGGTCGAGAGTGCGCCCGCACCGTAACAATATATACAGGGTGTTTCACTCAAAGTGGGGACGGCCGCGCGCACACATGCCAACTCACTGAGCTCGGGGTCGAGAGAGCGCCCGCACCGTAACAATATATACAGGGTGTTTCACTCAAAGTGGGGCCGGCCGCGCGGCGCACTTGCCAAATCACTGAGCTCGGGGTCGAGAGAGCGCCCGCACCGTATTAATATATACAGGGTGTTTCACTCAAAGTGCGCGGCACACTTGCCAACTCACTGAGCTCGGGGTCGAGAGAGCGCCTGCACCGTAACAATATATACAGGGTGTTTCACTCAAAGTGGGGCCGGCCGCGCGGCACACTTGCCAACTCACTGAGCTCGGGGTCGAGAGAGCGCCAGCACCATAACAATATATACAGGGTGTTTCACTCAAAGTGGGGCCGGCCGCGCGGCACACATGCCAACTCACTGAGCTCGGGGCCGAGAGAGCGCCCGCACCATAACAATATATACAGGGTGTTTCACTCAAAGTGGGGCCGGCCGCGCGGTGCACATGCCAACTCACTGAGCTCGGGGTCGAGAGAGCGCCCGCACCATAACAATATATACAGGGTGTTTCACTCAAAGTGGGGCCGGCCGCGCGGTGCACATGCCAACTCACTGAGCTCGGGGTCGAGAGAGCGCCCGCACCATAACAATATATACAGGGTGTTTCACTCAAAGTGGGGCCGGCCGCGCGGTGCACATGCCAACTCACTGAGCTCGGGGTCGAGAGAGCGCCCGCACCATAACAATATATACAGGGTGTTTCACTCAAAGTGGGGCCGGCCGCGCGGTGCACATGCCAAATCACTGAGCTCGGGGTCGAGAGAGCGCCTGCAAGTAGTGGAGTAGTGGTGCTTCTAACCCACCCATTTTATTTGTACCAGACTGTACAAGTTAAAATAATTAATATCTCTCAAACGCATGGTCGGATGTTGAGAAATGTGGTGTCCTAGGACTCGGGCTGACGTCCTCTTTCCTATGGACCATGTATTATATTTTTTAAAATTTTTTTAAAATTTTTCGTTTTCGAAAATAGGCGATAGCTTGAAAACCAAACAGGATAGAACGTTGTGCCATGGCTCAAACGAATGGTCTTTATGACCTTTATTTTTTGTAATAAAACTTTTTTATTTTTTATATTTTTTTGAAAACACTCGAATTTTGAAAATCCTATATTTTGGAAACTAGGAACTCTACAAAAAAAATTGTTTAACGTAAATCAATGGTCCCTACCCCCTCTACCCCAAATTAAATTTCAAGTCTCTAGGATGAAAACCTGTAGTAGTGGGGTAAGGAGAGAGCTGCTTACAAAAGCAAGTGGTGAGCCCCTGCGACCTTGGAATGGAAGGAGTCATGCTAGGAAGGCGTGCTTGGATTCGTTTTTTTCGTCTCGTCGTGCTCTTTACTGAAATGTAGGTGTCGAAAAGGTGAAATGCTGGAAACACGGTCTTTTTGGGGTAAAACCGTGATTTTAAACTTCTTGCTATATCTCGCGAACCAATCATGCTAGAGGTGTGTACGACGGGTCCAAGGACTCGGGGTGACGTCCTCTTTGCTATGAACCACTCGTTATATTTTTTTTAAAAGTTGGAAACGCGACTTTGGGGTAAACATGTGTTTTTTGTGATTTTTGCCGATATCTCACAAACCAATAACGCTAGAGACGAGTACGAGGTGTCCTAGGACTCGGGCTAACGCCCCCTTTCAAATGTGGTAGATTTTTTTTTCAAAAAAATAATTCACAAAGGGCCTAACGCCATACATGTTGAGAAAACCCTGGTTTTTTCTTTACCTGTTTATAATGTTTATGAAGCGTGGTGGTTGAGAGAGACGATACGGCTGGGTGTGTGTGTGTTTCAACAAACCTGTCGCTGACCATGGTGGGTGTGTTCAATAGATTAATCGCTATTTCGGCGGGTCGGTGTATGAAAGAGCGAGCGTGCATTTTCTGATATTTTACCTTTAACGTGTAAATGGTGATGAGAACTTGGTTCTATGTTGGTCGAAGCGAGTACAGAAAACACACTTGCCGAGGAGCAGGAGGTGAATGTCATTTGAGCTTATGGGAAGGCGTTGATCTGACTTGACAACAGGTGACGCTTGAAGGTGAAATAATCTGAGCATTGTGGTGGCAGGGAAGAGCGAAAGGAATATGAACACATGTGTGAAACCACATGTAGGCTAAACCAGTGACATCCTGTCTTGCTTCGTACGTGACAAAATGCAAGTTCATGTGAAATTTGATCTACCGTAGGTGTTCGCTTGGGACGTTATCTGTCCACATGCGCGATAACTGTTAACAAGTTACATCCTGTCTTGCTTCGTACGTGACAAAATGCAAGTTGACGTGAAATTTGATCTGCCACAGGTGTTCACCTTGGACGTTAGCTGTCCACGTGCACGATAAGAGAATGTTCAAAGCGTGGGAAAAAAAAGATTATACATGCAACGTAGCATATATAAAGACATGTCGTTATCATTTCCACACTCACTTAGGTGACTACCTTTGAACACACTGCGTTGCAAGAAACCCCTGGTCTTGTTTATCAGTTTTGGTGTTGGTGGAAAATACTTAACCTTGTTGTGGGGTAGGTATATATTTATTGATTTTTATATAAATACATGCAATTATTTATTGATTAGGTAATTAATGATTTTTATTTATTTATTTGTTTGCAGATAACGTGTATAGCCTACCTGTCGTGTGTCTGTGGGAAATATATATTAAAGAAAGAGAGAAAAACGGACAACTAGAAAGGAAACCATTTCCACACTAGCCCACGAGACGGGAATATAGCAAAGCATTACACGTGAAGGTGAGATTTGTTTTATTATATAATATAACCTGTTTGATTTTGTTTTGTTTATGAAATGCATAAACTATATGGAATGGATATACTTATGGTGGTTTATTTTATTTCTTTTTAGATATTTGGAGAAAAAAAGGGTTCACTGCTATAGCAAATACAGTTGAAAACCAAGTGGCTTTAGAGTGGAACCCTTGTCAAGCAGTCTACAGCTGAAAACTCAGGTGAGAGTGTTCTTTCAAAATAATGTCTTTTACTGCTGCGGATACGTTAACTTGGGTGCCCCTTGAGTCTTGTTTCAAATCACGTGTGTGCTCTGGCCGCGTGGTCAATGTTAGAAAAAGTTTGATTCCCAAAGAATTTTTAGAATCTTGTTTTGAAATTTTTAAAATTGAAATTTGTACAGCGCAAAGGTTGCATACGGCTTTAAAGGTGAATACAGAACTGGTGTGCGATTTCATATATAAAAAGAAGGATGTAGAGCATAAAGAGACATTTTATATTTGCAGTAAAATGCAAGAGCTATTCATAGCCCATAATTTGGAACAGTGGGGTCGAGAGAGCGCCCGCACCATAACAATATATACAGGGTGTTTCACTCAAAGTGGGGGCCGGCCTTGCTATCAAAATTTGATAAACTGCAACAAGGACCGAGTGGTCTAGCCTTAGACAAAATTCATCATTTGCAAATCAACATTTGTCAATTCAACCCGTTGAATGCTGGGTCTAGCTTTATTGAAACACCACCAGCAATAGCTTCGAAAAAGGCAGTGGTCAATATTGAGAACCATGACAATGATTGCTTTCTGTGGTCTGTGGCTGCCTATTTGCAGCCGGTACAACATCATGGTTGTCGACCGGGGAAGTACAAGGCCAAGTTTGAAGAATTGAAACAGACTTTAAATTTAACTCGAGTATCGTTCCCTATGGACTTAACCGAGATCCATAGGTTTGAACAAGATAACCAGGACTTTTCGTTCATGGTGTATGGACTTGATGGTAATGAGATTGTGGGTCCTTTTTATGCCACAAAAGAACCGAAACGACACCACATTCATCTTTTATATTTATCTGTAGGAGAGGTGAATCACTACTGCCTCATTAAAAGCTTGAGTAATTGCTAAGCAGACAAGTGTCTAAGCATGCTGGTGTAAAATATATTTGTGACCGTTGCTTGCAATATTTTAAAACCCCTACGCTTTTGGAACGTCATAGGGTAGATTGTGTTTCTCAGGAAGCGGTGAGATTGATATTGCCACAAGGGGACAAGGCTGTGTTAAAGTTTAAGGACATTCATAAGCGTGACACTGTTCCCTATGTGGTATATGCAGATTTTGAAGCTCTCACCACACCCATGGCGGGATGTGAACCAGATCCCTCCTTCAGCTCAACCACACCCATTCAAAAACATGAACCCTTTGCCATAGGATTTAATGTGGTGTGTGCCTATGACCCCACACAATCCGTTTACAAATACCGCGAGGGGCCAGATTGTGCCAAATGGTTCTTGGATGAACTTGTCAAGTTGGCTCATGATGTACAGGAATTACTGGACCATCCAGTACCCATGAGCCTATCTCCAGAACAGCGGCAGCAGTATGAGCATGCCACAACATGCCATATTTGTGAAAAGCCTATTTTAAGTGGAGAGGAAAAAGTCAGAGACCACTCGCACTTTACGGGGGAGTTTCGTGGAGCTGCGCATAGTAAATGCAATTTAAACTTTCCAGCTCCTCGTTTCATCAGTGTCTTTTTCCACAATCTGGCAAATTATGACATTCAGTTTTTGATTCGTGAATTGGGCCATGTCAACAAGGGCTCGTTTACCATTATTCCCCAAAACCATGAGCGTTTTACGGCCCTGACATGGTGGTTGGGCGACTTTAGCATTCGATTTTTGGATTCCTTTAAGTTTATGGCATCCTCGCTAGACAGCCTTGTGAATGGCTTGAATGAGGAGGAATTAAAAAATACTAGAATGCATTTTAATGATCCTGAGCAATTTCAATTGTGCATTCAGAAAGGTATATTCCCGTATGATTTCTGCAACAGCTGGGACGTGTTAAAGCAAAGAAAACTCCCACCACAAGAGAAATTTTACTCGAAACTAACACGCAGTACCGTTTCCGATGAAGACTATGCACATGCATGTCAAGTTTGGCGAGTGTTTGGCATGAAGACGCTAAGTGAATATGCTTTGCATTACCTAAAACTGGATGTATTGCTGCTCACTGATGTGTTTGAAAAATTCCGTGAGTTGTGTCAACACATTTACGGTCTTGACCCGGCTCACTATTATACGAGTCCTGGGCTTTCGTTTGATGCCGCTTTAAAATACACTCAAGTGGAATTGGATTTACTCACTGACGTAGACATGGTTCTATTTTTTGAAAAGGGCATTCGTGGCGGCTTTGTGTCACTTAACCAGCGCCATGCCGAAGCGAACAATGACTACATGCCTGATTATTCACCGGACAAACAAGAATCGTACTTAATGTACTATGACGTGAATAATTTGTACGGTTACGCCATGAGTCAGCCTTTGCCCTATGGGAAGTTTGCTTGGCTGACAGACAAACAAGTGTCAGAATTTGATGTGAACATGGCTAGCCAAGAAACAGGCCGTGGATATGTGCTAGAAGTGGATATTGAATATCCCTCATCCTTGTATGATGAACATGCCGATTTCCCATTCTGCCTTGAGCAAATGGTTCCCCCTGACAGTAAAGTGAAAACTGAAAAACTCATGGGCACACTTTACAACAAAAATCGGTATGTGCTACATATCCAAATGTTGGTGCAATGCCTCGCCCAAGGCTTGGTGTTGAAGAAAGTCCACAGGGGTATTTCTTTTGCTCAAAAAGCATGGCTTGAGCCATACATGCGACTCAACACAGAGCACCGACAAATGGCAACACAGCAGTTTGAAATTAATTTTTTTAAATTAATGAACAACTGCATCTATGGCAAGTCTATGGAGAATGTTCGCAAATACCGTGACATTAAATTGGTGAATGTCTGGGAGGGGCGGTGGGGTGCCCGGCGGTACATTGCCAAGCCAAATTTCAAATCGATCAAAATTATCGATGAGGATTTGGCTACTATTGAAATGAGTAAGACCAGCGTGACCATGGATAAACCCATTTACTTGGGTCAAGTCATTTTAGACTTTTCTAAATCGGTCATGTATCGATTCCACTATGAGTTTGCCAAACGCCATTTTGAGAACGTCTCTCTTTTGTATATGGACACGGACTCATTCATTTACCACATTCGCCACTGCAACCCCTATGACGTCATGAGGCAACATAGTGACTGGTTCGACACCTCTTGCTATAGCGCTGACAACGTGTTTCAGCTGCCCATAAAAAACAAGAAGAAAATGGGCGTTTTAAAAGATGAATGCGGTGATTCCATTATGACGGAATTCGTAGGTTTGGCCTCAAAAATGTATGCTTACCGCACTCTCGACTGTAAGGAAGCCAAAAGAGCAAAAGGTGTAGGTAGAGCAGTGGTAAAATCGCTACGTGTAGACGATTACCTAGCGGTTTTACGCACTGGCAAAGCTATGTCTCATACACAGTGCAGGATACAACCCAGCAACCATCATTTGTATCTTGTGGAACAGAGAAAACGCACCCTCGCCTCCATGGATAACAAGCGTGTGTGGGCTGATGACCTGCTCACCAGCCTGCCCTGGGGTTATGATCGCAAGGAGGAGAAGGTGTGATTTCATTGTTTAATCGTTTATGGGACATGGCTTTTTGTAACTTGTGGATTTAGAATTTTGTAAATATTGGTTTCTGTCATTGTAAATAGTGACAACCCACTTGAACCTTTTGCTCTTTAAAAGTTCTATGCAACCTTATTTTTTTAAATTTTTTGATTGGTAAATAGTTTGATTCTTTTAACGCTGTACAAAGTTGAGTTTTTTTTGTAAATATGAAATAAGTAAGATTTTTAGTAACTTTAATAACTAGTATTTAATTATTTTTTCATAATGTAAATGATAAACTAAAAAGTTCTTTTGGGATGAGTGTACATGTCGAGAATGTGCTTTTGGGAATAAATAAAGTGGTTGTGTTTGTTCCCAAAGACAGGTGTGAATGTATGAGTGGAGAGAGAGAAAACTGGTGTGTATGATTGACCAGAGCAAACACGGTGAGGTAGGGTGGGGGGTAAATGGTCACTTATATACTCATTTTGTTTTAAATAGTTTCGTTTTTTCATTGAAATGTGGCAGACAATAGACATTATTTTTGTAAAAACAGTCTTACCTGCAGTAGTCGTAGACCTCGACGTTTCTCCAAACACCCATAAACTCACTGCAGCATCGTCATGGTCATGCACTTGCATCAACATCATTGTCAAATCTCAACTTTCGACATACACCAAATGGAAAAATGTGAAAACAGCAAAATGGAAAATCCATGTTTCCATATCACCAAAAACAGCAAAACTTAAAACGGACATTTTTAAAAACTGGAAATGGCCATGTGTAAAATATGAAAATTCAAAAACTTCAAACAGACATTGTTTAAAATGTGTCATCAACAAACTGGAAAAATCCATATCATCAAAATCGCAAAACTTGAAACGAACATTTTTAAAAACTGTAAATTGCAAATTGGCAAATGACAGTGTGTGGAATTCATCATGTGTGAAATGTGTAAAATGAAAAAATCAGCCATCAACATCACGATTTCTTAAAATTAAAAATAACAAATCATTGTGATCTGGTAAACCTTTGTTTTTATTTCATAGTCATAGTGAATTGACAAAAGAAAAATAGAATACAAACACATTCCAATTCCTCACTCCTCAATGTTTATGTCCATGCATTATCAACTTTCCTTTCATAGCACTCATGACAATCAGGGCTGCCATCCTTTCACCCACTGAGGCATCACTGGATGTGAAACGTTGTTTAGCTTTCTTCAATAACAATTTATCTGCCACATGTCTTAAACCAGGATGACTATGGCGATAAGAAAGGTCATGTTCCTTGCATGCTTGATCCAAAAGATTAATGGGTACATCACCACGTTGTAAACGTTTTTCAAGACGAGTTCCAGGGCCGCAAAAACGATAACCTGGAAGATGGATTTCGAAAGGTAGGTATTGAATCACTTTGTCAATGACGCCATTGCCAGTACAGGTCTGGCATATCCTTTTCCATCGATGGTAAAAAGGTTTGGTCTTCCTCCTCCTCTGTGGACGATGTTTGTGTTTGTTGTTGTTGTTGTTGTTGCTTTTTCTCGCCATGACACCCGTGGAATGATTCAACAAAGTCTTTACATGGACTTTTATGACCGTGATACAGTTTCACTAGCTGGCAAGTCGCACACTGACGCATAGACGGTATTTTTGCCATGGCCACTTGCTTATGGTGATCCTAATCCGTACAGGGTTGCAATTCACTCAACACAGGGTCTTGAGTCCATGATTTTGGTACATGTTGCCAGATTTCTTTCACTGCATTGGCGGCCACATAATAAATGAACGACTTGGGCAGCGCCAAGAGTTCCTCTTTGGTAAAACTGTCTAGTTTCTTTTTACACACAAAGAACTTGCCAATGGCTCTGTCCGTAGCATTGCCTTTCTCCATGGTATCACGTGCTGTAGATGTTTACACGTCGCTTGTAGAAATCTCACTGGCGTCATTCACAGGTAAATCTTGAGTTATAATTTTGTTCAACAACTCCCAGCAGGCATGAGTGGTTAACCAATGAAAGAGATGCCACGCATGCGATAGGGCTGTATGGGTAATGTTGCCACAGGAACAAGTATCCATGAGCGTTTGCAGGGAGGGGCAGCCCAGCTCCATAAGGTCGATACATTGGCAGTAAGACGCCAAAAATGGTTGCAACCATTGCCGTTTTTCACTACCTTTCACAAATACCACATTGGCCGAGGACAAGTGTGCTTTCATGACCACGTCCAAATATTTATAGGAAATGGTTCCCTGATTCCAGTCTAGTTGCCTATGATTTTCAATCCACTGGGTTTGTTTACGGTCTTTTTCACACAACAAATCAAAAGCATGGGGTGGTTTAAAGAGCAAATGCGTAGCTTGCGATATCCAAAACGTGGTACAATCGATCATGGCCACTTGTTTAAATATAAATTTGTTGTCACCAATTTTAAACCCTTGGCAATCCACAATGAGTGTGCGCAACATGTTGACGCTTGCCTGGACCGAGTTCAACTGACGACTGACTGACGATCACGTGTGATCATGGCATGGACTTACCTTCCATGCTAGTTTCAAATTGAGGTTAGGGTAGGACAGAGGGACATGCAAAAATAAGAATTTAAGAATTACATCATTTTATTATCATAACACGTCTTACAGGCTTTTCTCATTTTGGGATAAGGACGATAGCAACTGATACAACAATATAGTCTCTTGTGTTTGTAACGTCCATAACACCGATGATGTCCCAATGTCTCTAAACTAGACGTTTTTGATGGTGATCTGCTCACCGAAGCACCATGGATACCATACGGCCCACATGTATCGTAACTTGTTTTATTTTCATCACCCAGAGACACAAGTGAGGGATAGCTTGAATGACAGGGTATATTTCCCACTTTCATTCTGCACAGGTAGGGGCAGGTGGGTGACCAGCGCTGATGTTCCTGCATGGGTTCATCGCCCTCCTGCCATTGGTCTATGATGATGGGACAAAAGGCACATTTCACTTCATCTCTTGTTTTTAAATAGTAGAATCCAGCAGCCGCCAAGGCTTGAGGGTTTATGAAAGGCACTGGCCACGTGGCAAAAGTCTTGAAACGTTGTTCCTCAGAGTTTAAATTCATGGATGTAACGTCTCTTGAGGCTTTAAAGCAAGACATGACTGAGTGGCTTGACGTGGGATGACCTGTTATTTATACACTCGTCACTTGGTTGGATAGTGGATAATAGTTGACTTGTTTGTGATGAATAATCAAACAGTAGGCCGTGGTATTGGCTGGTACATTGTCATGCGTTTCAAAATCTAGTCGAATGTCGATATTGGATGGCTTGACAGACTCTTCCAGGTAAGAACAGTCAAAGAAAATCAGTGGTGCTCTTGCCTTAAACGCTTGGGGTAGTAGCATGGGGCCGTTCTCTTTTTGATAATACGACCATCGAAATTTAGAAAACAAGTCGTACAGAGGGCAAAACTTATTTTTTGAAAAATCCAAATCCAGTCCTTCATAGGGAAACACAGCTCCGTTGAGGAAAAGACGTGCATTTCTCAATTGCAGGTGATCAAATTGCGAGGCATCTTTGGTTTGTTGATACTTGCGATTCGTTTGAAAACCCACGATCAGGTAGAGAGGTCTCTCTGTATAGCGAGCTGTTTTTACAGACCAACTGTGTGTGTTGGTAGTGGGCAATAGCGGATACTCATGGAGTGCCCAGCTTCTAAATTCCATGGGTAGAGGCATATCTCTCTTTACCATCTTGAGTATGTCCAGTTTTTTGCTATCGTTAAGGGTCACATGAGGCACTTTCCATAGCAAGCGTTGTAGTTGAACTTTTGAATCGATGGGGGCATTGTCGGCTCCCTTGAGTGCATTGTTATCACTCCTGTCTCTCACCAGATAAAGCACTTGCCTTGCGTTGACCACAATGCGTTGGTGATCTTCAGCAAAGCCTAGAATCAGTTTAAGAGGTAAATATCCAGTAAAGGTTCCATCAGTGTGTACCATCCAGTCATTGGTCGAGTCAGGACACCAACCTGCCATGCAAAGTGTTTTACCTTCTTCCTCACTATAAGAGGGGTATAGTTTCATGACACTGGAAATGCCCACATTTCGAGTGCTATCCACCACGATATCGTTAATGACATACCGCACTTCAGAAAACAGAAAGGCCAAACCATGGTTGGCCAACTTGGATGTGGTGGGTGTAGAGCCATCGGCTTTGGTGAGCCGACCTTCAATCTGAATGACACTTTCATGCGGTAGGGTGTAAATATCTTGGTTGTTGATAACAAATTGAATTTCATCATTGTTATTGAGTCCAGGTGTTTGAGCTTGATAGGAATGGAGATCAATTCTTACCACTCCTGGTTGCTCCTCGATGTGGTTCGCTATCTCTAGGATAGAATTCATTATGAGGGTTGACGTGGTAACCCAAATGCTGTAAAATCTGCTTGCCTTGAGATGTTAACGTGTATTCACGTGGCAAACAACTAACACCATTCCTAGACGGTGTTGTTGCTTTATACACAAACTTCATAGTGGCTTTAGCACCAACTTGTAAGTCACTGGTGTGGTAGAATCTAGATCAATGAGTTGTTGATCTCTATTGATCAGTCTTAATGTTATATTACTAATACTATCGACAGCCACAGAATGAAAAAGCACTACAGGAGGGTTTTCACGAATAATATACCAATTGGGCGATGTCACAATAAAGTCATAAAGCGAATGCGATGGTTCTTGATTGGTGTACACTTGGCTAATAATATTACACGTCACCGACACATGATGGTCCTCAATGAATTTCACTTCATGGTCCGATTCATGTTTTTTGTTGGGCTCCAACACACGTGGTTTAAATCCTAGTAATGGGCCAATGGAATCGGGGTGTGCTTTAAAGTCAATGTTAAAGGTAGAGAAAATACTGCAGCGATGAGTGTTGGTATTGCCTACAAGTTCAAACTTGTGCGTTCCGTCTAGAAATGACTTTAAACCATATTGATTGATCAACACCACATAAATGTGTTCATAAATGTCATCGATCGTGTATCCACCAGAGTTCAAGGTGAGCACAGAATCATCATAGTAAAACTTGTTGTTCACATTTTCACGTATGTTGTATATTCGATTGTACGTTTCAAGAGAAACAAGTCCTAAACCATAGGGTTTTTCACTCAATTCGATAGGAGGGTAAAAGTCTAGGCTGACTTCAGGTCCACGTCCATGCACTGTAAACGTTTTACTTTCTGCTGACATACTGGTGGCGTTTTTGCTTATGCTGCGTCTTATATAAAAAAATTAAACACAAACGTCCACACTGTTGGCTGTTAAACGTTTGCTCACGTTTCACATTATAATATATCTTGTTCCTGTTTCCAAAATAGGTCACTAGTTCCATGGGCGGGGGCAAATTCCCAAAACTGTCAAAGTACCATACAGTGGATCCCTCTTTGACATAAGCTACATAATGCGTCCCTGGTCCTCGGTGATCATCCAAATTGACAACAGCACATTCCTGTTTCCAGGGTCGTGGGGGTAATTGGTTTCGCATAAACACACCTCGAAAATGAGAAAGCTTTAGTTGTTTAGCATAGCTTTCCACTTGTTGATGCGTCAGGGCATGTCTTGCTATGGCTGAGGTTAATTGTTTTTTTTTAATATTTCGAAATGATGAAATCCCAAATCCTTGTTGATAAAAGGCTGGCTTTAAATTGGCATTTCTAGCCCCCATGGCAATCGCTTCCATCGTTTCATTGTGTCGCTGACTTTCTTTGAGTTGTTGCTTGCCCTGCTGCGCGGCTTTAATGGTTTTCGCCACTGCACTGGCACCGCCCAAAAGTGAACCCAGAGCAGCCAAACCGGCAAATAATGCAGGTAAAAATCCCGCTCGTTTGGGGACGGGAATCACTCGCCCTTGGTTTGAAACCTGTCGCCGACGTTTTGGAATAACATGTCTCTGTGCTGCTCGAAAGGCTTTCCTTATGGTCAATACATTATTTTTTCTTTTTTTCTTTCGCAAGGGCTTGGCCACGAATGTTGAAAACCCTGGCTTTGCCAAGGACAAAGTCCTTTTTTTAGTCTTTCTCACTGCATACCTTTGTTTCACCATGATGATAATGACCAACAACCTTTCACAAGAAAGTGTAAATCACAACTAACGTCAGATGGTTATTTCATGGCTGCATATTCCAATTCCACATAAAGTGGGAAATCGATTATGGTTTTTCCCGCTTGCTTTTCATCCCATGTCAACATGAGGTGAAAGGATAATTCGTCACCTGCATTGACCATTTCATGGTCATGGACCAACATCCTATGACCATTTATCTTTATTTGTAAATGGTTCTCATCAGGTATGGCATATTTGATGTGAATGGTTCCATCATAGTGTAATCGATAGTGGCTTAAACCCGAAGCAAGCACATAGGTCAAGTGCTGATCATGGACTAGCGGTAAATGGTTTCTGTCATTCACAGATTTTTCATTTGTCAGATACACTAAAAATACAGATGGGATAAATTTATAAAGCCTTTTCATTTCATAGGTCATGTAACGCTTGGTACAAACATCGTCTTCGTCTTGTGGGTCTTCCACGTGAATAATCCGATGGTGATTAGCGCTATAGCCATTCACCGTAAGCTGGGGCACTTTGTCATAAAACTCATACACTTTGTTATCCACATACTTTTTCGTAGTAACGTCTGTAGACACTTGAGGATGTTTTACATGGCTTAACCGCTTTCCCTTAAAGTCATAATCTCCCTGTTTTGTGCGTGGCACTACTGACCTATCCACATAGTGTTTATTAGCAGGATCTGTTTCCTGTTTAGGATCATGTATGGGGACAGGCCTATCTTTGGCCATCAACGCACGTCCAAAGACATCCATCGTCAACCTGTAGTACCAGTCTACTGTTTCTATGACAAGGTTCGGTGTCCTGTATATAGACAGCCTGCTAGCCTGTCTAAGCCTTAGTTGAAATGAAGATTATTAAGCAGCAAGAGTCATTCCCCGTGGGGGACATGGTTTCCCATCTCTGTCCCACATCACGTGAACATCGCCATGGTTCACTGTTTCCATCTTCCATTCGCTGCATCATTGTGGGGCCTTCCGACTGTGGAAAGACTAATCTTTTGCTAACGCTCATCACAGCGCCCAATGGTCTGCGTTTTCAAAATATTTATATTTTTGCAAAATCTCTCTACCAACCCCTCTACGTGTTTCTGGATCAAGTCATGTCTGGATTACAAAAAGAGAATATGGGTTATTTTACATTTTCCATGCAAGAAAATGTGATTTCACCGGATGAGGTAAAGCCTGATTCACTCATGATTTTCGATGATGTATCCACTGAACGTCAAGGCATCATTCAAAGCTATTTCAGCATGGGTCGACACAAACATATCGATTGCTTCTATCTTGGGCAAACGTATTCTAAAATGTCCAAACAGTTGATTCGTGACAATGCCAATGTCATTGTTTTATTTCGTCAGGACGAGAGGAACAGTCGTCACATTTATAATGAACATGTGAATCCAGATATGACCTTTCAAATGTTTACAGAATTGTGTGCCAAGTGCTGGAACACTCAACGTCATGCCTGTTTATTCATTGACAAACAAAGTGAACTCAACCAAGGACGGTATCGCTTAGGGTTTGATCATTTTATTGCTATTTAAGGCCCTGTCTCATTCCCCGGCAAGTCATTTGTCAAGACACCATGGCGTTAGCAGAGAGTCAATTGAAAAAGCATATTATTAGAGCAAAAAATACTATTCGCCAAAAGTTTCGTCAATTGAAACAATCACGTGCCAATCATGCTTTGTTTATTCAGCAACATTTAGCACCTCCACTAAAAGCCATGTTGAAACCCTCTTTCAAGCCATCTGAAACGCTACCCACCGTTTCACAAGACACGCAGACGCACCACGAGGACCCTGAGGAAGAGGAAGAGGAACAGGAAGATTTGACTAGTGTTAGTGAAGTTGAGGATGAGGAGGAACAAGTGTTTACGCCTCAAAAAAAGGCCGCACCCCTTGCAGAGGTTTTGAGAAAAAAGAAATCCTTGGCCATGGCCGATACACCTTGCCCTTCCAGGGCGTCTCCATTTTCACAACTCTTGGCCACCCCTCAACATAAAGCACAACTGAAAACCATTTTAATAAAATATTATGGATCAACATTGGAACCCTATTTCACCGATCTATTTATTGGAAACACAGATACCACGTATGGTATTCGCTATGAGGATGATAGTTTTAAAATTGGCGATTCATCCATTAAATTTGCTTGTACTAAAGCTGTCATTAAAAATATCAACTATAAATTAACGCCAGGACTGTTAAAGCTGCTCTTTTCTCGGACCCCCTCTTCCCATGATTATACGTCAGAGGACCTTGACAAATATAAATCCATTTTATTGGATACCCATGCTCACAAAAGACAGTATGATCCCACGCAACAAGTGAATGCCAATATATCTCAAAAATATAAAACCATCATTGCAAAAATGTTTCCCACTAGTCAAAGTACTCGTCGTAAAGTGTCCGCTTCGGGAGTGACATTTAAACCATTAAAACCCCTTGTGGATGTTACCTACTGGCACAATCCCAATAAGCTCGTCCAGCGGCTACAGTTGTTGCATGCTTCACGTCAAGCTGGCCATACCGGTCACGATTGGGAAATTCAAGAAATTGAACAAGAACTTCGAAATGCCAAAATTATTGTTTAAGCCCTCACCCATTAAAATGGGTATTGCTCACGAGTTGCATCGCCCAGCTAGGCGTCACTATCCGCGACTCAAGGTGATTTCACGAGGTGTGGATGAACTTTGGCAGGCTGACTTGGTTGAAATGATACCCTATGCTGGCGTTAACGACGGTGTACGCTATATGTTGACCGTCATTGATGTCTATTACAAAATGGCCTTTGTTGAACCTGTGCGTCGCAAGTCTGGCCCACTAGTTACCAAGGCCTTTCAACATATTATTCAACACTCCCAACGTCAACCTCAGCTGCTACAAACCGACCAGGGGAAAGAATTTTTCAACAAGGACTTCTCCAGTTTTCTCAAATCTAAGGATATTCACCATTACACCACGTACAGCAATCTCAAAGCCAGTGTGGTCGAGCGGTTCAACCGAACATTGAAAACCCATATGTGGAAAGCGTTTACCGCTCATGGCAGTTATCGCTGGTTGGACATGTTACCTGAACTAGTGTCACGTTACAATGACACCAAACATAGAACGATTGGGACCAAGCCACGTCTCGTGACTAAAAATATTCAGCGATTAGATAAACTGTTTAACCCCATAAAAACAACCGATCCTAAACGTCACCGACTGAACATTGGGGATTTTGTTCGTGTGAGCAAATTTAAGTCTGCCTTCAATGAGGGCTACATGCCTCAGTGGGGGACTGAACTATTTCGAATTCGTCAAGTTAACCTGGACATCCCAGTCACCTATTTACTCGAGGACCTCAACCATCAACCCATAAAAGGTAGATTTTATCTCCATGAACTTCAGAAAACAGCATTTCCTCAGCATTATCTTGTGGAAAAAGTGTTGAAACAAAAAGGAAATAAACTCTACGTCAAATGGTTAGGGTTTAACTCTACGTTTAATTCCTGGATCAATAAATTACATGTTGTGTGAACCTGTGTACTTTTTATTTATTCACACATGTTGTACACCACCTATAGCCCTATATATACAGCGCTCCGCGCTTCATGCATGTTCATACATGTTTGTCTTTCCCTTTCCTCCTGTGTTCTCTCATACATCACCCCTCCCCTCTCCCTCCCTTCACCTCCCACCACTGCTGTTTGCAGCTCTTGCCTCTCTATTGGTTGTGACATCATTCCCACAAGTTGCATCATACTTTTTACTGATTCAGCGATTCCCACGCTTTGAACATTCTGTTATCGTGCACGTGGACAGCTAACGTCCAATGACCTGTGCCGGATCAAATTTCACATGAACTTGCATTTCGTCACGTACGAAGCAAAACAGGATGTCACTTGTTAACAGTTATCGCGCATGTGGACAGCTAACGTCCAAGGTGAACACCTGCGGTAGATCAAATTTCACGTCAACTTGCATTTTGTCACGTACGAAGCAAGACAGGATGTAACTTGTTAACAGTTATCGCGCATGTGGACAGATAACGTCCCAAGCGAACACCTGCGGTAGATCAAATTTCACATGAACTTGCATTTTGTCACGTACGAAGCAAGACAGGATGTCACTGGTTTAGCCTACATGTGGTTTCACACATGTGTTCATATGCCTTTCGCTCTTCCCTGCCACCACAATGCTCAGATTATTTCACCTTCAAGCGTCACCTGTTGTCAAGTCAGATCAACGCCTTCCCATAAGCTCAAATGACATTCACCTCCTGCTCCTCGGCAAGTGTGTTTTCTGTACTCGCTTCGACCAACATAGAACCAAGTTCTCATCACGATTTACACGTTAAAGGTAAAATATCAGAAAACGCACGCTCGCTCTTTCATACACCGACCCGCCGAAATAGCGATTAATCTATTGAACACACCCACCATGGTCAGCGACAGGTTTGTTGAAACACACACACACACCCAGCCGTATCGTCTCTCTCAACCACCACGCTTCATAAACATTATAAACAGGTAAAGAAAAAAAACAGGGTTTTCTCAACATGTATGGCGTTAGGCCCTTTGTGAATTATTTTTTTGAAAAAAAAATCTACCACATTTGAAAGGGGGCGTTAGCCCGAGTCCTAGGACACCTCGTACTCGTCTCTAGCGTTATTGGTTTGTGAGATATCGGCAAAAATCACAAAAAACACATGTTTACCCCAAAATCGCGTTTCCAACTTTAAAAAAACTATAACGAGTGGTTCATAGCAAAGAGGACGTCACCCCGAGTCCTTGGACCCGTCGTACACACCTCTAGCATGATTGGTTCGCGAGATATAGCAAGAAGTTTAAAATCACGGTTTTACCCCAAAAAGACCGTGTTTCCAGCATTTCACCTTTTCGACACCTACATTTCAGTAAAGAGCACGACGAGACGAAAAAAACCATTGACCATTGATTTACGTTAAACAATTTTTTTGTAGAGTTCCTAGTTTCCAAAATATAGGATTTTCAAAATTCGAGTGTTTTCAAAAAAATATAAAAAATAATAAAAATTTATTACAAAAAATAAAGGTCATAAAGACCATTCGTTTGAGCCATGGCACAACGTTCTATCCTGTTCGGTTTTCAAGCTATCGCCTATTTTCGAAAACGAAAAATTTAAAAAAAAATTGAAAAATATAATACATGGTCCATAGGAAAGAGGACGTCAGCCCGAGTACTAGGACACCACATTTCTCAACATCCGACCATGCGTTTGAGAGATATTAATTATTTTAACTTGTACAGTCTGGTACAAATAAAATGGGTGGGTTAGAAGCACCACTACTCCACTACTCCTGCACCATAACAATTTATGCAGGGTGTTTCACTCAAAGTGGGGCCGGCCGCGCGGTGCACATGCCATCTCACCGAGCTCGGGGTCGAGAGAGCGCCCGCACCATAACAATATATACAGGGTGTTTCACTCAAAGTGGGGCCGGCCGCGCGGCACACATGCCAACTCACTGAGCTCGGGGTCGAGAGAGCGCCCGCACCATAACAATATATACAGGGTGTTTCACTCAAAGTGGGGCCGGCCGCGCGGCACACTTGCCAACTCACTGAGCTCGGGGTCGAGAGAGCGCCCGCACCATAACAATATATACTGGGTGTTTCACTCAAAGTGGGGCCGGCCGCGCGGTGCACATGCCAACTCACTGAGCTCGGGGTCGAGAGAGCGCCCGCACCATAACAATATATACAGGGTGTTTCACTCAAAGTGGGGCCGGCCGCGTGGCACACTTGCCAACTCACTGAGCTCGGGGTCGAGAGAGCGCCCGTACCATAACAATATATACAGGGTGTTTCACTCAAAGTGTGCGGCACACTTGCCAACTCACTGAGCTCGGGGTCGAGAGAGCGCCCGCACCATAACAATATATACAGGGTGTTTCACTCAAAGTGCGCGGCGCACTTGCCAACTCACTGAGCTCGGGGTCGAGATAGCGCCCGCACCATAACAATATATACAGGGTGTTTCACTCAAAGTGGGGCCGGCCGCGCGGCGCACTTGCCAACTCCCTGAGCTCGGGGTCGAGAGAGCGCCCGCACCATAACAATATATACAGGGTGTTTCACTCAAAGTGGGGACGGCCGCGTGGCGCACTTGCCAACTCACTGAGCTCGGGGTTGAGAGAGCGCCCGTACCGTAACAATATATACAGGTTGTTTCACTCAAAGTGGGGCCGGCCGCGCGGCGCACTTGCCAACTCACTGAGCTCGGGGTCGAGAGAGCGCCTGCACCATAACAATATATACAGGGTGTTTCACTCAAAGTGGGGCCGGCCGCGCGGCACACTTGCCAACTCACTGAGCTCGGGGTCGAGAGAGCGCCCGCACCGTAACAATATATACAGGTTGTTTCACTCAAAGTGGGGCCGGCCGCGCGGCACACTTGCCAACTCACTGAGCTCGGGGTCGAGAGAGCGCCCGCACCATAACAATATATACAGGTTGTTTCACTCAAAGTGGGGCCGGCCGCGCGGCACACTTGCCAACTCACTGAGCTCGGGGTCGAGAGAGCGCCCGCACCATAACAATATATACAGGTTGTTTCACTCAAAGTGGGGCCGGCCGCGCGACACACTTGCCAACTCACTGAGCTCGGGGTCGAGAGTGTGCCCGCACCGTAACAATATATACAGGGTGCTTCACTCAAAGTGGGGCCGGCCGCGCGCCGCACTTGCCAACTCACTGAGCTCGGGGTCGAGAGAGCGCCCGTACCGTAACAATATATACAGGTTGTTTCACTCAAAGTGGGGACGGCCGCGTGGCGCACATGCCAACTCACTGAGCTCGGGGTCGAGAGAGCGCCCGCACCATAATAATATATACAGGGTGTTTCACTCAAAGTGGGGCCGGCCGCGCGGTGCACATGCCAACTCACTGAGCTCGGGGTCGAGAGAGCGCCCGCACCATAACAATATATACAGGGTGTTTCACTCAAAGTGGGGCCGGCCGCGCGGCACACATGCCAACTCACTGAGCTCGGGGTAGAGAGAGCGCCCGTACCGTAACAATATATACAGGGTGTTTCACTCAAAGTGGGGACGGCCGCGCGGCACACTTGCCAACTCACTGAGCTCGGGGTCGAGAGAGCGCCCGTACCGTAACAATATATACAGGGTGTTTCACTCAAAGTGGGGCCGGCCGCGCGGCACACTTGCCAACTCACTGAGCTCGGGGTCGAGAGAGCGCCCGTACCGTGACAATATATACAGGTTGTTTCACTCAAAGTGGGGACGGCCGCGTGGCGCACTTGCCAACTCACTGAGCTCGGGGTCGAGAGAGCGCCTGCTCCATAACAATATATACAGGGTGTTTCACTCAAAGTGGGGCCGGTCGCGCGGCGCACTTGCCAACTCACTGAGCTCGGGGTCGAGAGAGCGCCCGCAACATAACAATATATACAGGGTGTTTCACTCAAAGTGGGGCCGGCCGCGTGGCGCACTTGCCAACTCACTGAGCTCGGGGTCGAGAGAGCGCTCGTACCATAACAATATATACAGGGTGTTTCACTCAAAGTGGGGCCGGCCGCGTGGCGCACTTGCCAACTCACTGAGCTCGGGGTCGAGAGAGCGCTCGTACCATAACAATATATACAGGGTGTTTCACTCAAAGTGGGGCCGGCCGCGTGGCGCACTTGCCAACTCACTGAGCTCGGGGTCGAGAGAGCGCCTGCTCCATAACAATATATACAGGTTGTTTCACTCAAAGTGGGGACGGCCGCGTGGCGCACTTGCCAACTCACTGAGCTCGGGGTCGAGAGAGCGCCTGCTCCATAACAATATATACAGGGTGTTTCACTCAAAGTGGGGTCGGTCGCGCGGCGCACTTGCCAACTCACTGAGCTCGGGGTCGAGAGAGCGCCCGCACCATAACAATATATACAGGGTGTTTCACTCAAAGTGGGGCCGGCCGCGTGGCGCACTTGCCAACTCACTGAGCTCGGGGTCGAGAGAGCGCCCGCACCGTAACAATATATACAGGGTGTTTCACTCAAAGTGGGGCCGGCCGCGCGGTGCACATGCCAACTCACTGAGCTCGGGGTCGAGAGAGCGCCCGCACCATAACAATATATACAGGGTGTTTCACTCAAAGTGGGGCCGGCCGCGTGGCACACTTGCCAATTCACTGAGCTCGGGGTCGAGAGAGCGCCCGCACCATAACAATATATACAGCGTGTTTCACTCAAAGTGGGGACGGCCGCGCGGCACACTTGCCAAATCACTGAGTTCGGGGTCGAGAGAGCGCCCGTACCGTAACAATATATACAGGGTGTTTCACTCAAAGTGGGGCCGGCCGCGCGGCGCACATGCCAACTCACTGAGCTCGGGGTCGAGAGAGCGCCCGCACCATAACAATATATACAGGGTGTTTCACTCAAAGTGGGGCCGGCCGCGCGACACACTTGCCAACTCAATGAGCTCGGGGTTGAGAGAGCGCCCGTACCGTAACAATATATACAGGGTGTTTCACTCAAAGTGGGGCCGGCCGCGCGGCGCACATGCCAACTCACTGAGCTCGGGGTTGAGAGAGCGCCCGTACCGTAACAATATATACAGGGTGTTTCACTCAAAGTGGGGCCGGCCGCGTGGCACACTTGCCAACTCACTGAGCTCGGGGTCGAGAGAGCGCCCGCACCATAACAATATATACAGCGTGTTTCACTCAAAGTGGGGCCGGCCACGCGGCACACTTGCCAACTCACTGAGCTCGGGGTCGATAGAGCGCCCGCACCATAACCATATATACAGGGTGTTTCACTCAAAGTGGGGCCGGCCGCGGCGCACTTGCCAACTCACTGAGCTCGGGGTCGAGAGAGCGCCCGCACCATAACAATATATACAGGGTGTTTCACTCAAAGTGGGGCCGGCCGCGCGGCACACTTGCCAACTCACTGAGCTCGGGGTCGAGAGAGCGCCTGCACCATAACAATATATACAGGGTGTTTCACTCAAAGTGGGGCCGGCCGCGCGGCACACTTGCCAACTCACTGAGCTCGGGGTCGAGAGAGCGCCCGCACCATAACAATATATACAGGGTGTTTCACTCAAAGTGCGCGGCACACATGCCAACTCACTGAGCTCGGGGTCGAGAGAGCGCCTGCACCATAACAATATATACAGGGTGTTTCACTCAAAGTGGGGCCGGCCGCGCGGCGCACATGCCAACTCACTGAGCTCGGGGTTGAGAGAGCGCCCGTACCGTAACAATATATACAGGGTGTTTCACTCAAAGTGGGGCCGGCCGCGTGGCACACTTGCCAACTCACTGAGCTCGGGGTCGAGTGAGCGCCCGCACCATAACAATATATACAGCGTGTTTCACTCAAAGTGGGGCCGGCCGCGCGGCACACATGCCAACTCACTGAGCTCGGGGTTGAGAGAGTGCCCGCACCATAACCATATATACAGGGTGTTTCACTCAAAGTTGGGCCGGCCGCGCGGCACACTTGCCAACTCACTGAGCTCGGGGTCGAGAGAGCGCCCGCACCATAACAATATATACAGCGTGTTTCACTCAAAGTGGGGCCGGCCGCGCGGCACACATGCCAACTCACTGAGCTCGGGGTCAAGAGAGCGCCCGCACCATAACAATATATACAGGGTGTTTCACTCAAAGTGGGGCCGGCCGCGCGGCACACATGCCAACTCACTGAGCTCGGGGTCGAGAGAGCGCGCGCACCATAACAATATATACAGGGTGTTTCACTCAAAGTGGGGCCGGCCGCGCGGTGCACATGCCACCTCACTGAGCTCGGGGTCGAGAGAGCGCCCGCACCATAACAATATATACAGGGTGTTTCACTCAAAGTGGGGCCGGCCGCGCGGCACACTTGCCAACTCACTGAGCTCGGGGTCGATAGAGCGCCCGCACCGTAACATTATATACAGGGTGTTTCACTCAAAGTGGGGCCGGCCGCGCGGTGCACATGCCAACTCACTGAGCTCGGGGTCAAGAGAGCGCCCGCACCATAACAATATATACAGGGTGTTTCACTCAAAGTGGGGCCGGCCGCCTGGCACACTTGCCAACTCACTGAGCTCGGGGTCGAGAGAGCGCCCGTACCGTAACAATATATACAGGGTGTTTCACTCAAAGTGGGGCCGGCCGCGCGGTGCACATGCCAAATCACTGAGCTCGGGGTCGAGAGAGTGCCCGCACCATAACAATATATACAGGGTGTTTCACTCAAAGTGGGGCCGGCCGCGCGGCACACATGCCAACTCACTGAGCTCGGGGTCGAGAGAGCGCCCGCACCGTAACAATATATACAGGGTGCTTCACTCAAAGTGGGGCCGAACGCGCGGCACACATGCCAACTCACTGAGCTCGGGGTCAAGAGAGCGCCCGCACCATAACAATATATACAGGTTGTTTCACTCAAAGTGGGGCCGGCCGCGCGGCACACTTGCCAACTCACTGAGCTCGGGGTCGAGAGAGCGCCCGCACCATAACAATATATACAGGTTGTTTCACTCAAAGTGGGGCCGGCCGCGCGACACACTTGCCAACTCACTGAGCTCGGGGTCGAGAGAGCGCCCGCACCATAACAATATATACAGGTTGTTTCACTCAAAGTGGGGCCGGCCGCGCGGCACACTTGCCAACTCACTGAGCTCGGGGTCGAGAGAGCGCCCGCACCATAACAATATATACAGGTTGTTTCACTCAAAGTGGGGCCGGCCGCGCGACACACTTGCCAACTCACTGAGCTCGGGGTCGAGAGTGTGCCCGCACCGTAACAATATATACAGGGTGCTTCACTCAAAGTGGGGCCGGCCGCGCGCCGCACTTGCCAACTCACTGAGCTCGGGGTCGAGAGAGCGCCCGTACCGTAACAATATATACAGGTTGTTTCACTCAAAGTGGGGACGGCCGCGTGGCGCACATGCCAACTCACTGAGCTCGGGGTCGAGAGAGCGCCCGCACCATAACAATATATACAGGATGTTTCACTCAAAGTGGGGCCGGCCGCGCGGTGCACATGCCAACTCACTGAGCTCGGGGTCGAGAGAGCGCCCGCACCATAACAATATATACCGGGTGTTTCACTCAAAGTGGGGCCGGCCGCGCGGCACACATGCCAACTCACTGAGCTCGGGGTCGAGAGAGCGCCCGTACCGTAACAATATATACAGGGTGTTTCACTCAAAGTGGGGACGGCCGCGCGGCACACTTGCCAACTCACTGAGCTCGGGGTCGAGAGAGCGCCCGTACCGTAACAATATATACAGGGTGTTTCACTCAAAGTGGGGCCGGCCGCGCGGCACACTTGCCAACTCACTGAGCTCGGGGTCGAGAGAGCGCCCGTACCGTGACAATATATACAGGTTGTTTCACTCAAAGTGGGGACTGCCGCGTGGCGCACTTGCCAACTCACTGAGCTCGGGGTCGAGAGAGCGCCTGCTCCATAACAATATATACAGGGTGTTTCACTCAAAGTGGGGCCGGTCGCGCGGCGCACTTGCCAACTCACTGAGCTCGGGGTCGAGAGAGCGCCCGCAACATAACAATATATACAGGGTGTTTCACTCAAAGTGGGGCCGGCCGCGTGGCGCACTTGCCAACTCACTGAGCTCGGGGTCGAGAGAGCGCTCGTACCATAACAATATATACAGGGTGTTTCACTCAAAGTGGGGCCGGCCGCGTGGCGCACTTGCCAACTCACTGAGCTCGGGGTCGAGAGAGCGCTCGTACCATAACAATATATACAGGGTGTTTCACTCAAAGTGGGGCCGGCCGCGTGGCGCACTTGCCAACTCACTGAGCTCGGGGTCGAGAGAGCGCCTGCTCCATAACAATATATACAGGTTGTTTCACTCAAAGTGGGGACGGCCGCGTGGCGCACTTGCCAACTCACTGAGCTCGGGGTCGAGAGAGCGCCTGCTCCATAACAATATATACAGGGTGTTTCACTCAAAGTGGGGCCGGTCGCGCGGCGCACTTGCCAACTCACTGAGCTCGGGGTCGAGAGAGCGCCCGCAACATAACAATATATACAGGGTGTTTCACTCAAAGTGGGGCCGGCCGCGTGGCGCACTTGCCAACTCACTGAGCTCGGGGTCGAGAGAGCGCTCGTACCATAACAATATATACAGGGTGTTTCACTCAAAGTGGGGCCGGCCGCGTGGCGCACTTGCCAACTCACTGAGCTCGGGGTCGAGAGAGCGCTCGTACCATAACAATATATACAGGGTGTTTCACTCAAAGTGGGGCCGGCCGCGTGGCGCACTTGCCAACTCACTGAGCTCGGGGTCGAGAGAGCGCCTGCTCCATAACAATATATACAGGTTGTTTCACTCAAAGTGGGGACGGCCGCGTGGCGCACTTGCCAACTCACTGAGCTCGGGGTCGAGAGAGCGCCTGCTCCATAACAATATATACAGGGTGTTTCACTCAAAGTGGGGTCGGTCGCGCGGCGCACTTGCCAACTCACTGAGCTCGGGGTCGAGAGAGCGCCCGCACCATAACAATATATACAGGGTGTTTCACTCAAAGTGGGGCCGGCCGCGTGGCGCACTTGCCAACTCACTGAGCTCGGGGTCGAGAGAGCGCCCGCACCGTAACAATATATACAGGGTGTTTCACTCAAAGTGGGGCCGGCCGCGCGGTGCACATGCCAACTCACTGAGCTCGGGGTCGAGAGAGCGCCCGCACCATAACAATATATACAGGGTGTTTCACTCAAAGTGGGGCCGGCCGCGTGGCACACTTGCCAATTCACTGAGCTCGGGGTCGAGAGAGCGCCCGCACCATAACAATATATACAGCGTGTTTCACTCAAAGTGGGGACGGCCGCGCGGCACACTTGCCAAATCACTGAGTTCGGGGTCGAGAGAGCGCCCGTACCGTAACAATATATACAGGGTGTTTCACTCAAAGTGGGGCCGGCCGCGCGGCGCACATGCCAACTCACTGAGCTCGGGGTCGAGAGAGCGCCCGCACCATAACAATATATACAGGGTGTTTCACTCAAAGTGGGGCCGGCCGCGCGACACACTTGCCAACTCAATGAGCTCGGGGTTGAGAGAGCGCCCGTACCGTAACAATATATACAGGGTGTTTCACTCAAAGTGGGGCCGGCCGCGCGGCGCACATGCCAACTCACTGAGCTCGGGGTTGAGAGAGCGCCCGTACCGTAACAATATATACAGGGTGTTTCACTCAAAGTGGGGCCGGCCGCGTGGCACACTTGCCAACTCACTGAGCTCGGGGTCGAGAGAGCGCCCGCACCATAACAATATATACAGCGTGTTTCACTCAAAGTGGGGCCGGCCACGCGGCACACTTGCCAACTCACTGAGCTCGGGGTCGATAGAGCGCCCGCACCATAACCATATATACAGGGTGTTTCACTCAAAGTGGGGCCGGCCGCGGCGCACTTGCCAACTCACTGAGCTCGGGGTCGAGAGAGCGCCCGCACCATAACAATATATACAGGGTGTTTCACTCAAAGTGGGGCCGGCCGCGCGGCACACTTGCCAACTCACTGAGCTCGGGGTCGAGAGAGCGCCTGCACCATAACAATATATACAGGGTGTTTCACTCAAAGTGGGGCCGGCCGCGCGGCACACTTGCCAACTCACTGAGCTCGGGGTCGAGAGAGCGCCCGCACCATAACAATATATACAGGGTGTTTCACTCAAAGTGCGCGGCACACATGCCAACTCACTGAGCTCGGGGTCGAGAGAGCGCCTGCACCATAACAATATATACAGGGTGTTTCACTCAAAGTGGGGCCGGCCGCGCGGCGCACATGCCAACTCACTGAGCTCGGGGTTGAGAGAGCGCCCGTACCGTAACAATATATACAGGGTGTTTCACTCAAAGTGGGGCCGGCCGCGTGGCACACTTGCCAACTCACTGAGCTCGGGGTCGAGTGAGCGCCCGCACCATAACAATATATACAGCGTGTTTCACTCAAAGTGGGGCCGGCCGCGCGGCACACATGCCAACTCACTGAGCTCGGGGTTGAGAGAGTGCCCGCACCATAACCATATATACAGGGTGTTTCACTCAAAGTTGGGCCGGCCGCGCGGCACACTTGCCAACTCACTGAGCTCGGGGTCGAGAGAGCGCCCGCACCATAACAATATATACAGCGTGTTTCACTCAAAGTGGGGCCGGCCGCGCGGCACACATGCCAACTCACTGAGCTCGGGGTCAAGAGAGCGCCCGCACCATAACAATATATACAGGGTGTTTCACTCAAAGTGGGGCCGGCCGCGCGGCACACATGCCAACTCACTGAGCTCGGGGTCGAGAGAGCGCGCGCACCATAACAATATATACAGGGTGTTTCACTCAAAGTGGGGCCGGCCGCGCGGTGCACATGCCACCTCACTGAGCTCGGGGTCGAGAGAGCGCCCGCACCATAACAATATATACAGGGTGTTTCACTCAAAGTGGGGCCGGCCGCGCGGCACACTTGCCAACTCACTGAGCTCGGGGTCGATAGAGCGCCCGCACCGTAACAATATATACAGGGTGTTTCACTCAAAGTGGGGCCGGCCGCGCGGTGCACATGCCAACTCACTGAGCTCGGGGTCAAGAGAGCGCCCGCACCATAACAATATATACAGGGTGTTTCACTCAAAGTGGGGCCGGCCGCCTGGCACACTTGCCAACTCACTGAGCTCGGGGTCGAGAGAGCGCCCGTACCGTAACAATATATACAGGGTGTTTCACTCAAAGTGGGGCCGGCCGCGCGGTGCACATGCCAAATCACTGAGCTCGGGGTCGAGAGAGTGCCCGCACCATAACAATATATACAGGGTGTTTCACTCAAAGTGGGGCCGGCCGCGCGGCACACATGCCAACTCACTGAGCTCGGGGTCGAGAGAGCGCCCGCACCGTAACAATATATACAGGGTGCTTCACTCAAAGTGGGGCCGAACGCGCGGCACACATGCCAACTCACTGAGCTCGGGGTCAAGAGAGCGCCCGCACCATAACAATATATACAGGTTGTTTCACTCAAAGTGGGGCCGGCCGCGCGGCACACTTGCCAACTCACTGAGCTCGGGGTCGAGAGAGCGCCCGCACCATAACAATATATACAGGTTGTTTCACTCAAAGTGGGGCCGGCCGCGCGACACACTTGCCAACTCACTGAGCTCGGGGTCGAGAGAGCGCCCGCACCATAACAATATATACAGGTTGTTTCACTCAAAGTGGGGCCGGCCGCGCGGCACACTTGCCAACTCACTGAGCTCGGGGTCGAGAGAGCGCCCGCACCATAACAATATATACAGGTTGTTTCACTCAAAGTGGGGCCGGCCGCGCGACACACTTGCCAACTCACTGAGCTCGGGGTCGAGAGTGTGCCCGCACCGTAACAATATATACAGGGTGCTTCACTCAAAGTGGGGCCGGCCGCGCGCCGCACTTGCCAACTCACTGAGCTCGGGGTCGAGAGAGCGCCCGTACCGTAACAATATATACAGGTTGTTTCACTCAAAGTGGGGACGGCCGCGTGGCGCACATGCCAACTCACTGAGCTCGGGGTCGAGAGAGCGCCCGCACCATAACAATATATACAGGATGTTTCACTCAAAGTGGGGCCGGCCGCGCGGTGCACATGCCAACTCACTGAGCTCGGGGTCGAGAGAGCGCCCGCACCATAACAATATATACCGGGTGTTTCACTCAAAGTGGGGCCGGCCGCGCGGCACACATGCCAACTCACTGAGCTCGGGGTCGAGAGAGCGCCCGTACCGTAACAATATATACAGGGTGTTTCACTCAAAGTGGGGACGGCCGCGCGGCACACTTGCCAACTCACTGAGCTCGGGGTCGAGAGAGCGCCCGTACCGTAACAATATATACAGGGTGTTTCACTCAAAGTGGGGCCGGCCGCGCGGCACACTTGCCAACTCACTGAGCTCGGGGTCGAGAGAGCGCCCGTACCGTGACAATATATACAGGTTGTTTCACTCAAAGTGGGGACTGCCGCGTGGCGCACTTGCCAACTCACTGAGCTCGGGGTCGAGAGAGCGCCTGCTCCATAACAATATATACAGGGTGTTTCACTCAAAGTGGGGCCGGTCGCGCGGCGCACTTGCCAACTCACTGAGCTCGGGGTCGAGAGAGCGCCCGCAACATAACAATATATACAGGGTGTTTCACTCAAAGTGGGGCCGGCCGCGTGGCGCACTTGCCAACTCACTGAGCTCGGGGTCGAGAGAGCGCTCGTACCATAACAATATATACAGGGTGTTTCACTCAAAGTGGGGCCGGCCGCGTGGCGCACTTGCCAACTCACTGAGCTCGGGGTCGAGAGAGCGCTCGTACCATAACAATATATACAGGGTGTTTCACTCAAAGTGGGGCCGGCCGCGTGGCGCACTTGCCAACTCACTGAGCTCGGGGTCGAGAGAGCGCCTGCTCCATAACAATATATACAGGTTGTTTCACTCAAAGTGGGGACGGCCGCGTGGCGCACTTGCCAACTCACTGAGCTCGGGGTCGAGAGAGCGCCTGCTCCATAACAATATATACAGGGTGTTTCACTCAAAGTGGGGCCGGTCGCGCGGCGCACTTGCCAACTCACTGAGCTCGGGGTCGAGAGAGCGCCCGCAACATAACAATATATACAGGGTGTTTCACTCAAAGTGGGGCCGGCCGCGTGGCGCACTTGCCAACTCACTGAGCTCGGGGTCGAGAGAGCGCTCGTACCATAACAATATATACAGGGTGTTTCACTCAAAGTGGGGCCGGCCGCGTGGCGCACTTGCCAACTCACTGAGCTCGGGGTCGAGAGAGCGCTCGTACCATAACAATATATACAGGGTGTTTCACTCAAAGTGGGGCCGGCCGCGTGGCGCACTTGCCAACTCACTGAGCTCGGGGTCGAGAGAGCGCCCGCACCGTAACAATATATACAGGGTGTTTCACTCAAAGTGGGGCCGGCCGCGCGGTGCACATGCCAACTCACTGAGCTCGGGGTCGAGAGAGCGCCCGCACCATAACAATATATACAGGGTGTTTCACTCAAAGTGGGGCCGGCCGCGTGGCACACTTGCCAACTCACTGAGCTCGGGGTCGAGAGAGCGCCCGCAACATAACAATATATACAGCGTGTTTCACTCAAAGTGGGGACGGCCGCGCGGCACACTTGCCAACTCACTGAGCTCGGGGTCGAGAGAGCGCCCGTACCGTAACAATATATACAGGGTGTTTCACTCAAAGTGGGGCCGGCCGCGCGGCGCACATGCCAACTCACTGAGCTCGGGGTCGAGAGAGCGCCCGCACCATAACAATATATACAGGGTGTTTCACTCAAAGTGGGGCCGGCCGCGCGACACACTTGCCAACTCAATGAGCTCGGGGTTGAGAGAGCGCCCGTACCGTAACAATATATACAGGGTGTTTCACTCAAAGTGGGGCCGGCCGCGCGGCGCACATGCCAACTCACTGAGCTCGGGGTTGAGAGAGCGCCCGTACCGTAACAATATATACAGGGTGTTTCACTCAAAGTGGGGCCGGCCGCGTGGCACACTTGCCAACTCACTGAGCTCGGGGTCGAGAGAGCGCCCGCACCATAACAATATATACAGCGTGTTTCACTCAAAGTGGGGCCGGCCGCGCGGCACACTTGCCAACTCACTGAGCTCGGGGTCGATAGAGCGCCCGCACCATAACCATATATACAGGGTGTTTCACTCAAAGTGGGGCCGGCCGCGGCGCACTTGCCAACTCACTGAGCTCGGGGTCGAGAGAGCGCCCGCACCATAACAATATATACAGGGTGTTTCACTCAAAGTGGGGCCGGCCGCGCGGCACACTTGCCAACTCACTGAGCTCGGGGTCGAGAGAGCGCCTGCACCATAACAATATATACAGGGTGTTTCACTCAAAGTGGGGCCGGCCGCGCGGCACACTTGCCAACTCACTGAGCTCGGGGTCGAGAGAGCGCCCGCACCATAACAATATATACAGGGTGTTTCACTCAAAGTGCGCGGCACACATGCCAACTCACTGAGCTCGGGGTCGAGAGAGCGCCTGCACCATAACAATATATACAGGGTGTTTCACTCAAAGTGGGGCCGGCCGCGCGGCGCACATGCCAACTCACTGAGCTCGGGGTTGAGAGAGCGCCCGTACCGTAACAATATATACAGGGTGTTTCACTCAAAGTGGGGCCGGCCGCGTGGCACACTTGCCAACTCACTGAGCTCGGGGTCGAGAGAGCGCCCGCACCATAACAATATATACAGCGTGTTTCACTCAAAGTGGGGCCGGCCGCGCGGCACACATGCCAACTCACTGAGCTCGGGGTTGAGAGAGTGCCCGCACCATAACCATATATACAGGGTGTTTCACTCAAAGTTGGGCCGGCCGCGCGGCACACTTGCCAACTCACTGAGCTCGGGGTCGAGAGAGCGCCCGCACCATAACAATATATACAGCGTGTTTCACTCAAAGTGGGGCCGGCCGCGCGGCACACATGCCAACTCACTGAGCTCGGGGTCAAGAGAGCGCCCGCACCATAACAATATATGCAGGGTGTTTCACTCAAAGTGGGGCCGGCCGCGCGGCACACATGCCAACTCACTGAGCTCGGGGTCGAGAGAGCGCGCGCACCATAACAATATATACAGGGTGTTTCACTCAAAGTGGGGCCGGCCGTGCGGTGCACATGCCACCTCACTGAGCTCGGGGTCGAGAGAGCGCCCGCACCATAACAATATATACAGGGTGTTTCACTCAAAGTGGGGCCGGCCGCGCGGCACACTTGCCAACTCACTGAGCTCGGGGTCGATAGAGCGCCCGCACCGTAACAATATATACAGGGTGTTTCACTCAAAGTGGGGCCGGCCGCGCGGTGCACATGCCAACTCACTGAGCTCGGGGTCAAGAGAGCGCCCGCACCATAACAATATATACAGGGTGTTTCACTCAAAGTGGGGCCGGCCGCGTGGCACACTTGCCAACTCACTGAGCTCGGGGTCGAGAGAGCGCCCGTACCGTAACAATATATACAGGGTGTTTCACTCAAAGTGGGGCCGGCCGCGCGGTGCAAATGCCAAATCACTGAGCTCGGGGTCGAGAGAGTGCCCGCACCATAACAATATATACAGGGTGTTTCACTCAAAGTGGGGCCGGCCGCGCGGCACACATGCCAACTCACTGAGCTCGGGGTCGAGAGAGCGCCCGCACCGTAACAATATATACAGGGTGCTTCACTCAAAGTGGGGCCGGCCGCGCGGCACACATGCCAACTCACTGAGCTCGGGGTCAAGAGAGCGCCCGCACCATAACAATATATACAGGGTGTTTCACTCAAAGTGCGCGGCACACTTGCCAACTCACTGAGCTCGGGGTCGAGAGAGCGCCTGCACCATAACAATATATACAGGGTGTTTCACTCAAAGTGGGGCCGGCCGCGCGGCGCACTTGCCAACTCACTGAGCTCGGGGTCGAGAGAGCGCCCGCACCATAACAATATATACAGGGTGTTTCACTCAAAGTGGGGCCCGCCGCGCGCACACATGCCAACTCACTGAGCTCGGGGTCGAGAGATCGCCCGCACCGTAACAATATATACAGGGTGTTTCACTCAAAGTGGGGCCGGCCGCGCGGCGCACATGCCAACTCACTGAGCTCGGGGTCGAGAGAGCGCCTGTACCATAACAATATATACAGGGTGTTTCACTCAAAGTGGGGCCGGCCGCGCGGCACACTTGCCAACTCACTGAGCTCGGGGCCGAGAGAGCGCCCGCACCATAACAATATATACAGGGTGTTTCACTCAAAGTGGGGCCGTCCGCGCGGCTCACTTGCCAACTCACTGAGATCGGGGTCGAGAGAGCGCCCGCACCATAACAATATATACAGGGTGTTTCACTCAAAGTGGGGCCGGCCGCGGCGCACTTGCCAACTCACTGAGCTCGGGGCCGAGAGAGCGCCCGCACCATAACAATATATACAGGGTGTTTCACTCAAAGTGGGGCCGGCCGCGCGGCACACTTGCCAACTCACTGAGATCGGGGTCGAGAGAGCGCCCGCACCATAACAATATATACAGGGTGTTTCACTCAAAGTGCGCGGCACACATGCCAACTCACTGAGCTCGGGGTCGAGAGAGCGCCCGCACCATAACAATATATACAGGGTGTTTCACTCAAAGTGGGGCCGGCCGCGCGGCACACTTGCCAACTCACTGAGCTCGGGGTCGAGAGAGCGCCTGCACCATAACAATATATACAGGGTGTTTCACTCAAAGTGGGGCCGGCCGCGCGGCACACTTGCCAACTCACTGAGCTCGGGGTCGAGAGAGCGCCCGCACCATAACAATATATACAGGGTGTTTCACTCAAAGTGCGCGGCACACATGCCAACTCACTGAGCTCGGGGTCGAGAGAGCGCCTGCACCATAACAATATATACAGGGTGTTTCACTCAAAGTGGGGCCGGCCGCGCGGCACACATGCCAACTCACTGAGCTCGGGGTCGAGAGAGCGCCTGAACCATAACAATATATACAGGGTGTTTCACTCAAAGTGGGGCCGGCCGCGCGGCACACTTGCCAACTCACTGAGCTCGGGGTCGAGAGAGCGCCTGCACCATAACAATATATACAGGGTGTTTCACTCAAAGTGCGCGGCACACATGCCAACTCACTGAGCTCGGGGTCGAGAGAGCGCCTGCACCATAACAATATATACAGGGTGTTTCACTCAAAGTGGGGCCGGCCGCGCGGCACACTTGCCAACTCACTGAGCTCGGGGTCGAGAGAGCGCCTGCACCATAACAATATATACAGGGTGTTTCACTCAAAGTGGGGCCGGCCGCGCGGCACACTTGCCAACTCACTGAGCTCGGGGTCGAGAGTGCGCTCGTACTGTAACAATATATACAGGGTGTTTCACTCAAAGTGGGGCCGGCCGCGTGGCGCACATGCCAACTCACTGAGCTCGGGGTCGAGAGAGCGCCCGCACCATAACAATATATACAGGGTGTTTCACTCAAAGTGGGGCCGGCCGCGCGGCACACATGCCAACTCACTGAGCTCGGGGTCGAGAGAGCGCCCGCACCGTAACAATATATACAGGGTGTTTCACTCAAAGTGGGGCCGGCCGCGCGGCACACATGCCAACTCACTGAGCTCGGGGTCGAGAGAGCGCCCGTACCGTAACAATATATACAGGGTGTTTCACTCAAAGTGTGCGGCGCACATGCCAACTCACTGAGCTCGGGGTTGAGAGAGCGCCCGCACCGTAACAATATATACAGGGTGTTTCACTCAAAGTGCGCGGCGCACATGCCAACTCACTGAGCTCGGGGTTGAGAGAGCAGCCGCACCGTAACAATATATACAGGGTGTTTCACTCAAAGTGGGGCCGGCCGCGCGGCACACTTGCCAACTCACTGAGCTCGGGGTCGAGAGAGCGCCTGCACCATAACAATATATACAGGGTGCTTCACTCAAAGAGGGGCCGGCCGCGCGGCACACATGCCAACTCACTGAGCTCGGGGTCGAGAGAGCGCCTGCACCATAACAATATATACAGGGTGTTTCACTCAAAGTGGGGCCGGCCGCGCGGCGCACATGCCAACTCACTGAGCTCGGGGTCGAGAGAGCGCCCGCACCATAACAATATATACAGGGTGTTTCACTCAAAGTGGGGCCGGCCGCGGCGCACTTGCCAACTCACTGAGCTCGGGGTCGAGAGAGCGCCCGTATCGTAACAATATATACAGGGTGTTTCACTCAAAGTGGGGCCGGCCGCGCGGCTCACTTGCCAACTCACTGAGCTCGGGGTCGAGAGTGCGCTCGTACCGTAACAATATATACAGGGTGTTTCACTCAAAGTGCGCGGCGCACTTGCCAACTTACTGAGCTCGGGGTCGAGAGAGCGCCCGTACCGTAACAATATATACAGGGTGCTTCACTCAAAGTGGGGCCGGCCGCGGCGCACTTGCCAACTCACTGTGCTCGGGGTTGAGAGAGCGCCCGCACCATAACAATATATACAGGGTGTTTCACTCAAAGTGGGGCCGGCCGCGCGGCACACATGCCAACTCACTGAGCTCGGGGTCGAGAGAGCGCCCGCACCATAGCAATATATACATGGTGTTTCACTCAAAGTGGGGCCGGCCGCGTGGCACACTTGCCAACTCACTGAGCTCGGGGTCGAGAGAGCGCCCGCACCGTAACAATATATACAGGGTGTTTCACTCAAAGTGGGGCCGGCCGCGCGGCACACATGCCAACTCACTGAGCTCGGGGCCGAGAGAGCGCCCGCACCATAACAATATATACAGGGTGTTTCACTCAAAGTGGGGCCGGCCGCGCGGCACACTTGCCAACTCACTGAGCTCGGGGTCGAGAGAGCGCCCGCACCGTAACAATATATACAGGGTGTTTCACTCAAAGTGGGGCCGGCCGCGTGGCACACATGCCAACTCACTGACCTCGGGGTCGAGAGAGCGCCCGCACCGTAACAATATATACAGGGTATTTCACTCAAAGTGCGCGGCGCACATGCCAACTCACTGAGCTCGGGGTCGAGAGAGCGCCCGCACCGTAACAATATATACAGGGTGTTTCACTCAAAGTGGGGCCGGCCGCGCGGTGCACTTGCCAACTCACTGAGCTCGGGGTCGAGAGAGCGCCCGCACCGTAACAATATATACAGGGTGTTTCACTCAAAGTGGGGCCGGCCGCGCGGCACACATGCCAACTCACTGAGCTCGGGGTCGAGAGAGCGCCTGCACCATAACAATATATACAGGGTGTTTCACTCAAAGTGGGGCCGGCCGCGCGGCACACTTGCCAACTCACTGAGCTCGGGGTCGAGAGAGCGCCCGCACCATAACAATATATACAGGGTGTTTCACTCAAAGTGGGGCCGGCCGCGCGGTGCACATGCCAAATCACTGAGCTCGGGGTCGAGAGAGTGCCCGCACCATAACAATATATACAGGGTGTTTCACTCAAAGTGGGGCCGGCCGCGCGGCACACATGCCAACTCACTGAGCTCGGGGTCGAGAGAGCGCCCGCACCGTAACAATATATACAGGGTGCTTCACTCAAAGTGGGGCCGGCCGCGCGGCACACATGCCAACTTACTGAGCTCGGGGTCAAGAGAGCGCCCGCACCATAACAATATATACAGGGTGTTTCACTCAAAGTGCGCGGCACACTTGCCAACTCACTGAGCTCGGGGTCGAGAGAGCGCCTGCACCATAACAATATATACAGGGTGTTTCACTCAAAGTGGGGCCGGCCGCGCGGCGCACTTGCCAACTCACTGAGCTCGGGGTCGAGAGAGCGCCCGCACCATAACAATATATACAGGGTGTTTCACTCAAAGTGGGGCCCGCCGCGCGCACACATGCCAACTCACTGAGCTCGGGGTCGAGAGATCGCCCGCACCGTAACAATATATACAGGGTGTTTCACTCAAAGTGGGGCCGTCCGCGCGGCACACTTGCCAACTCACTGAGATCGGGGTCGAGAGAGCGCCCGCACCATAACAATATATACAGGGTGTTTCACTCAAAGTGGGGCCGGCCGCGGCGCACTTGCCAACTCACTGAGCTCGGGGCCGAGAGAGCGCCCGCACCATAACAATATATACAGGGTGTTTCACTCAAAGTGGGGCCGGCCGCGCGGCACACTTGCCAACTCACTGAGATCGGGGTCGAGAGAGCGCCCGCACCATAACAATATATACAGGGTGTTTCACTCAAAGTGCGCGGCACACATGCCAACTCACTGAGCTCGGGGTCGAGAGAGCGCCCGCACCATACAAATATATACAGGGTGTTTCACTCAAAGTGGGGCCGGCCGCGCGGCACACTTGCCAACTCACTGAGCTCGGGGACGAGAGAGCGCCTGCACCATAACAATATATACAGGGTGTTTCACTCAAAGTGGGGCCGGCCGCGCGGCACACTTGCCAACTCACTGAGCTCGGGGTCGAGAGAACGCCCGCACCATAACAATATATACAGGGTGTTTCACTCAAAGTGCGCGGCACACATGCCAACTCACTGAGCTCGGGGTCGAGAGAGCGCCTGCACCATAACAATATATACAGGGTGTTTCACTCAAAGTGGGGCCGGCCGCGCGGCACACATGCCAACTCACTGAGCTCGGGGTCGAGAGAGCGCCTGAACCATAACAATATATACAGGGTGTTTCACTCAAAGTGGGGCCGGCCGCGCGGCACACTTGCCAACTCACTGAGCTCGGGGTCGAGAGAGCGCCTGCACCATAACAATATATACAGGGTGTTTCACTCAAAGTGCGCGGCACACATGCCAACTCACTGAGCTCGGGGTCGAGAGAGCGCCTGCACCATAACAATATATACAGGGTGTTTCACTCAAAGTGGGGCCGGCCGCGCGGCACACTTGCCAACTCACTGAGCTCGGGGTCGAGAGAGCGCCTGCACCATAACAATATATACAGGGTGTTTCACTCAAAGTGGGGCCGGCCGCGCGGCACACTTGCCAACTCACTGAGCTCGGGGTCGAGAGTGCGCTCGTACTGTAACAATATATACAGGGTGTTTCACTCAAAGTGGGGCCGGTCGCGTGGCGCACATGCCAACTCACTGAGCTCGGGGTCGAGAGAGCGCCCGCACCATAACAATATATACAGGGTGTTTCACTCAAAGTGGGGCCGGCCGCGCGGCACACATGCCAACTCACTGAGCTCGGGGTCGAGAGAGCGCCCACACCGTAACAATATATACAGGGTGTTTCACTCAAAGTGGGGCCGGCCGCGCGGCACACATGCCAACTCACTGAGCTCGGGGTCGAGAGAGCGCCCGTACCGTAACAATATATACAGGGTGTTTCACTCAAAGTGTGCGGCGCACATGCCAACTCACTGAGCTCGGGGTTGAGAGAGCGCCCGCACCGTAACAATATATACAGGGTGTTTCACTCAAAGTGCGCGGCGCACATGCCAACTCACTGAGCTCGGGGTTGAGAGAGCGGCCGCACCGTAACAATATATACAGGGTGTTTCACTCAAAGTGGGGCCGGCCGCGCGGCACACTTGCCAACTCACTGAGCTCGGGGTCGAGAGAGCGCCTGCACCATAACAATATATACAGGGTGCTTCACTCAAAGAGGGGCCGGCCGCGCGGCACACATGCCAACTCACTGAGCTCGGGGTCGAGAGAGCGCCTGCACCATAACAATATATACAGGGTGTTTCACTCAAAGTGGGGCCGGCCGCGCGGCGCACATGCCAACTCACTGAGCTCGGGGTCGAGAGAGCGCCCGCACCATAACAATATATACAGGGTGTTTCACTCAAAGTGGGGCCGGCCGCGGCGCACTTGCCAACTCACTGAGCTCGGGGTCGAGAGAGCGCCCGTACCGTAACAATATATACAGGGTGTTTCACTCAAAGTGAGTCGGCCGCGCGGCACACTTGCCAACTCACTGAGCTCGGGGTCGAGAGTGCGCTCGTACCGTAACAATATATACAGGGTGTTTCACTCAAAGTGCGCGGGGCACTTGCCAACTTACTGAGCTCGGGGTCGAGAGAGCGCCCGTACCGTAACAATATATACAGGGTGCTTCACTCAAAGTGGGGCCGGCCGCGGCGCACTTGCCAACTCACTGTGCTCGGGGTTGAGAGAGCGCCCGCACCATAACAATATATACAGGGTGTTTCACTCAAAGTGGGGCCGGCCGCGCGGCACACATGCCAACTCACTGAGCTCGGGGTCGAGAGAGCGCCCGCACCATAACAATATATACATGGTGTTTCACTCAAAGTGGGGCCGGCCGCGTGGCACACTTGCCAACTCACTGAGCTCGGGGTCGAGAGAGCGCCCGCACCGTAACAATATATACAGGGTGTTTCACTCAAAGTGGGGCCGGCCGCGCGGCACACATGCCAACTCACTGAGCTCGGGGCCGAGAGAGCGCCCGCACCATAACAATATATACAGGGTGTTTCACTCAAAGTGGGGCCGGCCGCGCGGCACACTTGCCAACTCACTGAGCTCGGGGTCGAGAGAGCGCCCGCACCGTAACAATATATACAGGGTGTTTCACTCAAAGTGGGGCCGGCCGCGTGGCACACATGCCAACTCACTGAGCTCGGGGTCGAGAGAGCGCCCGCACCGTAACAATATATACAGGGTGTTTCACTCAAAGTGCGCGGCGCACATGCCAACTCACTGAGCTCGGGGTCGAGAGGGCGCCCGCACCGTAACAATATATACAGGGTGTTTCACTCAAAGTGGGGCCGGCCGCGCGGTGCACTTGCCAACTCACTGAGCTCGGGGTCGAGAGACCGCCCGCACCGTAACAATATATACAGGGTGTTTCACTCAAAGTGGGGCCGGCCGCGCGGCACACATGCCAACTCACTGAGCTCGGGGTCGAGAGAGCGCCTGCACCATAACAATATATACAGGGTGTTTCACTCAAAGTGGGGCCGGCCGCGCGGCACACTTGCCAACTCACTGAGCTCGGGGTCGAGAGAGCGCCCGCACCATAACAATATATACAGGGTGTTTCACTCAAAGTGGGGCCGGCCGCGCGGCACACATGCCAACTCACTGAGCTCGGGGTCGAGAGAGCGCCCGCACCGTAACAATATATACAGGGTGTTTCACTCAAAGTGGGGCCGGCCGCGCGGCACACATGCCAACTCACTGAGCTCGGGGTCGAGAGAGCGCCCGCACCGTAACAATATATACAGGGTGTTTCACTCAAAGTGGGGCCGGCCGCGCGGCACACTTGCCAACTCACTGAGCTCGGGGTCGAGAGAGCGCCCGTACCGTAACAATATATACAGGGTGTTTCACTCAAAGTGGGGCCGGCCGCGCGGTGCACATGCCAACTCACTGAGCTCGGGGTCGAGAGTGCGCCCGCACCATAACAATATATACAGGGTGTTTCACTCAAAGTGGGGCCGGCCGCGCGCACACTTGCCAACTCACTGAGCTCGGGGTCGAGAGAGCGCCTGCACCATAACAATATATACAGGGTGTTTCACTCAAAGTGGGGACGGCCGCGCGGTGCACATGCCAAATCACTGAGCTCGGGGTCGAGAGAGCGCCCGCACCATAACAATATATACAGGGTGTTTCACTCAAAGTGGGGCCGGCCGCGGGGTGCACATGCCAACTCACTGAGCTCGGGGTCGAGAGAGTGCCCGCACCGTAACAATATATACAGGGTGGTTCACTCAAAGTGGGGCCGGCCGCGCGGCGCACATGCCAACTCACTGAGCTCGGGGTCGAGAGAGCGCCCGCACCATAACAATATATACAGGGTGTTTCACTCAAAGTGGGGCCGGCCGCGCGGCACACTTGCCAACTCCCTGAGCTCGGGGTCGAGAGAGCGCCTGCACCATAACAATATATACAGGGTGTTTCACTCAAAGTGGGGCCGGCCGCGCGGCGCACTTGCCAACTCACTGAGCTCGGGGTTGAGAGAGCGCCCGTACCGTAACAATATATACAGGGTGTTTCACTCAAAGTGGTGCCGGCCGCGCGGCACACTTGCCAACTCACTGAGCTCGGGGTTGAGAGAGCGCCCGTACCGTAACAATATATACAGGTTGTTTCACTCAAAGTGGGGCCGGCCGCGCGGCACACATGCCAACTCACTGAGCTCGGGGTTGAGAGAGCGCCCGTACCGTAACAATATATACAGGGTGTTTCACTCAAAGTGGGGCCGGCCGCGTGGCACACTTGCCAACTCACTGAGCTCGGGGTCGAGAGAGCGCCCGCACCATAACAATATATACAGGGTGTTTCACTCAAAGTGGGGCCGGCCGCGTGGCACACTTTCCAACTCACTGAGCTCGGGGTCGAGAGAGCGCCCGCACCATAACAATATATACAGGGTGTTTCACTCAAAGTGGGGCCGGCCGCGCGGCACACTTGCCAACTCGCTGAGCTCGGGGTTGAGAGAGCGCCCGTACCGTAACAATATATACAGGGTGTTTCACTCAAAGTGGGGCCGGCCGCGCGGCGCACATGCCAACTCACTGAGCTCGGGGTTGAGAGAGCGCCCGTACCGTAACAATATATACAGGGTGTTTCACTCAAAGTGGGGCCGGCCGCGTGGCACACTTGCCAACTCACTGAGCTCGGGGTCGAGAGAGCGCCCGCACCATAACAATATATACAGCGTGTTTCACTCAAAGTGGGGCCGGCCGCGCGGCACACATGCCAACTCACTGAGCTCGGGGTCAAGAGAGCGCCCGCACCATAACAATATATACAGGGTGTTTCACTCAAAGTGGGGCCGGCCGCGCGGCACACATGCCAACTCACTGAGCTCGGGGTCGAGAGAGCGCGCGCACCATAACAATATATACAGGGTGTTTCACTCAAAGTGGGGCCGGCCGCGCGGTGCACATGCCACCTCACTGAGCTCGGGGTCGAGAGAGCGCCCGCACCATAACAATATATACAGGGTGTTTCACTCAAAGTGGAACCGGCCGCGCGGCACACTTGCCAACTCACTGAGCTCGGGGTCGATAGAGCGCCCGCACCGTAACAATATATACAGGGTGTTTCACTCAAAGTGGGGCCGGCCGCGCGGTGCACATGCCAACTCACTGAGCTCGGGGTCAAGAGAGCGCCCGCACCATAACAATATATACAGGGTGTTTCACTCAAAGTGGGGCCGGCCGCGTGGCACACTTGCCAACTCACTGAGCTCGGGGTCGAGAGAGCGCCCGTACCGTAACAATATATACAGGGTGTTTCACTCAAAGTGGGGCCGGCCGCGCGGTGCACATGCCAAATCACTGAGCTCGGGGTCGAGAGAGCGCCCGCACCGTAACAATATATACAGGGTGCTTCACTCAAAGTGGGGCCGGCCGCGCGGCACACATGCCAACTCACTGAGCTCGGGGTCAAGGGAGCGCCCGCACCATAACAATATATACAGGGTGTTTCACTCAAAGTGCGCGGCACACTTGCCAACTCACTGAGCTCGGGGTCGAGAGAGCGCCTGCACCATAACAATATATACAGGGTGTTTCACTCAAAGTGGGGCCGGCCGCGCGGCGCACTTGCCAACTCACTGAGCTCGGGGTCGAGAGAGCGCCCGCACCATAACAATATATACAGGGTGTTTCACTCAAAGTGGGGCCGGCCGCGCGGCGCACATGCCAACTCACTGAGCTCGGGGCCGAGAGAGCGCCCGCACCATAACAATATATACAGGGTGTTTCACTCAAAGTGGGGCCGGCCGCGGCGCACTTGCCAACTCACTGAGCTCGGGGTCGAGAGAGCGCCCGTACCGTAACAATATATACAGGGTGTTTCACTAAAAGTGGGGCCGGCCGCGCGGCACACTTGCCAACTCACTGAGCTCGGGGTCGAGAGTGCGCTCGTACCGTAACAATATATACAGGGTGTTTCACTCAAAGTGCGCGGCGCACTTGCCAACTCACTGAGCTCGGGGTCGAGAGAGCGCCCGTACCGTAACAATATATACAGGGTGCTTCACTCAAAGTGGGGCCGGCCTCGGCGCACTTGCCAACTCACTGTGCTCGGGGTTGAGAGAGCGCCCGCACCATAACAATATATACAGGGTGTTTCACTCAAAGTGGGGCCGGCCGCGCGGCACACATGCCAACTCACTGAGCTCGGGGTCGAGAGAGCGCCCGCACCATAACAATATATACATGGTGTTTCACTCAAAGTGGGGCCGGCCGCGTGGCACACTTGCCAACTCACTGAGCTCGGGGTCGAGAGAGCGCCCGCACCGTAACAATATATACAGGGTGTTTCACTCAAAGTGGGGCCGGCCGCGCGGCACACATGCCAACTCACTGAGCTCGGGGCCGAGAGAGCGCCCGCACCATAACAATATATAAAGGGTGTTTCACTCAAAGTGGGGCCGGCCGCGCGGCACACTTGCCAACTCACTGAGCTCGGGGTCGAGAGAGCGCCCGCACCGTAACAATATATACAGGGTGTTTCACTCAAAGTGGGGCCGGCCGCGTGGCACACATGCCAACTCACTGAGCTCGGGGTCGAGAGAGCGCCCGCACCGTAACAATATATACAGGGTGTTTCACTCAAAGTGCGCGGCGCACATGCCAACTCACTGAGCTCGGGGTCGAGAGAGCGCCCGCACCGTAACAATATATACAGGGTGTTTCACTCAAAGTGGGGCCGGCCGCGCGGTGCACTTGCCAACTCACTGAGCTCGGGGTCGAGAGAGCGCCCGCACCGTAACAATATATACAGGGTGTTTCACTCAAAGTGGGGCCGGCCGCGCGGCACACATGCCAACTCACTGAGCTCGGGGTCGAGAGAGCGCCTGCACCATAACAATATATACAGGGTGTTTCACTCAAAGTGGGGCCGGCCGCGCGGCACACTTGCCAACTCACTGAGCTCGGGGTCGAGAGAGCGCCCGCACCATAACAATATATACAGGGTGTTTCACTCAAAGTGGGGCCGGCCGCGCGGCACACATGCCAACTCACTGAGCTCGGGGTCGAGAGAGCGCCCACACCGTAACAATATATACAGGATGTTTCACTCAAAGTGGGGCCGGCCGCGCGGCACACATGCCAACTCACTGAGCTCGGGGTCGAGAGAGCGCCCGCACCGTAACAATATATACAGGGTGTTTCACTCAAAGTGGGGCCGGCCGCGCGGCACACTTGCCAACTCACTGAGCTCGGGGTCGAGAGAGCGCCCGTACCGTAACAATATATACAGGGTGTTTCACTCAAAGTGGGGCCGGCCGCGCGGTGCACATGCCAACTCACTGAGCTCGGGGTCGAGAGAGCGCCTGCTCCATAACAATATATACAGGGTGTTTCACTCAAAGTGGGGCCGGCCGCGCGGCACACTTGCCAACTCACTGAGCTCGGGGTCGAGAGAGCGCCCGCACCATAACAATATATACAGGTTGTTTCACTCAAAGTGGGGCCGGCCGCGCGGTGCACATGCCAACTCACTGAGCTCGGGGTCGAGAGAGCGCCTGCTCCATAACAATATATACAGGGTGTTTCACTCAAAGTGGGGCCGGCCGCGCGTCACACATGCCTACTCACTGAGCTCGGGGTCGAGAGAGCGCCCGCACCGTAACAATATATACAGGGTGTTTCACTCAGAGTGGGGCCGGCCGCGCGGCGCACTTGCCAAATCACTGAGCTCGGGGTCGAGAGAGCGCCTGCTCCATAACAATATATACAGGGTGTTTCACTCAAAGTGGGGCCGGCCACGCGGCACACTTGCCAACTCACTGAGCTCGGGGTCGAGAGAGCGCCCGCACCATAACAATATATACAGGGTGTTTCACTCAAAGTGGGGCCCGCCGCGCGCACACTTGCCAACTCACTGAGCTCGGGGTCGAGAGAGCGCCCGCACCATAACAATATATACAGGGTGTTTCACTCAAAGTGCGCGGTGCACATGCCAACTCACTGAGCTCGGGGTCGAGAGAGCGCCCGCACCATAACAATATATACATGGTGTTTCACTCAAAGTGGGGCCGGCCGCGCGGTGCACATGCCAAATCACTGAGCTCGGGGTCGAGAGTGCACCCGCACCATAACAATATATACAGGGTGTTTCACTCAAAGTGGGGCCGGCCGCGCGCACACTTGCCAACTCACTGAGCTCGGGGTCGAGAGAGCGCCTGCACCATAACAATATATACAGGGTGTTTCACTCAAAGTGGGGACGGCCGCGCGGTGCACATGCCAAATCACTGAGCTCGGGGTCGAGAGAGCGCCCGCACCATAACAATATATACAGGGTGTTTCACTCAAAGTGGGGCCGGCCGCGGGGTGCACATGCCAACTCACTGAGCTCGGGGTCGAGAGAGTGCCCGCACCGTAACAATATATACAGGGTGGTTCACTCAAAGTGGGGCCGGCCGCGCGGCGCACATGCCAACTCACTGAGCTCGGGGTCGAGAGAGCGCCCGCACCATAACAATATATACAGGGTGTTTCACTCAAAGTGGGGCCGGCCGCGCGGCACACTTGCCAACTCCCTGAGCTCGGGGTCGAGAGAGCGCCTGCACCATAACAATATATACAGGGTGTTTCACTCAAAGTGGGGCCGGCCGCGCGGCGCACTTGCCAACTCACTGAGCTCGGGGTTGAGAGAGCGCCCGTACCGTAACAATATATACAGGGTGTTTCACTCAAAGTGGGGCCGGCCGCGCGGCACACTTGCCAACTCACTGAGCTCGGGGTTGAGAGAGCGCCCGTACCGTAACAATATATACAGGTTGTTTCACTCAAAGTGGGGCCGGCCGCGCGGCACACATGCCAACTCACTGAGCTCGGGGTTGAGAGAGCGCCCGTACCGTAACAATATATACAGGGTGTTTCACTCAAAGTGGGGCCGGCCGCGTGGCACACTTGCCAACTCACTGAGCTCGGGGTCGAGAGAGCGCCCGCACCATAACAATATATACAGGGTGTTTCACTCAAAGTGGGGCCGGCCGCGTGGCACACTTTCCAACTCACTGAGCTCGGGGTCGAGAGAGCGCCCGCACCATAACAATATATACAGGGTGTTTCACTCAAAGTGGGGCCGACCGCGCGGCACACTTGCCAACTCACTGAGCTCGGGGTTGAGAGAGCGCCCGTACCGTAACAATATATACAGGGTGTTTCACTCAAAGTGCGCGGCGCACTTGCCAACTCACTGAGCTCGGGGTTGAGAGAGCGCCCGTACCGTAACAATATATACAGGGTGTTTCACTCAAAGTGGGGCCGGCCGCGTGGCACACTTGCCAACTCACTGAGCTCGGGGTCGAGAGAGCGCCCGCACCATAACAATATATACAGCGTGTTTCACTCAAAGTGGGGCCGGCCGCGCGGCACACATGCCAACTCACTGAGCTCGGGGTCAAGAGAGCGCCCGCACCATAACAATATATACAGGGTGTTTCACTCAAAGTGGGACCGGCCGCGCGGCACACATGCCAACTCACTGAGCTCGGGGTCGAGAGAGCGCGCGCACCATAACAATATATACAGGGTGTTTCACTCAAAGTGGGGCCGGCCGCGCGGTGCACATGCCACCTCACTGAGCTTGGGGTCGAGAGAGCGCCCGCACCATAACAATATATACAGGGTGTTTCACTCAAAGTGGAACCGGCCGCGCGGCACACTTGCCAACTCACTGAGCTCGGGGTCGAAAGAGCGCCCGCACCGTAACAATATATACAGGGTGTTTCACTCAAAGTGGGGCCGGCCGCGCGGTGCACATGCCAACTCACTGAGCTCGGGGTCAAGAGAGCGCCCGCACCATAATAATATATACAGGGTGCTTCACTCAAAGTGGGGCCGGCCGCGCGGCACACATGCCAACTCACTGAGCTCGGGGTCAAGAGAGCGCCCGCACCATAACAATATATACAGGGTGTTTCACTCAAAGTGCGCGGCACACTTGCCAACTCACTGAGCTCGGGGTCGAGAGAGCGCCTGCACCATAACAATATATACAGGGTGTTTCACTCAAAGTGGGGCCGGCCGCGCGGCGCACTTGCCAACTCACTGAGCTCGGGGTCGAGAGAGCGCCCGCACCATAACAATATATACAGGGTGTTTCACTCAAAGTGGGGCCGGCCGCGCGGCGCACATGCCAACTCACTGAGCTCGGGGCCGAGAGAGCGCCCGCACCATAACAATATATACAGGGTGTTTCACTCAAAGTGGGGCCGGCCGCGCGGCACACTTGCCAACTCACTGAGATCGGGGTCGAGAGAGCGCCCGCACCATAACAATATATACAGGGTGTTTCACTCAAAGTGGGGCCGGCCGCGGCGCACTTGCCAACTCACTGAGCTCGGGGTCGAGAGAGCGCCTGCACCATAACAATATATACAGGGTGTTTCACTCAAAGTGGGGCTGGCCGCGCGGCACACTTGCCAACTCACTGAGCTCGGGGTCGAGAGAGCGCCCGCACCGTAACAATATATACAGGGTGTTTCACTCAAAGTGGGGCCGGCCGCGCGGCGCACTTGCCAACTCACTGTGCTCGGGGTTGAGAGAGCGCCCGCACCGTAACAATATATACAGGGTGTTTCACTCAAAGTGGGGCCGGCCGCGCGGCACACTTGCCAACTCACTGAGCTCAGGGTCGAGAGAGCGCCTGCACCATAACAATATATACAGGGTGCTTCACTCAAAGTGGGGCCGGCCGCGCGGCACACATGCCAACTCACTGAGCTCGGGGTCGAGAGAGCGCCTGCACCATAACAATATATACAGGGTGTTTCACTCAAAGTGGGGCCGGCCGCGCGGCACACATGCCAACTCACTGAGCTCGGGGTCGAGAGAGCGCCCGTACCGTAACAATATATACAGGGTGTTTCACTCAAAGTGGGGCCGGCCGCGCGGCACACTTGCCAACTCACTGAGCTCGGGGTCGAGAGAGCGCCCGCACCGTAACAATATATAAAGGGTGTTTCACTCAAAGTGGGGCCGGCCGCGCGGCACACATGCCAACTCACTGAGCTCGGGGTCGAGAGAGCGCCCGTACTGTAACAATATATACAGGGTGTTTCACTCAAAGTGGGGCCGGCCGCGCGGCACACTTGCCAACTCACTGAGCTCGGGGTCGAGAGTGCGCTCGTACTGTAACAATATATACAGGGTGTTTCACTCAAAGTGGGGCCGGCCGCGCGGCACACATGCCAACTCACTGAGCTCGGGGTCGAGAGAGCGCCCGCACCGTAACAATATATACAGGGTGTTTCACTCAAAGTGGGGCCGGCCGCGCGGCACACTTGCCAACTCACTGAGCTCGGGGTCGAGAGTGCGCTCGTACTGTAACAATATATACAGGGTGTTTCACTCAAAGTGGGGCCGGCCGCGCGGCACACATGCCAACTCACTGAGCTCGGGGTCGAGAGAGCGCCCGTACCGTAACAATATATACAGGGTGTTTCACTCAAAGTGGGGCCGGCCGCGCGGCACACTTGCCAACTCACTGAGCTCGGGGTCGAGAGAGCGCCCGCACCGTAACAATATATACAGGGTGTTTCACTCAAAGTGGGGCCGGCCGCGCGGCACACATGCCAACTCACTGAGCTCGGGGTCGAGAGAGCGCCCGTACTGTAACAATATATACAGGGTGTTTCACTCAAAGTGGGGCCGGCCGCGCGGCACACTTGCCAACTCACTGAGCTCGGGGTCGAGAGTGTGCTCGTACTGTAACAATATATACAGGGTGTTACACTCAAAGTGGGGCCGGCCGCGCGGCACACATGCCAACTCACTGAGCTCGGGGTCGAGAGAGCGCCCGTACCGTAACAATATATACAGGGTGTTTCACTCAAAGTGTGCGGCGCACATGCCAACTCACTGAGCTCGGGGTTGAGAGAGCGCCCGCACCGTAACAATATATACAGGGTGTTTCACTCAAAGTGCGCGGCGCACTTGCCAACTCACTGAGCTCGGGGTCGAGAGAGCGCCCGCACCGTAACAATATATACAGGGTGCTTCACTCAAAGTGGGGCCGGCCGCGCGGCACACTTGCCAACTCACTGAGCTCGGGGTCGAGAGTGCGCTCGTACCGTAACAATATATACAGGGTGTTTCACTCAAAGTGCGCGGCGCACTTGCCAACTCACTGAGCTCGGGGTCGAGAGAGCGCCCGCACCGTAACAATATATACAGGGTGTTTCACTCAAAGTGGGGCCGGCCGCGCGGCGCACATGCCAACTCACTGAGCTCGGGGTCGAGAGAGCGCCCGTACCGTAACAATATATACAGGGTGTTTCACTCAAAGTGGGGCCGGCCGCGCGGCACACTTGCCAACTCACTGAGCTCGGGGTCGAGAGAGCGCCCGCACCGTAACAATATATACAGGGTGTTTCACTCAAAGTGGGGCCGGCCGCGCGGCACACATGCCAACTCACTGAGCTCGGGGTCGAGAGAGCGCCCGTACTGTAACAATATATACAGGCTGTTTCACTCAAAGTGGGGCCGGCCGCGCGGCACACTTGCCAACTCACTGAGCTCGGGGTCGAGAGTGCGCTCGTACTGTAACAATATATACAGGGTGTTTCACTCAAAGTGGGGCCGGCCGCGCGGCACACATGCCAACTCACTGAGCTCGGGGTCGAGAGAGCGCCCGCACCGTAACAATATATACAGGGTGTTTCACTCAAAGTGGGGCCGGCCGCGCGGCACACTTGCCAACTCACTGAGCTCGGGGTCGAGAGTGCGCTCGTACTGTAACAATATATACAGGGTGTTTCACTCAAAGTGGGGCCGGCCGCGCGGCACACATGCCAACTCACTGAGCTCGGGGTCGAGAGAGCGCCCGTACCGTAACAATATATACAGGGTGTTTCACTCAAAGTGTGCGGCGCACATGCCAACTCACTGAGCTCGGGGTCGAGAGAGCGCCCGCACCGTAACAATATATACAGGGTGTTTCACTCAAAGTGGGGCCGGCCGCGCGGCACACTTGCCAACTCACTGAGCTCGGGGTCGAGAGTGCGCTCGTACTGTAACAATATATACAGGGTGTTTCACTCAAAGTGGGGCCGGCCGCGCGGCACACTTGCCAACTCACTGAGCTCGGGGTCGAGAGTGTGCTCGTACTGTAACAATATATACAGGGTGTTACACTCAAAGTGGGGCCGGCCGCGCGGCACACATGCCAACTCACTGAGCTCGGGGTCGAGAGAGCGCCCGTACCGTAACAATATATACAGGGTGTTTCACTCAAAGTGTGCGGCGCACATGCCAACTCACTGAGCTCGGGGTTGAGAGAGCGCCCGCACCGTAACAATATATACAGGGTGTTTCACTCAAAGTGCGCGGCGCACTTGCCAACTCACTGAGCTCGGGGTCGAGAGAGCGCCCGCACCGTAACAATATATACAGGGTGCTTCACTCAAAGTGGGGCCGGCCGCGCGGCACACTTGCCAACTCACTGAGCTCGGGGTCGAGAGTGCGCTCGTACCGTAACAATATATACAGGGTGTTTCACTCAAAGTGCGCGGCGCACTTGCCAACTCACTGAGCTCGGGGTCGAGAGAGCGCCCGTACCGTAACAATATATACAGGGTGCTTCACTCAAAGTGGGGCCGGCCGCGCGGCACACATGCCAACTCACTGAGCTCGGGGCCGACAGAGCGCCCGCACCATAACAATATATACAGGGTGTTTCACTCAAAGTGGGGCCGGCCGCGCGGCGCACTTGCCAACTCACTGTGCTCGGGGTTGAGAGAGCGCCCGCACCATAACAATATATACAGGGTGTTTCACTCAAAGTGGGGCCGGCCGCGCGGTGCACATGCCAAATCACTGAGCTCGGGGTCGAGAGAGCGCCCGCACCATAACAATATATACAGGGTGTTTCACTCAAAGTGGGGCCGGCCGCGCGGTGCACATGTCAAATCACTGAGCTCGGGGTCGAGAGTGCGCCCGCACCATAACAATATATACAGGGTGTTTCACTCAAAGTGGGGCCGGCCGCGCGCACACTTGCCAACTCACTGAGCTCGGGGTCGAGAGAGCGGCCGCACCATAACAATATATACAGGGTGTTTCACTCAAAGTGGGGCCGGCCGCGCGGCACACTTGCCAACTGACTGAGCTCGGGGTCGAGAGAGCGCCCGCACCATAACAATATATACAGGGTGTTTCACTCAAAGTGGGGCCGGCCGCGCGGTGCACATGCCAACTCACTGAGCTCGGGGTCGAGAGAGCGCCTGCTCCATAACAATATATACAGGGTGTTTCACTCAAAGTGGGGCCGGCCGCGCGTCACACATGCCAACTCACTGAGCTCGGGGTCGAGAGAGCGCCCGCACCGTAACAATATATACAGGGTGTTTCACTCAAAGTGGGGCCGGCCGCGCGGCGCACTTGCCAAATCACTGAGCTCGGGGTCGAGAGAGCGCCTGCTCCATAACAATATATACAGGGTGTTTCACTCAAAGTGGGGCCGGCCACGCGGCACACTTGCCAACTCACTGAGCTCGGGGTCGAGAGAGCGCCCGCACCATAACAATATATACAGGGTGTTTCACTCAAAGTGGGGCCCGCCGCGCGCACACTTGCCAACTCACTGAGCTCGGGGTCGAGAGAGCGCCCGCACCATAACAATATATACAGGGTGTTTCACTGAAAGTGGGACCGGCCGCGCGGTGCACTTGCCAACTCAATGAGCTCGGGGTCGAGAGAGCGCCCGAACCGTAACAATATATACAGGGTGTTTCACTCAATGTGGGGCCGGCCGCGCGCACACTTGCCAACTCACTGAGCTCGGGGTCGAGAGAGCGCCCGCACCATAACAATATATACAGGGTGTTTCACTCAAAGTGCGCGGTGCACATGCCAACTCACTGAGCTCGGGGTCGAGAGAGCGCCCGCACCATAACAATATATACAGGGTGTTTCACTGAAAGTGGGGCCGGCCGCGCGGTGCGCTTGCCAACTCAATGAGCTCGGGGTCGAGAGAGCGCCCGAACCGTAACAATATATACAGGGTGTTTCACTCAATGTGGGGCCGGCCGCGCGCACACTTGCCAACTCACTGAGCTCGGGGTCGAGAGAGCGCCCGCACCATAACAATATATACAGGGTGTTTCACTCAAAGTGGGGCCGGCCGCGCGGTGCACATGCCAAATCACTGAGCTCGGGGTCGAGAGAGCGCCCGCACCATAACAATATATACAGGGTGTTTCACTCAAAGTGGGGCCGGCCGCGCGGTGCACATGCCAAATCACTGAGCTCGGGGTCGAGAGTGCGCCCGCACCATAACAATATATACAGGGTGTTTCACTCAAAGTGGGGCCGGCCGCGCGCACACTTGCCAACTCACTGAGCTCGGGGTCGAGAGAGCGCCTGCACCATAACAATATATACAGGGTGTTTCACTCAAAGTGGGGACGGCCGCGCGGTGCACATGCCAAATCACTGAGCTCGGGGTCGAGAGAGCGCCCGCACCATAACAATATATACAGGGTGTTTCACTCAAAGTGGGGCCGGCCGCGGGGTGCACATGCCAACTCACTGAGCTCGGGGTCGAGAGAGTGCCCGCACCGTAACAATATATACAGGGTGGTTCACTCAAAGTGGGGCCGGCCGCGCGGCGCACATGCCAACTCACTGAGCTCGGGGTCGAGAGAGCGCCCGCACCATAACAATATATACAGGGTGTTTCACTCAAAGTGGGGCCGGCCGCGCGGCACACTTGCCAACTCCCTGAGCTCGGGGTCGAGAGAGCGCCTGCACCATAACAATATATACAGGGTGTTTCACTCAAAGTGGGGCCGGCCGCGCGGCGCACTTGCCAACTCACTGAGCTCGGGGTTGAGAGAGCGCCCGTACCGTAACAATATATACAGGGTGTTTCACTCAAAGTGGGGCCGGCCGCGCGGCACACTTGCCAACTCACTGAGCTCGGGGTTGAGAGAGCGCCCGTACCGTAACAATATATACAGGTTGTTTCACTCAAAGTGGGGCCGGCCGCGCGGCACACATGCCAACTCACTGAGCTCGGGGTTGAGAGAGCGCCCGTACCGTAACAATATATACAGGGTGTTTCACTCAAAGTGGGGCCGGCCGCGTGGCACACTTGCCAACTCACTGAGCTCGGGGTCGAGAGAGCGCCCGCACCATAACAATATATACAGGGTGTTTCACTCAAAGTGGGGCCGGCCGCGTGGCACACTTTCCAACTCACTGAGCTCGGGGTCGAGAGAGCGCCCGCACCATAACAATATATACAGGGTGTTTCACTCAAAGTGGGGCCGGCCGCGCGGCACACTTGCCAACTCACTGAGCTCGGGGTTGAGAGAGCGCCCGTACCGTAACAATATATACAGGGTGTTTCACTCAAAGTGGGGCCGGCCGCGCGGCGCACATGCCAACTCACTGAGCTCGGGGTTGAGAGAGCGCCCGTACCGTAACAATATATACAGGGTGTTTCACTCAAAGTGGGGCCGGCCGCGTGGCACACTTGCCAACTCACTGAGCTCGGGGTCGAGAGAGCGCCCGCACCATAACAATATATACAGCGTGTTTCACTCAAAGTGGGGCCGGCCGCGCGGCACACATGCCAACTCACTGAGCTCGGGGTCAAGAGAGCGCCCGCACCATAACAATATATACAGGGTGTTTCACTCAAAGTGGGGCCGGCCGCGCGGCACACATGCCAACTCACTGAGCTCGGGGTCGAGAGAGCGCGCGCACCATAACAATATATACAGGGTGTTTCACTCAAAGTGGGGCCGGCCGCGCGGTGCACATGCCACCTCACTGAGCTCGGGGTCGAGAGAGCGCCCGCACCATAACAATATATACAGGGTGTTTCACTCAAAGTGGAACCGGCCGCGCGGCACACTTGCCAACTCACTGAGCTCGGGGTCGATAGAGCGCCCGCACCGTAACAATATAGACAGGGTGTTTCACTCAAAGTGGGGCCGGCCGCGCGGTGCACATGCCAACTCACTGAGCTCGGGGTCAAGAGAGCGCCCGCACCATAACAATATATACAGGGTGTTTCACTCAAAGTGGGGCCGGCCGCGTGGCACACTTGCCAACTCACTGAGCTCGGGGTCGAGAGAGCGCCCGTACCGTAACAATATATACAGGGTGTTTCACTCAAAGTGGGGCCGGCCGCGCGGTGCACATGCCTAATCACTGAGCTCGGGGTCGAGAGAGCGCCCGCACCGTAACAATATATACAGGGTGCTTCACTCAAAGTGGGGCCGGCCGCGCGGCACACATGCCAACTCACTGAGCTCGGGGTCAAGAGAGCGCCCGCACCATAACAATATATACAGGGTGTTTCACTCAAAGTGCGCGGCACACTTGCCAACTCACTGAGCTCGGGGTCGAGAGAGCGCCTGCACCATAACAATATATACAGGGTGTTTCACTCAAAGTGGGGCCGGCCGCGCGGCGCAATTGCCAACTCACTGAGCTCGGGGTCGAGAGAGCGCCCGCACCATAACAATATATACAGGGTGTTTCACTCAAAGTGGGGACGGCCGCGCGGCGCACATGCCAAATCACTGAGCTCGGGGCCGAGAGAGCGCCCGCACCATAACAATATATACAGAGTGTTTCACTCAAAGTGGGGCCGGCCGCGCGGCACACTTGCCAACTCACTGAGATCGGGGTCGAGAGAGCGCCCGCACCATAACAATATATACAGGGTGTTTCACTCAAAGTGGGGCCGGCCGCGGCGCACTTGCCAACTCACTGAGCTCGGGGTCGAGAGAGCGCCTGCACCATAACAATATATACAGGGTTTTTCACTCAAAGTGGGGCCGGCCGCGCGGCACACTTGCCAACTCACTGAGCTCGGGGTCGAGAGAGCGCCCGCACAGTAACAATATATACAGGGTGTTTCACTCAAAGTGGGGCCGGCCGCGCGGCGCACTTGCCAACTCACTGTGCTCGGGGTTGAGAGAGCGCCCGCACCGTAACAATATATACAGGGTGTTTCACTCAAAGTGGGGCCGGCCGCGCGGCACACTTGCCAACTCACTGAGCTCGGGGTCGAGAGAGCGCCTGCACCATAACAATATATACAGGGTGCTTCACTCAAAGTGGGGCCGGCCGCGCGGCACACATGCCAACTCACTGAGCTCGGGGTCGAGAGAGCGCCTGCACCATAACAATATATACAGGGTGTTTCACTCAAAGTGGGGCCGGCCGCGCGGCACACATGCCAACTCACTGAGCTCGGGGTCGAGAGAGCGCCCGTACCGTAACAATATATACAGGGTGTTTCACTCAAAGTGGGGCCGGCCGCGCGGCACACTTGCCAACTCACTGAGCTCGGGGTCGAGAGAGCGCCCGCACCGTAACAATATATACAGGGTGGTTCACTCAAAGTGGGGCCGGCCGCGCGGCACACATGCCAACTCACTGAGCTCGGGGTCGAGAGAGCGCCCGTACTGTAACAATATATACAGGTTGTTTCACTCAAAGTGGGGCCGGCCGCGCGGCACACTTGCCAACTCACTGAGCTCGGGGTCGAGAGTGCGCTCGTACTGTAACAATATATACAGGGTGTTTCACTCAAAGTGGGGCCGGCCGCGCGGCACACATGCCAACTCACTGAGCTCGGGGTCGAGAGAGCGCCCGCACCGTAACAATATATACAGGGTGTTTCACTCAAAGTGGGGCCGGCCGCGCGGCACACTTGCCAACTCACTGAGCTCGGGGTCGAGAGTGCGCTCGTACTGTAACAATATATACAGGGTGTTTCACTCAAAGTGGGGCCGGCCGCGCGGCACACATGCCAACTCACTGAGCTCGGGGTCGAGAGAGCGCCCGTACCGTAACAATATATACAGGGTGTTTCACTCAAAGTGGGGCCGGCCGCGCGGCACACTTGCCAACTCACTGAGCTCGGGGTCGAGAGAGCGTCCGCACCGTAACAATATATACAGGGTGTTTCACTCAAAGTGGGGCCGGCCGCGCGGCACACATGCCAACTCACTGAGCTCGGGGTCGAGAGAGCGCCCGTACTGTAACAATATATACAGGGTGTTTCACTCAAAGTGGGGCCGGCCGCGCGGCACACTTGCCAACTCACTGAGCTCGGGGTCGAGAGTGTGCTCGTACTGTAACAATATATACAGGGTGTTTCACTCAAAGTGGGGCCGGCCGCGCGGCACACATGCCAACTCACTGAGCTCGGGGTCGAGAGAGCGCCCGTACCGTAACAATATATACAGGGTGTTTCACTCAAAGTGTGCGGCGCACATGCCAACTCACTGAGCTCGGGGTTGAGAGAGCGCCCGCACCGTAACAATATATACAGGGTGTTTCACTCAAACTGCGCGGCGCACTTGCCAACTCACTGAGCTCGGGGTCGAGAGAGCGCCCGCACCGTAACAATATATACAGGGTGTTTCACTCAAAGTGGGGCCGGCCGCGCGGCACACTTGCCAACTCACTGAGCTCGGGGTCGAGAGTGCGCTCGTACCGTAACAATATATACAGGGTGTTTCCCTCAAAGTGCGCGGCGCACTTGCCAACTCACTGAGCTCGGGGTCGAGAGAGCGCCCGTACCGTAACAATATATACACGGTGCTTCACTCAAAGTGGGGCCGGCCGCGCGGCACACATGCCAACTCACTGAGCTCGGGGCCGACAGAGCGCCCGCACCATAACAATATATACAGGGTGTTTCACTCAAAGTGGGGCCGGCCGCGCGGCGCACTTGCCAACTCACTGTGCTCGGGGTTGAGAGAGCGCCCGCACCATAACAATATATACAGGGTGGTTCACTCAAAGTGGGGCCTGCCGCGTGGCAAACTTGCCAACTCACTGAGCTCGGGGTCGAGAGAGCGCCCGCACCGTAACAATATATACAGGGTGTTTCACTCAAAGTGGGGCCGGCCGCGCGGCACACATGCCAACTCACTGAGCTCGGGGCCGACAGAGCGCCCGCACCATAACAATATATACAGGGTGTTTCACTCAAAGTGGGGCCGGCCGCGCGGCACACTTGCCAACTCACTGAGCTCGGGGTCGAGAGAGCGCCAGCACCGTAACAATATATACAGGGTGTTTCACTCAAAGTGGGGCCGGCCGCGTGGCACACATGCCAACTCACTGAGCTCGGGGTCGAGAGAGCGCCCGCACCGTAACAATATATACAGGGTGTTTCACTCAAAGTGCGCGGCGCACATGCCAACTCACTGAGCTCGGGGTCGAGAGAGCGCCCGCACCGTAACAATATATACAGGGTGTTTCACTCAAAGTGGGGCCGGCCGCGCGGCACACTTGCCAACTCACTGAGCTCGGGGTCGAGAGAGCGCCCGCACCGTAACAATATATACAGGGTGTTTCACTCAAAGTGGGGCCGGCCGCGCGGCACACATGCCAAATCACTGAGCTCGGGGTCGAGAGAGCGCCTGCTCCATAACAATATATACAGGGTGTTTCACTCAAAGTGGGCCCGGCCGCGCGTCACACATGCCAACTCACTGAGTTCGGGGTCGAGAGAGCGCCCGCAACGTAACAATATATACAGGGTGTTTCACTCAAAGTGGGGCCGGCCGCGCGGCGCACTTGCCAAATCACTGAGCTCGGGGTCGAGAGAGCGCCTGCTCCATAACAATATATACAGGGTGTTTCACTCAAAGTGGGGCCGGCCACGCGGCACACTTGCCAACTCACTGAGCTCGGGGTCGAGAGAGCGCCCGCACCATAACAATATATACAGGGTGTTTCACTCAAAGTGGGGCCCGCCGCGCGCACACTTGCCAACTCACTGAGCTCGGGGTCGAGAGAGCGCCCGCACCATAACAATATATACAGGGTGTTTCACTCAAAGTGCGCGGTGCACATGCCAACTCACTGAGCTCGGGGTCGAGAGAGCGCCCGCACCATAACAATATATACAGGGTGTTTCACTGAAAGTGGGGCCGGCCGCGCGGTGCACTTGCCAACTCAATGAGCTCGGGGTCGAGAGAGCGCCCGAACCGTAACAATATATACAGGGTGTTTCACTCAATGTGGGGCCGGCCGCGCGCACACTTGCCAACTCACTGAGCTCGGGGTCGAGAGAGCGCCCGCACCATAACAATATATACAGGGTGTTTCACTCAAAGTGGGGCCGGCCGCGCGGTGCACATGCCAAATCACTGAGCTCGGGGTCGAGAGAGCGCCCGCACCATAACAATATATACAGGGTGTTTCACTCAAAGTGGGGCCGGCCGCGCGGTGCACATGCCAAATCACTGAGCTCGGGGTCGAGAGTGCGCCCGCACCATAACAATATATACAGGGTGTTTCACTCAAAGTGGGGCCGGCCGCGAGCACACTTGCCAACTCACTGAGCTCGGGGTCGAGAGAGCGCCTGCACCATAACAATATATACAGGGTGTTTCACTCAAAGTGGGGACGGCCGCGCGGTGCACATGCCAAATCACTGAGCTCGGGGTCGAGAGAGCGCCCGCACCATAACAATATATACAGGGTGTTTCACTCAAAGTGGGGCCGGCCGCGCGGCACACATGCCAACTCACTGAGCTCGGGGTCGAGAGAGCGCGCGCACCATAACAATATATACAGGGTGTTTCACTCAAAGTGGGGCCGGCCGCGCGGTGCACATGCCACCTCACTGAGCTCGGGGTCAAGAGAGCGCCCGCACCATAACAATATATACAGGGTGTTTCACTCAAAGTGGAACCGGCCGCGCGGCACACTTGCCAACTCACTGAGCTCGGGGTCGATAGAGCGCCCGCACCGTAGCAATATAGACAGGGTGTTTCACTCAAAGTGGGGCCGGCCGCGCGGTGCACATGCCAACTCACTGAGCTCGGGGTCAAGAGAGCGCCCGCACCATAACAATATATACAGGGTGTTTCACTCAAAGTGGGGCCGGCCGCGTGGCACACTTGCCAACTCACTGAGCTCGGGGTCGAGAGAGCGCCCGTACCGTAACAATATATACAGGGTGTTTCACTCAAAGTGGGGCCGGCCGCGCGGTGCACATGCCTAATCACTGAGCTCGGGGTCGAGAGAGCGCCCGCACCGTAACAATATATACAGGTTGCTTCACTCAAAGTGGGGCCGGCCGCGCGGCACACATGCCAACTCACTGAGCTCGGGGTCAAGAGAGCGCCCGCACCATAACAATATATACAGGGTGTTTCACTCAAAGTGCGCGGCACACTTGCCAACTCACTGAGCTCGGGGTCGAGAGAGCGCCTGCACCATAACAATATATACAGGGTGTTTCACTCAAAGTGGGGCCGGCCGCGCGGCGCACTTGCCAACTCACTGAGCTCGGGGTCGAGAGAGCGCCCGCACCATAACAATATATACAGGGTGTTTCACTCAAAGTGGGGCCGGCCGCGCGGCGCACATGCCAAATCACTGAGCTCGGGGCCGAGAGAGCGCCCGCACCATAACAATATATACAGGGTGTTTCACTCAAAGTGGGGCCGGCCGCGCGGCACACTTGCCAACTCACTGAGATCGGGGTCGAGAGAGCGCCCGCACCATAACAATATATACAGGGTGTTTCACTCAAAGTGGGGCCGGCCGCGGCGCACTTGCCAACTCACTGAGCTCGGGGTCGAGAGAGCGCCTGCACCATAACAATATATACAGGGTGTTTCACTCAAAGTGGGGCCGGCCGCGCGGCACACTTGCCAACTCACTGAGCTCGGGGTCGAGAGAGCGCCCGCACAGTAACAATATATACAGGGTGTTTCACTCAAAGTGGGGCCGGCCGCGCGGCGCACTTGCCAACTCACTGTGCTCGGGGTTGAGAGAGCGCCCGCACCGTAACAATATATACAGGGTGTTTCACTCAAAGTGGGGCCGGCCGCGCGGCACACTTGCCAACTCACTGAGCTCGGGGTCGAGAGAGCGCCTGCACCATAACAATATATACAGGGTGCTTCACTCAAAGTGGGGCCGGCCGCGCGGCACACATGCCAACTCACTGAGCTCGGGGTCGAGAGAGCGCCTGCACCATAACAATATATACAGGGTGTTTCACTCAAAGTGGGGCCGGCCGCGCGGCACACATGCCAACTCACTGAGCTCGGGGTCGAGAGAGCGCCCGTACCGTAACAATATATACAGGGTGTTTCACTCAAAGTGGGGCCGGCCGCGCGGCACACTTGCCAACTCACTGAGCTCGGGGTCGAGAGAGCGCCCGCACCGTAACAATATATACAGGGTGGTTCACTCAAAGTGGGGCCGGCCGCGCGGCACACATGCCAACTCACTGAGCTCGGGGTCGAGAGAGCGCCCGTACTGTAACAATATATACAGGGTGTTTCACTCAAAGTGGGGCCGGCCGCGCGGCACACTTGCCAACTCACTGAGCTCGGGGTCGAGAGTGCGCTCGTACTGTAACAATATATACAGGGTGTTTCACTCAAAGTGGGGCCGGCCGCGCGGCACACATGCCAACTCACTGAGCTCGGGGTCGAGAGAGCGCCCGCACCGTAACAATATATACAGGGTGTTTCACTCAAAGTGGGGCCGGCCGCACGGCACACTTGCCAACTCACTGAGCTCGGGGTCGAGAGTGCGCTCGTACTGTAACAATATATACAGGGTGTTTCACTCAAAGTGGGGCCGGCCGCGCGGCACACATGCCAACTCACTGAGCTCGGGGTCGAGAGAGCGCCCGTACCGTAACAATATATACAGGGTGTTTCACTCAAAGTGGGGCCGGCCGCGCGGCACACTTGCCAACTCACTGAGCTCGGGGTCGAGAGAGCGTCCGCACCGTAACAATATATACAGGGTGTTTCACTCAAAGTGGGGCCGGCCGCGCGGCACACATGCCACCTCACTGAGCTCGGGGTCGAGAGAGCGCCCGTACTGTAACAATATATACAGGGTGTTTCACTCAAAGTGGGGCCGGCCGCGCGGCACACTTGCCAACTCACTGAGCTCGGGGTCGAGAGTGTGCTCGTACTGTAACAATATATACAGGGTGTTTCACTCAAAGTGGGGCCGGCCGCGCGGCACACATGCCAACTCACTGAGCTCGGGGTCGAGAGAGCGCCCGTACCGTAACAATATATACAGGGTGTTTCACTCAAAGTGTGCGGCGCACATGCCAACTCACTGAGCTCGGGGTTGAGAGAGCGCCCGCACCGTAACAATATATACAGGGTGTTTCACTCAAACTGCGCGGCGCACTTGCCAACTCACTGAGCTCGGGGTCGAGAGAGCGCCCGCACCGTAACAATATATACAGGGTGTTTCACTCAAAGTGGGGCCGGCCGCGCGGCACACTTGCCAACTCACTGAGCTCGGGGTCGAGAGTGCGCTCGTACCGTAACAATATATACAGGGTGTTTCCCTCAAAGTGCGCGGCGCACTTGCCAACTCACTGAGCTCGGGGTCGAGAGAGCGCCCGTACCGTAACAATATATACAGGGTGCTTCACTCAAAGTGGGGCCGGCCGCGCGGCACACATGCCAACTCACTGAGCTCGGGGCCGACAGAGCGCCCGCACCATAACAATATATACAGGGTGTTTCACTCAAAGTGGGGCCGGCCGCGCGGCGCACTTGCCAACTCACTGTGCTCGGGGTTGAGAGAGCGCCCGCACCATAACAATATATACAGGGTGGTTCACTCAAAGTGGGGCCGGCCGCGTGGCACACTTGCCAACTCACTGAGCTCGGGGTCGAGAGAGCGCCCGCACCGTAACAATATATACAGGGTGTTTCACTCAAAGTGGGGCCGGCCGCGCGGCACACATGCCAACTCACTGAGCTCGGGGCCGACAGAGCGCCCGCACCATAACAATATATACAGGGTGTTTCACTCAAAGTGGGGCCGGCCGCGCGGCACACTTGCCAACTCACTGAGCTCGGGGTCGAGAGAGCGCCCGCACCGTAACAATATATACAGGGTGTTTCACTCAAAGTGGGGCCGGCCGCGTGGCACACATGCCAACTCACTGAGCTCGGGGTCGAGAGAGCGCCCGCACCGTAACAATATATACAGGGTGTTTCACTCAAAGTGCGCGGCGCACATGCCAACTCACTGAGCTCGGGGTCGAGAGAGCGCCCGCACCGTAACAATATATACAGGGTGTTTCACTCAAAGTGGGGCCGGCCGCGCGGCACACTTGCCAACTCACTGAGCTCGGGGTCGAGAGAGCGCCCGCACCGTAACAATATATACAGGGTGTTTCACTCAAAGTGGGGCCGGCCGCGCGGCACACATGCCAAATCACTGAGCTCGGGGTCGAGAGAGCGCCTGCTCCATAACAATATATACAGGGTGTTTCACTCAAAGTGGGGCCGGCCGCGCGTCACACATGCCAACTCACTGAGTTCGGGGTCGAGAGAGCGCCCGCACCGTAACAATATATACAGGGTGTTTCACTCAAAGTGGGGCCGGCCGCGCGGCGCACTTGCCAAATCACTGAGCTCGGGGTCGAGAGAGCGCCTGCTCCATAACAATATATACAGGGTGTTTCACTCAAAGTGGGGCCGGCCACGCGGCACACTTGCCAACTCACTGAGCTCGGGGTCGAGAGAGCGCCCGCACCATAACAATATATACAGGGTGTTTCACTCAAAGTGGGGCCCGCCGCGCGCACACTTGCCAACTCACTGAGCTCGGGGTCGAGAGAGCGCCCGCACCATAACAATATATACAGGGTGTTTCACTCGAAGTGCGCGGTGCACATGCCAACTCACTGAGCTCGGGGTCGAGAGAGCGCCCGCACCATAACAATATATACAGGGTGTTTCACTGAAAGTGGGGCCGGCCGCGCGGTGCACTTGCCAACTCAATGAGCTCGGGGTCGAGAGAGCGCCCGAACCGTAACAATATATAAAGGGTGTTTCACTCAATGTGGGGCCGGCCGCGCGCACATTTGCCAACTCACTGAGCTCGGGGTCGAGGGAGCGCCCGCACCATAACAATATATACAGGGTGTTTCACTCAAAGTGGGGCCGGCCGCGCGGTGCACATGCCAAATCACTGAGCTCGGGGTCGAGAGAGCGCCCGCACCATAACAATATATACAGGGTGTTTCACTCAAAGTGGGGCCGGCCGCGCGGTGCACATGCCAAATCACTGAGCTCGGGGTCGAGAATGCGCCCGCACCATAACAATATATACAGGGTGTTTCACTCAAAGTGGGGCCGGCCGCGAGCACACTTGCCAACTCACTGAGCTCGGGGTCGAGAGAGCGCCTGCACCATAACAATATATACAGGGTGTTTCACTCAAAGTGGGGACGGCCGCGCGGTGCACATGCCAAATCACTGAGCTCGGGGTCGAGAGAGCGCCCGCACCATAACAATATATACAGGGTGTTTCACTCAAAGTGGGGCCGGCCGCGGGGTGCACATGCCAACTCACTGAGCTCGGGGTCGAGAGAGTGCCCGCACCGTAACAATATATACAGGGTGGTTCACTCAAAGTGGGGCCGGCCGCGCGGCGCACATGCCAACTCACTGAGCTCGGGGTCGAGAGAGCGCCCGCACCATAACAATATATACAGGGTGTTTCACTCAAAGTGGGGCCGGCCACGCGGCACACTTGCCAACTCCCTGAGCTGGGGGTCGAGAGAGCGCCTGCACCATAACAATATATACAGGGTGTTTCACTCAAAGTGTGGCCGGCCGCGCGGCGAACTTGCCAACTCACTGAGCTCGGGGTTGAGAGAGCGCCCGTACCGTAACAATATATACAGGGTGTTTCACTCAAAGTGGGGCCGGCCGCGCGGCACACTTGCCAACTCACTGAGCTCGGGGTTGAGAGAGCGCCCGTACCGTAACAATATATACAGGTTGTTTCACTCAAAGTGGGGCCGGCCGCGCGGCACACATGCCAACTCACTGAGCTCGGGGTTGAGAGAGCGCCCGTACCGTAACAATATATACAGGGTGTTTCACTCAAAGTGGGGCCGGCCGCGTGGCACACTTGCCAACTCACTGAGCTCGGGGTCGAGAGAGCGCCCGCACCATAACAATATATACAGGGTGTTTCACTCAAAGTGGGGCCGGCCGCGTGGCACACTTTCCAACTCACTGAGCTCGGGGTCGAGAGAGCGCCCGCACCATAACAATATATACAGGGTGTTTCACTCAAAGTGGGGCCGGCCGCGCGGCACACTTGCCAACTCACTGAGCTCGGGGTTGAGAGAGCGCCCGTACCGTAACAATATATACAGGGTGTTTCACTCAAAGTGGGGCCGGCCGCGCGGCGCACATGCCAACTCACTGAGCTCGGGGTTGAGAGAGCGCCCGTACCGTAACAATATATACAGGGTGTTTCACTCAAAGTGGGGCCGGCCGCGTGGCACACTTGCCAACTCACTGAGCTCGGGGTCGAGAGAGCGCCCGCACCATAACAATATATACAGCGTGTTTCACTCAAAGTGGGGCCGGCCGCGCGGCACACATGCCAACTCACTGAGCTCGGGGTCAAGAGAGCGCCCGCACCATAACAATATATACAGGGTGTTTCACTCAAAGTGGGGCCGGCCCGCGCGGCACACATGCCAACTCACTGAGCTCGGGGTCGAGAGAGCGCGCGCACCATAACAATATATACAGGGTGTTTCACTCAAAGTGGGGCCGGCCGCGCGGTGCACATGCCACCTCACTGAGCTCGGGGTCGAGAGAGCGCCCGCACCATAACAATATATACAGGGTGTTTCACTCAAAGTGGAACCGGCCGCGCGGCACACTTGCCAACTCACTGAGCTCGGGGTCGATAGAGCGCCCGCACCGTAACAATATATACAGGGTGTTTCACTCAAAGTGGGGCCGGCCGCGCGGTGCACATGCCAACTCACTGAGCTCGGGGTCAAGAGAGCGCCCGCACCATAACAATATATACAGGGTGTTTCACTCAAAGTGGGGCCGGCCGCGTGGCACACTTGCCAACTCACTGAGCTCGGGGTCGAGAGAGCGCCCGTACCGTAACAATATATACAGGGTGTTTCACTCAAAGTGGGGCCGGCCGCGCGGTGCACATGCCAAATCACTGAGCTCGGGGTCGAGAGAGCGCCCGCACCGTAACAATATATACAGGGTGCTTCACTCAAAGTGGGGCCGGCCGCGCGGCACACTTGCCAACACACTGAGCTCGGGGTCAAGAGAGCGCCCGCACCATAACAATATATACAGGGTGTTTCACTCAAAGTGCGCGGCACACTTGCCAACTCACTGAGCTCGGGGTCGAGAGAGCGCCTGCACCATAACAATATATACAGGGTGTTTCACTCAAAGTGGGGCCGGCCGCGCGGCGCACTTGCCAACTCACTGAGCTCGGGGTCGAGAGAGCGCCCGCACCATAACAATATATACAGGGTGTTTCACTCAAAGTGGGGCCGGCCGCGCGGCACACTTGCCAACTCACTGAGATCGGGGTCGAGAGAGCGCCCGCACCATAACAATATATACAGGGTGTTTCACTCAAAGTGGGGCCGGCCGCGGCGCACTTGCCAACTCACTGAGCTCGGGGTCGAGAGAGCGCCTGCACCATAACAATATATACAGGGTGCTTCACTCAAAGTGGGGCCGGCCGCGCGGCACACATGCCAACTCACTGAGCTCGGGGTCGAGAGAGCGCCTGCACCATAACAATATATACAGGGTGTTTCACTCAAAGTGGGGCCGGCCGCGCGGCACACATGCCAACTCACTGAGCTCGGGGTCGAGAGAGCGCCCGTACCGTAACAATATATACAGGGTGTTTCACTCAAAGTGGGGCCGGCCGCGCGGCACACTTGCCAACTCACTGAGCTCGGGGTCGAGAGAGCGCCCGCACCGTAACAATATATACAGGGTGTTTCACTCAAAGTGGGGCCGGCCGCGCGGCACACATGCCAACTCACTGAGCTCGGGGTCGAGAGAGCGCCCGTACTGTAACAATATATACAGGGTGTTTCACTCAAAGTGGGGCCGGCCGCGCGGCACACTTGCCAACTCACTGAGCTCGGGGTCGAGAGTGCGCTCGTACTGTAACAATATATACAGGGTGTTTCACTCAAAGTGGGGCCGGCCGCGCGGCACACATGCCAACTCACTGAGCTCGGGGTCGAGAGAGCGCCCGCACCGTAACAATATATACAGGGTGTTTCACTCAAAGTGGGGCCGGCCGCGCGGCACACTTGCCAACTCACTGAGCTCGGGGTCGAGAGTGCGCTCGTACTGTAACAATATATACAGGGTGTTTCACCCAAAGTGGGGCAGGCCGCGCGGCACACATGCCAACTCACTGAGCTCGGGGTCGAGAGAGCGCCCGTACCGTAACAATATATACAGGGTGTTTCACTCAAAGTGGGGCCGGCCGCGCGGCACACTTGCCAACTCACTGAGCTCGGGGTCGAGAGAGCGTCCACACCGTAACAATATATACAGGATGTTTCACTCAAAGTGGGGCCGGCCGCGCGGCACACATGCCAACTCACTGAGCTCGGGGTTGAGAGAGCGCCCGTACTGTAACAATATATACAGGGTGTTTCACTCAAAGTGGGGCCGGCCGCGCGGCACACTTGCCAACTCACTGTGCTCGGGGTCGAGAGTGTGCTCGTACTGTAACAATATATACAGGGTGTTTCACTCAAAGTGGGGCCGGCCGCGCGGCACACATGCCAACTCACTGAGCTCGGGGTCGAGAGAGCGCCTGCTCCATAACAATATATACAGGGTGTTTCACTCAAAGTGGGGCCGGCCGCGCGGCACACATGCCAACTCACTGAGCTCGGGGTCGAGAGAGCGCCTGCTCCATAACAATATATACAGGGTGTTTCACTCAAAAAGGGGCCGGCCGCGCGGCACACTTGCCATCTCACTGAGCTCGGGGTCGAGAGTGCGCTCGTACCGTAACAATATATACAGGGTGTTTCACTCAAAGTGCGCGGCGCACTTGCCAACTCACTGAGCTCGGGGTCGTGAGAGCGCCCGTACCGTAACAATATATACAGGGTGCTTCACTCAAAGTGGGGCCGGCCGCGCGGCACACATGCCAACTCACTGAGCTCGGGGCCGACAGAGCGCCCGCACCATAACAATATATACAGGGTGTTTCACTCAAAGTGGGGCCGGCCGCGCGGCGCACTTGCCAACTCACTGTGCTCGGGGTTGAGAGAGCGCCCGCACCATAACAATATATACAGGGTGGTTCACTCAAAGTGGGGCCGGCCGCGTGGCACACTTGCCAACTCACTGAGCTCGGGGTCGAGAGAGCGCCCGCACCGTAACAATATATACAGGGTGTTTCACTCAAAGTGGGGCCGGCCGCGCGGCACACAAGCCAACTCACTGAGCTCGGGGCCGACAGAGCGCCCGCACCATAACAATATATACAGGGTGTTTCACTCAAAGTGGGGCCGGCCGCGCGGCACACTTGCCAACTCACTGAGCTCGGGGTCGAGAGAGCGCCCGCACCGTAACAATATATACAGGGTGTTTCACTCAAAGTGGGGCCGGCCGCGTGGCACACATGCCAACTCACTGAGCTCGGGGTCGAGAGATCGTCCGCACCGTAACAATATATACAGGGTGTTTCACTCAAAGTGCGCAGCGCACATGCCAACTCACTGAGCTCGGGGTCGAGAGAGCGCCCGCACCGTAACAATATATACAGGGTGTTTCACTCAAAGTGGGGCCGGCCGCGCGGCACACTTGCCAACTCACTGAGCTCGGGGTCGAGAGAGCGCCCGCACCGTAACAATATATACAGGGTGTTTCACTCAAAGTGGGGCCGGCCGCGCGGTGCACATGCCAACTCACTGAGCTCGGGGTCGAGAGAGCGCCCGCACCATAACAATATATACAGGGTGTTTCACTCAAAGTGGGGCCGGCCGCGCGGCACACATGCCAACTCACTGAGCTCGGGGTCGAGAGAGCGCCCACACCATAACAATATATACAGGGTGTTTCACTCAAAGTGGGGCCGGCCGCGCGGTGCACATGCCAACTCACTGAGCTCGGGGTCGAGAGAGCGCCCGCACCATAACAATATATACAGGGTGTTTCACTCAAAGTGGGGCCGGCCGCGCGGCACACATGCCAACTCACTGAGCTCGGGGTCGAGAGAGCGCCCGCACCGTAACAATATATACAGGGTGTTTCACTCAATGTGGGGCCGGCCGCGTGGCACACATGCCAACACACTGAGCTCGGGGTCGAGAGAGCGCCCGCACCATAACAATATATACAGGGTGTTTCACTCAAAGTGGGGCCGGCCGCGTGGCACACTTGCCAACTCACTGAGCTCGGGGTCGAGAGAGCGCCCGCACCGTAACTATATATACAGGGTGTTTCACTCAAAGTGGGGCCGGCCGCGTGGCACACGTGCCAACTCACTGAGCTCGGGGTCGAGAGAGCGCCCGCACCGTAACAATATATACAGGGTGTTTCACTCAAAGTGCGCGGCGCACATGCCAACTCACTGAGCTCGGGGTCGAGAGAGCGCCCGCACCGTAACAATATATAGAGGGTGTTTCACTCAAAGTGGGGCCGGCCGCGCGGCACACTTGCCAACTCACTGAGCTCGGGGTCGAGAGAGCGCCCGCACCGTAACAATATATACAGGGTGTTTCACTCAAAGTGGGGCCGGCCGCGCGGTGCACATGCCAACTCACTGAGCTCGGGGTCGAGAGAGCGCCCGCACCATAACAATATATACATGGTGTTTCACTCAAAGTGGGGCCGGCCGCGCGGTGCACATGCCAACTCCCTGAGCTCGGGGTCGAGCGAGCGCCCGCACCATAACAATATATACAGGGTGTTTCACTCAAAGTGGGGCCGGCCGCGGCGCACACTTGCCAACTCACTGAGCTCGGGGTCGAGAGAGCGCCCGCACCGTAACAATATATACAGGATGTTTCACTCAAAGTGGGGCCGGCCGCTCGCACACATGCCAACTCACTGAGCTCGGGGTCGAGAGAGCGCCCGCACCATAACAATATATACAGGGTGTTTCACTCAAAATGGGGCCGGCCGCGCGCACACTTGCCAACTCACTGAGCTCGGGGTCGAGAGAGCGCCCGCACCATAACAATATATACAGGGTGTTTCACTCAAAGTGGGGCCGGCCGCGCGGCACACATGCCAACTCACTGAGCTCGGGGTCGAGAGAGCGCCTGCTCCATAACAATATATACAGGGTGTTTCACTCAAAGTGGGGCCGGCCGCGCGGCACACATGCCAACTCACTGAGCTCGGGGTCGAGAGAGCGCCTGCTCCATAACAATATATACAGGGTGTTTCACTCAAAGTGGGGCCGGCCGCGCGTCACACATGCCAACTCACTGAGCTCGGGGTCGAGAGAGCGCCCGCACCGTAACAATATATACAGGGTGTTTCACTCAAAGTGGGGCCGGCCGCGCGGCGCACTTGCCAACTCACTGAGCTCGGGGTCGAAAGAGCGCCTGCTCCATAACAATATATACAGGGTGTTTCACTCAAAGTGGGGCCGGCCGCGCGCACACATGCCAACTCACTGAGCTCGGGGTCGAGAGAGCGCCCGCACCATAACAATATATACAGGGTGTTTCACTCAAAGTGGGGCCCGCCGCGCGCACACTTGCCAACTCACTGAGCTCGGGGTCGAGAGTGCGCCCGCACCATAACAATATATACAGGGTGTTTCACTCAAAGTGCGCGGTGCACATGCCAACTCACTGAGCTCGGGGTCGAGAGAGCGCCCGCACCATAACAATATATACAGGGAGTTTCACTGAAAGTGGGGCCGGCCGCGCGGTGCACTTGCCAACTCAATGAGCTCGGGGTCGAGAGAGCGCCCGCACCGTAACAATATATACAGGGTGTTTCACTCAAAGTGGGGCCGGCCGCGCGCACACTTGCCAACTCACTGAGCTCGGGGTCGAGAGAGCGCCCGCACCATAACAATATATACAGGGTGTTTCACTCAAAGTGGGGCCGGCCGCGCGGTGCACATGCCAAATCACTGAGCTCGGGGTCGAGAGAGCGCCCGCACCATAACAATATATACAGGGTGTTTCACTCAAAGTGGGGCCGGCCGCGCGCACACTTGCCAACTCACTGAGCTCGGGGTCGAGAGAGCGCCTGCACCATAACAATATATACAGGGTGTTTCACTCAAAGTGGGGACGGCCGCGCGGTGCACATGCCAAATCACTGAGCTCGGGGTCGAGAGAGCGCCCGCACCATAACAATATATACAGGGTGTTTCACTCAAAGTGGGGCCGGCCGCGGGGTGCACATGCCAACTCACTGAGCTCGGGGTCGAGAGAGAGTGCCCGCACCGTAACAATATATACAGGGTGGTTCACTCAAAGTGGGGCCGGCCGCGCGGCACACTTGCCAACTCACTGAGCTCGGGGTCGAGAGAGCGCCTGCACCATAACAATATATACAGGGTGTTTCACTCAAAGAGGGGCCGGCCGCGCGGCACACTTGCCAACTCACTGAGCTCGGGGTCGAGAGAGCGCCTGCACCATAACAATATATACAGGGTGTTTCACTCAAAGTGGGGCCGGCCGCGCGGCGCACATGCCAACTCACTGAGCTCGGGGTCGAGAGAGCGCCTGCACCATAACAATATATACAGGGTGTTTCACTCAAAGTGGGGCCGGCCGCGCGGCACACTTGCCAACTCACTGAGCTCGGGGTCGAGAGAGCGCCCGCACCATAACAATATATACAGCGTGTTTCACTCAAAGTGGGGCCGGCCGCGCGGCACACATGCCAACTCACTGAGCTCGGGGTCGAGAGAGCGCCTGCACCATAACAATATATACAGGGTGTTTCACTCAAAGTGGGGCCGGCCGCGCCGCACACTTGCCAACTCACTGAGCTCGGGGTCGAGAGAGCGCCTGCACCATAACAATATATACAGGGTGTTTCACTCAAAGTGGGGCCTGCCGCGCGGCGCACTTGCCAACTCACTGAGCTCGGGGTCGAGAGTGCGCCCGCACCATAACAATATATACAGGGTGTTTCACTCAAAGTGCGCGGTGCACATGCCAACTCACTGAGCTCGGGGTCGAGAGAGAGTGCCCGCACCGTAACAATATATACAGGGTGGTTCACTCAAAGTGGGGCCGGCCGCGCGGCGCACATGCCAACTCACTGAGCTCGGGGTCGAGAGAGCGCCCGCACCATAACAATATATACAGGGTGTTTCACTCAAAGTGGGGCCGGCCGCGCGGCACACTTGCCAACTCACTGAGCTCGGGGTCGAGAGAGCGCCCGTACCATAACAATATATACAGGGTGTTTCACTCAAAGTGGGGCCGGCCGCGCGGCACACATGCCAACTCACTGAGCTCGGGGTCGAGAGAGCGCCCGCACCATAACAATATATACAGGGTGTTTCACTCAAAGTGGGGCCGGCCGCGCGGCACACTTGCCAACTCACTGAGCTCGGGGTCGAGAGAACGCCCGCACCGTAACAATATATACAGGGTGTTTCACTCAAAGTGGGGCCGGCCGCGCGCACACATGCCAACTCACTTAGCTCGGGGTCGAGAGAGTGCGCGCACCGTAACAATATATACAGGGTGTTTCACTCAAAATGGGGCCGGCCGCGCGGCACACATGCCAACTCACTGAGCTCGGGGTCGAGAGAGCGCCCGCACCGTAACAATATATACAGGGTGTTTCACTCAAAGTGGGGCCGGCCGCGCGGTGCACATGCCAACTCACTGAGCTCGGGGTCGAGAGAGCGCCCGCACCATAACAATATATACAGGGTGTTTCACTCAAAGTGGGGCCGGCCGCGCGGCACACATGCCAACTCACTGAGCTCGGGGTCGAGAGAGCGCCCGCACCAAAACAATATATACAGGGTGTTTCACTCAAAGTGGGGCCGGCCGCGCGCACACATGCCAACTCACTTAGCTCGGGGTCGAGAGAGTGCGCGCACCGTAACAATATATACAGGGTGTTTCACTCAAAATGGGGCCGGCCGCGCGGCACACATGCCAACTCACTGAGCTCGGGGTTGAGAGAGCGCCCGTACCGTAACAATATATACAGGGTGTTTCACTCAAAGTGGGGCCGGCCGCGCGCACACATGCCAACTCACTGAGCTCGGGGTCGAGAGAGCGCCCGCACCATAACAATATATACAGGGTGTTTCACTCAAAGTGGGGCCGGCCGCGCGGCACACATGCCAACTCACTGAGCTCGGGGTTGAGAGAGCGCCCGCACCATAACAATATATACAGGGTGTTTCACTCAAAGTGGGGCCGGCCGCGCGCACACATGCCAACTCACTGAGCTCGGGGTCGAGAGAGCGCCCGCACCGTAACAATATATACAGGGTGTTTCACTCAATGTGGGGCCGGCCGCGTGGCACACATGCCAACTCACTGAGCTCGGGGTCGAGAGAGCGCCCGCACCGTAACAATATATACAGGGTGTTTCACTCAAAGTGGGGCCGGCCGCGCGGTGCACATGCCAACTCACTGAGCTCGGGGTCGAGAGAGCGCCCGCACCATAACAATATGTACAGGGTGTTTCACTCAAAGTGGGGCCGGCCGCGCGGCGCACATGCCAACTCACTGAGCTCGGGGTCGAGAGAGCGCCCGCACCATAACAATATATACAGGGTGTTTCACTCAAACTGCGCGGCGCACATGCCAACTCACTGAGCTCGGGGTCGAGAGAGCGCCCGCACCGTAACAATATATACAGGGTGTTTCACTCAAAGTGGGGCCGGCCGCGCGGCACACTTGCCAACTCACTGAGCTCGGGGTCGAGAGAGCGCCCGCACCGTAACAATATATACAGGGTGTTTCACTCAAAGTGGGGCCGGCCGCGCGGTGCACATGCCAACTCACTGAGCTCGGGGTCGAGAGAGCGCCCGCACCATAACAATATATACATGGTGTTTCACTCAAAGTGGGGCCGGCCGCGCGGTGCACATGCCAACTCCCTGAGCTCGGGGTCGAGAGAGCGCCCGCACCATAACAATATATACAGGGTGTTTCACTCAAAGTGGGGCCGGCCGCGGCGCACACTTGCCAACTCACTGAGCTCGGGGTCGAGAGAGCGCCCGCACCGTAACAATATATACAGGGTGTTTCACTCAAAGTGGGGCCGGCCGTGCGCACACATGCCAACTCACTGAGCTCGGGGTCGAGAGAGCGCCCGCACCATAACAATATATACAGGGTGTTTCACTCAAAGTGGGGCCGGCCGCGCGGCTCACTTGCCAACTCACTGAGCCCGGTGTCGAGAGAGCGCCCGCACCATAACAATATATACAGGGTGTTTCACTCAAAGTGGGGCCGGCCGCGCGCACACATGCCAACTCACTGAGCTCGGGGTCGAGAGAGCGCCTGCTCCATAACAATATATACAGGGTGTTTCACTCAAAGTGGGGCCGGCCGCGCGGCACACATGCCAAATCACTGAGCTCGGGGTCGAGAGAGCGCCTGCTCCATAGCAATATATACAGGGTGTTTCACTCAAAGTGGGGCCGGCCGCGCGTCACACATGCCAACTCACTGAGCTCGGGGTCGAGAGAGCGCCCGCACCGTAACAATATATACAGGGTGTTTCACTCAAAGTGGGGCCGGCCGCGCGGCGCACTTGCCAACTCACTGAGCTCGGGGTCGAGAGAGCGCCTGCTCCATAACAATATATACAGGGTGTTTCACTCAAAGTGGGGCCGGCCGCGCGCACACATGCCAACTCACTGAGCTCGGGGTCGAGAGAGCGCCCGCACCATAACAATATATACAGGGTGTTTCACTCAAAGTGGGGCCCGCCGCGCGCACACTTGCCAACTCACTGAGCTCGGGGTCGAGAGAGCGCCCGCACCATAACAATATATACAGGGTGTTTCACTCAAAGTGCGCGGTGCACATGCCAACTCACTGAGCTCGGGGTCGAGAGAGCGCCCGCACCATAACAATATATACAGGGTGTTTCACTGAAAGTGGGGCCGGCCGCGCGGTGCACTTGCCAACTCACTGAGCTCGGGGTCGAGAGAGCGCCCGCACCGTTACAATATATACAGGGAGTTTCACTCAAAGTGGGGCCGGCCGCGCGCACACTTGCCAACTCACTGAGCTCGGGGTCGAGAGAGCGCCCGCACCATAACAATATATACAGGGTGTTTCACTCAAAGTGGGGACGGCCGCGCGGTGCACATGCCAAATCACTGAGCTCGGGGTCGAGAGAGCGCCCGCACCATAACAATATATACAGGGTGTTTCACTCAAAGTGGGGCCGGCCGCGGGGTGCACATGCCAACTCACTGAGCTCGGGGTCGAGAGAGAGTGCCCGCACCGTAACAATATATACAGGGTGGTTCACTCAAAGTGGGGCCGGCCGCGCGGCGCACATGCCAACTCACTGAGCTCGGGGTCGAGAGAGCGCCCGCACCATAACAATATATACAGGGTGTTTCACTCAAAGTGGGGCCGGCCGCGCGGCACACTTGCCAACTCACTGAGCTCGGGGTCGAGAGAGCGCCTGCACCATAACAATATATACAGGGTGTTTCACTCAAAGTGGGGCCGGCCGCGCGGCACACTTGCCAACTCACTGAGCTCGGGGTCGAGAGAGCGCCTGCACCATAACAATATATACAGGGTGTTTCACTCAAAGTGGGGCCGGCCGCGCGGCGCACGTGCCAACTCACTGAGCTCGGGGTCGAGAGAGCGCCTGCACCATAACAATATATACAGGGTGTTTCACTCAAAGTGGGGCCGGCCGCGCGGCACACTTGCCAACTCACTGAGCTCGGGGTCGAGAGAGCGCCGGCACCATAACAATATATACAGCGTGTTTCACTCAAAGTGGGGCCGGCCGCGCGGCACACATGCCAACTCACTGAGCTCGGAGTCGAGAGAGCGCCTGCACCATAACAATATATACAGGGTGTTTCACTCAAAGTGGGGCCGGCCGCGCGGCGCACTTGCCAACTCACTGAGCTCGGGGTCGAGAGTGCGCCCGCACCATGACAATATATACAGGGTGTTTCACTCAAAGTGGGGCCGGCCGCGTGGCACACATGCCAACTCACTGAGCTCGGGGTCGAGAGAGCGCCCGCACCATAACAATATATACAGGGTGTTTCACTCAAAGTGGGGCCGGCCGCGCGGCACACTTGCCAACTCACTGAGCTCGGGGTCGAGAGAGCGCCCGCACCGTAACAATATATACAGGGTGTTTCACTCAAAGTGGGGCCGGCCGCGCGCACACATGCCAACTCACTGAGCTCGGGGTCGAGAGAGTGCGCGCACCGTAACAATATATACAGGGTGTTTCACTCAAAATGGGGCCGGCCGCGCGGCACACATGCCAACGCACTGAGCTCGGGGCCGAGAGAGCGCCCGCACCATAACAATATATACAGGGTGTTTCACTCAAAGTGGGGCCGGCCGCGCGGCACACTTGCCAACTCACTGAGCTCGGGGTCGAGAGAGCGCCCGCACCGTAACAATATATACAGGGTGTTTCACTCAAAGTGGGGCCGGCCGCGCGGTGCACATGCCAACTCACTGAGCTCGGGGTCGAGAGAGCGCCCGCACCATAACAATATATACAGGGTGTTTCACTCAAAGTGGGGCCGGCCGCGCGGCACACATGCCAACTCACTGAGCTCGGGGTCGAGAGAGCGCCCGCACCATAACAATATATACAGGGTGTTTCACTCAAAGTGGGGCCGGCCGCGCGGTGCACATGCCAACTCACTGAGCTCGGGGTCGAGAGAGCGCCCGCACCATAACAATATATACAGGGTGTTTCACTCAAAGTGGGGCCGGCCGCGCGGCACACATGCCAACTCACTGAGCTCGGGGTTGAGAGAGCGCCCGTACCGTAACAATATATACAGGGTGTTTCACTCAAAGTGGGGCCGGCCGCGCGCACACATGCCAACTCACTGAGCTCGGGGTCGAGAGAGCGCCCGCACCATAACAATATATACAGGGTGTTTCACTCAAAGTGGGGCCGGCCGCGCGGCACACATGCCAACTCACTGAGCTCGGGGTTGAGAGAGCGCCCGCACCATAACAATATATACAGGGTGTTTCACTCAAAGTGGGGCCGGCCGCGCGCACACATGCCAACTCACTGAGCTCGGGGTCGAGAGAGCGCCCGCACCGTAACAATATATACAGGGTGTTTCACTCAATGTGGGGCCGGCCGCGTGGCACACATGCCAACTCACTGAGCTCGGGGTCGAGAGAGCGCCCGCACCGTAACAATATATACAGGGTGTTTCACTCAAAGTGGGGCCGGCCGCGCGGTGCACATGCCAACTCACTGAGCTCGGGGTCGAGAGAGCGCCCGCACCATAACAATATGTACAGGGTGTTTCACTCAAAGTGGGGCCGGCCGCGCGGCGCACATGCCAACTCACTGAGCTCGGGGTCGAGAGAGCGCCCGCACCATAACAATATATACAGGGTGTTTCACTCAAAGTGGGGCCGGCCGCGTGGCACACTTGCCAACTCACTGAGCTCGGGGTCGAGAGAGCGCCCGCACCGTAACAATATATACAGGGTGTTTCACTCAAAGTGGGGCCGGCCGCGTGGCACACATGCCAACTCACTGAGCTCGGGGTCGAGAGAGCACCCGCACCGTAACAATATATACAGGGTGTTTCACTCAAACTGCGCGGCGCACATGCCAACTCACTGAGCTCGGGGTCGAGAGAGCGCCCGCACCGTAACAATATATACAGGGTGTTTCACTCAAAGTGGGGCCGGCCGCGCGGCACACTTGCCAACTCACTGAGCTCGGGGTCGAGAGAGCGCCCGCACCGTAACAATATATACAGGGTGTTTCACTCAAAGTGGGGCCGGCCGCGCGGTGCACATGCCAACTCACTGAGCTCGGGGTCGAGAGAGCGCCCGCACCATAACAATATATACATGGTGTTTCACTCAAAGTGGGGCCGGCCGCGCGGTGCACATGCCAACTCCCTGAGCTCGGGGTCGAGAGAGCGCCCGCACCATAACAATATATACAGGGTGTTTCACTCAAAGTGGGGCCGTCCGCGGCGCACACTTGCCAACTCACTGAGCTCGGGGTCGAGAGAGCGCCCGCACCGTAACAATAGATACAGGGTGTTTCACTCAAAGTGGGGCCGGCCGCGCGCACACATGCCAACTCACTGAGCTCGGGGTCGAGAGAGCGCCCGCACCATAACAATATATACAGGGTGTTTCACTCAAAGTGGGGCCGGCCGCGCGGCACACTTGCCAACTCACTGAGCCCGGTGTCGAGAGAGCGCCCGCACCATAACAATATATACAGGGTGTTTCACTCAAAGTGGGGCCGGCCGCGCGCACACATGCCAACTCACTGAGCTCGGGGTCGAGAGAGCGCCTGCTCCATAACAATATATACAGGGTGTTTCACTCAAAGTGGGGCCGGCCGCGCGGCACACATGCCAAATCACTGAGCTCGGGGTCGAGAGAGCGCCTGCTCCATAGCAATATATACAGGGTGTTTCACTCAAAGTGGGGCCGGCCGCGCGTCACACATGCCAACTCACTGAGCTCGGGGTCGAGAGAGCGCCCGCACCGTAACAATATATACAGGGTGTTTCACTCAAAGTGGGGCCGGCCGCGCGGCGCACTTGCCAACTCACTGAGCTCGGGGTCGAGAGAGCGCCTGCTCCATAACAATATATACAGGGTGTTTCACTCAAAGTGGGGCCGGCCGCGCGCACACATGCCAACTCACTGAGCTCGGGGTCGAGAGAGCGCCCGCACCATAACAATATATACAGGGTGTTTCACTCAAAGTGGGGCCCGCCGCGCGCACACTTGCCAACTCACTGAGCTCGGGGTCGAGAGAGCGCCCGCACCATAACAATATATACAGGGTGTTTCACTCAAAGTGCGCGGTGCACATGCCAACTCACTGAGCTCGGGGTCGAGAGAGCGCCCGCACCATAACAATATATACAGGGTGTTTCACTGAAAGTGGGGCCGGCCGCGCGGTGCACTTGCCAACTCACTGAGCTCGGGGTCGAGAGAGCGCCCGCACCGTTACAATATATACAGGGAGTTTCACTCAAAGTGGGGCCGGCCGCGCGCACACTTGCCAACTCACTGAGCTCGGGGTCGAGAGAGCGCCCGCACCATAACAATATATACAGGGTGTTTCACTCAAAGTGGGGACGGCCGCGCGGTGCACATGCCAAATCACTGAGCTCGGGGTCGAGAGAGCGCCCGCACCATAACAATATATACAGGGTGTTTCACTCAAAGTGGGGCCGGCCGCGGGGTGCACATGCCAACTCACTGAGCTCGGGGTCGAGAGAGAGTGCCCGCACCGTAACAATATATACAGGGTGGTTCACTCAAAGTGGGGCCGGCCGCGCGGCGCACATGCCAACTCACTGAGCTCGGGGTCGAGAGAGCGCCCGCACCATAACAATATATACAGGGTGTTTCACTCAAAGTGGGGCCGGCCGCGCGGCACACTTGCCAACTCACTGAGCTCGGGGTCGAGAGAGCGCCTGCACCATAACAATATATACAGGGTGTTTCACTCAAAGTGGGGCCGGCCGCGCGGCACACTTGCCAACTCACTGAGCTCGGGGTCGAGAGAGCGCCTGCACCATAACAATATATACAGGGTGTTTCACTCAAAGTGGGGCCGGCCGCGCGGCGCACATGCCAACTCACTGAGCTCGGGGTCGAGAGAGCGCCTGCACCATAACAATATATACAGGGTGTTTCACTCAAAGTGGGGCCGGCCGCGCGGCACACTTGCCAACTCACTGAGCTCGGGGTCGAGAGAGCGCCCGCACCATAACAATATATACAGCGTGTTTCACTCAAAGTGGGGCCGGCCGCGCGGCACACATGCCAACTCACTGAGCTCGGAGTCGAGAGAGCGCCTGCACCATAACAATATATACAGGGTGTTTCACTCAAAGTGGGGCCGGCCGGGCCGCACACTTGCCAACTCACTGAGCTCGGGGTCGAGAGAGCGCCTGCACCATAACAATATATACAGGGTGTTTCACTCAAAGTGGGGCCGGCCGCGCGGCGCACTTGCCAACTCACTGAGCTCGGGGTCGAGAGTGCGCCCGCACCATGACAATATATACAGGGTGTTTCACTCAAAGTGGGGCCGGCCGCGCGGCACACATGCCAACTCACTGAGCTCGGGGTCGAGAGAGCGCCTGCACCATAACAATATATACAGGGTGTTTCACTCAACGTGGGGCCGGCCGCGCCGCACACTTGCCAACTCACTGAGCTCGGGGTCGAGAGAGCGCCTACACCATAACAATATATACAGGGTGTTTAACTCAAAGTGGGGCCGGCCGCGCGGCGCACTTGCCAACTCACTGAGCTCGGGGTCGAGAGTGCGCCCGCACCATAAAATATATATACATGGTGTTTCACTCAAAGTGGGGCCGGCCGCGCGGCACACATGCCAACTCACTGAGCTCGGGGTCGAGAGAGCGCCCGCACCATAAAAATATATATAGGGTGTTTCACTCAAAGTGGGGCCGGCCGCGCGGCACACTTGCCAACTCACTGAGCTCGGGGTCGAGAGAGCGCCTGCACCATAACAATATATACAGGGTGATTCACTCAAAGTGGGGCCGGCCGCGCGGCACACTTGCCAACTCACTGATCTCGGGGTCGAGAGAGCGCCCGCACCATAACAATATATACAGGGTGTTTCACTCAAAGTGGGGCCGGCCGCGCGGCGCACTTGCCAACTCACTGAGCTCGGGGTCGAGAGAGCGCCTGCACCATAACAATATATACAGGGTGTTTCACTCAAAGTGGGGACGGCCGCGCGGTGCACATGCCAAATCACTGAGCTCGGGGTCGAGAGAGCGCCCGCACCATCACAATATATACAGGGTGTTTCACTCAAAGTGGGGCCGGCCGCGGGGTGCACATGCCAAATCACTGAGCTCGGGGTCGAGAGAGAGTGCCCGCACCGTAACAATATATACAGGGTGGTTCACTCAAAGTGGGGCCGGCCGCGCGGCGCACTTGCCAACTCACTGAGCTCGGGGTCGAGAGAGCGCCCGCACCATAACAATATATACAGGGTGTTTCACTCAAAGTGGGGCCGGCCGCGCGGCACACTTGCCAACTCACTGAGCTCGGGGTCGAGAGAGCGCCTGCACCATAACAATATATACAGGGTGTTTCACTCAAAGTGGGGCCGGCCGCGCGGCACACTTGCCAACTCACTGAGCTCGGGGTCGAGAGAGCGCCTGCACCATAACAATATATACAGGGTGTTTCACTCAAAGTGGGGCCGGCCGCGCGGCGCACATGCCAACTCACTGAGCTCGGGGTCGAGAGAGCGCCTGCACCATAACAATATATACAGGGTGTTTCACTCAAAGTGGGTCCGGCCGCGCGGCACACTTGCCAACTCACTGAGCTCGGGGTCGAGAGAGCGCCCGCACCATAACAATATATACAGCGTGTTTCACTCAAAGTGGGGCCGGCCGCGCGGCACACATGCCAACTCACTGAGCTCGGGGTCGAGAGAGCGCCCGCACCATAACAATATATACAGGGTGTTTCACTCAAAGTGGGGCCGGCCGCGCCGCACACTTGCCAACTCACTGAGCTCGGGTTCGAGAGAGCGCCTGCACCATAACAATATATACAGGGTGTTTCACTCAAAGTGGGGCCGGCCGCGCGGCGCACTTGCCAACTCACTGAGCTCGGGGTCGAGAGTGCGCCCGCACCATAACAATATATACAGGGTGTTTCACTCAAAGTGGGGCCGGCCGCGCGGCACACATGCCAACTCACTGAGCTCGGGGTCGAGAGAGCGCCCGCACCATAACAATATACACAGGGTGTTTCACTCAAAGTGGGGCCGGCCGCGCGGCGCACATGCCAACTCACTGAGCTCGGGGTCGAGAGTGCGCCCGCACCATAACAATATATACAGGATGTTTCACTCAAAGTGGGGCCGGCCGCGCGGTGCACATGCCACCTCACTGAGCTCGGGGTCGAGAGAGCGCCCGCACCGTAACAATATATACAGGGTGTTTCACTCAAAGTGGGGCCGGCCGCGCGGCACACATGCCAACTCACTGAGCTCGGGGTCGAGAGAGCGCCTGCACCATAACAATATATACAGGGTGTTTCACTCAAAGTGGGGCCGGCCGCGCCACACACTTGCCAACTCACTGAGCTCGGGGTCGAGAGAGCGCCTACACCATAACAATATATACAGGGTGTTTCACTCATAGTGGGGCCGGCCGCGCGGCGCACTTGCCAACTCACTGAGCTCGGGGTCGAGAGTGCGCCCGCACCATAACAATATATACAGGGTGCTTCACTCAAAGTGGGGCCGGCCGCGCGGCACACATGCCAACTCAATGAGCTCGGGGTCGAGAGAGCGCCCGCACCATAACAATATATACAGGGTGTTTCACTCAAAGTGGGGCCGGCCGCGCGGCACACTTGCCAACTCACTGAGCTCGGGGTCGAGAGAGCGCCTGCACCATAACAATATATACAGGGTGTTTCACTCAAAGTGGGGCCGGCCGCGCGGCACACTTGCCAACTCACTGAGCTCGGGGTCGAGAGAGCGCCCGAACCATAACAATATATACAGGGTGTTTCACTCAAAGTGGGGCCGGCCGCGCGTCACACATGCCAACTCACTGAGCTCGGGGTCGAGAGAGCGCCCGCACCATAACAATATATACAGGGTGTTTCACTCAAAGTGGGGCCGGCCGCGCGGTGCACTTGCCAACTCACTGAGCTCGGGGTCGTGAGAGCGCCTGCACCATAACAATATATACAGGGTGTTTCACTCAAAGTGGGGCCGGCCGCGCGGCGCACTTGCCAACTCACTGAGCTCGGGGTCGAGAGAGCGCCTGCACCATAACAATATATACAGGGTGTTTCACTCAAACTGGGGCCGGCCGCGCGGCACACTTGCCAACTCCCTGAGCTCGGGGTCGAGAGTGCGCCCGCACCATAACAATATATACAGGATGTTTCACTCAAAGTGGGGCCGGCCGCGCGGTGCACTTGCCAACTCACTGAGCTCGGGGTCGAGAGAGCGCCTGCACCATAACAATATATACAGGGTGTTTCACTCAAAGTGGGGCCGGCCGCGCGGCGCACTTGCCAACTCACTGAGCTCGGGGTCGAGAGAGCGCCCGCACCATAACAATATATACAGGGTGTTTCACTCAAAGTGGGGCCGGCCGCGCGGCACGCTTGCCAACTCACTGAGCTCGGGGTCGAGAGTGCGCCTGCACCATAACAATATATACAGGGTGTTTCACTCAAAGTGGGGCCGGCCGCGCGGCGCACATGCCAACTCACTGAGCTCGGGGTCGAGAGAGCGCCTGCACCATAACAATATATACAGGGTGTTTCACTCAAAGTGGGGCCGGCCGCGCGGCACACTTGCCAACTCACTGAGCTCGGGGTCGAGAGTGCGCCCGCACCATAACAATATATACAGAATGTTTCACTCAAAGTGAGGCCGGCCGCGCGGTGCACTTGCCAACTCACTGAGCTCGGGGTCGAGAGAGCGCCTGCACCATAACAATATATACAGGGTGTTTCACTCAAAGTGGGGCCGGCCGCGCGGCGCACTTGCCAACTCACTGAGCTCGGGGTAGAAAGAGCGCCCGCACCATAACAATATATACAGGGTGTTTCACTCAAAGTGGGGCCGGCCGCGCGGCACACTTGCCAACTCACTGAGCTCGGGGTCGAGAGAGCGCCCGCACCGTAACAATATATACAGGGTGTTTCACTCAAAGTGGGGCCGGCCGCGCGGCACACTTGCCAACTCACTGAGCTCGGGGTCGAGAGAGCGCCCGCACCATAACAATATATACAGGGTGTTTCACTCAAAGTGGGGCCGGCCGCGCGGTGCACATGCCAACTCACTGAGCTCGGGGTCGAGAGAGCGCCCGCACCATAACAATATATACAGGGTGTTTCACTCAAAGTGGGGCCGGCCGCGGGGTGCACATGCCAACTCACTGAGCTCGGGGTCGAGAGAGAGTGCCCGCACCGTAACAATATATACAGGGTGGTTCACTCAAAGTGGGGCCGGCCGCGCGGCGCACATGCCAACTCACTGAGCTCGGGGTCGAGAGAGCGCCCGCACCATAACAATATATACAGGGTGTTTCACTCAAAGTGGGGCCGGCCGCGCGGCACACTTGCCAACTCACTGAGCTCGGGGTCGAGAGAGCGCCTGCACCATAACAATATATACAGGGTGTTTCACACAAAGTGGGGCCGGCCGCGCGGCACACTTGCCAACTCACTGAGCTCGGGGTCGAGAGAGCGCCTGCACCATAACAATATATACAGGGTGTTTCACTCAAAGTGGGGCCGGCCGCGCGGCGCACATGCCAACTCACTGAGCTCGGGGTCGAGAGAGCGCCTGCACCATAACAATATATACAGGGTGTTTCACTCAAAGTGGGGCCGGCCGCGCGGCACACTTGCCAACACACTGAGCTCGGGGTCGAGAGAGCGCCCGCACCATAACAATATATACAGCGTGTTTCACTCAAAGTGGGGCCGGCCGCGCGGCACACATGCCAACTCACTGAGCTCGGAGTCGAGAGAGCGCCTGCACCATAACAATATATACAGGGTGTTTCACTCAAAGTGGGGCCGGCCGCGCCGCACACTTGCCAACTCACTGAGCTCGGGGTCGAGAGAGCGCCTGCACCATAACAATATATACAGGGTGTTTCACTCAAAGTGGGGCCGGCCGCGCGGCGCACTTGCCAACTCACTGAGCTCGGGGTCGAGAGTGCGCCCGCACCATGACAATATATACAGGGTGTTTCACTCAAAGTGGGGCCGGCCGCGCGGCACACATGCCAACTCACTGAGCTCGGGGTCGAGAGAGCGCCTGCACCATAACAATATATACAGGGTGTTTCACTCAAAGTGGGGCCGGCCGCGCGGTGCACATGCCAACTCACTGAGCTCGGGGTCGAGAGAGCGCCCGCACCATAACAATATGTACAGGGTGTTTCACTCAAAGTGGGGCCGGCCGCGCGGCGCACATGCCAACTCACTGAGCTCGGGGTCGAGAGAGCGCCCGCACCATAACAATATATACAGGGTGTTTCACTCAAAGTGGGGCCGGCCGCGTGGCACACTTGCCAACTCACTGAGCTCGGGGTCGAGAGAGCGCCCGCACCGTAACAATATATACAGGGTGTTTCACTCAAAGTGGGGCCGGCCGCGTGGCACACATGCCAACTCACTGAGCTCGGGGTCGAGAGAGCACCCGCACCGTAACAATATATACAGGGTGTTTCACTCAAACTGCGCGGCGCACATGCCAACTCACTGAGCTCGGGGTCGAGAGAGCGCCCGCACCGTAACAATATATACAGGGTGTTTCACTCAAAGTGGGGCCGGCCGCGCGGCACACTTGCCAACTCACTGAGCTCGGGGTCGAGAGAGCGCCCGCACCGTAACAATATATACAGGGTGTTTCACTCAAAGTGGGGCCGGCCGCGCGGTGCACATGCCAACTCACTGAGCTCGGGGTCGAGAGAGCGCCCGCACCATAACAATATATACATGGTGTTTCACTCAAAGTGGGGCCGGCCGCGCGGTGCACATGCCAACTCCCTGAGCTCGGGGTCGAGAGAGCGCCCGCACCATAACAATATATACAGGGTGTTTCACTCAAAGTGGGGCCGTCCGCGGCGCACACTTGCCAACTCACTGAGCTCGGGGTCGAGAGAGCGCCCGCACCGTAACAATAGATACAGGGTGTTTCACTCAAAGTGGGGCCGGCCGCGCGCACACATGCCAACTCACTGAGCTCGGGGTCGAGAGAGCGCCCGCACCATAACAATATATACAGGGTGTTTCACTCAAAGTGGGGCCGGCCGCGCGGCACACTTGCCAACTCACTGAGCCCGGTGTCGAGAGAGCGCCCGCACCATAACAATATATACAGGGTGTTTCACTCAAAGTGGGGCCGGCCGCGCGCACACATGCCAACTCACTGAGCTCGGGGTCGAGAGAGCGCCTGCTCCATAACAATATATACAGGGTGTTTCACTCAAAGTGGGGCCGGCCGCGCGGCACACATGCCAAATCACTGAGCTCGGGGTCGAGAGAGCGCCTGCTCCATAGCAATATATACAGGGTGTTTCACTCAAAGTGGGGCCGGCCGCGCGTCACACATGCCAACTCACTGAGCTCGGGGTCGAGAGAGCGCCCGCACCGTAACAATATATACAGGGTGTTTCACTCAAAGTGGGGCCGGCCGCGCGGCGCACTTGCCAACTCACTGAGCTCGGGGTCGAGAGAGCGCCTGCTCCATAACAATATATACAGGGTGTTTCACTCAAAGTGGGGCCGGCCGCGCGCACACATGCCAACTCACTGAGCTCGGGGTCGAGAGAGCGCCCGCACCATAACAATATATACAGGGTGTTTCACTCAAAGTGGGGCCCGCCGCGCGCACACTTGCCAACTCACTGAGCTCGGGGTCGAGAGAGCGCCCGCACCATAACAATATATACAGGGTGTTTCACTCAAAGTGCGCGGTGCACATGCCAACTCACTGAGCTCGGGGTCGAGAGAGCGCCCGCACCATAACAATATATACAGGGTGTTTCACTGAAAGTGGGGCCGGCCGCGCGGTGCACTTGCCAACTCACTGAGCTCGGGGTCGAGAGAGCGCCCGCACCGTTACAATATATACAGGGAGTTTCACTCAAAGTGGGGCCGGCCGCGCGCACACTTGCCAACTCACTGAGCTCGGGGTCGAGAGAGCGCCCGCACCATAACAATATATACAGGGTGTTTCACTCAAAGTGGGGACGGCCGCGCGGTGCACATGCCAAATCACTGAGCTCGGGGTCGAGAGAGCGCCCGCACCATAACAATATATACAGGGTGTTTCACTCAAAGTGGGGCCGGCCGCGGGGTGCACATGCCAACTCACTGAGCTCGGGGTCGAGAGAGAGTGCCCGCACCGTAACAATATATACAGGGTGGTTCACTCAAAGTGGGGCCGGCCGCGCGGCGCACATGCCAACTCACTGAGCTCGGGGTCGAGAGAGCGCCCGCACCATAACAATATATACAGGGTGTTTCACTCAAAGTGGGGCCGGCCGCGCGGCACACTTGCCAACTCACTGAGCTCGGGGTCGAGAGAGCGCCTGCACCATAACAATATATACAGGGTGTTTCACTCAAAGTGGGGCCGGCCGCGCGGCACACTTGCCAACTCACTGAGCTCGGGGTCGAGAGAGCGCCTGCACCATAACAATATATACAGGGTGTTTCACTCAAAGTGGGGCCGGCCGCGCGGCGCACATGCCAACTCACTGAGCTCGGGGTCGAGAGAGCGCCTGCACCATAACAATATATACAGGGTGTTTCACTCAAAGTGGGGCCGGCCGCGCGGCACACTTGCCAACTCACTGAGCTCGGGGTCGAGAGAGCGCCCGCACCATAACAATATATACAGCGTGTTTCACTCAAAGTGGGGCCGGCCGCGCGGCACACATGCCAACTCACTGAGCTCGGAGTCGAGAGAGCGCCTGCACCATAACAATATATACAGGGTGTTTCACTCAAAGTGGGGCCGGCCGGGCCGCACACTTGCCAACTCACTGAGCTCGGGGTCGAGAGAGCGCCTGCACCATAACAATATATACAGGGTGTTTCACTCAAAGTGGGGCCGGCCGCGCGGCGCACTTGCCAACTCACTGAGCTCGGGGTCGAGAGTGCGCCCGCACCATGACAATATATACAGGGTGTTTCACTCAAAGTGGGGCCGGCCGCGCGGCACACATGCCAACTCACTGAGCTCGGGGTCGAGAGAGCGCCTGCACCATAACAATATATACAGGGTGTTTCACTCAACGTGGGGCCGGCCGCGCCGCACACTTGCCAACTCACTGAGCTCGGGGTCGAGAGAGCGCCTACACCATAACAATATATACAGGGTGTTTAACTCAAAGTGGGGCCGGCCGCGCGGCGCACTTGCCAACTCACTGAGCTCGGGGTCGAGAGTGCGCCCGCACCATAAAATATATATACATGGTGTTTCACTCAAAGTGGGGCCGGCCGCGCGGCACACATGCCAACTCACTGAGCTCGGGGTCGAGAGAGCGCCCGCACCATAAAAATATATATAGGGTGTTTCACTCAAAGTGGGGCCGGCCGCGCGGCACACTTGCCAACTCACTGAGCTCGGGGTCGAGAGAGCGCCTGCACCATAACAATATATACAGGGTGATTCACTCAAAGTGGGGCCGGCCGCGCGGCACACTTGCCAACTCACTGATCTCGGGGTCGAGAGAGCGCCCGCACCATAACAATATATACAGGGTGTTTCACTCAAAGTGGGGCCGGCCGCGCGGCGCACTTGCCAACTCACTGAGCTCGGGGTCGAGAGAGCGCCTGCACCATAACAATATATACAGGGTGTTTCACTCAAAGTGGGGACGGCCGCGCGGTGCACATGCCAAATCACTGAGCTCGGGGTCGAGAGAGCGCCCGCACCATCACAATATATACAGGGTGTTTCACTCAAAGTGGGGCCGGCCGCGGGGTGCACATGCCAAATCACTGAGCTCGGGGTCGAGAGAGAGTGCCCGCACCGTAACAATATATACAGGGTGGTTCACTCAAAGTGGGGCCGGCCGCGCGGCGCACTTGCCAACTCACTGAGCTCGGGGTCGAGAGAGCGCCCGCACCATAACAATATATACAGGGTGTTTCACTCAAAGTGGGGCCGGCCGCGCGGCACACTTGCCAACTCACTGAGCTCGGGGTCGAGAGAGCGCCTGCACCATAACAATATATACAGGGTGTTTCACTCAAAGTGGGGCCGGCCGCGCGGCACACTTGCCAACTCACTGAGCTCGGGGTCGAGAGAGCGCCTGCACCATAACAATATATACAGGGTGTTTCACTCAAAGTGGGGCCGGCCGCGCGGCGCACATGCCAACTCACTGAGCTCGGGGTCGAGAGAGCGCCTGCACCATAACAATATATACAGGGTGTTTCACTCAAAGTGGGTCCGGCCGCGCGGCACACTTGCCAACTCACTGAGCTCGGGGTCGAGAGAGCGCCCGCACCATAACAATATATACAGCGTGTTTCACTCAAAGTGGGGCCGGCCGCGCGGCACACATGCCAACTCACTGAGCTCGGGGTCGAGAGAGCGCCCGCACCATAACAATATATACAGGGTGTTTCACTCAAAGTGGGGCCGGCCGCGCCGCACACTTGCCAACTCACTGAGCTCGGGTTCGAGAGAGCGCCTGCACCATAACAATATATACAGGGTGTTTCACTCAAAGTGGGGCCGGCCGCGCGGCGCACTTGCCAACTCACTGAGCTCGGGGTCGAGAGTGCGCCCGCACCATAACAATATATACAGGGTGTTTCACTCAAAGTGGGGCCGGCCGCGCGGCACACATGCCAACTCACTGAGCTCGGGGTCGAGAGAGCGCCCGCACCATAACAATATACACAGGGTGTTTCACTCAAAGTGGGGCCGGCCGCGCGGCGCACATGCCAACTCACTGAGCTCGGGGTCGAGAGTGCGCCCGCACCATAACAATATATACAGGATGTTTCACTCAAAGTGGGGCCGGCCGCGCGGTGCACATGCCACCTCACTGAGCTCGGGGTCGAGAGAGCGCCCGCACCGTAACAATATATACAGGGTGTTTCACTCAAAGTGGGGCCGGCCGCGCGGCACACATGCCAACTCACTGAGCTCGGGGTCGAGAGAGCGCCTGCACCATAACAATATATACAGGGTGTTTCACTCAAAGTGGGGCCGGCCGCGCCACACACTTGCCAACTCACTGAGCTCGGGGTCGAGACAGCGCCTACACCATAACAATATATACAGGGTGTTTCACTCATAGTGGGGCCGGCCGCGCGGCGCACTTGCCAACTCACTGAGCTCGGGGTCGAGAGTGCGCCCGCACCATAACAATATATACAGGGTGCTTCACTCAAAGTGGGGCCGGCCGCGCGGCACACATGCCAACTCAATGAGCTCGGGGTCGAGAGAGCGCCCGCACCATAACAATATATACAGGGTGTTTCACTCAAAGTGGGGCCGGCCGCGCGGCACACTTGCCAACTCACTGAGCTCGGGGTCGAGAGAGCGCCTGCACCATAACAATATATACAGGGTGTTTCACTCAAAGTGGGGCCGGCCGCGCGGCACACTTGCCAACTCACTGAGCTCGGGGTCGAGAGAGCGCCCGAACCATAACAATATATACAGGGTGTTTCACTCAAAGTGGGGCCGGCCGCGCGTCACACATGCCAACTCACTGAGCTCGGGGTCGAGAGAGCGCCCGCACCATAACAATATATACAGGGTGTTTCACTCAAAGTGGGGCCGGCCGCGCGGTGCACTTGCCAACTCACTGAGCTCGGGGTCGTGAGAGCGCCTGCACCATAACAATATATACAGGGTGTTTCACTCAAAGTGGGGCCGGCCGCGCGGCGCACTTGCCAACTCACTGAGCTCGGGGTCGAGAGAGCGCCTGCACCATAACAATATATACAGGGTGTTTCACTCAAACTGGGGCCGGCCGCGCGGCACACTTGCCAACTCCCTGAGCTCGGGGTCGAGAGTGCGCCCGCACCATAACAATATATACAGGATGTTTCACTCAAAGTGGGGCCGGCCGCGCGGTGCACTTGCCAACTCACTGAGCTCGGGGTCGAGAGAGCGCCTGCACCATAACAATATATACAGGGTGTTTCACTCAAAGTGGGGCCGGCCGCGCGGCGCACTTGCCAACTCACTGAGCTCGGGGTCGAGAGAGCGCCCGCACCATAACAATATATACAGGGTGTTTCACTCAAAGTGGGGCCGGCCGCGCGGCACGCTTGCCAACTCACTGAGCTCGGGGTCGAGAGTGCGCCTGCACCATAACAATATATACAGGGTGTTTCACTCAAAGTGGGGCCGGCCGCGCGGCGCACATGCCAACTCACTGAGCTCGGGGTCGAGAGAGCGCCTGCACCATAACAATATATACAGGGTGTTTCACTCAAAGTGGGGCCGGCCGCGCGGCACACTTGCCAACTCACTGAGCTCGGGGTCGAGAGTGCGCCCGCACCATAACAATATATACAGAATGTTTCACTCAAAGTGAGGCCGGCCGCGCGGTGCACTTGCCAACTCACTGAGCTCGGGGTCGAGAGAGCGCCTGCACCATAACAATATATACAGGGTGTTTCACTCAAAGTGGGGCCGGCCGCGCGGCGCACTTGCCAACTCACTGAGCTCGGGGTAGAAAGAGCGCCCGCACCATAACAATATATACAGGGTGTTTCACTCAAAGTGGGGCCGGCCGCGCGGCACACTTGCCAACTCACTGAGCTCGGGGTCGAGAGAGCGCCCGCACCGTAACAATATATACAGGGTGTTTCACTCAAAGTGGGGCCGGCCGCGCGGCACACTTGCCAACTCACTGAGCTCGGGGTCGAGAGAGCGCCCGCACCATAACAATATATACAGGGTGTTTCACTCAAAGTGGGGCCGGCCGCGCGGTGCACATGCCAACTCACTGAGCTCGGGGTCGAGAGAGCGCCCGCACCATAACAATATATACAGGGTGTTTCACTCAAAGTGGGGCCGGCCGCGGGGTGCACATGCCAACTCACTGAGCTCGGGGTCGAGAGAGAGTGCCCGCACCGTAACAATATATACAGGGTGGTTCACTCAAAGTGGGGCCGGCCGCGCGGCGCACATGCCAACTCACTGAGCTCGGGGTCGAGAGAGCGCCCGCACCATAACAATATATACAGGGTGTTTCACTCAAAGTGGGGCCGGCCGCGCGGCACACTTGCCAACTCACTGAGCTCGGGGTCGAGAGAGCGCCTGCACCATAACAATATATACAGGGTGTTTCACTCAAAGTGGGGCCGGCCGCGCGGCACACTTGCCAACTCACTGAGCTCGGGGTCGAGAGAGCGCCTGCACCATAACAATATATACAGGGTGTTTCACTCAAAGTGGGGCCGGCCGCGCGGCGCACATGCCAACTCACTGAGCTCGGGGTCGAGAGAGCGCCTGCACCATAACAATATATACAGGGTGTTTCACTCAAAGTGGGGCCGGCCGCGCGGCACACTTGCCAACACACTGAGCTCGGGGTCGAGAGAGCGCCCGCACCATAACAATATATACAGCGTGTTTCACTCAAAGTGGGGCCGGCCGCGCGGCACACATGCCAACTCACTGAGCTCGGAGTCGAGAGAGCGCCTGCACCATAACAATATATACAGGGTGTTTCACTCAAAGTGGGGCCGGCCGCGCCGCACACTTGCCAACTCACTGAGCTCGGGGTCGAGAGAGCGCCTGCACCATAACAATATATACAGGGTGTTTCACTCAAAGTGGGGCCGGCCGCGCGGCGCACTTGCCAACTCACTGAGCTCGGGGTCGAGAGTGCGCCCGCACCATGACAATATATACAGGGTGTTTCACTCAAAGTGGGGCCGGCCGCGCGGCACACATGCCAACTCACTGAGCTCGGGGTCGAGAGAGCGCCTGCACCATAACAATATATACAGGGTGTTTCACTCAAAGTGGGGCCGGCCGCGCCGCACACTTGCCAACTCACTGAGCTCGGGGTCGAGAGAGCGCCTACACCATAACAATATATACAGGGTGTTTCACTCAAAGTGGGGCCGGCCGCGCGGCGCACTTGCCAACTCACTGATCTCGGGGTCGAGAGTGCGCCCGCACCATAAAATATATATACATGGTGTTTCACTCAAAGTGGGGCCGGCCGCGCGGCACACATGCCAACTCACTGAGCTCGGGGTCGAGAGAGCGCCCGCACCATAAAAATATATATAGGGTGTTTCACTCAAAGTGGGGCCGGCCGCGCGGCACACTTGCCAACTCACTGAGCTCGGGGTCGAGAGAGCGCCTGCACCATAACAATATATACAGGGTGATTCACTCAAAGTGGGGCCGGCCGCGCGGCACACTTGCCAACTCACTGATCTCGGGGTCGAGAGAGCGCCCGCACCATAACAATATATACAGGGTGTTTCACTCAAAGTGGGGCCGGCCGCGCGGCGCACTTGCCAACTCACTGAGCTCGGGGTCGAGAGAGCGCCTGCACCATAACAATATATACAGGGTGTTTCACTCAAAGTGGGGACGGCCGCGCGGTGCACATGCCAAATCACTGAGCTCGGGGTCGAGAGAGCGCCCGCACCATCACAATATATACAGGGTGTTTCACTCAAAGTGGGGCCGGCCGCGGGGTGCACATGCCAACTCACTGAGCTCGGGGTCGAGAGAGAGTGCCCGCACCGTAACAATATATACAGGGTGGTTCACTCAAAGTGGGGCCGGCCGCGCGGCGCACATGCCAACTCACTGAGCTCGGGGTCGAGAGAGCGCCCGCACCATAACAATATATACAGGGTGTTTCACTCAAAGTGGGGCCGGCCGCGCGGCACACTTGCCAACTCACTGAGCTCGGGGTCGAGAGAGCGCCTGCACCATAACAATATATACAGGGTGTTTCACTCAAAGTGGGGCCGGCCGCGCGGCACACTTGCCAACTCACTGAGCTCGGGGTCGAGAGAGCGCCTGCACCATAACAATATATACAGGGTGTTTCACTCAAAGTGGGGCCGGCCGCGCGGCGCACATGCCAACTCACTGAGCTCGGGGTCGAGAGAGCGCCTGCACCATAACAATATATACAGGGTGTTTCACTCAAAGTGGGTTCGGCCGCGCGGCACACTTGCCAACTCACTGAGCTCGGGGTCGAGAGAGCGCCCGCACCATAACAATATATACAGCGTGTTTCACTCAAAGTGGGGCCGGCCGCGCGGCACACATGCCAACTCACTGAGCTCGGGGTCGAGAGAGCGCCCGCACCATAACAATATATACAGGGTGTTTCACTCAAAGTGGGGCCGGCCGCGCCGCACACTTGCCAACTCACTGAGCTCGGGTTCGAGAGAGCGCCTGCACCATAACAATATATACAGGGTGTTTCACTCAAAGTGGGGCCGGCCGCGCGGCGCACTTGCCAACTCACTGAGCTCGGGGTCGAGAGTGCGCCCGCACCATAACAATATATACAGGGTGTTTCACTCAAAGTGGGGCCGGCCGCGCGGCACACATGCCAACTCACTGAGCTCGGGGTCGAGAGAGCGCCCGCACCATAACAATATACACAGGGTGTTTCACTCAAAGTGGGGCCGGCCGCGCGGTGCACATGCCAACTCACTGAGCTCGGGGTCGAGAGTGCGCCCGCACCATAACAATATATACAGGATGTTTCACTCAAAGTGGGGCCGGCCGCGCGGTGCACATGCCACCTCACTGAGCTCGGGGTCGAGAGAGCGCCCGCACCGTAACAATATATACAGGGTGTTTCACTCAAAGTGGGGCCGGCCGCGCGGCACACATGCCAACTCACTGAGCTCGGGGTCGAGAGAGCGCCTGCACCATAACAATATATACAGGGTGTTTCACTCAAAGTGGGGCCGGCCGCGCCACACACTTGCCAACTCACTGAGCTCGGGGTCGAGAGAGCGCCTACACCATAACAATATATACAGGGTGTTTCACTCATAGTGGGGCCGGCCGCGCGGCGCACTTGCCAACTCACTGAGCTCGGGGTCGAGAGTGCGCCCGCACCATAACAATATATACAGGGTGCTTCACTCAAAGTGGGGCCGGCCGCGCGGCACACATGCCAACTCACTGAGCTCGGGGTCGAGAGAGCGCCCGCACCATAACAATATATACAGGGTGTTTCACTCAAAGTGGGGCCGGCCGCGCGGCACACTTGCCAACTCACTGAGCTCGGGGTCGAGAGAGCGCCTGCACCATAACAATATATACAGGGTGTTTCACTCAAAGTGGGGCCGGCCGCGCGGCACACTTGCCAACTCACTGAGCTCGGGGTCGAGAGAGCGCCCGAACCATAACAATATATACAGAGTGTTTCACTCAAAGTGGGGCCGGCCGCGCGTCACACATGCCAACTCACTGAGCTCGGGGTCGAGAGAGCGCCCGCACCATAACAATATATACAGGGTGTTTCACTCAAAGTGGGGCCGGCCGCGCGGCACACTTGCCAACTCACTGAGCTCGGGGTCGAGAGTGCGCCCGCACCATAACAATATATACAGGGTGTTTCACTCAAAGTGGGGCCGGCCGCGCGGTGCACTTGCCAACTCACTGAGCTCGGGGTCGAGAGAGCGCCTGCACCATAACAATATATACAGGGTGTTTCACTCAAAGTGGGGCCGGCCGCGCGGCGCACTTGCCAACTCACTGAGCTCGGGGTCGAGAGAGCGCCTGCACCATAACAATATATACAGGGTGTTTCACTCAAACTGGGGCCGGCCGCGCGGCACACTTGCCAACTCCCTGAGCTCGGGGTCGAGAGTGCGCCCGCACCATAACAATATATACAGGATGTTTCACTCAAAGTGGGGCCGGCCGCGCGGTGCACTTGCCAACTCACTGAGCTCGGGGTCGAGAGAGCGCCTGCACCATAACAATATATACAGGGTGTTTCACTCAAAGTGGGGCCGGCCGCGCGGCGCACTTGCCAACTCACTGAGCTCGGGGTCGAGAGAGCGCCCGCACCATAACAATATATACAGGGTGTTTCACTCAAAGTGTTGCCGGCCGCGCGGCACGCTTGCCAACTCACTGAGCTCGGGGTCGAGAGTGCGCCTGCACCATAACAATATATGCAGGGTGTTTCACTCAAAGTGGGGCCGGCCGCGCGGCGCACATGCCAACTCACTGAGCTCGGGGTCGAGAGAGCGCCTGCACCATAACAATATATACAGGGTGTTTCACTCAAAGTGGGGCCGGCCGCGCGGCACACTTGCCAACTCACTGAGCTCGGGGTCGAGAGTGCGCCCGCACCATAACAATATATACAGAATGTTTCACTCAAAGTGGGGCCGGCCGCGCGGTGCACTTGCCAACACACTGAGCTCGGGGTCGAGAGAGCGCCTGCACCATAACAATATATACAGGGTGTTTCACTCAAAGTGGGGCCGGCCGCGCGGCGCACTTGCCAACTCACTGAGCTCGGGGTAGAGAGAGCGCCCGCACCATAACAATATATACAGGGTGTTTCACTCAAAGTGGGGCCGGCCGCGCGGCACACTTGCCAACTCACTGAGCTCGGGGTCGAGAGAGCGCCCGCACCGTAACAATATATACAGGGTGTTTCACTCAAAGTGGGGCCGGCCGCGCGGCACACTTGCCAACTCACTGAGCTCGGGGTCGAGAGAGCGCCCGCACCATAACAATATATACAGGGTGTTTCACTCAAAGTGGGGCCGGCCGCGCGGCACACTTGCCAACTCACTGAGCTCGGGGTCGAGAGAGCGCCTGCACCATAACAATATATACAGGGTGTTTCACTCAAAGTGGGGCCGGCCGCGCGGCACACTTGCCAACTCACTGAGCTCGGGGTCGAGAGAGCGCCTGCACCATTACAATATATACAGGGTGTTTCACTCAAAGTGGGGCCGGCCGCGCGGCACACATGCCAACTCACTGAGCTCGGGGTCGAGAGAGCGCCTGCACCGTAACAATATATACAGGGTGTTTCACTCAAAGTGGGGCCGGCCGCGCGGCACACTTGCCAACTCACTGAGCTCGGGGTCGAGAGAGCGCCCGCACCGTTACAATATATACAGGGGGTTTCACTCAAAGTGGGGCCGGCCGCGCGGCACACTTGCCAACTCACTGAGCTCGGGGTCGAGAGTGCGCCCGCACCGTAACAATATATACAGGGTGTTTCACTCAAAGTGGGGCCAGCCACGCGTCGCACATGCCAACTCACTGAGCTCGGGGTCGAGAGTGCGCCCGCACCGTAACAATATATACAGGGTGTTTCACTCAAAGTGGGGCCGGCCGCGCGGCACACATGCCAACTCACTGAGCTCGGGATCGAGAGAGCGCCCGCAACATTAAAATATATACAGGGTGTTTCACTCAAAGTGGGGCCGGCCGCGCGGCACACATGCCAACTCACTGAGCTCGGGGTCGAGAGAGCGCCCGCACCATAACAATATATACAGGGTGTTTCACTCAAAGTGGGGCCGGCCGCGCGGCACACATGCCAACTCACTGAGCTCGGGGTCGAGAGAGCGCCCGCACCGTAACAATATATACAGAGTGTTTCACTCAAAGTGCGCGGTGCACATGCCAACTCACTGAGCTCGGGGTCGAGAGAGCGCCCGCACCATAACAATATATACAGGGTAATTCACTCAAAGTGCGCGGCACACATGCCAACTCACTGAGATCGGGGACGAGAGAGCGCCCGCACCGTAACAATATATACAGGGTGTTTCACTCAAAGTGGGGCCGGCCACGCGGCATACATGCCAACTCACTGAGCTCGGGGTCGAGAGAGCGCCCGCACCATAACAATATATACAGGGTGTTTCACTCAAAGTGGGGCCGGCCCGCGCCGCACATGCCAACTCACTGAGATCGGGGTCGAGAGAGCGCTCGTACCGTAACAATATATACAGGGTGTTTCACTCAAAGTGCGCGGAATACATGCCAACTCACTGAGCTCGGGGTCGAGAGAGCGCGCGCACCGTAACAATATATACAGGGTGTTTCACTCAAAGTGCGCGGCTCACATGCCAACTCACTGAGCTCGGGGTCGAGAGAGCGCTCGTACCGTAACAATATATACAGGGTGTGTCACTCAAAGTGGGGCCGGCGCGCGCCGCACACATGCCAACTCACTGAGCTCGGGGTCGAGAGAGCGCCCGCACCATAACAATATATACAGGGTGTTTCACTCAAAGTGGGGCCGGCCGCGCGGCACACATGCCAACTCACTGAGCTCGGGGTCGAGAGAGCGCCCGCACCATAACAATATATACAGGGTGGTTCATTCAAAGTGGGGCCGGCCGCGCGGCACACATGCCAACTCACTGAGCTTGGGGTCGAGAGAGCGCCCGCACCATAACAATATATACAGCGTGTTTCACTCAAAGTGGGGACGGCCGCGCGGCACACTTGCCAACTCACTGAGCTCGGGGTTGAGAGAGCGCCCGCACCATAACAATATATACAGGGTGCTTCACTCAAAGTTGGGCCGGCCACGCGGCACACTTGCCAACTCACTGAGCTCGGGGTCGAGAGAGCGCCCGCACCGTAACAATATATACAGGGTGTTTCACTCAAAGTGGGGCCAGCCGCGCGCACACATGCCAACTCACTGAGCTCGGGGTCGAGAGAGAGCGCCCGCACCATAACAATATATACAGGATGGTTCACTCAAAGTGGGGCCGGCCACGCGGCACACTTGCCAACTCACTGAGCTCGGGGTCGAGAGAGCGCCCGCACCATAACAATATATACAGGGTGTTTCACTCAAAGTGGGGCCGGCCGCGCGGCACACATGCCAACTCACTGAGCTTGGGGTCGAGAGAGCGCCCGCACCATAACAATATATACAGCGTGTTTCACTCAAAGTGGGGACGGCCGCGCGGTGCACATGCCAACTCACTGAGCTCGGGGTTGAGAGAGCGCCCGCACCATAACAATATATACAGGGTGTTTCACTCAAAGTGGGGCCGGCCGCGCGGCACACATGCCAACTCACTGAGCTCGGGATTGAGAGAGCGCCCGTACCGTAACAATATATACAGGGTGCTTCACTCAAAGTGGGGCCGGCCACGCGGCACACTTGCCAACTCACTGAGCTCGGGATTGAGAGAGCGCCCGTACCGTAACAATATATACAGGGTGTTTCACTCAAAGTGGGGCCGGCCGCGCGTTGCACATGCGAACTCACTGAGCTCGGGGTCGAGAGAGCGCCCGCACCATAACAATATATACAGGGTGGTTCACTCAAAGTGGGGCCGGCCGCGCGGCGCACTTGCCAACTCACTGAGCTCGGGGTCGAGAGAGCGCCCACACCGTTACAATATATACAGGGTGTTTCACTCAAAGTGGGGCCGGCCGCGCGGCACACATGCCAACTCACTGAGCTCGGGGTCGAGAGAGCGCCCGCACCGTAACAATATATACAGGGTGTTTCACTCAAAGTGGGGCCGGCCGCGCGGCGCACATGCCAACTCACTGAGCTCGGGGTCGAGAGAGCGCCCGCACCATAACAATATATACAGGGTGCTTAACTCAAAGTGGGGCCGGCCGCGCGGCACACATGCCAACTCACTGAGCTCGGGGTCGAGAGAGCGCCCACACCGTTACAATATATACAGGGTGTTTCACTCAAAGTGGGGCCGGCCGCGCGGCACACATGCCAACTCACTGAGCTCGGGGTCGAGAGAGCGCCCGCACCGTAACAATATATACAGGGTGTTTCACTCAAAGTGGGGCCGGCCGCGCGGCGCACATGCCAACTCACTGAGCTCGGGGTCGAGAGAGCGCCCGCACCGTAACAATATATACAGGGTGTTTCACTCAAAGTGGGGTCGGCCGCGCGGCGCACATGCCAACTCACTGAGCTCGGGGTCGAGAGAGCGCGCGCACCGTAACAATATATACAGGGTGTTTCACTCAAAGTGGGGCCGGCCGCGCGGCGCACTTGCCAACTCACTGAGCTCGGGGTCGAGAGAGCGCCCGCACCATAACAATATATACAGGGTGTTTCACTCAAAGTGGGGCCGGCGCGCGGCACACTTGCAAACTCACTGAGCTCGGGGTCCAGAGAGCGCCCGCACCATAACAATATATACAGGGTGTTTCACTCAAAGTGGGGCCGGCCACGCGGCACACTTGCCAACTCACTGAGCTCGGGGTCGAGAGAGCGCCCGCACCGTAACACTATATACAGGGTGTTTCACTCAAAGTGGGGCCGGCGCGCGCCGCACTTGCCAACTCACTGAGCTCGGGGTCGAGAGAGCGCCCGCACCGTAACACTATATACAGGGTGTTTCACTCAACCTGGGGCCGGCCGCGCGGCACACTTGCCAACTCACTGAGCTCGGGGTCGAGAGAGCGCCCGCACCATAACAATATATACAGGGTGTTTCACTCAAAGTGGGGCCGGCGCGCGCCGCACTTGCCAACTCACTGAGCTCGGGGTCGAGAGAGCGCCCGCACCGTAACAATATATACAGGGTGTTTCACTCAAAGTGGGGCCGGCCGCGCGGCGCACTTGCCAACTCACTGGGCTCGGGGTCGAGAGAGCGCCCGCACCATAACAATATATACAGGGTGTTTCACTCAAAGGGGGGCCGGCCGCGCAGCGCACATGCCAACTCACTGAGCTCGGGGTCGAGAGAGCGCCCGCACCGTAACACTATATACAGGGTGTTTCACTCAACCTGGGGCCGGCCGCGCGGCACACTTGCCAACTCACTGAGCTCGGGGTCGAGAGAGCGCCTGCACCATAACAATATATACAGGGTGTTTCACTCAAAGTGGGGCCGGCCGCGCGGCACACTTGCCAACTCACTGAGCTCGGGGTCGAGAGAGCGCCCGAACCATAACAATATATACAGGGTGTTTCACTCAAAGTGGGGCCGGCCGCGCGTCACACATGCCAACTCACTGAGCTCGGGGTCGAGAGAGCGCCCGCACCATAACAATATATACAGGGTGTTTCACTCAAAGTGGGGCCGGCCGCGCGGTGCACTTGCCAACTCACTGAGCTCGGGGTCGAGAGAGCGCCTGCACCATAACAATATATACAGGGTGTTTCACTCAAAGTGGGGCCGGCCGCGCGGCGCACTTGCCAACTCACTGAGCTCGGGGTCGAGAGAGCGCCTGCACCATAACAATATATACAGGGTGTTTCACTCAAACTGGGGCCGGCCGCGCGGCACACTTGCCAACTCCCTGAGCTCGGGGTCGAGAGTGCGCCCGCACCATAACAATATATACAGGATGTTTCACTCAAAGTGGGGCCGGCCGCGCGGTGCACTTGCCAACTCACTGAGCTCGGGGTCGAGAGAGCGCCTGCACCATAACAATATATACAGGGTGTTTCACTCAAAGTGGGGCCGGCCGCGCGGCGCACTTGCCAACTCACTGAGCTCGGGGTCGAGAGAGCGCCCGCACCATAACAATATATACAGGGTGTTTCACTCAAAGTGGGGCCGGCCGCGCGGCACGCTTGCCAACTCACTGAGCTCGGGGTCGAGAGTGCGCCTGCACCATAACAATATATACAGGGTGTTTCACTCAAAGTGGGGCCGGCCGCGCGGCGCACATGCCAACTCACTGAGCTCGGGGTCGAGAGAGCGCCTGCACCATAACAATATATACAGGGTGTTTCACTCAAAGTGGGGCCGGCCGCGCGGCACACTTGCCAACTCACTGAGCTCGGGGTCGAGAGTGCGCCCGCACCATAACAATATATACAGAATGTTTCACTCAAAGTGGGGCCGGCCGCGCGGTGCACTTGCCAACTCACTGAGCTCGGGGTCGAGAGAGCGCCCACACCATAACAATATATACAGGGTGTTTCACTCAAAGTGGGGCCGGCCGCGCGGTGCACATGCCAACTCACTGAGCTCGGGGTCGAGAGAGCGCCCGCACCTTAACAATATATACAGGGTGTTTCACTCAAAGTGGGGCCGGCCGCGCGGCACACATGCCAACTCACTGAGCTCGGGGTCGAGAGAGCGCCCGCACCGTAACAATATATACAGGGTGTTTCACTCAAAGTGGGGCCGGCCGCGTGGCACACTTGCCAACTCACTGAGCTCGGGGTCGAGAGAGCGCCCGCACCGTAACTATATATACAGGGTGTTTCACTCAAAGTGGGGCCGGCCGCGTGGCACACGTGCCAACTCACTGAGCTCGGGGTCGAGAGAGCGCCCGCACCGTAACAATATATACAGGGTGTTTCACTCAAAGTGCGCGGCGCACATGCCAACTCACTGAGCTCGGGGTCGAGATAGCGCCCGCACCGTAACAATATATACAGGGTGTTTCACTCAAAGTGGGGCCGGCCGCGCGGCACACTTGCCAACTCACTGAGCTCGGGGTCGAGAGAGCGCCCGCACCGTAACAATATATACAGGGTGTTTCACTCAAAGTGGGGCCGGCCGCGCGGTGCACATGCCAACTCACTGAGCTCGGGGTCGAGAGAGCGCCCGCACCATAACAATATATACATGGTGTTTCACTCAAAGTGGGGCCGGCCGCGCGGTGCACATGCCAACTCCCTGAGCTCGGGGTCGAGAGAGCGCCCGCACCATAACAATATATACAGGGTGTTTCACTCAAAGTGGGGCCGGCCGCGGCGCACACTTGCCAACTCACTGAGCTCGGGGTCGAGAGAGCGCCCGCACCGTAACAATATATACAGGGTGTTTCACTCAAAGTGGGGCCGGCCGCGCGCACACATGCCAACTCACTGAGCTCGGGGTCGAGAGAGCGCCCGCACCATAACAATATATACAGGGTGTTTCACTCAAAGTGGGGCCGGACGCGCGCACACTTGCCAACTCACTGAGCTCGGGGTCGAGAGAGCGCCCGCACCATAACAATATATACAGGGTGTTTCACTCAATGTGGGGCCGGCCGCGCGGCACACATGCCAACTCACTGAGCTCGGGGTCGAGAGAGCGCCTGCTCCATAACAATATATACAGGGTGTTTCACTCAAAGTGGGGCCGGCCGCGCGGCACACATGCCAACTCACTGAGCTCGGGGTCGAGAGAGCGCCTGCTCCATAACAATATATACAGGGTGTTTCACTCAAAGTGGGGCCGGCCGCGCGTCACACATGCCAACTCACTGAGCTCGGGGTCGAGAGAGCGCCCGCACCGTAACAATATATACAGGGTGTTTCACTCAAAGTGGGGCCGGCCGCGCGGCGCACTTGCCAACTCACTGAGCTCGGGGTCGAGAGAGCGCCTGCTCCATAACAATATATACAGGGTGTTTCACTCAAAGTGGGGCCGGCCGCGCGCACACATGCCAACTCACTGAGCTCGGGGTCGAGAGAGCGCCCGCACCATAACAATATATACAGGGTGTTTCACTCAAAGTGGGGCCCGCCGCGCGCACACTTGCCAACTCACTGAGCTCGGGGTCGAGAGTGCGCCCGCACCATAACAATATATACAGGGTGTTTCACTCAAAGTGCGCGGTGCACATGCCAACTCACTGAGCTCGGGGTCGAGAGAGCGCCCGCACCATAACAATATATACAGGGTGTTTCACTGAAAGTGGGGCCGGCCGCGCGGTGCACATGCCAACTCAATGAGCTCGGGGTCGAGAGAGCGCCCGCACCGTAACAATATATACAGGGTGTTTCACTCAAAGTGGGGCCGGCCGCGCGCACACTTGCCAACTCACTGAGCTCGGGGTCGAGAGAGCGCCCGCACCATAACAATATATACAGGGTGTTTCACTCAAAGTGGGGCCGGCCGCGCGGTGCACATGCCAAATCACTGAGCTCGGGGTCGAGAGAGCGCCCGCACCATAACAATATATACAGGGTGTTTCACTCAAAGTGGGGCCGGCCGCGCGGTGCACATGTCAAATCACTGAGCTCGGGGTCGAGAGTGCGCCCGCACCATAACAATATATACAGGGTGTTTCACTCAAAGTGGGGCCGGCCGCGCGCACACTTGCCAACTCACTGAGCTCGGGGTCGAGAGAGCGCCTACACCATAACAATATATACAGGGTGTTTCACTCAAAGTGGGGACGGCCGCGCGGTGCACATGCCAAATCACTGAGCTCGGGGTCGAGAGAGCGCCCGCACCATAACAATATATACAGGGTGTTTCACTCAAAGTGGGGCCGGCCGCGGGGTGCACATGCCAACTCACTGAGCTCGGGGTCGAGAGAGAGTGCCCGCACCGTAACAATATATACAGGGTGGTTCACTCAAAGTGGGGCCGGCCGCGCGGCGCACATGCCAACTCACTGAGCTCGGGGTCGAGAGAGCGCCCGCACCATAACAATATATACAGGGTGTTTCACTCAAAGTGGGGCCGGCCGCGCGGCGCACTTGCCAACTCACTGAGCTCGGGGTCGAGAGAGCGCCTGCACCATAACAATATATACAGGGTGTTTCACTCAAAGTGGGGCCGGCCGCGCGGCACACTTGCCAACTCACTGAGCTCGGGGTCGAGAGAGCGCCTGCACCATAACAATATATACAGGGTGTTTCACTCAAAGTGGGGCCGGCCGCGCGGCGCACATGCCAACTCACTGAGCTCGGGGTCGAGAGAGCGCCTGCACCATAACAATATATACAGGGTGTTTCACTCAAGGTGGGGCCGGCCGCGCGGCACACTTGCCAACTCACTGAGCTCGGGGTCGAGAGAGCGCCCGCACCATAACAATATATACAGCGTGTTTCACTCAAAGTGGGGCCGGCCGCGCGGCACACATGCCAACTCACTGAGCTCGGGGTCGAGAGAGCGCCTGCACCATAACAATATATACAGGGTGTTTCACTCAAAGTGGGGCCAGCCGCGCCGCACACTTGCCAACTCACTGAGCTCGGGGTCGAGAGAGCGCCTGCACCATAACAATATATACAGGGTGTTTCACTCAAAGTGGGGCCGGCCGCGCGGCGCACTTGCCAACTCACTGAGCTCGGGGTCGAGAGTGCGCCCGCACCATAACAATATATACAGGGTGTTTCACTCAAAGTGCGCGGTGCACATGCCAACTCACTGAGCTCGGGGTCGAGAGAGAGTGCCCGCACCGTAACAATATATACAGGGTGGTTCACTCAAAGTGGGGCCGGCCGCGCGGTGCACATGCCAACTCACTGAGCTCGGGGTCGAGAGAGCGCCCGCACAATAACAATATATACAGGGTGTTTCACTCAAAGTGGGGCCGGCCGCGCGGCACACTTGCCAACTCACTGAGCTCGGGGTCGAGAGAGCGCCCGTACCATAACAATATATACAGGGTGTTTCACTCAAAGTGGGGCCGGCCGCGCGGCACACATGCCAACTCACTGAGCTCGGGGTCGAGAGAGCGCCCGCACCATAACAATATATACAGGGTGTTTCACTCAAAGTGGGGCCGGCCGCGCGGCACACTTGCCAACTCACTGAGCTCGGGGTCGAGAGAGCGCCCGCACCGTAACAATATATACAGGGTGTTTCACTCAAAGTGGGGCCGGCCGCGCGGTGCACATGCCAACTCACTGAGCTCGGGGTCGAGAGAGCGCCCGCACCATAACAATATATACAGGGTGTTTCACTCAAAGTGGGGCCGGCCGCGCGGCACACATGCCAACTCACTGAGCTCGGGGTCGAGAGAGCGCCCGCACCATAACAATATATACAGGGTGTTTCACTCAAAGTGGGGCCGGCCGCGCGGTGCACATGCCAACTCACTGAGCTCGGGGTCGAGAGAGCGCCCGCACCATAACAATATATACAGGGTGTTTCACTCAAAGTGGGGCCGGCCGCGCGGCACACATGCCAACTCACTGAGCTCGGGGTTGAGAGAGCGCCCGTACCGTAACAATATATACAGGGTGTTTCACTCAAAGTGGGGCCGGCCGCGCGCACACATGCCAAATCACTGAGCTCGGGGTCGAGAGAGCGCCCGCACCATAACAATATATACAGGGTGTTTCACTCAAAGTGGGGCCGGCCGCGCGGCACACATGCCAACTCACTGAGCTCGGGGTTGAGAGAGCGCCCGCCCCATAACAATATATACAGGGTGTTTCACTCAAAGTGGGGCCGGCCGCGCGCACACATGCCAACTCACTGAGCTCGGGGTCGAGAGAGCGCCCGCACCGTAACAATATATACAGGGTGTTTCACTCAATGTGGGGCCGGCCGCGTGGCACACATGCCAACTCACTGAGCTCGGGGTCGAGAGAGCGCCCGCACCGTAACAATATATACAGGGTGTTTCACTCAAAGTGGGGCCGGCCGCGCGGTTCACATGCCAACTCACTGAGCTCGGGGTCGAGAGAGCGCCCGCACCATAACAATATGTACAGGGTGTTTCACTCAAAGTGGGGCCGGCCGCGCGGCGCACATGCCAACTCACTGAGCTCGGGGTCGAGAGAGCGCCCGCACCATAACAATATATACAGGGTGTTTCACTCAAAGTGGGGCCGGCCGCGTGGCACACTTGCCAACTCACTGAGCTCGGGGTCGAGAGAGCGCCCGCACCGTAACAATATATACAGGGTGTTTCACTCAAAGTGGGGCCGGCCGCGTGGCACACATGCCAACTCACTGAGCTCGGGGTCGAGAGAGCACCCGCACCGTAACAATATATACAGGGTGTTTCACTCAAACTGCGCGGCGCACATGCCAACTCACTGAGCTCGGGGTCGAGAGAGCGCCCGCACCGTAACAATATATACAGGGTGTTTCACTCAAAGTGGGGCCGGCCGCGCGGCACACTTGCCAACTCACTGAGCTCGGGGTCGAGAGAGCGCCCGCACCGTAACAATATATACAGGGTGTTTCACTCAAAGTGGGGCCGGCCGCGCGGTGCACATGCCAACTCACTGAGCTCGGGGTCGAGAGAGCGCCCGCACCATAACAATATATACATGGTGTTTCACTCAAAGTGGGGCCGGCCGCGCGGTGCACATGCCAACTCCCTGAGCTCGGGGTCGAGAGAGCGCCCGCACCATAACAATATATACAGGGTGTTTCACTCAAAGTGGGGCCGGCCGCGGCGCACACTTGCCAACTCACTGAGCTCGGGGTCGAGAGAGCGCCCGCACCGTAACAATATATACAGGGTGTTTCACTCAAAGTGGGGCCGGCCGCGCGCACACATGCCAACTCACTGAGCTCGGGGTCGAGAGAGCGCCCGCACCATAACAATATATACAGGGTGTTTCACTCAAAGTGGGGCCGGCCGCGCGGCACACTTGCCAACTCACTGAGCCCGGTGTCGAGAGAGCGCCCGCACCATAACAATATATACAGGGTGTTTCACTCAAAGTGGGGCCGGCCGCGCGCACACATGCCAACTCACTGAGCTCGGGGTCGAGAGAGCGCCTGCTCCATAACAATATATACAGGGTGTTTCACTCAAAGTGGGGCCGGCCGCGCGGCACACATGCCAAATCACTGAGCTCGGGGTCGAGAGAGCGCCTGCTCCATAGCAATATATACAGGGTGTTTCACTCAAAGTGGGGCCGGCCGCGCGTCACACATGCCAACTCACTGAGCTCGGGGTCGAGAGAGCGCCCGCACCGTAACAATATATACAGGGTGTTTCACTCAAAGTGGGGCCGGCCGCGCGGCGCACTTGCCAACTCACTGAGCTCGGGGTCGAGAGAGCGCCTGCTCCATAACAATATATACAGGGTGTTTCACTCAAAGTGGGGCCGGCCGCGCGCACACATGCCAACTCACTGAGCTCGGGGTCGAGAGAGCGCCCGCACCATAACAATATATACAGGGTGTTTCACTCAAAGTGGGGCCCGCCGCGCGCACACTTGCCAACTCACTGAGCTCGGGGTCGAGAGAGCGCCCGCACCATAACAATATATACAGGGTGTTTCACTCAAAGTGCGCGGTGCACATGCCAACTCACTGAGCTCGGGGTCGAGAGAGCGCCCGCACCATAACAATATATACAGGGTGTTTCACTGAAAGTGGGGCCGGCCGCGCGGTGCACTTGCCAACTCACTGAGCTCGGGGTCGAGAGAGCGCCCGCACCGTTACAATATATACAGGGAGTTTCACTCAAAGTGGGGCCGGCCGCGCGCACACTTGCCAACTCACTGAGCTCGGGGTCGAGAGAGCGCCCGCACCATAACAATATATACAGGGTGTTTCACTCAAAGTGGGGACGGCCGCGCGGTGCACATGCCAAATCACTGAGCTCGGGGTCGAGAGAGCGCCCGCACCATAACAATATATACAGGGTGTTTCACTCAAAGTGGGGCCGGCCGCGGGGTGCACATGCCAACTCACTGAGCTCGGGGTCGAGAGAGAGTGCCCGAACCGTAACAATATATACAGGGTGGTTCACTCAAAGTGGGGCCGGCCGCGCGGCGCACATGCCAACTCACTGAGCTCGGGGTCGAGAGAGCGCCCGCACCATAACAATATATACAGGGTGTTTCACTCAAAGTGGGGCCGGCCGCGCGGCACACTTGCCAACTCACTGAGCTCGGGGTCGAGAGAGCGCCTGCACCATAACAATATATACAGGGTGTTTCACTCAAAGTGGGGCCGGCCGCGCGGCACACTTGCCAACTCACTGAGCTCGGGGTCGAGAGAGCGCCTGCACCATAACAATATATACAGGGTGTTTCACTCAAAGTGGGGCCGGCCGCGCGGCGCACATGCCAACTCACTGAGCTCGGGGTCGAGAGAGCGCCTGCACCATAACAATATATACAGGGTGTTTCACTCAAAGTGGGGCCGGCCGCGCGGCACACTTGCCAACTCACTGAGCTCGGGGTCGAGAGAGCGCCCGCACCATAACAATATATACAGCGTGTTTCACTCAAAGTGGGGCCGGCCGCGCGGCACACATGCCAACTCACTGAGCTCGGGGTCGAGAGAGCGCCTGCACCATAACAATATATACAGGGTGTTTCACTCAAAGTGGGGCCGGCCGCGCCGCACACTTGCCAACTCACTGAGCTCGGGGTCGAGAGAGCGCCTGCACCATAACAATATATACAGGGTGTTTCACTCAAAGTGGGGCCGGCCGCGCGGCGCACTTGCCAACTCACTGAGCTCGGGGTCGAGAGTGCGCCCGCACCATGACAATATATACAGGGTGTTTCACTCAAAGTGGGGCCGGCCGCGCGGCACACTTGCCAACTCACTGAGCTCGGGGTCGAGAGAGCGCCCGCACCGTAACAATATATACAGGGTGTTTCACTCAAAGTGGGGCCGGCCGCGCGGTGCACATGCCAACTCACTGAGCTCGGGGTCGAGAGAGCGCCCGCACCATAACAATATATACAGGGTGTTTCACTCAAAGTGGGGCCGGCCGCGCGGCACACATGCCAACTCACTGAGCTCGGGGTCGAGAGAGCGCCCGCACCATAACAATATATACAGGGTGTTTCACTCAAAGTGGGGCCGGCCGCGCGGTGCACATGCCAACTCACTGAGCTCGGGGTCGAGAGAGCGCCCGCACCATAACAATATATACAGGGTGTTTCACTCCAAGTGGGGCCGGCCGCGCGGCACACATGCCAACTCACTGAGCTCGGGGTTGAGAGAGCGCCCGTACCGTAACAATATATACAGGGTGTTTCACTCAAAGTGGGGCCGGCCGCGCGCACACATGCCAACTCACTGAGCTCGGGGTCGAGAGAGCGCCCGCACCATAACAATATATACAGGGTGTTTCACTCAAAGTGGGGCCGGCCGCGCGGCACACATGCCAACTCACTGAGCTCGGGGTTGAGAGAGCGCCCGCCCCATAACAATATATACAGGGTGTTTCACTCAAAGTGGGGCCGGCCGCGCGCACACATGCCAACTCACTGAGCTCGGGGTCGAGAGAGCGCCCGCACCGTAACAATATATACAGGGTGTTTCACTCAATGTGGGGCCGGCCGCGTGGCACACATGCCAACTCACTGAGCTCGGGTTCGAGAGAGCGCCCGCACCGTAACAATATATACAGGGTGTTTCACTCAAAGTGGGGCCGGCCGCGCGGTTCACATGCCAACTCACTGAGCTCGGGGTCGAGAGAGCGCCCGCACCATAACAATATGTACAGGGTGTTTCACTCAAAGTGGGGCCGGCCGCGCGGCGCACATGCCAACTCACTGAGCTCGGGGTCGAGAGAGCGCCCGCACCATAACAATATATACAGGGTGTTTCACTCAAAGTGGGGCCGGCCGCGTGGCACACTTGCCAACTCACTGAGCTCGGGGTCGAGAGAGCGCCCGCACCGTAACAATATATACAGGGTGTTTCACTCAAAGTGGGGCCGGCCGCGTGGCACACATGCCAACTCACTGAGCTCGGGGTCGAGAGAGCACCCGCACCGTAACAATATATACAGGGTGTTTCACTCAAACTGCGCGGCGCACATGCCAACTCACTGAGCTCGGGGTCGAGAGAGCGCCCGCACCGTAACAATATATACAGGGTGTTTCACTCAAAGTGGGGCCGGCCGCGCGGCACACTTGCCAACTCACTGAGCTCGGGGTCGAGAGAGCGCCCGCACCGTAACAATATATACAGGGTGTTTCACTCAAAGTGGGGCCGGCCGCGCGGTGCACATGCCAACTCACTGAGCTCGGGGTCGAGAGAGCGCCCGCACCATAACAATATATACATGGTGTTTCACTCAAAGTGGGGCCGGCCGCGCGGTGCACATGCCAACTCCCTGAGCTCGGGGTCGAGAGAGCGCCCGCACCATAACAATATATACAGGGTGTTTCACTCAAAGTGGGGCCGGCCGCGGCGCACACTTGCCAACTCACTGAGCTCGGGGTCGAGAGAGCGCCCGCACCGTAACAATATATACAGGGTGTTTCACTCAAAGTGGGGCCGGCCGCGCGCACACATGCCAACTCACTGAGCTCGGGGTCGAGAGAGCGCCCGCACCATAACAATATATACAGGGTGTTTCACTCAAAGTGGGGCCGGCCGCGCGGCACACTTGCCAACTCACTGAGCCCGGTGTCGAGAGAGCGCCCGCACCATAACAATATATACAGGGTGTTTCACTCAAAGTGGGGCCGGCCGCGCGCACACATGCCAACTCACTGAGCTCGGGGTCGAGAGAGCGCCTGCTCCATAACAATATATACAGGGTGTTTCACTCAAAGTGGGGCCGGCCGCGCGGCACACATGCCAAATCACTGAGCTCGGGGTCGAGAGAGCGCCTGCTCCATAGCAATATATACAGGGTGTTTCACTCAAAGTGGGGCCGGCCGCGCGTCACACATGCCAACTCACTGAGCTCGGGGTCGAGAGAGCGCCCGCACCGTAACAATATATACAGGGTGTTTCACTCAAAGTGGGGCCGGCCGCGCGGCGCACTTGCCAACTCACTGAGCTCGGGGTCGAGAGAGCGCCTGCTCCATAACAATATATACAGGGTGTTTCACTCAAAGTGGGGCCGGCCGCGCGCACACATGCCAACTCACTGAGCTCGGGGTCGAGAGAGCGCCCGCACCATAACAATATATACAGGGTGTTTCACTCAAAGTGGGGCCCGCCGCGCGCACACTTGCCAACTCACTGAGCTCGGGGTCGAGAGAGCGCCCGCACCATAACAATATATACAGGGTGTTTCACTCAAAGTGCGCGGTGCACATGCCAACTCACTGAGCTCGGGGTCGAGAGAGCGCCCGCACCATAACAATATATACAGGGTGTTTCACTGAAAGTGGGGCCGGCCGCGCGGTGCACTTGCCAACTCACTGAGCTCGGGGTCGAGAGAGCGCCCGCACCGTTACAATATATACAGGGAGTTTCACTCAAAGTGGGGCCGGCCGCGCGCACACTTGCCAACTCACTGAGCTCGGGGTCGAGAGAGCGCCCGCACCATAACAATATATACAGGGTGTTTCACTCAAAGTGGGGACGGCCGCGCGGTGCACATGCCAAATCACTGAGCTCGGGGTCGAGAGAGCGCCCGCACCATAACAATATATACAGGGTGTTTCACTCAAAGTGGGGCCGGCCGCGGGGTGCACATGCCAACTCACTGAGCTCGGGGTCGAGAGAGAGTGCCCGAACCGTAACAATATATACAGGGTGGTTCACTCAAAGTGGGGCCGGCCGCGCGGCGCACATGCCAACTCACTGAGCTCGGGGTCGAGAGAGCGCCCGCACCATAACAATATATACAGGGTGTTTCACTCAAAGTGGGGCCGGCCGCGCGGCACACTTGCCAACTCACTGAGCTCGGGGTCGAGAGAGCGCCTGCACCATAACAATATATACAGGGTGTTTCACTCAAAGTGGGGCCGGCCGCGCGGCACACTTGCCAACTCACTGAGCTCGGGGTCGAGAGAGCGCCTGCACCATAACAATATATACAGGGTGTTTCACTCAAAGTGGGGCCGGCCGCGCGGCGCACATGCCAACTCACTGAGCTCGGGGTCGAGAGAGCGCCTGCACCATAACAATATATACAGGGTGTTTCACTCAAAGTGGGGCCGGCCGCGCGGCACACTTGCCAACTCACTGAGCTCGGGGTCGAGAGAGCGCCCGCACCATAACAATATATACAGCGTGTTTCACTCAAAGTGGGGCCGGCCGCGCGGCACACATGCCAACTCACTGAGCTCGGGGTCGAGAGAGCGCCTGCACCATAACAATATATACAGGGTGTTTCACTCAAAGTGGGGCCGGCCGCGCCGCACACTTGCCAACTCACTGAGCTCGGGGTCGAGAGAGCGCCTGCACCATAACAATATATACAGGGTGTTTCACTCAAAGTGGGGCCGGCCGCGCGGCGCACTTGCCAACTCACTGAGCTCGGGGTCGAGAGTGCGCCCGCACCATGACAATATATACAGGGTGTTTCACTCAAAGTGGGGCCGGCCGCGCGGCACACATGCCAACTCACTGAGCTCCGGGTCGAGAGAGCGCCTGCACTATAACAATATATACAGGGTGTTTCACTCAAAGTGGGGCCGGCCGCGCCGCACACTTGCCAACTCACTGAGCTCGGGGTCGAGAGAGCGCCTACACCATAACAATATATACAGGGTGTTTCACTCAAAGTGGGGCCGGCCGCGCGGCACACATGCCAACTCACTGAGCTCGGGGTCGAGAGAGCGCCCGCAACATAAAAATATATATAGGGTGTTTCACTCAAAGTGGGGCCGGCCGCGCGGCACACTTGCCAACTCACTGAGCTCGGGGTCGAGAGAGCGCCTGCACCATAACAATATATACAGGGTGATTCACTCAAAGTGGGGCCGGCCGCGCGGCACACTTGCCAACTCACTGAGCTCGGGGTCGAGAGAGCGCCCGCACCATAACAATATATACAGGGTGTTTCACTCAAAGTGGGGCCGGCCGCGCGGCGCACTTGCCAACTCACTGAGCTCGGGGTCGAGAGAGCGCCTGCACCATAACAATATATACAGGGTGTTTCACTCAAAGTGGGGACGGCCGCGCGGGGCACATGCCAAATCACTGAGCTCGGGGTCGAGAGAGCGCCCGCACCATAACAATATATACAGGGTGTTTCACTCAAAGTGGGGACGGCCGCGGGGTGCACATGCCAACTCACTGAGCTCGGGGTCGAGAGAGAGTGCCCGCACCGTAACAATATATACAGGGTGGTTCACTCAAAGTGGGGCCGGCCGCGCGGCGCACATGCCAACTCACTGAGCTCGGGGTCGAGAGAGCGCCCGCACCATAACAATATATACAGGGTGTTTCACTCAAAGTGGGGCCGGCCGCGCGGCACACTTGCCAACTCACTGAGCTCGGGGTCGAGAGAGCGCCTGCACCATAACAATATATACAGGGTGTTTCACTCAAAGTGGGGCCGGCCGCGCGGCACACTTGCCAACTCACTGAGCTCGGGGTCGAGAGAGCGCCTGCACCATAACAATATATACAGGGTGTTTCACTCAAAGTGGGGCCGGCCGCGCGGCGCACATGCCAACTCACTGAGCTCGGGGTCGAGAGAGCGCCTGCACCATAACAATATATACAGGGTGTTTCACTCAAAGTGGGTCCGGCCGCGCGGCACACTTGCCAACTCACTGAGCTCGGGGTCGAGAGAGCGCCCGCACCATAACAATATATACAGCGTGTTTCACTCAAAGTGGGGCCGGCCGCGCGGCACACATGCCAACTCACTGAGCTCGGGGTCGAGAGAGCGCCCGCACCATAACAATATATACAGGGTGTTTCACTCAAAGTGGGGCCGGCCGCGCCGCACACTTGCCAACTCACTGAGCTCGGGTTCGAGAGAGCGCCTGCACCATAACAATATATACAGGGTGTTTCACTCAAAGTGGGGCCGGCCGCGCGGCGCACTTGCCAACTCACTGAGCTCGGGGTCGAGAGTGCGCCCGCACATAACAATTTATACAGGGTGTTTCACTCAAAGTGGGGCCGGCCGCGCGGCACACATGCCAACTCACTGAGCTCGGGGTCGAGAGAGCGCCCGCACCATAACAATATACACAGGGTGTTTCACTCAAAGTGGGGCCGGCCGCGCGGCGCACATGCCAACTCACTGAGCTCGGGGTCGAGAGTGCGCCCGCACCATAACAATATATACAGGATGTTTCACTCAAAGTGGGGCCGGCCGCGCGGTGCACATGCCACCTCACTGAGCTCGGGGTCGAGAGAGCGCCCGCACCGTAACAATATATACAGGGTGTTTCACTCAAAGTGGGGCCGGCCGCGCGGCACACATGCCAACTCACTGAGCTCGGGGTCGAGAGAGCGCCTGCACCATAACAATATATACAGGGTGTTTCACTCAAAGTGGGGCCGGCCGCGCCACACACTTGCCAACTCACTGAGCTCGGGGTCGAGAGAGCGCCTACACCATAACAATATATACAGGGTGTTTCACTCAAAGTGGGGCCGGCCGCGCGGCGCACTTGCCAACTCACTGAGCTCGGGGTCGAGAGTGCGCCCGCACCATAACAATATATACAGGGTGCTTCACTCAAAGTGGGGCCGGCCGCGCGGCACACATGCCAACTCACTGAGCTCGGGGTCGAGAGAGCGCCCGCACCATAACAATATATACAGGGTGTTTCACTCAAAGTGGGGCCGGCCGCGCGGCACACTTGCCAACTCACTGAGCTCGGGGTCGAGAGAGCGCCTGCACCATAACAATATATACAGGGTGTTTCACTCAAAGTGGGGCCGGCCGCGCGGCACACTTGCCAACTCACTGAGCTCGGGGTCGAGAGAGCGCCCGAACCATAACAATATATACAGGGTGTTTCACTCAAAGTGGGGCCGGCCGCGCGTCACACATGCCAACTCACTGAGCTCGGGGTCGAGAGAGCGCCCGCACCATAACAATATATACAGGGTGTTTTACTCAAAGTGGGGCCGGCCGCGCGGTGCACTTGCCAACTCACTGAGCTCGGGGTCGAGAGAGCGCCTGCACCATAACAATATATACAGGGTGTTTCACTCAAAGTGGGGCCGGCCGCGCGGCGCACTTGCCAACTCACTGAGCTCGGGGTCGAGAGAGCGCCTGCACCATAACAATATATACAGGGTGTTTCACTCAAACTGGGGCCGGCCGCGCGGCACACTTGCCAACTCCCTGAGCTCGGGGTCGAGAGTGCGCCCGCACCATAACAATATATACAGGATGTTTCACTCAAAGTGGGGCCGGCCGCGCGGTGCACTTGCCAACTCACTGAGCTCGGGGTCGAGAGAGCGCCTGCACCATAACAATATATACAGGGTGTTTCACTCAAAGTGGGGCCGGCCGCGCGGCGCACTTGCCAACTCACTGAGCTCGGGGTCGAGAGAGCGCCCGCACCATAACAATATATACAGGGTGTTTCACTCAAAGTGGGGCCGGCCGCGCGGCACGCTTGCCAACTCACTGAGCTCGGGATCGAGAGTGCGCCTGCACCATAACAATATATACAGGGTGTTTCACTCAAAGTGGGGCCGGCCGCGCGGCGCACATGCCAACTCACTGAGCTCGGGGTCGAGAGAGCGCCTGCACCATAACAATATATACAGGGTTTTTCACTCAAAGTGGGGCCGGCCACGCGGCACACTTGCCAACTCACTGAGCTCGGGGTCGAGAGTGCGCCCGCACCATAACAATATATACAGAATGTTTCACTCAAAGTGGGGCCGGCCGCGCGGTGCACTTGCCAACTCACTGAGCTCGGGGTCGAGAGAGCGCCTGCACCATAACAATATATACAGGGTGTTTCACTCAAAGTGGGGCCGGCCGCGCGGCGCACTTGCCAACTCACTGAGCTCGGGGTCGAGAGAGCGCCCGCACCATAACAATATATACAGGGTGTTTCACTCAAAGTGGGGCCGGCCGCGCGGCACACTTGCCAACTCACTGAGCTCGGGGTCGAGAGAGCGCCCGCACCGTAACAATATATACAGGGTGTTTCACTCAAAGTGGGGCCGGCCGCGCGGCACACTTGCCAACTCACTGAGCTCGGGGTCGAGAGAGCGCCCGCACCATAACAATATATACAGGGTGTTTCACTCAAAGTGGGGCCGGCCGCGCGGCACACTTGCCAACTCACTGAGCTCGGGGTCGAGAGAGCGCCTGCACCATAACAATATATACAGGGTGTTTCACTCAAAGTGGGGCCGGCCGCGCGGCACACTTGCCAACTCACTGAGCTCGGGGTCGAGAGAGCGCCTGCACCATTACAATATATACAGGGTGTTTCACTCAAAGTGGGGCCGGCCGCGCGGCACACATGCCAACTCACTGAGCTCGGGGTCGAGAGAGCGCCTGCACCATAACAATATATACAGGGTGTTTCACTCAAAGTGGGGCCGGCCGCGCGGCACACTTGCCAACTCACTGAGCTCGGGGTCGAGAGAGCGCCCGCACCGTTACAATATATACAGGGTGTTTCACTCAAAGTGGGGCCGGCCGCGCGGCACACTTGCCAACTCACTGAGCTCGGGGTCGAGAGTGCGCCCGCACCGTAACAATATATACAGGGTGTTTCACTCAAAGTGGGGCCAGCCACGCGTCGCACATGCCAACTCACTGAGCTCGGGGTCGAGAGTGCGCCCGCACCGTAACAATATATACAGGGTGTTTCACTCAAAGTGGGGCCGGCCGCGCGGCACACATGCCAACTCACTGAGCTCGGGATCGAGAGAGCGCCCGCAACATTAAAATATATACAGGGTGTTTCACTCAAAGTGGGGCCGGCCGCGCGGCACACATGCCAACTCACTGAGCTCGGGGTCGAGAGAGCGCCCGCACCATAACAATATATACAGGGTGTTTCACTCAAAGTGGGGCCGGCCGCGCGGCACACATGCCAACTCACTGAGCTCGGGGTCGAGAGAGCGCCCGCACCGTAACAATATATACAGGGTGTTTCACTCAAAGTGCGCGGTGCACATGCCAACTCACTGAGCTCGGGGTCGAGAGAGCGCCCGCACCATAACAATATATACAGGCTAATTCACTCAAAGTGCGCGGCACACATGCCAACTCACTGAGCTCGGGGACGAGAGAGCGCCCGCACCGTAACAATATATACAGGGTGTTTCACTCAAAGTGGGGCCGGCCACGCGGCATACATGCCAACTCACTGAGCTCGGGGTCGAGAGAGCGCCCGCACCATAACAATATATACAGGGTGTTTCACTCAAAGTGGGGCCGGCCCGCGCCGCACATGCCAACTCACTGAGATCGGGGTCGAGAGAGCGCTCGTACCGTAACAATATATACAGGGTGTTTCACTCAAAGTGCGCGGAACACATGCCAACTCACTGAGCTCGGGGTCGAGAGAGCGCGCGCACCGTAACAATATATACAGGGTGTTTCACTCAAAGTGCGCGGCTCACATGCCAACTCACTGACCTCGGGGTCGAGAGAGCGCTCGTACCGTAACAATATATACAGGGTGTTTCACTCAAAGTGGGGCCGGCGCGCGCCGCACACATGCCAACTCACTGAGCTCGGGGTCGAGAGAGCGCCCGCACCATAACAATATATACAGGGTGTTTCACTCAAAGTGGGGCCGGCCGCGCGGCACACATGCCAACTCACTGAGCTCGGGGTCGAGAGAGCGCCCGCACCATAACAATATATACAGGGTGGTTCATTCAAAGTGGGGCCGGCCGCGCGGCACACATGCCAACTCACTGAGCTCGGGGTCGAGAGAGCGCTCGTACCGTAACAATATATACAGGGTGTTTCACTCAAAGTGGGGCCGGCCGCGCGGCGCACTTGCCAACTCACTGAGCTCGGGGTTGAGAGAGCGCCCGTACCGTAACAATATATACAGGGTGTTTCACTCAAAGTGGGGCCGGCCACGCGGCATACATGCCAACTCACTGAGCTCGGGGTCGAGAGAGAGCGCCCGCACCATAACAATATATACAGGATGGTTCACTCAAAGTGGGGCCGGCCACGCGGCACACTTGCCAATTCACTGAGCTCGGGGTCGAGAGAGCGCCCGCACCATAACAATATATACAGGGTGTTTCACTCAAAGTGGGGCCGGCCGCGCGGCACACATGCCAACTCACTGAGCTTGGGGTCGAGAGAGCGCCCGCACCATAACAATATATACAGCGTGTTTCACTCAAAGTGGGGACGGCCGCGCGGTGCACATGCCAACTCACTGAGCTCGGGGTTGAGAGAGCGCCCGCACCATAACAATATATACAGGGTGTTTAACTCAAAGTGGGGCCGGCCGCGCGGCACACATGCCAACTCACTGAGCTCGGGATTGAGAGAGCGCCCGTACCGTAACAATATATACAGGGTGCTTCACTCAAAGTGGGGCCGGCCACGCGGCACACTTGCCAACTCACTGAGCTCGGGATTGAGAGAGCGCCCGTACCGTAACAATATATACAGGGTGTTTCACTCAAAGTGGGGCCGGCCGCGCGTTGCACATGCGAACTCACTGAGCTCGGGGTCGAGAGAGCGCCCGCACCATAACAATATATACAGGGTGGTTCACTCAAAGTGGGGCCGGCCGCGCGGCGCACTTGCCAACTCACTGAGCTCGGGGTCGAGAGAGCGCCCACACCGTTACAATATATACAGGGTGTTTCACTCAAAGTGGGGCCGGCCGCGCGGCACACATGCCAACTCACTGAGCTCGGGGTCGAGAGAGCGCCCGCACCGTAACAATATATACAGGGTGTTTCACTCAAAGTGGGGCCGGCCGCGCGGCGCACATGCCAACTCACTGAGCTCGGGGTCGAGAGAGCGCCCGCACCATAACAATATATACAGGGTGCTTAACTCAAAGTGGGGCCGGCCGCGCGGCACACATGCCAACTCACTGAGCTCGGGGTCGAGAGAGCGCCCACACCGTTACAATATATACAGGGTGTTTCACTCAAAGTGGGGCCGGCCGCGCGGCACACATGCCAACTCACTGAGCTCGGGGTCGAGAGAGCGCCCGCACCGTAACAATATATACAGGGTGTTTCACTCAAAGTGGGGCCGGCCGCGCGGCGCACATGCCAACTCACTGAGCTCGGGGTCGAGAGAGCGCCCGCACCGTAACAATATATACAGGGTGTTTCACTCAAAGTGGGGTCGGCCGCGCGGCGCACATGCCAACTCACTGAGCTCGGGGTCGAGAGAGCGCGCGCACCGTAACAATATATACAGGGTGTTTCACTCAAAGTGGGGCCGGCCGCGCGGCGCACTTGCCAACTCACTGAGCTCGGGGTCGAGAGAGCGCCCGCACCATAACAATATATACAGGGTGTTTCACTCAAAGTGGGGCCGGCGCGCGGCACACTTGCCAACTCACTGAGCTCGGGGTCGAGAGAGCGCCCGCACCATAACAATATATACAGGGTGTTTCACTCAAAGTGGGGCCGGCCACGCGGCACACTTGCCAACTCACTGAGCTCGGGGTCGAGAGAGCGCCCGCACCGTAACACTATATACAGGGTGTTTCACTCAAAGTGGGGCCGGCGCGCGCCGCACTTGCCAACTCACTGAGCTCGGGGTCGAGAGAGCGCCCGCACCGTAACAATATATACAGGGTGTTTCACTCAAAGTGGGGCCGGCCGCGCGGCGCACTTGCCAACTCACTGGGCTCGGGGTCGAGACAGCGCCCGCACCATAACAATATATACAGGGTGTTTCACTCAAAGGGGGTCCGGCCGCGCAGCGCACATGCCAACTCACTGAGCTCGGGGTCGAGAGAGCGCCCGCACCGTAACACTATATACAGGGTGTTTCACTCAACCTGGGGCCGGCCGCGCGGCACACTTGCCAACTCACTGAGCTCGGGGTCGAGAGAGCGCCTGCACCATAACAATATATACAGGGTGTTTCACTAAAAGTGGGGCCGGCCGCGCGGCACACTTGCCAACTCACTGAGCTCGGGGTCGAGAGAGCGCCCGAACCATAACAATATATACAGGGTGTTTCACTCAAAGTGGGGCCGGCCGCGCGTCACACATGCCAACTCACTGAGCTCGGGGTCGAGAGAGCGCCCGCACCATAACAATATATACAGGGTGTTTCACTCAAAGTGGGGCCGGCCGCGCGGTGCACTTGCCAACTCACTGAGCTCGGGGTCGAGAGAGCGCCTGCACCATAACAATATATACAGGGTGTTTCACTCAAAGTGGATCCGGCCGCGCGGCGCACTTGCCAACTCACTGAGCTCGGGGTCGAGAGAGCGCCTGCACCATAACAATATATACAGGGTGTTTCACTCAAACTGGGGCCGGCCGCGCGGCACATTTGCCAACTCCCTGAGCTCGGGGTCGAGAGTGCGCCCGCACCATAACAATATATACAGGATATTTCACTCAAAGTGGGGCCGGCCGCGCGGTGCACTTGCCAACTCACTGAGCTCGGGGTCGAGAGAGCGCCTGCACCATAACAATATATACAGGGTGTTTCACTCAAAGTGGGGCCGGCCGCGCGGCGCACTTGCCAACTCACTGAGCTCGGGGTCGAGAGAGCGCCCGCACCATAACAATATATACAGGGTGTTTCACTCAAAGTGGGGCCGGCCGCGCGGCGCACTTGCCAACTCACTGAGCTCGGGGTCGAGAGAGCGCCCGCACCATAACAATATATACAGGGTGTTTCACTCAAAGTGGGGCCGGCCGCGCGGCACACTTGCCAACTCACTGAGCTCGGGGTCGAGAGAGCGCCCGCACCGTAACAATATATACAGGGTGTTTCACTCAAAGTGGGGCCGGCCGCGCGGCACACTTGCCAACTCACTGAGCTCGGGGTCGAGAGAGCGCCCGCACCATAACAATATATACAGGGTGTTTCACTCAAAGTGGGGCCGGCCGCGCGGCACACTTGCCAACTCACTGAGCTCGGGGTCGAGAGAGCGCCTGCACCATAACAATATATACAGGGTGTTTCACTCAAAGTGGGGCCGGCCGCGCGGCACACATGCCAACTCACTGAGCTCGGGATCGAGAGAGCGCCCGCAACATTAAAATATATACAGGGTGTTTCACTCAAAGTGGGGCCGGCCGCGCGGCACACATGCCAACTCACTGAGCTCGGGGTCGAGAGAGCGCCCGCACCATAACAATATATACAGGGTGTTTCACTCAAAGTGGGGCCGGCCGCGCGGCACACATGCCAACTCACTGAGCTCGGGGTCGAGAGAGCGCCCGCACCGTAACAATATATACAGGCTGTTTCACTCAAAGTGCGCGGTGCACATGCCAACTCACTGAGCTCGGGGTCGAGAGAGCGCCCGCACCATAACAATATATACAGGGTAATTCACTCAAAGTGCGCGGCACACATGCCGACTCACTGAGATCGGGGACGAGAGAGCGCCCGCACCGTTACAATATATACAGGGTGTTTCACTCAAAGTGGGGCCGGCCACGCGGCATACATGCCAACTCACTGAGCTCGGGGTCGAGAGAGCGCCCGCACCATAACAATATATACAGGGTGTTTCACTCAAAGTGGGGCCGGCCCGCGCCGCACATGCCAACTCACTGAGATCGGGGTCGAGAGAGCGCTCGTACCGTAACAATATATACAGGGTGTTTCACTCAAAGTGCGCGGAACACATGCCAACTCACTGAGCTCGGGGTCGAGAGAGCGCGCGCACCGTAACAATATATACAGGGTGTTTCACTCAAAGTGCGCGGCTCACATGCCAACTCACTGAGCTCGGGGTCGAGAGAGCGCTCGTACCGTAACAATATATACAGGGTGTTTCACTCAAAGTGGGGCCGGCGCGCGCCGCACACATGCCAACTCACTGAGCTCGGGGTCGAGAGAGCGCCCGCACCATAACAATATATACAGGGTGTTTCACTCAAAGTGGGGCCGGCCGCGCGGCACACATGCCAACTCACTGAGCTCGGGGTCGAGAGAGCGCCCGCACCATAACAATATATACAGGGTGGTTCATTCAAAGTGGGGCCGGCCGCGCGGCACACATGCCAACTCACTGAGCTCGGGGTCGAGAGAGCGCTCGTACCGTAACAATATATACCGGGTGTTTCACTCAAAGTGGGGCCGGCCGCGCGGCGCACTTGCCAACTCACTGAGCTCGGGGTTGAGAGAGCGCCCGTACCGTAACAATATATACAGGGTGGTTCATTCAAAGTGGGGCCGGCCGCGCGGCACACATGCCAACTCACTGAGCTCGGGGTCGAGAGAGCGCCCGTACCGTAACAATATATACAGGGTGTTTCACTCAAAGTGGGGCCGGCCGCGCGGCACACTTGCCAACTCACTGAGCTCGGGGTTGAGAGAGCGCCCGTACCGTTACAATATATACAGGGTGTTTCACTCAAAGTGGGGCCGGCCGCGCGGCACACTTGCCAACTCACTGAGCTCGGGGTTGAGAGAGCGCCCGCACCATAACAATATATACAGGGTGCTTCACTCAAAGTGGGGCCGGCCACGCGGCGCACATGCCAACTCACTGAGCTCGGGGTCGAGAGAGCGCCCGCACCGTAACAATATATACAGGGTGTTTCACTCAAAGTGGGGTCGGCCGCGCGGCGCACATGCCAACTCACTGAGCTCGGGGTCGAGAGAGCGCGCGCACCGTAACAATATATACAGGGTGTTTCACTCAAAGTGGGGCCGGCCGCGCGGCGCACTTGCCAACTCACTGAGCTCGGGGTCGAGAGAGCGCCCGCACCATAACAATATATACAGGGTGTTTCACTCAAAGTGGGGCCGGCGCGCGGCACACTTGCCAACTCACTGAGCTCGGGGTCGAGAGAGCGCCCGCACCATAACAATATATACAGGGTGTTTCACTCAAAGTGGGGCCGGCCACGCGGCACACTTGCCAACTCACTGAGCTCGGGGTCGAGAGAGCGCCCGCACCGTAACACTATATACAGGGTGTTTCACTCAAAGTGGGGCCGGCGCGCGCCGCACTTGCCAACTCACTGAGCTCGGGGTCGAGAGAGCGCCCGCACCGTAACACTATATACAGGGTGTTTCACTCAACCTGGGGCCGGCCGCGCGGCACACTTGCCAACTCACTGAGCTCGGGGTCGAGAGAGCGCCCGCACCATAACAATATATACAGGGTGTTTCACTCAAAGTGGGGCCGGCGCGCGCCGCACTTGCCAACTCACTGAGCTCGGGGTCGAGAGAGCGCCCGCACCGTAACAATATATACAGGGTGTTTCACTCAAAGTGGGGCCGGCCGCGCGGCGCACTTGCCAACTCACTGGGCTCGGGGTCGAGACAGCGCCCGCACCATAACAATATATACAGGGTGTTTCACTCAAAGGGGGGCCGGCCGCGCAGCGCACATAACTCACTGAGCTGAGGGTCGAGAGAGCGCCCGCACCGTAACACTATATACAGGGTGTTTCACTCAACCTGGGGCCGGCCGCGCGGCACACTTGCCAACTCACTGAGCTCGGGGTCGAGAGAGCGCCAGCACCATAACAATATATACAGGGTGTTTCACTCAAAGTGGGGCCGGCCGCGCGGCACACTTGCCAACTCACTGAGCTCGGGGTCGAGAGAGCGCCCGAACCATAACAATATATACAGGGTGTTTCACTCAAAGTGGGGCCGGCCGCGCGTCACACATGCCAACTCACTGAGCTCGGGGTCGAGAGAGCGCCCGCACCATAACAATATATACAGGGTGTTTCACTCAAAGTGGGGCCGGCCGCGCGGTGCAATTGCCAACTCACTGAGCTCGGGGTCGAGAGAGCGCCTGCACCATAACAATATATACAGGGTGTTTCACTCAAAGTGGGGCCGGCCGCGCGGCGCACTTGCCAACTCACTGAGCTCGGGGTCGAGAGAGCGCCTGCACCATAACAATATATACAGGGTGTTTCACTCAAACTGGGGCCGGCCGCGCGGCACATTTGCCAACTCCCTGAGCTCGGGGTCGAGAGTGCGCCCGCACCATAACAATATATACAGGATATTTCACTCAAAGTGGGGCCGGCCGCGCGGTGCACTTGCCAACTCACTGAGCTCGGGGTCGAGAGAGCGCCTGCACCATAACAATATATACAGGGTGTTTCACTCAAAGTGGGGCCGGCCGCGCGGCGCACTTGCCAACTCACTGAGCTCGGGGTCGAGAGAGCGCCCGCACCATAACAATATATACAGGGTGTTTCACTCAAAGTGGGGCCGGCCGCGCGGCACGCTTGCCAACTCACTGAGCTCGGGGTCGAGAGTGCGCCTGCACCATAACAATATATACAGGGTGTTTCACTCAAAGTGGGGCCGGCCGCGCGGCGCACATGCCAACTCACTGAGCTCGGGGTCGAGAGAGCGCCTGCACCATAACAATATATACAGGGTGTTTCACTCAAAGTGGGGCCGGCCGCGCGGCACACTTGCCAACTCACTGAGCTCGGGGTCGAGAGTGCGCCCGCACCATAACAATATATACAGAATGTTTCACTCAAAGTGGGGCCGGCCGCGCGGTGCACTTGCCAACTCACTGAGCTCGGGGTCGAGAGAGCGCCTGCACCATAACAATATATACAGGGTGTTTCACTCAAAGTGGGGCCGGCCGCGCGGCGCACTTGCCAACTCACTGAGCTCGGGGTCGAGAGAGCGCCCGCACCATAACAATATATACAGGGTGTTTCACTCAAAGTGGGGCCGGCCGCGCGGCACACTTGCCAACTCACTGAGCTCGGGGTCGAGAGAGCGCCCGCACCGTAACAATATATACAGGGTGTTTCACTCAAAGTGGGGCCGGCCGCGCGGCACACTTGCCAACTCACTGAGCTCGGGGTCGAGAGAGCGCCCGCACCATAACAATATATACAGGGTGTTTCACTCAAAGTGGGGCCGGCCGCGCGGCACACTTGCCAACTCACTGAGCTCGGGGTCGAGAGAGCGCCTGCACCATAACAATATATACAGGGTGTTTCACTCAAAGTGGGGCCGGCCGCGCGGCACACTTGCCAACTCACTGAGCTCGGGGTCGAGAGAGCGCCTGCACCATTACAATATATACAGGGTGTTTCACTCAAAGTGGGGCCGGCCGCGCGGCACACATGCCAACTCACTGAGCTCGGGGTCGAGAGAGCGCCTGCACCATAACAATATATACAGGGTGTTTCACTCAAAGTGGGGCCGGCCGCGCGGCACACTTGCCAACACACTGAGCTCGGGGTCGAGAGAGCGCCCGCACCGTTACAATATATACAGGGTGTTTCACTCAAAGTGGGGCCGGCCGCGCGGCACACTTGCCAACTCACTGAGCTCGGGGTCGAGAGTGCGCCCGCACCGTAACAATATATACAGGGTGTTTCACTCAAAGTGGGGCCAGCCACGCGTCGCACATGCCAACTCACTGAGCTCGGGGTCGAGAGTGCGCCCGCACCGTAACAATATATACAGGGTGTTTCACTCAAAGTGGGGCCGGCCGCGCGGCACACATGCCAACTCACTGAGCTCGGGATCGAGAGAGCGCCCGCAACATTAAAATATATACAGGGTGTTTCACTCAAAGTGGGGCCGGCCGCGCGGCACACATGCCAACTCACTGAGCTCGGGGTCGAGAGAGCGCCCGCACCATAACAATATATACAGGGTGTTTCACTCAAAGTGGGGCCGGCCGCGCGGCACACATGCCAACTCACTGAGCTCGGGGTCGAGAGAGCGCCCGCACCGTAACAATATATACAGGATGTTTCACTCAAAGTGCGCGGTGCACATGCCAACTCACTGAGCTCGGGGTCGAGAGAGCGCCCGCACCATAACAATATATACAGGGTAATTCACTCAAAGTGCGCGGCACACATGCCGACTCACTGAGATCGGGGACGAGAGAGCGCCCGCACCGTAACAATATATACAGGGTGTTTCACTCAAAGTGGGGCCGGCCACGCGGCATACATGCCAACTCACTGAGCTCGGGGTCGAGAGAGCGCCCGCACCATAACAATATATACAGGGTGTTTCACTCAAAGTGCGCGGAACACATGCCAACTCACTGAGCTCGGGGTCGAGAGAGCGCGCGCACCGTAACAATATATACAGGGTGTTTCACTCAAAGTGCGCGGCTCACATGCCAACTCACTGAGCTCGGGGTCGAGAGAGCGCTCGTACCGTAACAATATATACAGGGTGTTTCACTCAAAGTGGGGCCGGCGCGCGCCGCACACATGCCAACTCACTGAGCTCGGGGTCGAGAGAGCGCCCGCACCATAACAATATATACAGGGTGTTTCACTCAAAGTGGGGCCGGCCGCGCGGCACACATGCCAACTCACTGAGCTCGGGGTCGAGAGAGCGCCCGCACCATAACAATATATACAGGGTGGTTCATTCAAAGTGGGGCCGGCCGCGCGGCACACATGCCAACTCACTGAGCTCGGGGTCGAGAGAGCGCTCGTACCGTAACACTATATACCGGGTGTTTCACTCAAAGTGGGGCCGGCCGCGCGGCGCACTTGCCAACTCACTGAGCTCGGGGTTGAGAGAGCGCCCGTACCGTAACAATATATACAGGGTGGTTCATTCAAAGTGGGGCCGGCCGCGCGGCACACATGCCAACTCACTGAGCTCGGGGTCGAGAGAGCGCCCGTACCGTAACAATATATACAGGGTGTTTCACTCAAAGTGGGGCCGGCCGCGCGGCACACTTGCCAACTCACTGAGCTCGGGGTTGAGAGAGCGCCCGTACCGTAAAAATATATACAGGGTGTTTCACTCAAAGTGGGGCCGGCCGCGCGGCACACTTGCCAACTCACTGAGCTCGGGGTTGAGAGAGCGCCCGCACCATAACAATATATACAGGGTGCTTCACTCAAAGTGGGGCCGGCCACGCGGCACACTTGCCAACTCACTGAGCTCGGGGTCGAGAGAGCGCCCGCACCGTAACAATATATACAGGGTGTTTCACTCAAAGTGGGGCCAGCCGCGCGCACACATGCCAACTCACTGAGCTCGGGGTCGAGAGAGAGCGCCCGCACCATAACAATATATACAGGATGGTTCACTCAAAGTGGGGCCGGCCACGCGGCACACTTGCCAACTCACTGAGCTCGGAGTCGAGAGAGCGCCCGCACCATAACAATATATACAGGGTGTTTCACTCAAAGTGGGGCCGGCCGCGCGGCACACATGCCAACTCACTGAGCTTGGGGTCGAGAGAGCGCCCGCACCATAACAATATATACAGCGTGTTTCACTCAAAGTGGGGACGGCCGCGCGGTGCACATGCCAACTCACTGAGCTCGGGGTTGAGAGAGCGCCCGCACCATAACAATATATACAGGGTGGTTCACTCAAAGTGGGGCCGGCCGCGCGGGGCACTTGCCAACTCACTGAGCTCGGGATTGAGAGAGCGCCCGTACCGTAACAATATATACAGGGTGTTTCACTCAAAGTGGGGCCGGCCGCGCGTTGCACATGCGAACTCACTGAGCTCGGGGTCGAGAGAGCGCCCGCACCATAACAATATATACAGGGTGGTTCACTCAAAGTGGGGCCGGCCGCGCGGCGCACTTGCCAACTCACTGAGCTCGGGGTCGAGAGAGCGCCCACACCGTTACAATATATACAGGGTGTTTCACTCAAAGTGGGGCCGGCCGCGCGGCACACATGCCCACTCACTGAGCTCGGGGTCGAGAGAGCGCCCGCACCGTAACAATATATACAGGGTGTTTCACTCAAAGTGGGGCCGGCCGCGCGGCGCACATGCCAACTCACTGAGCTCGGGGTCGAGAGAGCGCCCGCACCATAACAATATATACAGGGTGCTTAACTCAAAGTGGGGCCGGCCGCGCGGCACACATGCCAACTCACTGAGCTCGGGGTCGAGAGAGCGCCCACACCGTTACAATATATACAGGGTGTTTCACTCAAAGTGGGGCCGGCCGCGCGGCACACATGCCAACTCACTGAGCTCGGGGTCGAGAGAGCGCCCGCACCGTAACAATATATACAGGGTGTTTCACTCAAAGTGGGGCCGGCCGCGCGGCGCACATGCCAACTCACTGAGCTCGGGGTCGAGAGAGCGCCCGCACCGTAACAATATATACAGGGTGTTTCACTCAAAGTGGGGTCGGCCGCGCGGCGCACATGCCAACTCACTGAGCTCGGGGTCGAGAGAGCGCGCGCACCGTAACAATATATACAGGGTGTTTCACTCAAAGTGGGGCCGGCCGCGCGGCGCACTTGCCAACTCACTGAGCTCGGGGTCGAGAGAGCGCCCGCACCATAACAATATATACAGGGTGTTTCACTCAAAGTGGGGCCGGCGCGCGGCACACTTGCCAGCTCACTGAGCTCGGGGTCGAGAGAGCGCCCGCACCATAACAATATATACAGGGTGTTTCACTCAAAGTGGGGCCGGCCACGCGGCACACTTGCCAACTCACTGAGCTCGGGGTCGAGAGAGCGCCCGCACCGTAACACTATATACAGGGTGTTTCACTCAAAGTGGGGTCGGCGCGCGCCGCACTTGCCAACTCACTGAGCTCGGGGTCGAGAGAGCGCCCGCACCGTAACACTGTATACAGGGTGTTTCACTCAACCTGGGGCCGGCCGCGCGGCACACTTGCCAACTCACTGAGCTCGGGGTCGAGAGAGCGCCCGCACCATAACAATATATACAGGGTGTTTCACTCAAAGTGGGGCCGGCGCGCGCCGCACTTGCCAACTCACTGAGCTCGGGGTCTAGAGAGCGCCCGCACCGTAACAATATATACAGGGTGTTTCACTCAAAGTGGGGCCGGCCGCGCGGCGCACTTGCCAACTCACTGGGCTCGGGGTCGAGAGAGCGCCCGCACCATAACAATATATACAGGGTGTTTCACTCAAAGGGGGGCCGGCCGCGCAGCGCACATGCCAACTCACTGAGCTCGGGGTCGAGAGAGCGCCCGCACCGTAACAATATATACAGGGTGTTTCACTCAAAGTGGGGCCGGCCGCGCGGCGCACTTGCCAACTCACTGAGCTCGGGGTCGAGAGAGCGCCCGCACCATAACAATATATACAGGGTGTTTCACTCAAAGTGGGGCCGGCCGCGCAGCGCACATGCCAACTCACTGAGCTCGGGGTCGAGAGAGCGCCCGCACCATAACAATATATACAGGGTGTTTCACTCAAAGTGGGGCCGGCCGCGCGGCACACTTGCCAACTCACTGAGCTCGGGGTCGAGAGAGCGCCCGCACCATAACAATATATACAGGGTGTTTCACTCAAAGTGGGGCCGGCCGCGCGGCACACTTGCCAACTCACTGAGCTCGGGGTTGAGAGAGCGCCCGTACCGTAACCATATATACAGGGTGTTTCACTCAAAGTGGGGCCGGCCGCGCAGCGCACATGCCAACTCACTGAGCTCGGGGTCGAGAGAGCGCCCGCACCATAACAATATATACAGGGTGTTTCACTCAAAGTGGGGACGGCCGCGCGGCGCACATGCCAACTCACTGAGCTCGGGGTCGAGAGAGCGCCCGCACCATAACAATATATACAGGGTGTTTCACTCAAAGTGGGGCCGGCCGCGCGGCACACTTGCCAACTCACTGAGCTCGGGGTCGAGAGAGCGCCCGCACCGTTACAATATATACAGGGTGTTTCACTCAAAGTGGGGCCGGCCGCGCGGCGCACATTGCCAACTCACTGAGCTCGGGGTCGAGAGAGCGCCCGCACCATAACAATATATACAGGGTGTTTCACTCAAAGTGGGGCCGGCCGCGCGGCACACTTGCCAACTCACTGAGCTCGGGGTCGAGAGAGCGCCCGCACCATTACAATATATACAGGGTGTTTCACTCAAAGTGGGGCCGGCCGCGCGGCACACTTGCCAACTCACTGAGCTCGGGGTCGAGAGAGCGCCCGCACCGTTACAATATATACAGGGTGTTTCACTCAAAGTGGGGCCGGCCGCGCGGCGCACATTGCCGACTCACTGAGCTCGGGGTCGAGAGAGCGCCCGCACCATAACAATATATACAGGGTGTTTCACTCAAAGTGGGGCCGGCCGCGCGGCGCACATTGCCAACTCACTGAGCTCGGGGTCGAGAGAGCGCCCGCACCATAACAATATATACAGGGTGTTTCACTCAAAGTGGGGCCGGCGCGCGCCGCACTTGCCAACTCACTGAGCTCGGGGTCGAGAGAGCGCCCGCACCATAACAATATATACAGGGTGGTTAACTCAAAGTGGGGCCGGCCGCGAGGCGCACATGCCTACTCACTGAGCTCGGGGTCGAGAGAGCTCCCGCACCATAACAATATATACAGGGTGTTTCACTCAAAGTGGGGCCGGCCGCGCGGCACACTTGCCAACTCACTGAGCTCGGGGTCGAGAGAGCGCCCGCACCGTTACAATATATACAGGGTGTTTCACTCAAAGTGGGGCCGGCCGCGCGGCGCACATGCCAACTCACTGAGCTCGGGGTCGAGAGAGCGCCCGCACCGTAACAATATATACAGGGTGTTTCACTCAAAGTGCGCGGCACACATGCCAACTCACTGGGCTCGGGGTCGAGAGAGCGCCCGTACCGTTACAATATATACAGGGTGTTTCACTCAAAGTGGGGCCGGCCGCGCGGCACACATGCCAACTCACTGAGCTCGGGGTCGAGAGAGCGCTCGTACCATAACAATATATACAGGGTGTTTCACTCAAAGTGGGGCCGGCGCGCGCCGCACTTGCAAACTCACTGAGCTCGGGGTCGAGAGAGCGCCCGCACCATAACAATACATAAAGCGTGTTTCACTCAAGGTGGGGCCGGCCGCGCGGCACACTTGCCAACTCACTGAGCTCGGGGTCGAGAGAGCGCCCGCACCATAACAATATATACAGGGTGTTTCACTCAAAGTGGGGCCGGTCGCGCGGGGCACATGCCAACTCACTGAGCTCGGGGTCGAGAGAGCGCCCGCACCATAACAATATATACAGGGTGTTTCACTCAAAGTGGGGCCGGCGCGCGCCGCACTTGCCAACTCACTGAGATAGGGGACGAGAGAGCGCCCGCACCATAACAATATATACAGGGTGTTTCACTCAAAGTGGGGCCGGCCGCGCGGCGCACATACCAACCCACTGAGCTCGGGGTCGAGAGAGAGCGCCCGCACCGTAACAATATATAAAGCGTGTTTCACTCAAAGTGGGGCCGGCCGCGCGGCACACTTGCCAACTCACTGAGCTCGGGGTCGAGAGAGCGCCCGCACCGTAACAATATATACAGGGTGTTTCACTCAAAGTGGGGCCGGTCGCGCGGGGCACATGCCAACTCACTGAGCTCGGGGTCGAGAGAGCGCCCGCACCATAACAATATATACAGGGTGTTTCACTCAAAGTGGGGCCGGCCGCGCGGCACACTTGCCAACTCACTGAGCTCGGGGTTGAGAGAGCGCCCGTACCGTAACAATATATACAGGGTGTTTCACTCAAAGTGGGGCCGGCCGCGCAGCGCACATGCCAACTCACTGAGCTCGGGGTCGAGAGAGCGCCCGCACCATAACAATATATACAGGGTGGTTCACTCAAAGTGGGGTCGGCCGCGCGGCACACTTGCCAACTCACTGAGCTCGGGGTCGAGAGAGCGCCCGCACCATAACAATATATACAGGGTGTTTCACTCAAAGTGGGGCCGGCCGCGCAGCGCACATGCCAACTCACTGAGCTCGGGGTCGAGAGAGCGCCCGCACCATAACAATATATACAGGGTGTTTCACTCAAAGTGGGGACGGCCGCGTGGCGCACATGCCAACTCACTGAGCTCGGGGTCGAGAGAGCGCTCGTACCATAACAATATATATAGGGTGTTTCACTCAAAGTGGGGCCGGCGCGCGCCGCACTTGCCAACTCACTGAGCTCGGGGTCGAGAGAGCGCCCGCACCATAACAATATATAAAGCGTGTTTCACTCAAGGTGGGGCCGGCCGCGCGGCGCACATACAAACCCACTGAGCTCGGGGTCGAGAGAGAGCGCCCGCACCGTAACAATATATAAAGCGTGTTTCACTCAAAGTGGGGCCGGCCGCGCGGCACACTTGCCAACTCACTGAGCTCGGGGTCGAGATAGCGCCTGCACCATAACAATATATACAGGGTGTTTCACTCAAAGTGGGGCCGGCCGCGCAGCGCACATGCCAACTCACTGAGCTCGGGGTCGAGAGAGCGCCCGCACCATAACAATATATAAAGCGTGTTTCACTCAAGGTGGGGCCGGCCGCGCGGCGCACATACCAACCCACTGAGCTCGGGGTCGAGAGAGAGCGCCCGCACCGTAACAATATATAAAGCGTGTTTCACTCAAAGTGGGGCCGGCCGCGCAGCGCACATGCCAACTCACTGAGCTCGGGGTCGAGAGAGCGCCCGCACCATAACAATATATACAGGGTGTTTCACTCAAAGTGGGGCCGGCCGCGCGGCACACTTGCCAACTCACTGAGCTCGGGGTCGAGAGAGCGCCTGAACCATAACAATATATACAGGGTGTTTCACTCAAAGTGGGGCCGGCCGCGCGGCACACATGCCAACTCACTGAGCTCGGGGTCGAGAGAGCGCCCGCACCATAACAATATATACAGGGTGTTTCACTCAAAGTGGGGCCGGCCGCGCGGCACACTTGCCAACTCACTGAGCTCGGGGTCGATAGAGCGCCCGCACCATAACAATATATACAGGGTGTTTCACTCAAAGCGCGCGGTGCACATGCCAACTCACTGAGCTCGGGGTCGAGAGAGCGCCTGCACCATAACAATATATACAGGGTGGTTAACTCAAAGTGGGGCCGGCCGCGCGGCGCACATGCCAACTCACTGAGCTCGGGGTCGAGAGAGCGCCCGCACCATAACAATATATACAGGGTGTTTCACTCAAAGTGGGGCCGGCCGCGCGGCACACTTGCCAACTCACTGAGCTCGGGGTCGAGAGAGCGCCCGCACCATAACAATACATACAGGGTGTTTCACTCAAAGTGGGGCCGGCCGCGCGGCACACTTGCCAACTCACTGAGCTCGGGGTCGAGAGAGCGCCCGCACCATAACAATATATACAGGGTGTTTCACTCAAAGTGGGGCCGGCCGCGCGGCACACTTGCCAACTCACTGAGCTCGGGGTCGAGAGAGCGTCCGCACCGTTACAATATATACAGGGTGTTTCACTCAAAGTGGGGCCGGCCGCGCGGCACACTTGCCAACTCACTGAGCTCGGGGTCGAGAGAGCGCCCGCACCGTAACAATATATACTGGGTGTTTCACTCAAAGTGGGGCCGGCCGCGCGGCACACATGCCAACTCACTGAGCTCGGGGTCGAGAGAGCGCCCACACCATAACAATATATACTGGGTGTTTCACTCAAAGTGGGGCCGGCCGCGCGGCACACATGCCAACTCACTGAGCTCGGGGTCGAGAGAGCGCCCACACCGTAACAATATATACTGGGTGTTTCACTCAAAGTGGGGCCGGCCGCGCGGCACACATGCCAACTCACTGAGCTCGGGGTCGAGAGAGCGCCCGCACCGTAACAATATATACTGGGTGTTTCACTCAAAGTGGGGCCGGCCGCGCGGCACTCATGCCAACTCACTGAGCTCGGGGTCGAGAGAGCGCTCGTACCGTAACAATATATACAGGGTGTTTCACTCAAAGTGGGGCCGGCCGCGCGGCGCACATGCCAACTCACTGAGCTCGGGGTCGAGAGAGCGCCCGCACCATAACAATATATACAGGGTGTTTCACTCAAAGTGGGGCCGGCCGCTCGGCGCACATGCCAACTCACTGAGCTCGGGGTCGAGAGAGCGCTCGTACCGTAACAATATATACAGGATGTTTCACTCAAAGTGGGGCCGGCCGCGCGGCACACATGCCAACTCACTGAGCTCGGGGTCGAGAGAGCGCCCACACCGTAACAATATATACTGGGTGTTTCACTCAAAGTGGGACCGGCCGCGCGGCACACATGCCAACTCACTGAGCTCGGGGTCGAGAGAGCGCCCGCACCGTAACAATATATACTGGGTGTTTCACTCAAAGTGGGGCCGGCCGCGCGGCACTCATGCCAACTCACTGAGCTCGGGGTCGAGAGAGCGCTCGTACCGTAACAATATATACAGGGTGTTTCACTCAATGTGAGGCCGTCCGCGCGGCGCACATGCCAACTCACTGAGCTCGGGGTCGAGAGAGCGCCCGCACCATAACAATATATACAGGGTGTTTCACTCAAAGTGGGGCCGGCCGCGCGGCGCACATGCCAACTCACTGAGCTCGGGGTCGAGAGAGCGCTCGTACCGTAACAATATATACAGGGTGTTTCACTCAAAGTGGGGCCGGCCGCGCGGCGCACATGCCAACTCACTGAGCTCGGGGTCGAGAGAGCGCTCGTACCGTAACAATATATACAGCGTGTTTCACTCAAAGTGCGCGGCACACATACCAACTCCCTGAGCTCGGGGTCGAGAGAGCGCTCGTACCGTAACAATATATACAGGGTGTTTCACTCAAAGTGGGGCGGGCCGCGCGGCGCACATGCCAACTCACTGAGCTCGGGGTCGAGAGAGCGCGCGCACCGTAACAATATATACAGGGTAATTCACTCAAAGTGCGCGGCGCACATTGCCAACTCACTGAGCTCGGGGTCGAGAGAGAGCGCCCGCACCGTAACAATATATACAGGGTGTTTCACTCAAAGTGGGGCCGGCCGCGCGGCGCACATGCCAACTCACTGAGCTCGGGGTCGAGAGAGCGCCCGTACCGTTACAATATATACAGGGTTTTTCACTCAAAGTGGGGCCGGCCGCGCGGCACACATGCCAACTCACTGAGCTCGGGGTCGAGAGAGCACTCGTACCGTAACAATATATACAGGGTAATTCACTCAAAGTGCGCGGCGCACATTGCCAACTCACTGAGCTCGGGGTCGAGAGAGCGCTCGCACCGTAACAATATATACAGGGTGTTTCACTCAAAGTGCGCGGCGCACATTGCCAACTCACTGAGCTCGGGGTCGAGAGAGATCGCCCGCACCGTAACAATATATACAGGGTGTTTCACTCAAAGTGGGGCCGGCCGCGCGGCACACTTGCCAACTCACTGAGCTCGGGGTCGAGAGAGCGCCCGCACCATAACAATATATACAGGGTGTTTCACTCAAAGTGGGGCCGGCCGCGCGGCACACATGCCAACTCACTGAGCTCGGGGTCGAGAGAGCGCCCGCACCGTAACAATATATACAGGGTGTTTCACTCAAAGTGCGCGGCGCACATGCCAACTCACTGAGCTCGGGGTCAAGAGAGCGCCCGCACCGTAACTATATATACAGGGTGTTTCACTCAAAGTGGGGCCGGCCACGCGACACACATGCCAACTCACTGAGCTCGGGGTCGAGAGAGCGCCCGCACCATAACAATATATACAGGGTGTTTCACTCAAAGTGGGGCCGGCCGCGCGGCCCACTTGCCAACTCACTGAGCTCGGGGTCGAGAGAGCGCCCGCACCGTAACAATATATACAGGGTGTTTCACTCAAAGTGGGGCCGGCCGCGCGGCACACTTGCCAACTCACTGAGCTCGGGGTCGAGAGAGCGCCCGCACCATAACAATATATACAGGGTGTTTCACTCAAAGTGGGGCCGGCCGCGCGGCACACTTGCCAACTCACTGAGCTCGGGGTCGAGAGAGCGCCCTCACCGTTACAATATATACAGGGTGTTTCACTCAAAGTGGGGCCGGCCGCGCGGCGCACATGCCAACTCACTGAGCTCGGGGTCGAGAGAGCGCCCGCACCATAACAATATATACAGGGTGTTTCACTCAAAGTGGGGCCGGCGCGCGCCGCACTTGCCAACTCACTGAGCTCGGGGTCGAGAGAGCGCCCGCACCATAACAATATATACAGGGTGGTTAACTCAAAGTGGGGCCGGCCGCGCGGCGCACATGCCAACTCACTGAACTCGGGGTCGAGAAAGCTCCCGAACCATAACAATATATACAGGGTGTTTCACTCAAAGTGGGGCCGGCCGCGCGGCACACTTGCCAACTCACTGAGCTCGGGGTCGAGAGAGCGCCCGCACCGTTACAATATATACAGGGTGTTTCACTCAAAGTGGGGCCGGCCGCGGCGCACTTGCCAACTCACTGAGCTCGGGGTCGAGAGAGCGCCCGCACCGTTACAATATATACAGGGTGTTTCACTCAAAGTGGGGCCGGCCGCGGCACACTTGCCAACTCACTGAGCTCGGGGTCGAGAGAGCTCCCGCACCATAACAATATATACAGGGTGTTTCACTCAAAGTGGGGCCGGCCACGCGGCGCACATGCCAACTCACTGAGCTCGGGGTCGAGAGAGCGCCCGCACCATAACAATATATAAAGCGTGTTTCACTCAAGGTGGGGCCGGCCGCGCGGCACACTTGCCAACTCACTGAGCTCGGGGTCGAGAGAGCGCTCGCACCATAACAATATATACAGGGTGTTTCACTCAAAGTAGGGCCGGTCGCGCGGCGCACATGCCAACTCACTGAGCTCGGGGTCGAGAGAGCGCCCGTACCGTAACAATATATACAGGGTGTTTCACTCAAAGTGGGGCCGGCCGCGCGGCACACTTGCCAACTCACTGAGCTCGGGGTCGAGAGAGCGCCTGAACCATAACAATATATACAGGGTGTTTCACTCAAATGGGGCCGGCCGCGCGGGGCACATGCCAACTAACTGAGCTCGGGGTCGAGAGAGCGCCTGAACCATAACAATATATACAGGGTGTTTCACTCAAAGTAGGGCCGGTCGCGCGGGGCACATGCCAACTCACTGAGCTCGGGGTCGAGAGAGCGCCCGCACCATAACAATATATACAGGGTGTTTCACTCAAAGTGGGGCCGGCCGCGCGGCACACTTGCCAACTCACTGAGCTCGGGGTCGAGAGAGCGCCTGAACCATAACAATATATACAGGGTGTTTCACTCAAAGTGGGGCCGGCCGCGCGGCACACATGCCAACTCACTGAGCTCGGGGTCGAGAGAGCGCCCGCACCATAACAATATATACAGGGTGTTTCACTCAAAGTGGGGCCGGCCGCGCGGCACACTTGCCAACTCACTGAGCTCGGGGTCGAGAGAGCGCCCGCACCATAACAATATATACAGGGTGGTTAACTCAAAGTGGGGCCGGCCGCGCGGCGCACATGCCAACTCACTGAGCTCGGGGTCGAGAGAGCGCCCGCACCATAACAATATATACAGGGTGTTTCACTCAAAGTGGGGCCGGCCGCGCGGCACACTTGCCAACTCACTGAGCTCGGGGTCGAGAGAGCGCCCGCACCATAACAATATATACAGGGTGGTTAACTCAAAGTGGGGCCGGCCGCGCGGCGCACATGCCAACTCACTGAGCTCGGGGTCGAGAGAGCGCCCGCACCGTAACAATATATACAGGGTGTTTCACTCAAAGTGCGCGGCACACATGCCAACTCACTGAGCTCGGGGTCGAGAGAGCGCCCGCACCATAACAATATATACAGGGTGTTTCACTCAAAGTGGGGCCGGCCACGCGGCGCACATGCCAACTCACTGAGCTCGGGGTCGAGAGAGCGCCTGCACCATAACAATATATACAGGTTGTTTCACTCAAAGTGGGGCCGGCCGCGCGCCGCACTTGCCAACTCACTGAACTCGGGGTCGAGAGAGCGCCCGCACCACAACAATATATACAGGGTGTTTCACTCAAAGTGGGGCCGGCCGCGCGGCACACTTGCCAACTCACTGAGCTCGGGGTCGAGAGAGCGCCCGCACCGTTACAATATATACTGGGTGTTTCACTCAAAGTGGGGCCGGCCGCGCGGCACAAATGCCAACTCACTGAGCTCGGGGTCGAGAGAGCGCCCGCACCATAACAATATATACAGGGTGTTTCACTCAAAGTGGGGCCGGCCGCGCGGCGCACATGCCAACTCACTGAGCTCGGGGTCGAGAGAGCGCTCGTACCGTAACAATATATACAGGGTGTTTCACTCAAAGTGGGGCCGGCCGCGCGGCGCACATGCCAACTCACTGAGCTCGGGGTCGAGAGAGCGCTCGTACCGTAACAATATATACAGGGTGTTTCACTCAAAGTGGGGCCGGCCGCGCGGCGCACATGCCAACTCACTGAGCTCGGGGTCGAGAGAGCGCTCGTACCGTAACAATATATACAGGGTGTTTCACTCAAAGTGGGGCCGGCCGCGCGGCACACTTGCCAACTCACTGAGCTCGGGGTCGAGAGAGCTCCCGCACCATAACAATATATACAGGGTGTTTCACTCAAAGTGCGCGGCACACATACCAACACCCTGAGCTCGGGGTCGAGATAGCGCTCGTACCGTAACAATATATACAGGGTGTTTCACTCAAAGTGGGGCCGGCCGCGCGGCGCACATGCCAACTCACTGAGCTCGGGGTCGAGAGAGCGCGCGCACCGTAACAATATATACAGGGTAATTCAGTCAAAGTGCGCGGCGCACATTGCCAACTCACTGAGCTCGGGGTCGAGAGAGAGAGCCCGCACCGTAACAATATATACAGGGTGTTTCACTCAAAGTGGGGCCGGCCGCGCGGCGCACATGCCAACTCAATGAGCTCGGGGTCGAGAGAGCGCCCGTACCGTTACAATATATACAGGGTGTTTCACTCAAAGTGGGGCCGGCCGCGCGGCACACATGCCAACTCACTGAGCTCGGGGTCGAGAGAGCGCTCGTACCGTAACAATATATACAGGGGTGTTTCACTCAAAGTGGGGCCGGCCGCGCGGTGCACATGCCAACTCACTGAGCTCGCGGTCGAGAGGGCGCCCGTACCGTTACAATATATACAGGGTGTTTCACTCAAAGTGGGGCCGGCCGCGCGGCACACATGCCAACTCACTGAGCTCGGGGTCGATAGAGCGCCCGTACCATAACAATATATACAGGGTGTTTCACTCAAAGTGGGGCCGGCCGCGCGGCGCACATGCCAACTCACTGAGCTCGGGGTCGAGAGAGCGCCCGTACCGTTACAATATATACAGGGTGTTTCACTCAAAGTGGGGCCGGCCGCGCGGCACACATGCCAACTCACTGAGCTCGGGGTCGATAGAGCGCCCGTACCATAACAATATATACAGGGTGTTTCACTCAAAGTGGGGCCGGCCGCGCGGCGCACATGCCAACTCACTGAGCTCGGGGTCGAGAGAGCGCCCGCACCGTAACAATATATACAGGGTGTTTCACTCAAAGTGGGGCCGGCCGCGCGGTGCACATGCCAACTCACTGAGCTCGGGGTCGAGAGAGCGCCCGCACCGTAACAATATATACAGGGTGTTTCACTCAAAGTGGGGCCGGCCGCGTGGCGCACTTGCCAACTCACTGAGCTCGGGGTCGAGAGAGCGCTCGTACCATAACAATATATACAGGGTGTTTCACTCAAAGTGGGGCCGGCGCGCGCCGCACTTGCCAACTCACTGAGCTCGGGGTCGAGAGAGCGCCCGCACCGTAACAATATATACAGGGTGTTTCACTCAAAGTGCGCGGCACACATGCCAACTCACTGAGCTCGGGGTCGAGAGAGCGCCCGTACCGTAACAATATATACAGGGTGTTTCACTCAAAGTGGGGCCGGCCGCGCGGAAAACATGCCAACTCACTGAGCTCGGGGTCGAGAGAGCGCCCGTACCGTAACAATATATACAGAGTGTTTCACTCAAAGTGGGGCCGGCCGCGCGGCGCACATGCCAACTCACTGAGCTCGGGGTCGAGAGAGCTCCCGCACCGTAACAATATATACAGGGTGTTTCACTCAAAGTGGGGCCAGCCGCGCGCACTCATACCAACTCACTGAGCTCGGGTTCAAGAGAGCGCCCGCACCATAACAATATATACAGGGTGTTTCACTCAAAGTGCGCGGCACACTTGCCAACTCACTGAGCTCGGGGTCGAGAGAGCGCCCGCACCGTAACAATATATACAGGGTGTTTCACTCAAAGTGCGCGGCACACTTGCCAACTCACTGAGCTCGGGGTCAAGAGAGCGCCCGCACCATAACAATATATACAGGGTGTTTCACTCAAAGTGCGCGGCGCACTTGCCAACTCACTGAGCTCGGGGTCAAGAGATCGCCCGCACCATAACAATATATACAGGGTGTTTCACTCAAAGTGGGACCGGCCGCGCGGCACACTTGCCAACTCACTGAGCTCGGGGTCGAGAGAGCGCCCGCACCGTAACAATATATACAGGGTGTTTCACTCAAAGTGGGGCCGGCCGCGCGGCACACATGCCAACTCACTGAGCTCGGGGTCGAGAGATCGCCCGCACCATAACAATATATACAGGGTGTTTCACTCAAAGTGGGGTCGGCCGCGCGCACACATACCAACTCACTGAGCTCGGGATCAAGAGAGCGCCCGCACCGTAACAATATATACAGGGTGTTTCACTCAAGGTGGGGCCGGCCGCGCGGTGCACATGCCAACTCCCTGAGCTCGGGGTCGAGAGAGCGCCCGCACCGTAACAATATATACAGGGTGTTTCACTCAAAGTGGGGCCGGCCGCGCGGCACACATGCCAACTCACTGAGCTCGGGGTCGAGAGATCGCCCGCACCATAACAATATATACAGGGTGTTTCACTCAAAGTGGGGCCGGCCGCGCGCACACATACCAACTCACTGAGCTCGGGGTCAAGAGAGCGCCCGCACCGTAACAATATATACAGAGTGTTTCACTCAAAGTGCGCGGCACACTTGCCAACTCACTGAGCTCGCGGTCGAGAGAGCGCCCGCACCGTAACAATATATACAGGGTGTTTCACTCAAAGTGGGGCCGGCCGCGCAGCGCACATGCCAACTCACTGAGCTCGGGATCGAGAGAGCGCCCGTACCGTAACAATATATACAGGGTGTTTCACTCAAAGTGGGGCCGGCCGCGCGGCACACATGCCAACTCACTGAGCTCGGGGTCGAGAGAGCGCCCGTACCGTAACAATATATACAGGGTGTTTCACTCAAAGTGGGGCCGGCCGCGCGGCACACATGCCAACTCACTGAGCTCGGGGTCGAGAGAGCGCCCGCACCATAACAATATATACAGGGTGTTTCACTCAAAGTGGGGCCGGCCGCGCGGCACACTTGCCAACTCACTGAGCTCGGGGTCGAGAGAGCGCCCGCACCGTTACAATATATACAGGGTGTTTCACTCAAAGTGGGGCCGGCCGCGCGGCACACATGCAACTCACTGAGCTCGGGGTCGAGAGATCGCCCGCACCATAACAATATATACAGGGTGTTTCACTCAAAGTGGGGCCGGCCGCGCGCACACATACCAACTCACTGAGCTCGGGGTCAAGAGAGCGCCCACACCATAACAATATATACAGGGTGTTCCACTCAAAGTGGGGCCGGCCGCGCGGAACACTTGCAAACTCACTGAGCTTGGGGTCGAGAGAGCGCCCGCACCGTAACAATATATACAGGAGGTTTCACTCAAAGTGGGGCCGGCGCGCGGCACACTTGCCAACTCACTGAGCTCGGGGTCGAGAGAGCGCCCGCACCGTAACAATATATACAGGGTGTTTCACTCAAAGTGCGTGGCACACTTGCCAACTCACTGAGCTCGGGGTCGAGAGAGCGCCCGCACCGTAACAATATATACAGGGTGTTTCACTCAAAGTGCGCGGCGCACTTGCCAACTCACTGAGCTCGGGGTCGAGAGAGCGCCCGCACCATAACAATATATACAGGGTGTTTCACTCAAAGTGGGGCCGGCCGCGCGGCACACTTGCCAACTCACTGAGCTTGGGGTCGAGAGAGCGCCCGCACCGTAACAATATATACAGGGTGTTTCACTCAAAGTGGGGCCGGCGCGCGGCACACTTGCCAACTCACTGAGCTCGGGGTCGAGAGAGCGCCCGCACCGTAACAATATATACAGGGTGTTCCACTCAAAGTGGGGCCGGCCGCGCGGAACACTTGCCAACTCACTGAGCTTGGGGTCGAGAGAGCGCCCGCACCGTAACAATATATACAGGGTGTTTCACTCAAAGTGGGGCCGGCGCGCGGCACACTTGCCAACTCACTGAGCTCGGGGTCGAGAGAGCACCCGCACCATAACAATATATACAGGGTGTTTCACTCAAAGTGGGGCCGGCCGCGCGGCACACTTGCCAACTCACTGAGCTTGGGGTCGAGAGAGCGCCCGCACCGTAACAATATATACAGGGTTTTTCACTCAAAGTGGGGCCGGCGCGCGGCACACTTGCCAACTCACTGAGCTCGGGGTCGAGAGAGCGCCCGCACCGTAACAATATATACAGGGTGTTTCACTCAAAGTGGGGCCAGCCGCGCGGCACACATGCCAACTCACTGAGCTCGGGGTCGAGAGATCGCCAGCATCATAACAATATATACAGGGTGTTTCACTCAAAGTGGGGCCAGCCGCGCGGCACACATGCCAACTCACTGAGCTCGGGGTCGAGAGATCGCCCGCACCATAACAATATATACAGGGTGTTTCACTCAAAGTGGGGCCGGCCGCGCGGCACACATGCCAACTCACTGGGCTCGGGGTCGAGAGAGTGCCCGCACCGTATCAATATATACAGGGTGTTTCACTCAAAGTGGGGCCAGCCGCGCGGCACACATGCCAACTCACTGAGCTCGGGGTCGAGAGATCGCCCGCACCATAACAATATATACAGGGTGTTTCACTCAAAGTGGGGCCGGCCGCGCGCACACATACCAACTCACTGAAATCGGGGTCAAGAGAGCGCCCGCACCATAACAATATATACAGGGTGTTTCACTCAAAGTGGGGCCGGCCGCGCGGCACACTTGCCAACTCACTGAGCTCGGGGTTGAGAGAGCGCCCGTACCGTAACAATATATACAGGGTGTTTCACTCAAAGTGGGGCCGGCCGCGCAGCGCACATGCCAACTCACTGAGCTCGGGGTCGAGAGAGCGCCCGCACCATAACAATATATACAGGGTGTTTCACTCAAAGTGGGGACGGCCGCGCGGCGCACATGCCAACTCACTGAGCTCGGGGTCGAGAGAGCGCCCGCACCATAACAATATATACAGGGTGTTTCACTCAAAGTGGGGCCGGCCGCGCGGCACACTTGCCAACTCACTGAGCGCGGGGTCGAGAGAGCGCCCGCACCATAACAATATATACAGGGTGTTTCACTCAAAGTGGGGCCGGCCGCGCGGCACACTTGCCAACTCACTGAGCTCGGGGTCGAGAGAGCGCCCGCACCGTTACAATATATACAGGGTGTTTCACTCAAAGTGGGGCCGGCCGCGCGGCGCACATTGCCAACTCACTGAGCTCGGGGTCGAGAGAGCGCCCGCACCATAACAATATATACAGGGTGTTTCACTCAAAGTGGGGCCGGCCGCGCGGCACACTTGCCAACTCACTGAGCTCGGGGTCGAGAGAGCGCCCGCACCATAACAATATATACAGGGTGTTTCACTCAAAGTGGGGCCGGCCGCGCGGCACACTTGCCAACTCACTGAGCTCGGGGTCGAGAGAGCGCCCGCACCGTTACAATATATACAGGGTGTTTCACTCAAAGTGGGGCCGGCCGCGCGGCGCACATTGCCAACTCACTGAGCTCGGGGTCGAGAGAGCGCCCGCACCATAACAATATATACAGGGTGTTTCACTCAAAGTGGGGCCGGCCGCGCGGCGCACATTGCCAACTCACTGAGCTCGGGGTCGAGAGAGCGCCCGCACCATAACAATATATACAGGGTGTTTCACTCAAAGTGGGGCCGGCGCGCGCCGCACTTGCCAACTCACTGAGCTCGGGGTCGAGAGAGCGCCCGCACCATAACAATATATACAGGGTGGTTAACTCAAAGTGGGGCTGGCCGCGCGGCGCACATGCCAACTCACTGAGCTCGGGGTCGAGAGAGCTCCCGCACCATAACAATATATACAGGGTGTTTCACTCAAAGTGGGGCCGGCCGCGCGGCACACTTGCCAACTCACTGAGCTCGGGGTCGAGAGAGCGCCCGCACCGTTACAATATATACAGGGTGTTTCACTCAAAGTGGGGCCAGCCGCGCGGCGCACATGCCAACTCACTGAGCTCGGGGTCGAGAGAGCGCCCGCACCGTAACAATATATACAGGGTGTTTCACTCAAAGTGCGCGGCACACATGCCAACTCACTGGGCTCGGGGTCGAGAGAGCGCCCGTACCGTTACAATATATACAGGGTGTTTCACTCAAAGTGGGGCCGGCCGCGCGGCACACATGCCAACTCACTGAGCTCGGGGTCGAGAGAGCGCTCGTACCATAACAATATATACAGGGTGTTTCACTCAAAGTGGGGCCGGCGCGCGCCGCACTTGCCAACTCACTGAGCTCGGGGTCGAGAGAGCGCCCGCACCATAACAATACATAAAGCGTGTTTCACTCAAGGTGGGGCCGGCCACGCGGCACACTTGCCAACTCACTGAGCTCGGGGTCGAGAGAGCGCCCGCACCATAACAATATATACAGGGTGTTTCACTCAAAGTGGGGCCGGCGCGCGCCGCACTTGCCAACTCACTGAGATCGGGGACGAGAGAGCGCCCGCACCATAACAATATATACAGGGTGTTTCACTCAAAGTGGGGCCGGCCGCGCGGCGCACATACCAACCCACTGAGCTCGGGGTCGAGAGAGAGCGCCCGCACCGTAACAATATATAAAGCGTGTTTCACTCAAAGTGGGGCCGGCCGCGCGGCACACTTGCCAACTCACTGAGCTCGGGGTCGAGAGAGCGCCCGCACCGTAACAATATATACAGGGTGTTTCACTCAAAGTGGGGCCGGTCGCGCGGGGCACATGCCAACTCACTGAGCTCGGGGTCGAGAGAGCGCCCGCACCATAACAATATATACAGGGTGTTTCACTCAAAGTGGGGCCGGCCGCGCGGCACACTTGCCAACTCACTGAGCTCGGGGTTGAGAGAGCGCCCGTACCGTAACAATATATACAGGGTGTTTCACTCAAAGTGGGGCCGGCCGCGCAGCGCACATGCCAACTCACTGAGCTCGGGGTCGAGAGAGCGCCCGCACCATAACAATATATACAGGGTGGTTCACTCAAAGTGGGGTCGGCCGCGCGGCACACTTGCCAACTCACTGAGCTCGGGGTCGAGAGAGCGCCCGCACTATAACAATATATACAGGGTGTTTCACTCAAAGTGGGGCCGGCCGCGCAGGGCACATGCCAACTCACTGAGCTCGGGGTCGAGAGAGCGCCCGCAACATAACAATATATACAGGGTGTTTCACTCAAAGTGGGGACGGCCGCGTGGCGCACATGCCAACTCACTGAGCTCGGGGTCGAGAGAGCGCTCGTACCATAACAATATATATAGGGTGTTTCACTCAAAGTGGGGCCGGCGCGCGCCGCACTTGCCAACTCACTGAGCTCGGGGTCGAGAGAGCGCCCGCACCATAACAATATATAAAGCGTGTTTCACTCAAGGTGGGGCCGGCCGCGCGGCGCACATACCAACCCACTGAGCTCGGGGTCGAGAGAGAGCGCCCGCACCGTAACAATATATAAAGCGTGTTTCACTCAAAGTGGGGCCGGCCGCGCGGCACATTTGCCAACTCACTGAGCTCGGGGTCGAGAGAGCGCCTGCACCATAAAAATATATACAGGGTGTTTCACTCAAAGTGGGGCCGGCCGCGCAGCGCACATGCCAACTCACTGAGCTCGGGGTCGAGAGAGCGCCCGCACCATAACAATATATAAGGCGTGTTTCACTCAAGGTGGGGCCGGCCGCGCGGCACACATGCCAACTCACTGAGCTCGGGGTCGAGAGAGCGCCCGCACCATAACAATATATACAGGGTGTTTCACTCAAAGTGAGAGCGCCCGCACCGTAACAATATATAAAGCGTGTTTCACTCAAAGTGGGGCCGGCCGCGCGGCACACTTGCCAACTCACTGAGCTCGGGGTCGAGAGAGCGCCTGCACCATAACAATATATACAGGGTGTTTCACTCAAAGTGGGGCCGGCCGCGCAGCGCACATGCCACCTCACTGAGCTCGGGGTCGAGAGAGCGCCCGCACCATAACAATATATACAGGGTGTTTCACTCAAAGTGGGGCCGGTCGCGCGGGGCACATGCCAACTCACTGAGCTCGGGGTCGAGAGAGCGCCCGCACCATAACAATATATACAGGGTGTTTCACTCAAAGTGGGGCCGGCCGCGCGGCACACTTGCCAACTCACTGAGCTCGGGGTCGAGAGAGCGCCTGAACCATAACAATATATACAGGGTGTTTCACTCAAAGTGGGGCCGGCCGCGCGGCACACATGCCAACTCACTGAGCTCGGGGTCGAGAGAGCGCCCGCACCATAACAATATATACAGGGTGTTTCACTCAAAGTGGGGCCGGCCGCGCGGCACACTTGCCAACTCACTGAGCTCGGGGTCGAGAGAGCGCCCGCACCATAACAATATATACAGGGTGTTTCACTCAAAGTGCACGGCACACTTGCCAACTCACTGAGCTCGGGGTTGAGAGATCGCCCGCACCATAACAATATATAAAGCGTGTTTCACTCAAAGTGGGGCCGGCCGCGCGGCACACTTGCCAACTCACTGAGCTCGGGGTCGAGAGAGCGCCCGCACCGTAACAATATATACAGTGTGGTTAACTCAAAGTGGGGCCGGCCGAGCGGCGCACATACCAACTCACTGAGCTCGGGGTCGAGAGAGCGCCCGCACCATAACAATATATACAGGGTGTTTCACTCAAAGTTGGGCCGGCCGCGCGGCACACTTGCCAACTCACTGAGCTCGGGGTCGAGAGAGCGTCCGCACCGTTACAATATATACAGAGTGTTTCACTCAAAGTGGGGCCGGCCGCGCGGCACACTTGCCAACTCACTGAGCTCGGGGTCGAGAGAGCGCCCGCACCGTAACAATATATACAGGGTGTTTCACTCAAAGTGGGGCCGGCCGCGCAGCGCACATGCCAACTCACTGAGCTCGGGATCGAGAGAGCGCCCGTACCGTAACAATATATACAGGGTGTTTCACTCAAAGTGGGGCCGGCCGCGCGGCACACATGCCAACTCACTGAGCTCGGGGTCGAGAGAGCGCCCGTACCGTAACAATATATACAGGGTGTTTCACTCAAAGTGGGGCCGGCCGCGCGGCACACATGCCAACTCACTGAGCTCGGGGTCGAGAGAGCGCCCGCACCATAACAATATATACAGGGTGTTTCACTCAAAGTGGGGCCGGCCGCGCGGCACACTTGCCAACTCACTGAGCTCGCGGTCGAGAGAGCGCCCGCACCGTAACAATATATACAGGGTGTTTCACTCAAAGTGGGGCCGGCCGCGCAGCGCACATGCCAACTCACTGAGCTCGGGATCGAGAGAGCGCCCGTACCGTAACAATATATACAGGGTGTTTCACTCAAAGTGGGGCCGGCCGCGCGGCACACATGCCAACTCACTGAGCTCGGGGTCGAGAGAGCGCCCGTACCGTAACAATATATACAGGGTGTTTCACTCAAAGTGGGGCCGGCCGCGCGGCACACATGCCAACTCACTGAGCTCGGGGTCGAGAGAGCGCCCGCACCATAACAATATATACAGGGTGTTTCACTCAAAGTGGGGCCGGCCGCGCGGCACACTTGCCAACTCACTGAGCTCGGGGTCGAGAGAGCGCCCGCACCGTTACAATATATACAGGGTGTTTCACTCAAAGTGGGGCCGGCCGCGCGGCACACATGCAACTCACTGAGCTCGGGGTCGAGAGATCGCCCGCACCATAACAATATATACAGGGTGTTTCACTCAAAGTGGGGCCGGCCGCGCGCACACATACCAACTCACTGAGCTCGGGGTCAAGAGAGCGCCCACACCATAACAATATATACAGGGTGTTCCACTCAAAGTGGGGCCGGCCGCGCGGAACACTTGCAAACTCACTGAGCTTGGGGTCGAGAGAGCGCCCGCACCGTAACAATATATACAGGGGGTTTCACTCAAAGTGGGGCCGGCGCGCGGCACACTTGCCAACTCACTGAGCTCGGGGTCGAGAGAGCGCCCGCACCGTAACAATATATACAGGGTGTTTCACTCAAAGTGCGTGGCACACTTGCCAACTCACTGAGCTCGGGGTCGAGAGAGCGCCCGCACCGTAACAATATATACAGGGTGTTTCACTCAAAGTGCGCGGCGCACTTGCCAACTCACTGAGCTCGGGGTCGAGAGAGCGCCCGCACCATAACAATATATACAGGGTGTTTCACTCAAAGTGGGGCCGGCCGCGCGGCACACTTGCCAACTCACTGAGCTTGGGGTCGAGAGAGCGCCCGCACCGTAACAATATATACAGGGTGTTTCACTCAAAGTGGGGCCGGCGCGCGGCACACTTGCCAACTCACTGAGCTCGGGGTCGAGAGAGCGCCCGCACCGTAACAATATATACAGGGTGTTCCACTCAAAGTGGGGCCGGCCGCGCGGAACACTTGCCAACTCACTGAGCTTGGGGTCGAGAGAGCGCCCGCACCGTAACAATATATACAGGGTGTTTCACTCAAAGTGGGGCCGGCGCGCGGCACACTTGCCAACTCACTGAGCTCGGGGTCGAGAGAGCACCCGCACCATAACAATATATACAGGGTGTTTCACTCAAAGTGGGGCCGGCCGCGCGGCACACTTGCCAACTCACTGAGCTTGGGGTCGAGAGAGCGCCCGCACCGTAACAATATATACAGGGTTTTTCACTCAAAGTGGGGCCGGCGCGCGGCACACTTGCCAACTCACTGAGCTCGGGGTCGAGAGAGCGCCCGCACCGTAACAATATATACAGGGTGTTTCACTCAAAGTGGGGCCAGCCGCGCGGCACACATGCCAACTCACTGAGCTCGGGGTCGAGAGATCGCCAGCATCATAACAATATATACAGGGTGTTTCACTCAAAGTGGGGCCAGCCGCGCGGCACACATGCCAACTCACTGAGCTCGGGGTCGAGAGATCGCCCGCACCATAACAATATATACAGGGTGTTTCACTCAAAGTGGGGCCGGCCGCGCGGCACACATGCCAACTCACTGGGCTCGGGGTCGAGAGAGTGCCCGCACCGTATCAATATATACAGGGTGTTTCACTCAAAGTGGGGCCAGCCGCGCGGCACACATGCCAACTCACTGAGCTCGGGGTCGAGAGATCGCCCGCACCATAACAATATATACAGGGTGTTTCACTCAAAGTGGGGCCGGCCGCGCGCACACATACCAACTCACTGAAATCGGGGTCAAGAGAGCGCCCGCACCATAACAATATATACAGGGTGTTTCACTCAAAGTGGGGCCGGCCGCGCGGCACACTTGCCAACTCACTGAGCTCGGGGTTGAGAGAGCGCCCGTACCGTAACAATATATACAGGGTGTTTCACTCAAAGTGGGGCCGGCCGCGCAGCGCACATGCCAACTCACTGAGCTCGGGGTCGAGAGAGCGCCCGCACCATAACAATATATACAGGGTGTTTCACTCAAAGTGGGGACGGCCGCGCGGCGCACATGCCAACTCACTGAGCTCGGGGTCGAGAGAGCGCCCGCACCATAACAATATATACAGGGTGTTTCACTCAAAGTGGGGCCGGCCGCGCGGCACACTTGCCAACTCACTGAGCGCGGGGTCGAGAGAGCGCCCGCACCATAACAATATATACAGGGTGTTTCACTCAAAGTGGGGCCGGCCGCGCGGCACACTTGCCAACTCACTGAGCTCGGGGTCGAGAGAGCGCCCGCACCGTTACAATATATACAGGGTGTTTCACTCAAAGTGGGGCCGGCCGCGCGGCGCACATTGCCAACTCACTGAGCTCGGGGTCGAGAGAGCGCCCGCACCATAACAATATATACAGGGTGTTTCACTCAAAGTGGGGCCGGCCGCGCGGCACACTTGCCAACTCACTGAGCTCGGGGTCGAGAGAGCGCCCGCACCATAACAATATATACAGGGTGTTTCACTCAAAGTGGGGCCGGCCGCGCGGCACACTTGCCAACTCACTGAGCTCGGGGTCGAGAGAGCGCCCGCACCGTTACAATATATACAGGGTGTTTCACTCAAAGTGGGGCCGGCCGCGCGGCGCACATTGCCAACTCACTGAGCTCGGGGTCGAGAGAGCGCCCGCACCATAACAATATATACAGGGTGTTTCACTCAAAGTGGGGCCGGCCGCGCGGCGCACATTGCCAACTCACTGAGCTCGGGGTCGAGAGAGCGCCCGCACCATAACAATATATACAGGGTGTTTCACTCAAAGTGGGGCCGGCGCGCGCCGCACTTGCCAACTCACTGAGCTCGGGGTCGAGAGAGCGCCCGCACCATAACAATATATACAGGGTGGTTAACTCAAAGTGGGGCCGGCCGCGCGGCGCACATGCCAACTCACTGAGCTCGGGGTCGAGAGAGCTCCCGCACCATAACAATATATACAGGGTGTTTCACTCAAAGTGGGGCCGGCCGCGCGGCACACTTGCCAACTCACTGAGCTCGGGGTCGAGAGAGCGCCCGCACCGTTACAATATATACAGGGTGTTTCACTCAAAGTGGGGCCAGCCGCGCGGCGCACATGCCAACTCACTGAGCTCGGGGTCGAGAGAGCGCCCGCACCGTAACAATATATACAGGGTGTTTCACTCAAAGTGCGCGGCACACATGCCAACTCACTGGGCTCGGGGTCGAGAGAGCGCCCGTACCGTTACAATATATACAGGGTGTTTCACTCAAAGTGGGGCCGGCCGCGCGGCACACATGCCAACTCACTGAGCTCGGGGTCGAGAGAGCGCTCGTACCATAACAATATATACAGGGTGTTTCACTCAAAGTGGGGCCGGCGCGCGCCGCACTTGCCAACTCACTGAGCTCGGGGTCGAGAGAGCGCCCGCACCATAACAATACATAAAGCGTGTTTCACTCAAGGTGGGGCCGGCCACGCGGCACACTTGCCAACTCACTGAGCTCGGGGTCGAGAGAGCGCCCGCACCATAACAATATATACAGGGTGTTTCACTCAAAGTGGGGCCGGCGCGCGCCGCACTTGCCAACTCACTGAGATCGGGGACGAGAGAGCGCCCGCACCATAACAATATATACAGGGTGTTTCACTCAAAGTGGGGCCGGCCGCGCGGCGCACATACCAACCCACTGAGCTCGGGGTCGAGAGAGAGCGCCCGCACCGTAACAATATATAAAGCGTGTTTCACTCAAAGTGGGGCCGGCCGCGCGGCACACTTGCCAACTCACTGAGCTCGGGGTCGAGAGAGCGCCCGCACCGTAACAATATATACAGGGTGTTTCACTCAAAGTGGGGCCGGTCGCGCGGGGCACATGCCAACTCACTGAGCTCGGGGTCGAGAGAGCGCCCGCACCATAACAATATATACAGGGTGTTTCACTCAAAGTGGGGCCGGCCGCGCGGCACACTTGCCAACTCACTGAGCTCGGGGTTGAGAGAGCGCCCGTACCGTAACAATATATACAGGGTGTTTCACTCAAAGTGGGGCCGGCCGCGCAGCGCACATGCCAACTCACTGAGCTCGGGGTCGAGAGAGCGCCCGCACCATAACAATATATACAGGGTGGTTCACTCAAAGTGGGGTCGGCCGCGCGGCACACTTGCCAACTCACTGAGCTCGGGGTCGAGAGAGCGCCCGCACTATAACAATATATACAGGGTGTTTCACTCAAAGTGGGGCCGGCCGCGCAGGGCACATGCCAACTCACTGAGCTCGGGGTCGAGAGAGCGCCCGCAACATAACAATATATACAGGGTGTTTCACTCAAAGTGGGGACGGCCGCGTGGCGCACATGCCAACTCACTGAGCTCGGGGTCGAGAGAGCGCTCGTACCATAACAATATATATAGGGTGTTTCACTCAAAGTGGGGCCGGCGCGCGCCGCACTTGCCAACTCACTGAGCTCGGGGTCGAGAGAGCGCCCGCACCATAACAATATATAAAGCGTGTTTCACTCAAGGTGGGGCCGGCCGCGCGGCGCACATACCAACCCACTGAGCTCGGGGTCGAGAGAGAGCGCCCGCACCGTAACAATATATAAAGCGTGTTTCACTCAAAGTGGGGCCGGCCGCGCGGCACATTTGCCAACTCACTGAGCTCGGGGTCGAGAGAGCGCCTGCACCATAAAAATATATACAGGGTGTTTCACTCAAAGTGGGGCCGGCCGCGCAGCGCACATGCCAACTCACTGAGCTCGGGGTCGAGAGAGCGCCCGCACCATAACAATATATAAAGCGTGTTTCACTCAAGGTGGGGCCGGCCGCGCGGCACACATGCCAACTCACTGAGCTCGGGGTCGAGAGAGCGCCCGCACCATAACAATATATACAGGGTGTTTCACTCAAAGTGAGAGCGCCCGCACCGTAACAATATATAAAGCGTGTTTCACTCAAAGTGGGGCCGGCCGCGCGGCACACTTGCCAACTCACTGAGCTCGGGGTCGAGAGAGCGCCTGCACCATAACAATATATACAGGGTGTTTCACTCAAAGTGGGGCCGGCCGCGCAGCGCACATGCCACCTCACTGAGCTCGGGGTCGAGAGAGCGCCCGCACCATAACAATATATACAGGGTGTTTCACTCAAAGTGGGGCCGGTCGCGCGGGGCACATGCCAACTCACTGAGCTCGGGGTCGAGAGAGCGCCCGCACCATAACAATATATACAGGGTGTTTCACTCAAAGTGGGGCCGGCCGCGCGGCACACTTGCCAACTCACTGAGCTCGGGGTCGAGAGAGCGCCTGAACCATAACAATATATACAGGGTGTTTCACTCAAAGTGGGGCCGGCCGCGCGGCACACATGCCAACTCACTGAGCTCGGGGTCGAGAGAGCGCCCGCACCATAACAATATATACAGGGTGTTTCACTCAAAGTGGGGCCGGCCGCGCGGCACACTTGCCAACTCACTGAGCTCGGGGTCGAGAGAGCGCCCGCACCATAACAATATATACAGGGTGTTTCACTCAAAGTGCACGGCACACTTGCCAACTCACTGAGCTCGGGGTTGAGAGATCGCCCGCACCATAACAATATATAAAGCGTGTTTCACTCAAAGTGGGGCCGGCCGCGCGGCACACTTGCCAACTCACTGAGCTCGGGGTCGAGAGAGCGCCCGCACCGTAACAATATATACAGTGTGGTTAACTCAAAGTGGGGCCGGCCGAGCGGCGCACATACCAACTCACTGAGCTCGGGGTCGAGAGAGCGCCCGCACCATAACAATATATACAGGGTGTTTCACTCAAAGTTGGGCCGGCCGCGCGGCACACTTGCCAACTCACTGAGCTCGGGGTCGAGAGAGCGTCCGCACCGTTACAATATATACAGAGTGTTTCACTCAAAGTGGGGCCGGCCGCGCGGCACACTTGCCAACTCACTGAGCTCGGGGTCGAGAGAGCGCCCGCACCGTAACAATATATACTGGGTGTTTCACTCAAAGTGGGGCCGGCCGCGCGGCACTCATGCCAACTCACTGAGCTCGGGGTCGAGAGAGCGCTCGTACCGTAACAATATATACAGGGTGTTTCACTCAAAGTGGGGCCGGCCGCGCGGCGCACATGCCAACTCACTGAGCTCGATGTCGAGAGAGCGCCCGCACCATAACAATATATACAGGGTGTTTCACTCAAAGTGGGGCCGGCCGCGCGGCGCACATGCCAACTCACTGAGCTCGGGGTCGAGAGAGCGCTCGTACCGTAACAATATATACAGGGTGTTTCACTCAAAGTGGGGCCGGCCGCGCGGCGCACATGCCAACTCACTGAGCTCGGGGTCGAGAGAGCGCTCGTACCGTAACAATATATACAGCGTGTTTCACTCAAAGTGCGCGGCACACATACCAACTCCCTGAGCTCGGGGTCGAGAGAGCGCTCGTACCGTAACAAAATATACAGAGTGTTTCACTCAAAGTGGGGCGGGCCGCGCGGCGCACATGCCAACTCACTGAGCTCGGGGTCGAGAGAGCGCGCGCACCGTAACAATATATACAGGGTAATTCACTCAAAGTGCGCGGCGCACATTGCCAACTCACTGAGCTCGGGGTCGAGAGAGAGCGCCCGCACCGTAACAATATATACAGGGTGTTTCACTCAAAGTGGGGCCGGCCGCGCGGCGCACATGCCAACTCACTGAGCTCGGGGTCGAGAGAGCGCCCGTACCGTTACAATATATACAGGGTTTTTCACTCAAAGTGGGGCCGGCCGCGCGGCACACATGCCAACTCACTGAGCTCGGGGTCGAGAGAGCGCTCGTACCGTAACAATATATACAGGGTAATTCACTCAAAGTGCGCGGCGCACATTGCCAACTCACTGAGCTCGGGGTCGAGAGAGCGCCCGCACCGTAACAATATATACAGGGTGTTTCACTCAAAGTGCGCGGCGCACATTGCCAACTCACTGAGCTCGGGGTCGAGAGAGAGCGCCCGCACCGTAACAATATATACAGGGTGTTTCACTCAAAGTGGGGCCGGCCGCGGCGCACTTGCCAACTCACTGAGCTCGGGGTCGAGAGAGCGCCCGCACCGTTACAATATATACAGGATGTTTCACTCAAAGTGGGGCCGGCCGCGCGGCACACTTGCCAACTCACTGAGCTCGGGGTCGAGAGAGCTCCCGCACCATAACAATATATACAGGGTGTTTCACTCAAAGTGCGGCCGGCCACGCAGCGCACATGCCAACTCACTGAGCTCGGGGTCGAGTGAGCTCCCGCACCATAACAATATATACAGGGTGTTTCACTCAAAGTGGGGCCGGCCGCGCGGCGCACATGCCAACGCACTGAGCTCGGGGTCGAGAGAGCGCCCGCACCGTAACAATATATACAGGGTGTTTCACTCAAAGTGGGGCCGGCCGCGCGGCGCACATGCCAACTCACTAAGCTCGGGGTCGAGAGAGCGCTCGTACCGTAACAATATATACAGGGTGTTTCACTCAAAGTGGGGCCGGCCGCGCGGCACACTTGCCAACTCACTGAGCTCGGGGTCGAGAGAGCTCCCGCACCATAACAATATATACAGGGTGTTTCACTCAAAGTGCGCGGCACACATACCAACTCCCTGAGCTCGGGGTCGAGAGAGCGCTCGTACCGTAACAATATATACAGGGTGTTTCACTCAAAGTGGGGCCGGCCGCGCGGCGCACATGCCAACTCACTGAGCTCGGGGTCGAGAGAGCGCGCGCACCGTAACAATATATACAGGGTGTTTCACTCAAAGTGCGCGGCGCACATGCCAACTCACTGAGCTCGGGGTCGAGAGAGAGCGCCCGCACCGTAACAATATATACAGGGTGTTTCACTCAAAGTGGGGCCGGCCGCGCGGCGCACATGCCAACTCACTGAGCTCGGGGTCGAGAGAGCGCCCGTACCGTTACAATATATACAGGGTGTTTCACTCAAAGTGGGGCCGGCCACGCGGCACACTTGCCAACTCACTGAGCTCGGGGTCGAGAGAGCGCTCGTACCGTAACAATATATACAGGGTGTTTCACTCAAAGTGGGGCCGGCCGCGCGGTGCACATGCCAACTCACTGAGCTCGGGGTCGAGAGAGCGCCCGCACCATAACAATATATACAGGGTGTTTCACTCAAAGTGGGGCCGGCCGCGTGGCACACTTGCCAACTCACTGAGCTCGGGGTCGAGAGAGCGCCCACACCGTTACAATATATACAGGGTGTTTCACTCAAAGTGGGGCCGGCCGCGCGGCACACTTGCCAACTCACTGAGCTCGGGGTCGAGAGAGCGCTCGTACCGTAACAATATATACAGGGTGTTTCACTCAAAGTGGGGCCGGCCGCGCGGTGCACATGCCAACTCACTGAGCTCGGGGTCGAGAGAGCGCCCGTACCGTTACAATATATACAGGATGTTTCACTCAAGGTGGGGCCGGCCGCGCGGCACACATGCCAACTCACTGAGCTCGGGGTCGAGAGAGTGCCCGCACCATAACAATATATACAGGGTGTTTCACTCAAAGTGGGGCCGGCCGCGCGGCACACATGCCAACTCACTGAGCTCGGGGTCGATAGAGCGCCCGTACCATAACAATATATACAGGGTGTTTCACTCAAAGTGGGGCCGGCCGCGCGGCGCACATGCCAACTCACTGAGCTCGGGGTCGAGAGAGCGCCCGCACCGTAACAATATATACAGGGTGTTTCACTCAAAGTGGGGCCGGCCGCGCGGTGCACATGCCAACTCACTGAGCTCGGGGTCGAGAGACCGCCCGCACCGTAACAATATATACAGGGTGTTTCACTCAAAGTGCGCGGCGCACATGCCAACTCACTGAGCTCGGGGTCGAGAGAGCGCCCGCACCGTAACAATATATACAGGGTGTTTCACTCAAAGTGCGCGGCGCACATGCCAACTCACTGAGCTCGGGGTCAAGAGAGCGCCCGCACCGTAACAATATATACAGGGTGTTTCACTCAAAGTGGGGCCGGCCGCGCGGCACACATGCCAACTCACTGAGCTCGGGGTCGATAGAGCGCCCGTACCATAACAATATATACAGGGTGTTTCACTCAAAGTGGGGCCGGCCGCGCGGCACACATGCCAACTCACTGAGCTCGGGGTCAAGAGAGCGCCCGCACCGTAACAATATATACAGGGTGTTTCACTCAAAGTGGGGCCGGCCGCGCGGCACACATGCCAACTCACTGAGCTCGGGGTCGAGAAAGCGCCCGCACCGTAACAATATATACAGGGTGTTTCACTAAAAGTGCGCGTCGCACATGCCAACTCACTGAGCTCGGGGTCAAGAGAGCGCCCGCACCATAACAATATATACAGGGTGTTTCACTCAAAGCGGGGCCGACCGCGCGGCGCACATGCCAACTCACTGAGCTCGGGGTCGAGAGAGCGCCATCACCATAACAATATATACAGGCTGTTTCACTCAAAGTGGGGCCGGCCGCGCGCACACATACCAACTCACTGAGCTCGGGGTCAAGAGAGCGCCCGCACCGTAACAATATATACAGGGTGTTTCACTCAAGGTGGGGCCGGCCGCGCGGCACACTTGCCAACTCACTGAGCTCAGGGTCAAGAGAGCGCCCGCACCATAACAATATATACAGGGGGTTTCACTCAAAGCGGGGCCGGCCGCGCGGCACACATGCCAACTCACTGAGCTCGGGGTCGAGAGAGCGCCCGCACCGTAACAATATATACAGGGTGTTTCACTCAAAGTGCGCGGCGCACTTGCCAACTCACTGAGCTCGGGGTCGAGAGAGCGCCCGCACCGTAACAATATATACAGGGTGTTTCACTCAAAGTGCGCGGTGCACTTGCCAACTCACTGAGCTCGGGGTTGAGAGAGCGCCCGCACCGTAACAATATATACAGGGTGTTTCACTCAAAGTGGGGCCGGCCGCGCGGCGCACATGCCAACTCACTGAGCTCGGGGCGGAGAGAGCGCCAGCACCATAACAATATATACAGGGTGTTTCACTCAAAGTGGGGCCGGCCGCGCGGCACACATGCCAACTCACTGAGCTCGGGGTCGAGAGAGCGCCTGCACCATAACAATATATACAGGGTGTTTCACTCAAAGTGGGGCCGGCCGCGCGGCACACATGCCAACTCACTGCGCTCGGGGTCGAGAGAGCGCTCGTACCGTTACAATATATACAGGGTGCTTCACTCAAAGTGGGGCCGGCCGCGCAGCGCACATGCCAACTCACTGAGCTCGGGGTCGAGAGAGCGCGCGCACCGTAACAATATATACAGGGTGTTTCACTCAAAGTGGGGCCGGCCGCGCGGCACACTTGCCAACTCACTGAGCTCGGGGTCGAGAGAGCGCCCGCACCATAACAATATATACAGGGTGTTTCACTCAAAGTGGGGCCGGCGCGCGCCGCACTTGCCAACTCACTGAGCTCGGGGTCGAGAGAGCGCCCGCACCGTAACAATATATACAGGGTGTTTCACTCAAAGTGCGCGGCACACATGCCAACTCACTGAGCTCGGGGTCGAGAGAGCGCCCGTACCGTAACAATATATACAGGGTGTTTCACTCAAAGTGGGGCCGGCCGCGCGGCACACATGCCAACTCACTGAGCTCGGGGTCGAGAGAGCGCCCGTACCGTAACAATATATACAGGGTGTTTCACTCAAAGTGGGGCCGGCGCGCGCCGCACTTGCCAACTCACTGAGCACGGGGTCGAGAGAGCGCCCGTACCGTAACAATATATACAGGGTGTTTCACTCAAAGTGGGGCCGGCCGCGCGGCACACTTGCCAACTCACTGAGCTCGGGGTCAAGAGAGCGCCCGCACCATAACAATATATACAGGGTGTTTCACTCAAAGTGCGCGGCACACTTGCCAACTCACTGAGCTCGGGGTCAAGAGAGCGCCCGCACCATAACAATATATACAGGGTGTTTCACTCAAAGTGCGCGGCGCACTTGCCAACACACTGAGCTCGGGGTCGAGAGATCGCCCGCACCATAACAATATATACAGGGTGTTTCACTCAAAGTGGGGCCGGCCGCGCGGCACACATGCCAACTCACTGAGCTCGGGGTCGAGAGATCGCCCGCACCATAACAATATATACAGGGTGTTTCACTCAAAGTGGGGCCGGCCGCGCGCACACATACCAACTCACTGAGCTCGGGGTCAAGAGAGCGCCCGCACCGTAACAATATATACAGGGTGTTTCACTCAAGGTGGGGCCGGCCGCGCGGTGCACATGCCAACTCCCTGAGCTCGGGGTCGAGAGAGCGCCCGCACCGTAACAATATATACAGGGTGTTTCACTCAAAGTGGGGCCGGCCGCGCAGCGCACATGCCAACTCACTGATCTCGGGGTCGAGAGAGCGCCCGTACCGTAACAATATATACAGGGTGTTTCACTCAAAGTGGGGCCGGCCGCGCGGCACACATGCCAACTCACTGAGCTCGGGGTCGAGAGAGCGCCCGCACCATAACAATATATACAGGGTGTTTCACTCAAAGTGGGGCCGGCCGCGCGGCACACTTGCCAACTCACTGAGCTCGGGGTCGAGAGAGCGCCCGCACCGTTACAATATATACAGGGTGTTTCACTCAAAGTGGGGCCGGCCGCGCGGCACACATGCCAACTCACTGAGCTCGGGGTCGAGAGATCGCCCGCACCATAACAATATATACAGGGTGTTTCACTCAAAGTGGGGCCGGCCGCGCGCACACATACCAACTCACTGAGCTCGGGGTCAAGAGAGCGCCCGCACCATAACAATATATACAGGGTGTTCCACTCAAAGTGGGGCCGGCCGCGCGGAACACTTGCCAACTCACTGAGCTCGGGGTCGAGAGAGCGCTCGCACCATAACAATATATACAGGGTGTTTCACTCAAAGTGGGGCCGGCCACGCGGCGCACTTGCCAACTCACTGAGCTCGGGGTCGAGAGAGCGCCCGCACCGTAACAATATATACAGGGTGTTTCACTCAAAGTGGGGCCGGCGCGCGGCACACTTGCCAACTCACTGAGCTCGGGGTCGAGAGAGCGCCCGCACCGTAACAATATATACAGGGTGTTTCACTCAAAGTGCGCGGCGCACTTGCCAACTCACTGAGCTCGGGGTCGAGAGAGCGCCCGCACCGTAACAATATATACAGGGTGTTTCACTCAAAGTGCGCGGCACACTTGCCAACTCACTGAGCTCGGGGTCGAGAGAGCGCCCGCACCGTAACAATATATACAGGGTGTTTCACTCAAAGTGCGCGGCGCACTTGCCAACTCACTGAGCTCGGGGTCGAGAGAGCGCCCGCACCATAACAATATATACAGGGTGTTTCACTCAAAGTGGGGCCGGCCGCGCGGCACACTTGCCAACTCACTGAGCTTGGGGTCGAGAGAGCGCCCGCACCGTAACAATATATACAGGGTGTTTCACTCAAAGTGGGGCCGGCGCACGGCACACTTGCCAACTCACTGAGCTCGGGGTCGAGAGAGCGCCCGCACCGTAACAATATATACAGGGTGTTCCACTCAAAGTGGGGCCGGCCGCGCGGAACACTTGCCAACTCACTGAGCTTGGGGTCGAGAGAGCGCCCGCACCGTAACAATATATACAGGGTGTTTCACTCAAAGTGGGGCCGGCCGCGCGGCGCACATGCCAACGCACTGAGCTCGGGGTCGAGAGAGCGCCCGCACCGTAACAATATATACAGGGTGTTTCACTCAAAGTGGGGCCGGCCGCGCGGCGCACATGCCAACTCACTAAGCTCGGGGTCGAGAGAGCGCTCGTACCGTAACAATATATACAGGGTGTTTCACTCAAAGTGGGGCCGGCCGCGCGGCACACTTGCCAACTCACTGAGCTCGGGGTCGAGAGAGCTCCCGCACCATAACAATATATACAGGGTGTTTCACTCAAAGTGCGCGGCACACATACCAACTCCCTGAGCTCGGGGTCGAGAGAGCGCTCGTACCGTAACAATATATACAGGGTGTTTCACTCAAAGTGGGGCCGGCCGCGCGGCGCACATGCCAACTCACTGAGCTCGGGGTCGAGAGAGCGCGCGCACCGTAAAAATATATACAGGGTGTTTCACTCAAAGTGCGCGGCGCACATGCCAACTCACTGAGCTCGGGGTCGAGAGAGAGCGCCCGCACCGTAACAATATATACAGGGTGTTTCACTCAAAGTGGGGCCGGCCGCGCGGCGCACATGCCAACTCACTGAGCTCGGGGTCGAGAGAGCGCCCGTACCGTTACAATATATACAGGGTGTTTCACTCAAAGTGGGGCCGGCCACGCGGCACACTTGCCAACTCACTGAGCTCGGGGTCGAGAGAGCGCTCGTACCGTAACAATATATACAGGGTGTTTCACTCAAAGTGGGGCCGGCCGCGCGGTGCACATGCCAACTCACTGAGCTCGGGGTCGAGAGAGCGCCCGCACCATAACAATATATACAGGGTGTTTCACTCAAAGTGGGGCCGGCCGCGTGGCACACTTGCCAACTCACTGAGCTCGGGGTCGAGAGAGCGCCCACACCGTTACAATATATACAGGGTGTTTCACTCAAAGTGGGGCCGGTCGCACGGCACACTTGCCAACTCACTGAGCTCGGGGTCGAGAGAGCGCTCGTACCGTAACAATATATACAGGGTGTTTCACTCAAAGTGGGGCCGGCCGCGCGGTGCACATGCCAACTCACTGAGCTCGGGGTCGAGAGAGCGCCCGTACCGTTACAATATATACAGGGTGTTTCACTCAAAGTGGGGCCGGCCGCGCGGCACACATGCCAACTCACTGAGCTCGGGGTCGAGAGAGTGCCCGCACCATAACAATATATACAGGGTGTTTCACTCAAAGTGGGGCCGGCCGCGCGGCACACATGCCAACTCACTGAGCTCGGGGTCGATAGAGCGCCCGTACCATAACAATATATACAGGGTGTTTCACTCAAAGTGGGGCCGGCCGCGCGGCGCACATGCCAACTCACTGAGCTCGGGGTCGAGAGAGCGCCCGCACCGTAACAATATATACAGGGTGTTTCACTCAAAGTGGGGCCGGCCGCGCGGTGCACATGCCAACTCACTGAGCTCGGGGTCGAGAGAGCGCCCGCACCGTAACAATATATACAGGGTGTTTCACTCAAAGTGCGCGGCGCACATGCCAACTCACTGAGCTCGGGGTCGAGAGAGCGCCCGCACCGTAACAATATATACAGGGTGTTTCACTCAAAGTGCGCGGCGCACATGCCAACTCACTGAGCTCGGGGTCAAGAGAGCGCCCGCACCGTAACAATATATACAGGGTGTTTCACTCAAAGTGGGGCCGGCCGCGCGGCACACATGCCAACTCACTGAGCTCGGGGTCGATAGAGCGCCCGTACCATAACAATATATACAGGGTGTTTCACTCAAAGTGGGGCCGGCCGCGCGGCACACATGCCAACTCACTGAGCTCGGGGTCGATAGAGCGCCCGTACCATAACAATATATACAGGGTGTTTCACTCAAAGTGGGGCCGGCCGCGCGGCACACATGCCAACTCACTGAGCTCGGGGTCAAGAGAGCGCCCGCACCATAACAATATATACAGGGTGTTTCACTCAAAGCGGGGCCGGCCGCGCGGCGCACATGCCAACTCACTGAGCTCGGGGTCGAGAGAGCGCCCGCACCATAACAATATATACAGGGTGTTTCACTCAAAGTGGGGCCGGCCGCGCGCACACATACCAACTCACTGAGCTCGGGGTCAAGAGAGCGCCCGCACCGTAACAATATATACAGGTTGTTTCACTCAAGGTGGGGCCGGCCGCGCGGCACACTTGCCAACTCACTGAGCTCGGGGTCAAGAGAGCGCCCGCACCATAACAATATATACAGGGGGTTTCACTCAAAGCGGGGCCGGCCGCGCGGCACACATGCCAACTCACTGAGCTCGGGGTCGAGAGAGCGCCCGCACCGTAACAATATATACAGGGTGTTTCACTCAAAGTGCGCGGCGCACTTGCCAACTCACTGAGCTCGGGGTCGAGAGAGCGCCCGCACCGTAACAATATATACAGGGTGTTTCACTCAAAGTGCGCGGTGCACTTGCCAACTCACTGAGCTCGGGGTTGAGAGAGCGCCCGCACCGTAACAATATATACAGGGTGTTTCACTCAAAGTGGGGCCGGCCGCGCGGCGCACATGCCAACTCACTGAGCTCGGGGCGGAGAGAGCGCCAGCACCATAACAATATATACAGGGTGTTTCACTCAAAGTGGGGCCGGCCGCGCGGCACACATGCCAACTCACTGAGCTCGGGGTCGAGAGAGCGCCTGCACCATAACAATATATACAGGGTGTTTCACTCAAAGTGGGGCCGGCCGCGCGGCACACATGCCAACTCACTGCGCTCGGGGTCGAGAGAGCGCTCGTACCGTTACAATATATATAGGGTGCTTCACTCAAAGTGGGGCCGGCCGCGCAGCGCACATGCCAACTCACTGAGCTCGGGGTCGAGAGAGCGCGCGCACCGTAACAATATATACAGGGTGTTTCACTCAAAGTGGGGCCGGCCGCGCGGCACACTTGCCAACTCACTGAGCTCGGGGTCGAGAGAGCGCCCGCACCATAACAATATATACAGGGTGTTTCACTCAAAGTGGGGCCGGCGCGCGCCGCACTTGCCAACTCACTGAGCTCGGGGTCGAGAGAGCGCCCGCACCGTAACAATATATACAGGGTGTTTCACTCAAAGTGCGCGGCACACATGCCAACTCACTGAGCTCGGGGTCGAGAGAGCGCCCGTACCGTAACAATATATACAGGGTGTTTCACTCAAAGTGGGGCCGGCCGCGCGGCACACATGCCAACTCACTGAGCTCGGGGTCGAGAGAGCGCCCGTACCGTAACAATATATACAGGGTGTTTCACTCAAAGTGGGGCCGGCGCGCGCCGCACTTGCCAACTCACTGAGCACGGGGTCGAGAGAGTGCCCGTACCGTAACAATATATACAGGGTGTTTCACTCAAAGTGGGGCCGGCCGCGCGGCACACTTGCCAACTCACTGAGCTCGGGGTCAAGAGAGCGCCCGCACCATAACAATATATACAGGGTGTTTCACTCAAAGTGCGCGGCACACTTGCCAACTCACTGAGCTCGGGGTCAAGAGAGCGCCCGCACCATAACAATATATACAGGGTGTTTCACTCAAAGTGCGCGGCGCACTTGCCAACACACTGAGCTCGGGGTCGAGAGATCGCCCGCACCATAACAATATATACAGGGTGTTTCACTCAAAGTGGGGCCGGCCGCGCGGCACACATGCCAACTCACTGAGCTCGGGGTCGAGAGATCGCCCGCACCATAACAATATATACAGGGTGTTTCACTCAAAGTGGGGCCGGCCGCGCGCACACATACCAACTCACTGAGCTCGGGGTCAAGAGAGCGCCCGCACCGTAACAATATATACAGGGTGTTTCACTCAAGGTGGGGCCGGCCGCGCGGTGCACATGCCAACTCCCTGAGCTCGGGGTCGAGAGAGCGCCCGCACCGTAACAATATATACAGGGTGTTTCACTCAAAGTGGGGCCGGCCGCGCAGCGCACATGCCAACTCACTGATCTCGGGGTCGAGAGAGCGCCCGTACCGTAACAATATATACAGGGTGTTTCACTCAAAGTGGGGCCGGCCGCGCGGCACACATGCCAACTCACTGAGCTCGGGGTCGAGAGAGCGCCCGCACCATAACAATATATACAGGGTGTTTCACTCAAAGTGGGGCCGGCCGCGCGGCACACTTGCCAACTCACTGAGCTCGGGGTCGAGAGAGCGCCCGCACCGTTACAATATATACAGGGTGTTTCACTCAAAGTGGGGCCGGCCGCGCGGCACACATGCCAACTCACTGAGCTCGGGGTCGAGAGATCGCCCGCACCATAACAATATATACAGGGTGTTTCACTCAAAGTGGGGCCGGCCGCGCGCACACATACCAACTCACTGAGCTCGGGGTCAAGAGAGCGCCCGCACCATAACAATATATACAGGGTGTTCCACTCAAAGTGGGGCCGGCCGCGCGGAACACTTGCCAACTCACTGAGCTCGGGGTCGAGAGAGCGCTCGCACCATAACAATATATACAGGGTGTTTCACTCAAAGTGGGGCCGGCCACGCGGCGCACTTGCCAACTCACTGAGCTCGGGGTCGAGAGAGCGCCCGCACCGTAACAATATATACAGGGTGTTTCACTCAAAGTGGGGCCGGCGCGCGGCACACTTGCCAACTCACTGAGCTCGGGGTCGAGAGAGCGCCCGCACCGTAACAATATATACAGGGTGTTTCACTCAAAGTGCGCGGCGCACTTGCCAACTCACTGAGCTCGGGGTCGAGAGAGCGCCCGCACTGTAACAATATATACAGGGTGTTTCACTCAAAGTGCGCGGCACACTTGCCAACTCACTGAGCTCGGGGTCGAGAGAGCGCCCGCACCGTAACAATATATACAGGGTGTTTCACTCAAAGTGCGCGGCGCACTTGCCAACTCACTGAGCTCGGGGTCGAGAGAGCGCCCGCACCATAACAATATATACAGGGTGTTTCACTCAAAGTGGGGCCGGCCGCGCGGCACACTTGCCAACTCACTGAGCTTGGGGTCGAGAGAGCGCCCGCACCGTAACAATATATACAGGGTGTTTCACTCAAAGTGGGGCCGGCGCACGGCACACTTGCCAACTCACTGAGCTCGGGGTCGAGAGAGCGCCCGCACCGTAACAATATATACAGGGTGTTCCACTCAAAGTGGGGCCGGCCGCGCGGAACACTTGCCAACTCACTGAGCTTGGGGTCGAGAGAGCGCCCGCACCGTAACAATATATACAGGGTGTTTCACTCAAAGTGGGGCCGGCCGCGCGGCGCACATGCCAACGCACTGAGCTCGGGGTCGAGAGAGCGCCCGCACCGTAACAATATATACAGGGTGTTTCACTCAAAGTGGGGCCGGCCGCGCGGCGCACATGCCAACTCACTAAGCTCGGGGTCGAGAGAGCGCTCGTACCGTAACAATATATACAGGGTGTTTCACTCAAAGTGGGGCCGGCCGCGCGGCACACTTGCCAACTCACTGAGCTCGGGGTCGAGAGAGCTCCCGCACCATAACAATATATACAGGGTGTTTCACTCAAAGTGCGCGGCACACATACCAACTCCCTGAGCTCGGGGTCGAGAGAGCGCTCGTACCGTAACAATATATACAGGGTGTTTCACTCAAAGTGGGGCCGGCCGCGCGGCGCACATGCCAACTCACTGAGCTCGGGGTCGAGAGAGCGCGCGCACCGTAAAAATATATACAGGGTGTTTCACTCAAAGTGCGCGGCGCACATGCCAACTCACTGAGCTCGGGGTCGAGAGAGAGCGCCCGCACCGTAACAATATATACAGGGTGTTTCACTCAAAGTGGGGCCGGCCGCGCGGCGCACATGCCAACTCACTGAGCTCGGGGTCGAGAGAGCGCCCGTACCGTTACAATATATACAGGGTGTTTCACTCAAAGTGGGGCCGGCCACGCGGCACACTTGCCAACTCACTGAGCTCGGGGTCGAGAGAGCGCTCGTACCGTAACAATATATACAGGGTGTTTCACTCAAAGTGGGGCCGGCCGCGCGGTGCACATGCCAACTCACTGAGCTCGGGGTCGAGAGAGCGCCCGCACCATAACAATATATACAGGGTGTTTCACTCAAAGTGGGGCCGGCCGCGTGGCACACTTGCCAACTCACTGAGCTCGGGGTCGAGAGAGCGCCCACACCGTTACAATATATACAGGGTGTTTCACTCAAAGTGGGGCCGGCCGCACGGCACACTTGCCAACTCACTGAGCTCGGGGTCGAGAGAGCGCTCGTACCCTAACAATATATACAGGGTGTTTCACTCAAAGTGGGGCCGGCCGCGCGGTGCACATGCCAACTCACTGAGCTCGGGGTCGAGAGAGCGCCCGTACCGTTACAATATATACAGGGTGTTTCACTCAAAGTGGGGCCGGCCGCGCGGCACACATGCCAACTCACTGAGCTCGGGGTCGAGAGAGTGCCCGCACCATAACAATATATACAGGGTGTTTCACTCAAAGTGGGGCCGGCCGCGCGGCACACATGCCAACTCACTGAGCTCGGGGTCGATAGAGCGCCCGTACCATAACAATATATACAGGGTGTTTCACTCAAAGTGGGGCCGGCCGCGCGGCGCACATGCCAACTCACTGAGCTCGGGGTCGAGAGAGCGCCCGCACCGTAACAATATATACAGGGTGTTTCACTCAAAGTGGGGCCGGCCGCGCGGTGCACATGCCAACTCACTGAGCTCGGGGTCGAGAGAGCGCCCGCACCGTAACAATATATACAGGGTGTTTCACTCAAAGTGCGCGGCGCACATGCCAACTCACTGAGCTCGGGGTCGAGAGAGCGCCCGCACCGTAACAATATATACAGGGTGTTTCACTCAAAGTGCGCGGCGCACATGCCAACTCACTGAGCTCGGGGTCAAGAGAGCGCCCGCACCGTAACAATATATACAGGGTGTTTCACTCAAAGTGGGGCCGGCCGCGCGGCACACATGCCAACTCACTGAGCTCGGGGTCGATAGAGCGCCCGTACCATAACAATATATACAGGGTGTTTCACTCAAAGTGGGGCCGGCCGCGCGGCACACATGCCAACTCACTGAGCTCGGGGTCAAGAGAGCGCCCGCACCGTAACAATATATACAGGGTGTTTCACTCAAAGTGGGGCCGGCCGCGCGGCACAAATGCCAACTCACTGAGCTCGGGGTCGAGAAAGCGCCCGCACCGTAACAATATATACAGGGTGTTTCACTAAAAGTGCGCGTCGCACATGCCAACTCACTGAGCTCGGGGTCAAGAGAGCGCCCGCACCATAACAATATATACAGGGTGTTTCACTCAAAGCGGGGCCGGCCGCGCGGCGCACATGCCAACTCACTGAGCTCGGGGTCGAGAGAGCGCCCGCACCATAACAATATATACAGGGTGTTTCACTCAAAGTGGGGCCGGCCGCGCGCACACATACCAACTCACTGAGCTCGGGGTCAAGAGAGCGCCCGCACCGTAACAATATATACAGGGTGTTTCACTCAAGGTGGGGCCGGCCGCGCGGCACACTTGCCAACTCACTGAGCTCGGGGTCAAGAGAGCGCCCGCACCATAACAATATATACAGGGGGTTTCACTCAAAGCGGGGCCGGCCGCGCGGCACACATGCCAACTCACTGAGCTCGGGGTCGAGAGAGCGCCCGCACCGTAACAATATATACAGGGTGTTTCACTCAAAGTGCGCGGCGCACTTGCCAACTCACTGAGCTCGGGGTCGAGAGAGCGCCCGCACCGTAACAATATATACAGGGTGTTTCACTCAAAGTGCGCGGTGCACTTGCCAACTCACTGAGCTCGGGGTTGAGAGAGCGCCCGCACCGTAACAATATATACAGGGTGTTTCACTCAAAGTGGGGCCGGCCGCGCGGCGCACATGCCAACTCACTGAGCTCGGGGCGGAGAGAGCGCCAGCACCATAACAATATATACAGGGTGTTTCACTCAAAGTGGGGCCGGCCGCGCGGCACACATGCCAACTCACTGAGCTCGGGGTCGAGAGAGCGCCTGCACCATAACAATATATACAGGGTGTTTCACTCAAAGTGGGGCCGGCCGCGCGGCACACATGCCAACTCACTGCGCTCGGGGTCGAGAGAGCGCTCGTACCGTTACAATATATACAGGGTGCTTCACTCAAAGTGGGGCCGGCCGCGCAGCGCACATGCCAACTCACTGAGCTCGGGGTCGAGAGAGCGCGCGCACCGTAACAATATATACAGGGTGTTTCACTCAAAGTGGGGCCGGCCGCGCGGCACACTTGCCAACTCACTGAGCTCGGGGTCGAGAGAGCGCCCGCACCATAACAATATATACAGGGTGTTTCACTCAAAGTGGGGCCGGCGCGCGCCGCACTTGCCAACTCACTGAGCTCGGGGTCGAGAGAGCGCCCGCACCGTAACAATATATACAGGGTCGTTCACTCAAAGTGCGCGGCACACATGCCAACTCACTGAGCTCGGGGTCGAGAGAGCGCCCGTACCGTAACAATATATACAGGGTGTTTCACTCAAAGTGGGGCCGGCCGCGCGGCACACATGCCAACTCACTGAGCTCGGGGTCGAGAGAGCGCCCGTACCGTAACAATATATACAGGGTGTTTCACTCAAAGTGGGGCCGGCGCGCGCCGCACTTGCCAACTCACTGAGCTCGGGGTCGAGAGAGCGCCCGTACCGTAACAATATATACAGGGTGTTTCACTCAAAGTGGGGCCGGCCGCGCGGCACACTTGCCAACTCACTGAGCTCGGGGTCAAGAGAGCGCCCGCACCATAACAATATATACAGGGTGTTTCACTCAAAGTGCGCGGCACACTTGCCAACTCACTGAGCTCGGGGTCAAGAGAGCGCCCGCACCATAACAATATATACAGGGTGTTTCACTCAAAGTGCGCGGCGCACTTGCCAACACACTGAGCTCGGGGTCGAGAGATCGCCCGCACCATAACAATATATACAGGGTGTTTCACTCAAAGTGGGGCCGGCCGCGCGGCACACATGCCAACTCACTGAGCTCGGGGTCGAGAGATCGCCCGCACCATAACAATATATACAGGGTGTTTCACTCAAAGTGGGGCCGGCCGCGCGCACACATACCAACTCACTGAGCTCGGGGTCAAGAGAGCGCCCGCACCGTAACAATATATACAGGGTGTTTCACTCAAGGTGGGGCCGGCCGCGCGGTGCACATGCCAACTCCCTGAGCTCGGGGTCGAGAGAGCGCCCGCACCGTAACAATATATACAGGGTGTTTCACTCAAAGTGGGGCCGGCCGCGCAGCGCACATGCCAACTCACTGATCTCGGGGTCGAGAGAGCGCCCGTACCGTAACAATATATACAGGGTGTTTCACTCAAAGTGGGGCCGGCCGCGCGGCACACATGCCAACTCACTGAGCTCGGGGTCGAGAGAGCGCCCGCACCATAACAATATATACAGGGTGTTTCACTCAAAGTGGGGCCGGCCGCGCGGCACACTTGCCAACTCACTGAGCTCGGGGTCGAGAGAGCGCCCGCACCGTTACAATATATACAGGGTGTTTCACTCAAAGTGGGGCCGGCCGCGCGGCACACATGCCAACTCACTGAGCTCGGGGTCGAGAGATCGCCCGCACCATAACAATATATACAGGGTGTTTCACTCAAAGTGGGGCCGGCCGCGCGCACACATACCAACTCACTGAGCTCGGGGTCAAGAGAGCGCCCGCACCATAACAATATATACAGGGTGTTCCACTCAAAGTGGGGCCGGCCGCGCGGAACACTTGCCAACTCACTGAGCTCGGGGTCGAGAGAGCGCCCGCACCATAACAATATATACAGGGTGTTTCACTCAAAGTGGGGCCGGCCACGCGGCGCACTTGCCAACTCACTGAGCTCGGGGTCGAGAGAGCGCCCGCACCGTAACAATATATACAGGGTGTTTCACTCAAAGTGGGGCCGGCGCGCGGCACAATTGCCAACTCACTGAGCTCGGGGTCGAGAGAGCGCCCGCACCGTAACAATATATACAGGGTGTTTCACTCAAAGTGCGCGGCGCACTTGCCAACTCACTGAGCTCGGGGTCGAGAGAGCGCCCGCACCGTAACAATATATACAGGGTGTTTCACTCAAAGTGCGCGGCACACTTGCCAACTCACTGAGCTCGGGGTCGAGAGAGCGCCCGCACCGTAACAATATATACAGGGTGTTTCACTCAAAGTGCGCGGCGCACTTGCCAACTCACTGAGCTCGGGGTCGAGAGAGCGCCCGCACCATAACAATATATACAGGGTGTTTCACTCAAAGTGGGGCCGGCCGCGCGGCACACTTGCCAACTCACTGAGCTTGGGGTCGAGAGAGCGCCCGCACCGTAACAATATATACAGGGTGTTTCACTCAAAGTGGGGCCGGCGCGCGGCACACTTGCCAACTCACTGAGCTCGGGGTCGAGAGAGCGCCCGCACCGTAACAATATATACAGGGTGTTCCACTCAAAGTGGGGCCGGCCGCGCGGAACACTTGCCAACTCACTGAGCTTGGGGTCGAGAGAGCGCCCGCACCGTAACAATATATACAGGGTGTTTCACTCAAAGTGGGGCCGGCGCGCGGCACACTTGCCAACTCACTGAGCTCGGGGTCGAGAGAGCACCCGCACCATAACAATATATACAGGGTGTTTCACTCAAAGTGGGGCCGGCCGCGCGGCACACTTGCCAACTCACTGAGCTTGGGGTCGAGAGAGCGCCCGCACCGTAACAATATATACAGGGTGTTTCACTCAAAGTGGGGCCGGCGCGCGGCACACTTGCCAACTCACTGAGCTCGGGGTCGAGAGAGCGCCCGCACCGTAACAATATATACAGGGTGTTTCACTCAAAGTGGGGCCAGCCGCGCGGCACACATGCCAACTCACTGAGCTCGGGGTCGAGAGATCGCCCGCACCATAACAATATATACAGGGTGTTTCACTCAAAGTGGGGCCGGCCGCGCGGCACACATGCCAACTCACTGGGCTCGGGGTCGAGAGAGTGCCCGCACCGTAACAAAATATACAGGGTGTTTCACTCAAAGTAGCCGGCCGCGCGCACACATACCTACTCACTGAGCTCGGGGTCAAGAGAGCGCCCGCACCATAACAATATATACAGGGTGTTTCACTCAAAGTGGGGCCGGCCGCGCGCACACATACCAACTCACTGAGCTCGGGGTCAAGAGAGCGCCCGCACCATAACAATATATACAGGGTGTTTCACTCAAAGTAGCCGGCCGCGCGCACATTGCCAACTCCCTGAGCTCGGGGTCGAGAGAGCGCCCGCACCATAACAATATATACAGGGTGTTTCACTCAAAGTGGGGCCGGCCGCGCAGCGCACATGCCAACTCACTGAGCTCGGGGTCGAGAGAGCGCCCGCACCATAACAATATATACAGGGTGTTTCACTCAAAGTGGGGCCAGCCGCGCGGGGCACATGCCAACTCACTGAGCTCGGGGTCGAGAGAGCGCCCGCACCATAACAATATATACAGGGTATTTCACTCAAAGTGGGGCCAGCCGCGCGGGGCACATGCCAACTCACTGAGCTCGGAGTCGAGAGAGCGCCCGCACCATAACAATATATACAGGGTGTTTCACTCAAAGTGGGGCCGGCCGCGCGGCGCACATGCCAACTCACTGAGCTCGGGGTCGAGAGAGCGCCCGCACCGTAACAATATATACAGGGTGTTTCACTCAAAGTGCGCGGCACACATGCCAACTCACTGAGCTGGGGGTCGAGAGAGCGCCCGCACCATAACAATATATACAGAGTGTTTCACTCAAAGTGGGGCCGGCCGCGCGGCGCACATGCCAACTCACTGAGCTCGGGGTCGAGAGAGCGCCCGCACCGTAACAATATATACAGGGTGTTTCACTCAAAGTGCGCGGCACACATGCCAACTCACTGAGCTGGGGGTCGAGAGAGCGCCCGCACCATAACAAGCACAAAATATGTCTTCCCCCTGCATCTACACATTTCTCGCTTCTTCTAACGACATTTTCACTACCCCAAATTAGTTCATCCACACAGATAGCCTCAATTTCTCTCGTGATATTTAGTTTGAGTTCATCTAGTGTGTTGTTGCATATACCTTATTTTTCAATTGGCCCCATAAATAAAAATTGAAGTAATAACACGTTATAAAATTTTGAAACACAATAACAATTAAACAATAACCACGTACACGTTATGACATAAAGTAGGCTATAAAGGAAAAAACGAAGTCAACTTTACTCGTCAAATCGCGCGTCGCAACTGTCTCAGCTCCGTGTTGCAATGTGCTCGTCTGACCTTTGGCTCGACCTTCTACTTGCAGTGCTGCGTCAGCACATTGAGTGAAAGACCCTGAATAAATCATCACTTGTAATTTACATCTGGTTATTTTTCACATATTCCTCTGGAATGATTTTTTGTTGACGGAATTGCTTCAAAGCTCTCTTTACTAGCAAAGCTCACGATGCCAACCTTGAACAGACGAGGCCATCCTACAACAACCCTCCAACGAGCAACACAAAGCTCTCTTTACTAGCAAAGCTCACGATTTCAACCTTGAACAGACGAGGCCAAACAACTCCAACCCTCCAACGAGCAACACAAAGCTCTCTTTACTAGCAAAGCTCACGATGTCAACCTTGAACAGACGAGACCATCCAACAACAACCTTCCAACGAGCAACACAACGCTCTCTTTACTAGCAAAGCTCACGATGTCAACCTTGAACAGACGAGGCCAAACAACTCCAACCCTCCAACTAGCAATACACAGCTTTCTTTACTAGCAAAGCTCACGATGTTAACCTTGAACAGACGGGGCCATACAACTCCAACCCTCCAACGAGCGACACACAGCTCTCTTTACTAGCAAAGCTCACGATGCCAACCTTGAAAAGACGAGGCCAAACAACTCCAACCCTCCAACTAGCAACACAACGCTCTGTTTACTAGCAAAGCTCACGATGTCAACCTTGAACAGACGGGACCATCCTACACCAACCCTCCAACGAGCAACACAAAGCTCTCTTTAATAGCAAAGCTCACGATGTTAACTTTGAACAGACGGGGCCATCCTACACCAACCCTCCAACGAGCAACACAAAGCTCTCTTTAATAGCAAAGCTCACGATGTTAACCTTGAACAGACGAGGACAAACAACAACAACCCTCCAACTAGCAATACACAGCTCTCTTTACTAGCAAAGCTCACGATGTTAACCTTGAACAGACGAGGACAAACAACAACAACCCTCCAACTAGCAATACACAGCTCTCTTTACTAGCAAAGCTCACGATGTTAACCTTGAACAGACGGGGCCATCCTACACCAACCCTCCAACGAGCAACACAAAGCTCTCTTTAATAGCAAAGCTCACGATGTTAACCATGAACAGACGAGGACAAACAACAACAACCCTCCAACTAGAAATACACAGCTCTCTTTACTAGCAAAGCTCACGATGTTAACCTTGAACAGACGGGGCCATCCTACACCAACCCTCCAACGAGCAACACAAAGCTCTCTTTACTAGCAAAGCTCACGATGTTAACCTTGAACAGACGAGGACAAACAACAACAACCCTCCAACGAGCAACACAACGCTCTCTTTACTAGCAAAGCTCACGATATCAACCTTGAACAGACGGGGCCATACAACTCCAACCCTCCAACGAGCGACACAAAGCTCTCTTTACTAGCAAAGCTCACGATGCCAACCTTGAACAGACGAGGCCAAACAACTCCAACCCTCCAACTAGCAACACAATGCTCTCTTTACTAGCACAGCTCACGATGTTAACCTTGAACAGACGAGACCATACAACACCAACCCTCCAACTAGCAATACACAGCTCTCTTTACTAGAAAAGCTCACGATGTTAACCTTGAACAGACGAGGACAAACAACAACAACCCTCCAACGAGCAACACACAGCTCTCTTTACTAGCAAAGCTCACGATGTTAACCTTGAACACACGGGGCCATACAACACCAACCCTCCAATGAGCAACACAAAGCTCTCTTTACTAGCAAAGCTCACGATGTTAACCTTGAACACACGGGGCCATACAACTCCAACCCTCCAACCAGCAATACACAGCTCTCTTTACTAGCAAAGCTCACGCTGTTAACCTTGAACAGACGAGGCCAAACAACTCCAACCCTCCAACGAGCGACACACAGCTCTCTTTACTAGCAAAGCTCACGATGTTAACCTTGACCAGACGGGGCCGTACAACTCCAACCCTCCAACGAGCGACACACAGCTCTCTTTACTAGCAAAGCTCACGATGTTAACATTGAACAGACGAGGCCAAACAACTCCAACCCTCCAACTAGCAATACACAGCTCTCTTTGCTAGCAAAGCTCACGATGTCAACCTTGAACAAACGGGACCATCCAACACCAACCCTCCAACGAGCAACACAAAGCTCTCTTTCCTAGCAAAGCTCACTGTCAACCTTGAACAGACAATGCCGCCCAACACCAACCCTCCAATGAGCAACACAAAGCTCTCTTTACTAGCAAAGCCCACGATGCCAACCTTGAACTGACAAGGCCATCCAACAACAACCCTCCAACGAGCAACACAACGCTCTCTTTACTAGCAAAGCTCACGATGTCAACCTTGAACAGACGTGACCATCCAACAACAACCCTCCAACGAGCAACACAAAGCTCTCTTTAAAAGCAAAGCTCACGATGTCAACCTTGAACAGACAAGGCCGCCCAACACCAACCCACCAACGAGCGACAAAATCTTAATAAAGGTGCTGTGAAATAAGTGTTACGGTCCTCAAAAAAGAAATATTTATTAAATCTACAAAGCTGCAAGGTTGGAAATCACAAAACTATCGCCTTCCATTAACAAATCTACAATAGTTTGGTCTGGTCTACTTAGACGATAAGCCCCCAAAATAGAAATAAGAAGTAACTTAAATTTCTACGAGTGTGTTGAAAATTGATGAAAGTTAAATTCATTTGAAAGTGATCAAGCCACTCTGTTAACGATTGTGGTAATATTGCGATACAAGCCCCCGAAATGTTAATGAAATGTACTACTATGAACAAAAATAAGCAGGATCTTTTGCACTAACATTGTGTTAATGAAGTAAAGTGTACACTTCTCTGAATCTTTAATGTGCACAAGCTTATAATACTCCCAATGAAGTCAATTGTAAACTTGTCTAAAACTGTAGTGTACACATGCTGCTAATACCATCAATCAAGTTAAGTGTAAAGTTGACTAAAAGTGTATTGTACACAATGAAGAGTAAACTTCTCTGAATGTGTATTTGTTTTCACCCTGCTAAATGAAGTGAAAGTATATTGTCTTTATGCTGCAAACACTAAGTCAATAAAGGTTATTGTAGTCATACTGGGTTATTGAAGTGAAAACTAATTCAAGTGTCTTCCGTCTTCAAAATCAACCACTAGGGAGCAGTCCAGCGCCGGGCCCGAGCCCGGGTGAATGGTTGGTGGATGAGTCTCAGTGGATGCACCAATATTGGGTAGGTGTAACCGTACCGATAAATGCTTGAGTTGGTAGGCTTGCCCAATTACATAATCAGCAAATTCTACTCCTTTAAAGGAGATCGGTGAAGATGTGTATGCGGCGACCAAAAGCGGGATTTTCTCGTTTAAGGTATGGTAACCTTGAGAGAAATGGTCGTCAACTAACGACCCAATCTCTTAAGAACTTAATTTGTTTCGGAACGCAATGGTAACGGCCGGGCTAATCTACGACGACTACTAATGGGATGGAAATGGCAATTCTAAATGGACACATGACTTTTCATTGCAACATGGAATGTAAGTTGTGTGCATACCCCAGGTGCACTACAATGTCTCAAAGTTGAAATCGACATGTATAGGATAGCAATAGTTGCGATAATGGGGATACAATGTCGTCGGAGTGGGGTTATCCAGAGTGGAGGATACTGGATCAGTGGAACAGCACAGTGGCACAACAAATACATAGCAGGAGTAAGGAGAACGTGTAGTCTAAAGATGACAGGCAGATTCTTCAATATGACATTTACATATGTGTATGCTTCAACATAAGAAGCAGCTGAAGAAACCAAATCAACTCGAGCAAGAAATAGATTGCATATTGGCTTTCACGGCCAGTGAATTAAAAATCAGCAATGCTTTCTAGGTTTGTGCCGTGTCTTGTCTGGGGTTTCACCCAGGACACAAAGCTGCCTCATTAGCGGGCTCTTGGTGTCCCCACACGAGTAGCGAACTGCGCGCTACCTCCCTTTTATGAAGCTTACCTGTGCCTCTTTACTGCGAGAACTAAAAGCTCAAGCAGCCATAATATCCCTATGAAGGCTTCCAAAAAGATGATATATGGTCTTTCATGGTCAGTGAATTAAAACTAAGCAATTTTTTCTAGGTTTGTGACATGTCTTGTGTGGGGTTCCGCCTAGGACACCAAGCTGGCTCATTAGCGGGCTCTTGGTGTCCCCACATGGACCCCCACAGGAGTAACGAACTGCGCGCTACCTCCCTTTATATAGAGTGCAACTATACTACTTGACTTCGAGAACTAAAAGCTCAAGCAGCCATAATCTCTCTATGAAGGCTTCCAAAAAGATGGTATGTTGTCTTTCACGGCCAGTGAATTAAAACAGCGGGGTCCGGGCGCGGACACTGTGTGCCCGCTGATGAGCCAGCTTGGTGTCCTGGGCGAAACCCCACACAGGAGACGGCACGAACCTAGAAAAAATTGCTGAGTTTTAAGAACTGTTTGGTATCTCAAAACAATGATGTTAGGATTGTTTTAGGAGACATAAGGGGATGTGGATCACCAGTCATCATCATCATCATCTTGCACAGTTTCCAGCCACTGGCCGGGTCTGTTTGGAACACAAGCCTCTCCAACGTCTTCTGTCTTCCCACCATCTCTCAGCCTCCACCCTTGTCCAGTATTCTTCTCTCTTCTTCACGCTTTCTTCCACCCCCTTCAGCCACCTGCCTCTCGGTCTCGTTCCTTCCCACTTCGTCTCGTGTACCCTCCTAGGTATCCTCTTCTCCTCCATTCGTTTTACATGTCCATACCATCTAAGTCTCGATTTCTCTATATCATCCTGTAATGGTTCCTCCTTCATTAATTCTCTGGTCCTCTCATTTCTTATTCTGTCCACCTTTGTAGCTCCAATACTGCTTGGCAAGAACCTCATCTCACTGGCCTGTATTTTGCTCTTCTCCCTTCCTTTCATAACCCAGGTCTCCGAGGCATACATCAGGATAGGGACATTGTACGTCCGATATATGATCTTTTTGCTGTTCTGAGGGACATCCTTGCTCCATAACATGCTTCTCACACTCCTCCGGAATGCTTCTGCCTGTCTCCCACGCTCATTTATTTCTCTATCGTTTCTTCCATTATCTTGTATCAGGCTTCCCCAGATACTTGAAACTCTCCACTTTCTTCAGCTGTTCCCCACCAATTGTTATTCCCGCTGTGGTTCTTTCCTTCTTCCTTGTTTTGATCACCATCTCACTCTTATTTATGCTAAATTTCATCCCATATCCTTGTATTATTCCTTCCCACACGTCCAACTGTTCCTGTACCTCCTCCTCCTTGTTTCCCCAAATCATCCAACCATCTGCAAACACCATTGCTTTCATCTTTCCGTCCCCAATTACTTGTGCCACTCGGGACATTATGTCATCCAACACCACAATGAAAAGTAACGGTGACAGTGCACTTCCTTTTTTCAGGCCGTTTCTCTGTTCCAACCAGTCCGATCTCTCTCCTCCCACTTTCACACAGCTCACACTTCCCTTGTACATCTCCTTTATCCTCTTTAGAGTCGATTTCTCTACTCTATCCTCCAGGGACTTCCATACTTTGTTTCTGCATACACTGTCATATGCTTTCTCAATGTCCAGGAAGGCCATCAGTAGATCTGTTCCATACTCATAGTGCTGTTCTTGTAACTGCCTTACAGCAAAAATCAAATCCACTGTGGACCTTCCTGCTCTGAAGCCATGTTGCTCTTCCCTTATCCCTCCTTCTATCCTTGTCCTAATCCTCCTTTCCAAAACTTTCTCAAAGATCATTGCACAATGACCCATCAGTGTTATTCCCCGGTAGTTTCTGCATTCTGTTCTACTACCTTTCCTGAAGATCGGGACAATTATTCCTTTTTTCCAGTCCTCTGGGGTCTTCCTTTCCTTCCATGCTGCCCTCATCACTCGGTACAACCACTGTACCCCCACCTCTCCTGCTGCTCTCACCATCTCCACACTCAACTCATCCACGCCCGGTGCCTTCCCCCCTTTCATCTTGTTCACTGCATCTTCCACTTCTTTCCATGTTAAGTCCCTTTCTGTTTGCAGTTCATCTTCCTCTTCCCCGATTTCTTCCTCCTCACCATCTTTTCCATTTGGGTTCAGAAGTTCTTCAAAATATTCTTTCCACATTTTCTTCAGTTCTTCCCTATTTTCTATCTCTTGTCCCTTTTTGTTCACCATTCTAACATAATCCGTAGGATCCTTCCGCCTCTTATTTTTTACCATACCATACAGGATCTTTTTTGTACCTTCACTATCCTCCTTCATCATCTTTGTCCACTCTTCCATCCACTTTCTTCTCTCCTCAACCACTACTCTCTTTGCCTCCTTCTTTCTTTCCTGGTACTCTTCCCTTGTCTCTACCGTCCTATTTTGATACCACCTCCTAAAGGCTCTATTCTTTTCCCTTACTATATCTTTTGTCTTCTCATTCCACCATGGTGTTTCCTTCCACTTCTTCTTACTACTTGTCCTCCCACATACTGCTTCTACTGCACCTACTAGTGTCTTCTTAAATCTAGCCCATTCCTCTTCCACCCCTCTTTCTTCATCTGTTGGAATTCCTTCCTTTACCATTTTGAGGTACTTGATCCTTCTATCCCCTTCTTTCAGTTTCCATATCCTTATACGTCTTTCCTGGTTCTCAGTCCCTTTCTTCTCCTTACTCCCTCTCAGGTTCATTACCAGCAATCGATGGTCGCTATCCAGGTTCTCCGATGGTATAACCTTGATGTCCGTGATGTTCTTATTTAGTTCTTTCTCATACAGTATATAGTCGACCACCGACTTCCTGGTCAAGTCATCACTGTACCATGTGATTGTGTGGCTCTCTCTTTTCTTGAACCAGGAGTTTCCAACTAGCAGGCTGTTCCTCTGACAGAAGTCCAACAGTCTCTTTTCTTCCTCATTTCTTCTGCCCCAACCCTCTGGTCCTAGAACACTCTCATAACCTTGTCTTTCTCTTCCTACATGGGCATTCAGATCCCCCATAACAATCATATTTCTTCCTACCAGCTGCTTCTGCAATTCCTCTTCAAACTCCTCCTTCTCTTCAGAGGCGCAGCCTGCTTGTGGAGCATACACTTGCACTATTTCTACGGTCTCTCCCCTCAGTGCTACTTTCACTTTCATCATCCTATCACTTATTCTCCTTACTTCTTCTTTTAAACCATCTCGTACTACTACTCCCACTCCATTCCTCTTTCCCTCTTTAATCCCACTCCAGTACAGTCTATAGCCTTTTCGCAGTTCTCTCCTGCCTTCCCCTTTCCAATTTGTTTCTGCCAATCACAATAAATCCAACTTCCTTCTTTCCATCATATCCACTATCTCCTCCACCTTCCCCGTCAGCGTTCTTATGTTTAAAGTTCCAAATCTTAGTCCGTGTGTACAGCCGTGTCGTCGTCTATTATATCCATCATGTCCGAGGCTCGTTCCATTCTTGAAAGCATTTGGTTTCATCCACTACTGGCTTGCTGGGCCTATCGTAGCTTCACCAGAGCCCCGTTAGCCGTCACTTTTCAGGGTTCCTGTAGGACCTTCAACGTAACAGTCCCGGGGCACACGAAGTCCCCACTGTACTTCGCCCCTACAGGCGATCCCCTACTTTGTGCCGTTGCCCGTCTCCCACATCGTGGAAGAGGGGTTGGATTTGTAAGTGACAAAAATATTATTTTCTCTTTTATTTTTACGAATTTTAGTTACATGAAGCATGATAAATAAGATTTCAGTTGTTATATTGATGGAAGTCGTTTCTAACGGCTCATATTGCACTTCAATGTCAAGTTGGTACTTGAGTTTACGCCCACCTATTCGACAGAGTAAGCATAATTTTGAAATGAACTCCGTAATTTCAAACTTCGCGGTATAGCAGTGCGATCTAGTGGAGCATCTTTGTTTCTACAGTGCGGAGCAACTGACTCCGCCCGTCAAATGTTTGTATGACAATGATTTAAGTGGTTTACTGGAAGCACATGTGTTAGTTTGTTTTGGTACTGAATCAAACATACTTTTAGAATGTCTCGTTCAAATATATGTTTTAAGAAACGTACTGGAATTGATGGAAGGAAAGGACGTGGGCCAACATGTCAAATAGTTGGTAATCAGGAAGCCGGTAGTGAAAATAATGTCGGCAATACTGTACTGCTTATTGCTAGGTTATACAACCCCAAGCAACACTGTGACATACATTCCAGTTGTTAGGCCTAGTCCCTCTGTGACTAAAAATACAAGTATAATAATAATATATTAAGCTTACAACTCCTTTCAGGTGCTCTGTGTAAATTTGTCCGGTGTAAATATTACAACAAAGACAGTGGCATTCAGTGTTTGGAAGATGAAAACCAGAGGAAAGGTCTAGGTAGTAGACTTATTTCGAAGTTATTCAATAGTGTAGTGTGGAATCATATGCCTAAATCAGTGTTTGTGGGGTATAAAACATTGTGCATGGGGATGTATGATGCAGTTTTAACATACAATGAGGGGGTTTGCAGGCCAATTGCGGGTTCTGAAGGCTTTAGGCATTGACCCAAGTCAAACCATGCAAAATATTTGCAATGAAATTCATACACTAAGTATAAAAATATGTTAACCACAAAGCAACAGAGAAAGGTGAAGAGATCATATTAAGATGCTGGAATTGACCCAGATGATCCAGATTATGGGCCAGGAATGTACTGAGGTAATGTACATCTTTGATTCAATTTATCTCGATACCCATATTTTTAAAATTGATGTTACTTTTCTCTAGAACCACTGGAGTTAGGAACATGAAACTTACCCCGCATTACCTTATTGGAGTTGAAAGTATACTGAGTTCGTATAATACTTCTATCTTATTTATTTTCAAAATTATAGTTATACGAATTATAATTCTTTAAAGAAAAAATTTACTTCTCACAAAATAACATTCAGAAATATATTCGTGGGTTAATATTTGTATAACAGAACTTAAAATGTGCACAAAGCTTCATTCTTTAAGTGTGGTAAATCCTATTAACGTCTATACTACGGTCTCTTGAGAAAAAGGAACATGAATTTGGCAAATTTAACATTGTGAATATAGGGTGTACAACCACCCCTTAATGCCAACATAGAAAGTGAAGAGACTTTTCAAGATACAATTGTAAAAGAGAGCCTGCATGAACACTCCAGTGATAATGCTCTGAGCCTTATAGATTATGCTATAAGCTTTGCCATGGCGATTTAGAGCATATGGCATGAACGAAAGAATGTGAGGAATGTTACCTGGTATTCACCATATGGAATCACACATAATCGGATCTACCATGTATTGATAGACAGAAGACATGCCTCTGATATCCTGCAGACCTATAGTTACCGAGGCGCAGACTAAGATTCAGACCACCATCTGGTTCGTATAATGTGTACACAAACTGAGCCATATATGGACTAAAACGTTTGGATAAGATACAGCAAAGATATGACAGTGGTAACCTTAAACAATTAACAGAAAAACACCTATTAATAACGTTTAGATGAACATCGTCTCTGAAAACACATATTTAAGGCACTGTGAATTAACAAGAGAAATTCAAAATTCCCGTTTTCAGTAAATGTTGCACCATACATACTACATGATTGAAATTTTTGCTAGTATGGTGTACGATGTGTCTCTTCAAAATTTTCCTGGATGTAAAAATAGTTTCACACGAAGTTCATGAAATTAGTTTAACGCCACTATGAATTATCATCTGTTACTCAAAAGGTCACTTGTAAGTAAAATTCGCAAGTAATTTCTTGCCGTCATGAAGTAACACGTTTGTCTTTCAACTTCCCTTTTCGGTGAAGTTGCTTCCGATACCACTTTGTGAATAATGCTTGTCATCACTATGAATAAACCCTTTTCGGTAAAGTAGTAGATGAATATGGTTTTACGCTATTATTAAGTAACAGGTGTTTTTCCAAATCCTACATGTTATAAAACGTAGTTCGGCATATACTTCATCAATCTCGTTTCTCGCTTTTATTACTCAGCGAGTAGCTTCAAACCTCATTACTCAGCAAACCTATTTTCGCACGTAGTACATGAATATGGTTATTCGGCACTATGAGACAACATACGTGTCGTTAAAAGTAACTTTTGAAAAAGATATCTCCGCACATACATTGAATATGATTTCTCGCCACAATGAAATAGCAGGTGTATATTTAAATTTCCTTTTCCTGAAAAGTTTTCCCGTCGAAGTGCATAAATATGGTTCCACGGAGTTATAAATTAGCAGGTAACTTGATCACGTCAGAACATATTGCCTCACACGCAGTACTTGAAATTGGCTCTTTTCCTATGTGAATTAGCACGAATGTCTTAATCACCCCTTCCTGAAAAGTTATTTCCGCACGTAGTTCATGAAACAAGGTTTCAAAGCACAATGATATAATAGATGCGAGTTAAAACTTTTATTCTAGGTTAACATGTACATGTACAATATATATTAATGTGGTTTCACGTCGCTATGTTTTAGCAAGTGACGCTTGAAATTACTCCTATGAGAAAAGTTGCTTCCGCAAGTGGTACATGAGTATGGTTTCATACCAGTATGAATTATGACATGTTTCTTCAAATTTCCCTTTGACGAAAAGTTCTTTCCACATGTAGTACACGAATATAATTTGACCCCTGTATGAATTAGCAGGTGTGAATTGAAAACCCCCTTAACAGAAAAGGTTTCTCCGCATGTATCGCATGAATAAACATTCACAGAACTATGAATTAACATGTGTCCTACCAAACTTCTCTTAGAAGTGAACTCCTTTCCGCAAGAAGTACATGAAAAAGGTTTTACGCCAGTATGTGAGAGCAGGTGTCTCTTGAAATTACCCATGTAGGAATAGTTATTTCCACACGTACTACATGAGTACGGTTTATCGCCTCTATGAATTACCTGATGTTTCTTTAAATTTCCCCTTTCTGAAAAGTTCTTTCCGCACGTATTACACGAGTATGGTTTTACGCTACTATGAATAAGCAGATGCCGCTTGTAATTACTTATATGAGAAAGTTGCTTCCACACGTCATACATATATATGGTTTGATGCCACTATGGACTAGCTGGTGTGTGTCTAAATTTTCCATTACTGAGAAGTTTTTTCCGCAAGTAGTACTTGAATATGGGTTCACGCCAGGATCGGAGGTTTCTAAACATGCCATCCTGAAATAAAGAGTATTATTTATTATTTTTTATCGTACGGCATATACACACCTGTAAAATATAAATGAAATCATAATATAAAATAGAACACAGAATACTACAAATATAAGTCCATATGACATATGTAGCTTCTGGTGTAGTGTTCAGAAAGTCAAGGAACTCTCCATTACATTTCTCTTGGTGCACTCCATCACTATATGCCAAACAGATTGGATTTCAGCTCCATAGTTGCATCTTGGGGAATGTATTTTTCTCCATTTGAAAAGGGCATCAGTACATCTAACATGGCTCGTACGGATGCGATTTAAAGTGGACAATACCAAGCGTGGTTTATCGAATCCTGGAGGTCTTCCTGTCAAGCATGGTAGAGTTCTGCATTGTGGGGGCCAACGTTTAAGCCACTGTTGTTTCCATGAGTTGTTCATGTTGAAGCCAACATTCTGTAGAGTTTTGCTGTGAGAATGGCTGGGCGTTTCGTTCGATGATCGGAACTTCAGTAAGAACAGGCAGTTGTAGGTCAACAATCTTACGATATTCCCGAATAAGGGTACTCTTTATTCTATCTTGTGGATAAGGTATATGGCTCAGAACAGGCAGCCAATAAGTGGGGGGTGGATCGTATTTTCAACTATCAATGCACATTGTTTCATTTAATACAACATTGACTTATTTTGTATGTGCACTGTTGATCCACACTGGGGCACAGAATTCGGCTGCGGAGTAAACCAGGCCAAGTGCTGACACACGTAATGTGTACGTTGATGACCCACAACTTGTGCCATAAAGCTTATGCACGATTAATTCTGCTTCTCAATTTAGCAGCTGTTTTGACCAGGTATTTTCTATAGGACAATGTTCTGTCTAGTATGATTCCGAGATATTATGAATGCATGTTATGCCAGAGTATAGTTCCTTCAAAGTTGACATTCAGGTTACGATTGTTATATTACACAAGTAGAAGCATAATACTTCTGTCTTTGTAGGATTAGGCTTTAACCTCCACTGTTTGAAATAATTATTCAGAGTGTCAGGTCAGAAGTTGGGACTTCTTCAGTTTTCTCGAAGGTAGCATATATATTGCAGTACGTTATTGGTTATGTAGACGATGAAGCGATTAACTAGTTAGTGGAACATTAAATGGGCTAGTATGATTTTTTCCTTAACAAATGCCTGGAACTGAGGTCGCTTCTACTCTTCAGAGATGTGGTTAATCTTACAATTACATATCATACAGATAATACTGTTTTCATTTCATAGATTGTGGAAATAGATTAGTAATAAATCTAATATTGATTAACGGTATTAATCCAGTCTGAACATGGGGAAGATCATGGCTGTTACTAGTCCTTCATCTGCTCTACTGAAAGGATATGGAATCTAGGTCCAGCTTCACAACTCGAGTGCAAGCATTCAACTTGTATTTCTCTGACTCATTAGAGAAGAATATTATTATACATATTCTTTTCCGGTAACCGGGTGCCTGAAGCGTGACGTTTAAGAAACCCCCTAAATTTGCACACCCCTGGAGCCGAAGTGGCGACGAGGTGTAAACTTGTGACTATGCCGCTGTTAGATAAATGCAAGATTTATGATCGATGTATGGCCTAATAAATTGTAGCCTATTCTAAACTTTTGAGGCACGGTGCGCTGCCTGTTGAAGAATGTTGCGCTATCGGAACCGTTGTGTTGGCACGTAATATAACCATTACACAAGATTACACAAGTTAAGTCTATTAACTAAAATTGAATGTACCGCCAAACGTTAGGGTGGTAATCGTTTGCCCATCTGCAGTAAAATGTTAGCGTGCGCCAACAGAACTGAGGGTCTTCAGCAATCACAGAGGTCGTGCTATAAGATTGTGCTCCCGGGAGAGGGAAAGCCACCCCAAGGCTTGGTAGGATTACCTCCAAACATCGAGGCTGATTCAAGGTTTGTGACTTAGGACTGCTGAAAAGACTTGAAGAGTCGAACTTGCTAAAAAGACAGAATTTTATTTTCTTCGGAAATGTGTAAATTTTAGAAAATATGAGGGAAGCTTTAAAGTAAATGGAGTAAATGCACGTAGCTGGGTAAGTTTTGCTTTGTGACTTGAGAAATATTGTGTTTATTTATGTTATGGTAAATGTCACTGTTGAGTTTCTATCGTATCCTAGCGCAAATGGAGGTATTATTGTTCTTTAACTGTTGTGTACCGCCATGTGCTTGTATTGATGAAGGGACCAGTTGCATTGAGTGGTGCAACGAGCCTATAATGGCAATAATTAAGACAAGAGTATGTTCATAAAACGAGCGAAGCAAGTTTTATAATTTCCCCATACGTGTGTCTTAATTACCATTATAGGCGAGTTGCATACGACTGTTTATGTTCGACGATAATTATAACTATTTTATGTTCGAAAAAAATATTCATAAATATCTGTCGACATTTCGCCAGTTTTATGTAGTGAACAGAGCGCATGGGACGCAGAGAATACCATGGCCTCCTGGAATACCGCACTATGACACTAGAAGCCACGCAGTGAGATTTAAAATAGGAGGCCGTGGATGTCAGCGCTGGTGCGATGCTACCCTTACCTAATTGGTCACACAACTGTTTCTTGAGCTCTGATTGGTGGGAGAAACTGTTTCATAATGAAAAATAGTGTTATAATGACCCTCATTATGATACAGTTTTCTGACACATGATATTTACATTTACATAAATGTATTTTGGAAATTATAAATTATGTATTCAAGTCCTCGATATTTTTGAAATTTAAATGAATTCGGTCGAAAGTGCCACCTTTCGATGTCTTGTCTGGTGAGTGTCGGAAAGGTAGTTTTGTAGTTATTATTGAACCTGAGTTTGGTTTGCCTCCAGACGGTTGATGTATTGTCTATTAGTGATTTGTGTAGTGTCGAAGCATGGATATATGAGAAAGCATTTTTTTTTCACAAGGTCAGCAGTCATGGGGTATTAATACTGACAGAGGTAAAATGTATTTGCATCAAGTGTTGTGGTTGATGGCATTAGGCCATTTATGTTAAGGGTTGCGTAAGGTGGCAATCTTACTTTACCTCTATTTCACATCTCTGTACCGTTCTCTGCGGTGTGTTTGGAGGCGACCTTTCTTCTACTGTTTCCGTTTTCTAGTTACGTGTTGGTAAAATGGGAGATGGCTTGTCTAGGTCTATTATTGGTGTCATGTTTCGGATTCAATTCGTTTTCTTAGATCGACTGCATCTTTGTTGATTGTACCATTTGTTATTTTTTGTTTATATTTGGGTGGTTAAATGAATGTATGCATGTGTGATTGTAAGCATGGACACTGGGGGGGTCATAATTAGTTATAGGTTTTGTTAAGTGTTTGTGCCTTGCGAGATATTTTTTTTAATCGTCGAAGTCCTAGCATCGTAACGTGATGTAATCTTTCCTAACCCCTTTTCAAAATTCAATTGAAGCAAATGTAAATGGGCTCTTGAGATTCACGCAAATATTGCAATTGTATTACATATGTATATTGTTGGTATGAATGATAACATTTCAACCCTTAGAAAACCCAAATCCTATCACGGCCTCGGGTGGGGTTTCCACAACTCCCCTGGCTTATCCAGGTTCCTTATTCCATCATATTCCTGGGGAAGAATATCCCGTGGGTTGAAACCGTTTAGTACTAATGGGTGGGCCTTACAAGAATTATTGAAGAAAACCTGTTAACTGAACACCAGGGTACTGTCGATGTTCATAATAGTACAGGTGAAACATTTATACAAATTTAATTCACTGTAAAATTACCATTCTAGGTTTCTGAAAAACGCAAGCCACGTGATTGAGGAAACACATGGATTTTCTTGTTTTACTGTTGAATACATCGCGGATGAATGAATACCACAATTATGTGCAGATGATTCATTTACCTTAATTTTGAAGAAACAAGTAGGTCCATGAAGAACTAGATAACCTATTGTCTTACATCCTACTTATGTGAATTGCCTCTATCAACATATAGAATTTCAGTTCGATTCCTGTAATAGATTCGTAGATATTGAGAACCATATAAATATTTCAGATGGTCGCATGTTCAATTTTTATATATGTAGACCATAGAGTTATGTATTATTAAATGAAGATTATTGCGTAGGTGTTTTTATCCAAACTTCAATCGTATGATTAGGCCACAAGAAATTAAAAAACGAGATATTAAAATTTCGCACAGCCGCCATCTTGTGATTATGAAATCAATTAATATAAATTAGATTTCAGTGGATTAAAATTTGTATATACATTTACCGTACCAAATTTCACTGCGCCCGGATGGCTAAATCGCGAGAAACGACTATTTGAATATTTAATTTCGCGTCGCCGCCGTGTTAGATTCGTGCTCACCAAATTATTGAATGTGCCATAGCTGAACTTATGTTCATAGCTTTTATCAACATACAAAATTTCATTGAAACAACTCCATCCGTTTAGATTTTATTAAGGGGACACACACACGGACTAAAGGTGATCTCATAAGCGTCCCATCCCTTAGATGGCACAATTAAATTCATTTACCTCTAACCAACGTCTAAATCTCACTCCTAAGTAGTATCATATTTGTGGTGTTGTACAGGGTCATTGTGTGTGTGCGCGCCAGTAAACACGGCAAGCTAAGCCAGCTGAGACTGGCGCTGATCACGGCCGCGCGCGCTCGGTCCAGCGCGTGGTGTCGCGCACTTTCACACTTTAACCAATCATGTTCAATAATGTGTACTTACAGAGCTCATGGGCGATGCTGAAAATGTCCTCCCTCTCTTGTAATACACACCTGGCATCTTTTGATTAAAGGTTGCCTGTCAACACTTTTATTATTTATGGAGTCTGTTTCCTTGAATCGTTTAGCGAGCCTCCTAATTGTACTGGCATTAGGCACAGGTCTTCCTGGAAACTTGATTAAAAATTTTCATCTCGTTTCAGAACAAGATTTTCTGCTTTTCATATATGGATATACAAACGTTCGCGCAATGTGAATTGGTGCTAGGCATGGCCAACAATCACAGTAATCACAATACTCACTAAACATGCAACACTAACGTCTAAGCTTTGCAAATACACGCCCATTTGAATGACAAAACACGTGTGAACTAATGATATGAGTCAGCGGAGCACACCAACCGCCGGGTGCGCACGGCCTCGATCTGCGCCAGTCACAGCTGGCTTAGCTTGCCGTGCTTACTGGCGCCCACACACATAATGATCCTGTACTTTCAGTTGGGCTTATTGAAATTTTGCCCTCGTATGTTTGATTTCCGTGACGCGATACTCGTGCATATATCGAGTCTCTGACTTTTGATAGGGGGGATCGATTATCGATTCGTAATTTATATGTGATATTGACAAAATCGTAAGAGCTTTGATTGTGAAATTTCTATGGTTTGTTATTGTTTTCCAACGTGGGTGTCAATTGCAGCATCGTGCACGAAACAATGTCTTAGGCTGACTGAGGCACTACCACCCTTCTTATGAAGCTCACCTGCGCTTCTTGACTGCGAGAGCTAAATGCTCAAGCAGCCTTAATCTCCCTATGAAGCCTTCAAAAGAGATGGTATATTGGATTTCACGGCCAGTGAATTAAATCTCATCAATTCTTCTAAGTTTATGCCGTGTGTTGTTTGCGGTTTCACCTAGGATCACCAAGTTGTGAAACGGTCGCAAGAGTGCGTAGTACCGAAGTATCGTCACTGGCGTGTTGAGTTGTGATAAGTATTGTTGCCAACAATCTTTAATGGGAAAAATTAAAAAGCCAATATAGCATATATTTGGAAACCTTTATAGGGAGGTGAAAAGCTGCTTGAGCATTTAGCTCTTACAGTCAAGCGGCGCAGGTGCACTTCATAAGAAGGGAGGAAGTGCATAGATCGCTACACCTGTGGAGGTCCAGAAACGGACACCAAGAGCACGCTGATGAAGCAGCTTGGTGAACCTAGGTGAAACCGCACACAACAAACGACATAAACCTAGAAAAATTGCTGAGTTTAAATATTCACTGGCCGTGAAAGCCAATATACCTGCTCGATTGTATCAAAATATTTGCATTAAAATGAATGTCAGTTTATTAAGACTTGAATACAAATTTCCCGTGCCAAATGTCGCTGCACTTTAGTGGATTAATTCGCGTGGAAATTCCTTCAAAATTATTGAAATTCGCATAGCCGCCATCCTGGTTATTGCAGATCACATTCTTCAAAATCACTTAGATAAACGTATCCTCTATCAGCATATGAAATTACAGATTAATGGCGGTAATAATTTTTGAATGTCAGTGAAATTTTTCACGCAGCTGCCATCTTGGATTGCTGAAACTTATTAACATTTCAAAGGCAGGGCCGAGGTCGGACGTGGTAGTTGTAAGCTGTTAGCGAGTTTCTCTTGAATCGCTCCAGCCATTACCGAGATTTTATTAGCGGGGACAACACAATTACATGCACGGGCTAAAGAATATCCAATAAGCCTATAATTCGCATGATGAAAATAGGCAAAAATACCAACTTAAGCACCACATTTCTAATTATATTGCTACGGAAAATATGACATTACAAGCATTTTATTTCATCCACCAAATCACACACTCTCCACAGACATTCCTAAAATAGTAACACTCTGTGGAAGGTTCAAAGTAGTGGATGTTCCTTACAAAACTAACTCATATTCTTATCAGTGTGACATCTCCCAAGAGGGGTTCTCAGAAAACAGAAATACACATTATAACTGAACGAGACATCATCGTGGCTTTTACACTAGCATCAGACGTCATTCTGGCTTGACATATGTTTAGGGGCAGATTACCTCGCTGTTCCGTCCCATAAAACCTCAATAACTAACTAACTAACTAACACACCTTGTTCCTTCTCCCGGGGGCCATTACCAACTCAAATTAGCAACCCTGACCACTGCTGCAATATGTGTGTTGTTATTTATTGCTCTTTTAACAACGGCAGGAATGTTCAACAGCGCATGAGTTCTCTTCAACTGTCAACAAGGCACACACATTGTTGCTAACACTAATTTAAGATTATTGGTGTGTGGCTATCCCACTGTCCGTGACAAATACAAGGGGTGTATAAATGGCCTGGTCATGGTATATAACAATTATTGATCCAGGCAAAAGCCATTGGTCTAGATTTAACACATTTTATAGCGGCACTGTAAGCGCAGGGTTGCCAATACTGTATTTTACGATAATTCAGGCGCATAATAGCGGACACAAAAGGAATTTTGCTATATAAGTCGTGATCTACAAAGGGCATAGTCAGCCGAAGAGTAAACATCTATTCATACATTATTTTTTGGTTCATTATTCAACATTTGAAAAGGTATTTTGGATAATTTCAGTACCTTAGAAAATGTTATCGCACGATGATGTCTCATTCAGTGTTAATAGATACTGCCCATGACGTTTATTAAATACTTCCAGACAGTGAGAACTCTATACCATATGAGAATTGACTATTTGTGGGCTGCTAAATTGAAAGATAGTATCATTATCTACTTAAATACAATAAGAGACACATCTGAAGTATCTTATTCCTATCCAAAACTTTCAATAGTGCAAACATAAAAGTGAAAGAACGTGTGTACACTTACTCATTTAAATGGCTTCCACTTGCTTCACTATCTTCACTTTCTTTATCATGGGTCCCTTCTTCCTTATCCTAGGGGTGAAATGGAACAATTTATTTCTTTATCACCTTAGAATTTGTACACAAATAACAACTATGTAATTGTAGAGCACAGTTGAAGTGTGTCACGAGCAGATGACCGCACTGTTCCGCCCTTAAAACAACAATAACAACTTAGTTGAAGTGAAGATATATTCACTGAACAACATTCACACTGTCCATCACATCGTAATGCTAGATATGAACATTATACAGATATGATTATGTCCCCCCAGCTTCTAAAAGTTATAATACCCCATCTTCTTTGGAGACAAAGTGGATCCTAGAGTGAGAGAAAATGCTGAGATCAGTGCCTTAATGCAAGTAATAGCTTTAAATATTGAGGATATTAGCTAATAACTACACAGTCCATAGGGCAAGTAAAGCATTGACGAAATCAGAAATAATTGAAGATATCTGATAAGAGTCTTTTCTAGAATCATTCAGAGAAAGAAATTAACAGTCATTAAAATAATCAATAACAAGTATAAGAGGACATAACTCCTAACTCGTGTCATTGAGTGACTAGCAAGTGGGTATAAATCAATTCGATATGGAATATTATACAAGACATTCCTCACAAAACACTGCAACATTACAGCTATTAAATTTATAAACGAATTCAGAGTAAGTCAGTTATGTGCCTGTAGAGGGAGTCTGTGTGTAACATCAATATTGCTAGTAACTACAAGCATATGTCTACTGGTGAACGGGAGCACACACAGTAGTTTGCAATGGAGGAATATTTCCTACCATCTGGCATTCACCAATATACACATCCAAGGTTGAATTTGTATATAGAATCCACCCTTTATAGTTCCCATCTGAGAACAGATATTACATGGCTTAAATGTGCCAGATCATGTGATCAGTCTCAGGAGACAAGAGGGTATGATCCCCAGCTTCCACCAGCCTTCAATTGGCTTTTCATGGTTCCCCATTTTCATTTCCAGGAAAATGCTGGGACAGTAATTCCTAACGAGTCATGGTTGCTACATTAACTCCTAACCATATTCAAGCTTCATCAAAACCTCTTAAGGGTTGACAAAAGGGCGAACGGCTGTGAAAATCACTTCCACACTGCTCATATCACCTCCTTCCTGACACCGCAGTAATGGGAATACTAAGGGGTAGAAAACACAACTTAAAAACTATCAGAAATATTGTAGGAAAGAAGAGTTTTCAGAGCGCACCTGCAAGTAAAAGTAAGTGAATTTAAGTATTAACAATACTCTGCATGATTCTAGAAAATTCTCTTATCTCAACCAATACACCGTGACTGGACCAAACATACGTAATACATGTATGTTAGCCCCACAGGTAACATTTCGGGAGTGAGGAACCCAGTACAAACCTACTTAAATAAGCTGAAACACCTTGGGTACTGATGAATAATAATTGTGGAAAAGATGTCATAATACATGTTTCTCCTCCGCTGTCTACAACCCACCCGCCATCACCCTTTCATAATACGACTCCTTTAGTGAAATATCGGCCAATGTTGCCAACCCCACACATACGGTACTGCGTGGTATTTGTTTTATGCTGCACTGCCACCAGAGTTCGTTTCAACCGATGCATAAATTTAAATTCTGAGTGTTTATAAGGCTTTACACATACGAACAAACCTAACCCTGAACTAACACCTCATTTGGCCCACTTGCCTGTAGTACAGGCAGTAATATTCGGCCAGACAGAAGCCAATAGTATCTCGCTCCACTTCGTAAGCCAATGGTTTCTCACTAAGCATTACCTGTGTCGTGTATTGTGTACCATACATTGGCAACAGTGAAATGACGTCTCGCTAACAATTGAACACGCCTAATGCGTAGCAGTTATGCGATGACAATTGCTATCGTTGAATGAACAATAAATAATAAAGTCACATGTTTATGTAATTTAGCACTTATTTCCTGAGCAATAGCGATAATGGACAGTAATTTTAATTGGTAATGACTCCCGGAATATCAAATAAGGTATGGAAATCATAGCCAAGTGATAGTGTGTGATCTTGGTTCATCCCTCCCGAAGAATTACCATTTCGCATAATGTACCTGCCAACTTTTGAAAAGGGCTATCAGTAAAACTCACGCGCGACAAAAAAATTAACGATTTTCGACATACCCCGGCTTGACGAAATAATAATACTTCTGGGCTACAAAATACAATAATTCATGCTTTAAACAGGATACTTCAATGAAATCATATCTACTTACATGATTTGTAGATGAACATAACAATCAAGAAGAAATCCATGTTAATCAGCAGCAGGCGTGGTGAATATTGGTTTGGAGCAGACATAACAGGACTTCCTTGATAGATTAAGCTGATATACGATAATTGAAAAAGGCTTTAAACAATAAAACTTGTTTAACGTAACACAGGCAAGAAATAATATAATACACACTGCAAATCACATGCTAGTTCGACATTTAAGTCATGGTTGTGGCCTTTTTAGCTTCCTGCAAACAGTCTTGAGAAAATGTTTTGTCATAACAGGGACCAGAACTCCTGGTCTTCAAAATAGAAATAGACTCCAGAGATTCATTGGACATGGATGACCTGAACTGTGTTCTATTTTTCTTCACAAGGCTAAAAAAACGTTCACATTCTGCATTGCTATGGGGTATGGTGAGAATAGAGAGCAATACTCTAGAAATTCGGTTATACTTAAGAAGTCCATCGGCTCCACGAATTCTTGATATTTGTGCCCAACTGGAATCACTTGCAGCATCTTGATGTGCAGCCAAAGTGTCATCTACCGCAAGAGCTGTGAACTGCCTCTGAAGCTCATTCACCTCCTCATCTGTAGTTTCATTCTCTTCCTTGCATAACATGATAGGAAACTTTTCCAAGAAAAAAACGAATGGAAGAAAACTGTGCATCTTCAATTTTGTCTAACCTAGCAACTTGAGCATTCTTTAACACGTCATCCTTGAGTGGAAACTTGTTGATGATGTAGTCACAGGCAGTATAAAAGTAGTTTCTCACTGATGAAAAGAAAAGGGATTTATCTGTATCCGGTCCGTTCTGAAGGCCTTAACAACTTCAGATGATGCATTTTTTGCCATTTTATTTACAATACATGTCGTTTTCGTGCGACCACAACTATATTTCTTTGCAACTTCTGATGTGGGAAACATCTTCTTAAATAAAGCACCAGCATGATCAGCCGCACTTCAGGGCACATTGTGTTCCACCAAAAAGGAAGTAAACAGACACTCGGCCCTAATTACGTCACTGTCAACGTTTCCAGACTTAGCAAAAAAGGTGTTGATTTTCTTGCTATCTTCCTTCGATTTAACATAACGAATGTGTTTACCGCACTTCACGTGATTACTTAAATCGTTTTTTCCACCATGTGCAATATTAATATCACACCCACATACCGTGCAAAAGGCAAATTTTTCTCCCTTTCTTGATTTTAGTATGCACGGAAAATCAACCGAGTACGATTCTTTAAATGTCTGGAAGTACTGTTTCTTGTTGGATTTGTTCATTCTCGATATCTACTAAAACATCGAAAGGAACCTGGATCACTGAACGTCACATAAAATTATAACATAAAACACTTAGACAGCCAACACTTCATTAAAACATGTCAAGACACACAAAGCCATTAAATGAAAACGACGCCAACCACGTGAAGAAAGAATATGCACATGGTAGAAAAAAAAACACACACACACACGTGGAACGAATGTAATTAGTCCAAGGAATACAGGAAACTGCGAAGCACGAAGTTATAGCACAAAAACTCGAACGCTTCATTAAAAAAAGCCATAACCTTAAAAGACGAAAACATTCAAGTAACGCCAACTTCGCGAACAATGAACAACTAACGTGGTCAAAGAATATGGTTTAAATCGCAACGAGCGAACGGAGCGGAACAAAGAATATGCGAAGCAGAGCCTGTCGACACATGGAAGAACGGTTATCCCGGCATCAAATTCAATTACAAATGAAGACACAACCATCACACGGTTTTAAAAGTACGAATCATATCAAAGAACGAGTTATCGACTATCGTGGACTTACCTTCGACCCACGCAAACAATCGATTGTACGGAAGTGGGCGGTATTATCGAATGTAAATTATCGTTTCAAATTTTTGTCCGCAAAATCGTAAAATGACACCGTTCATCCGTAAAACCGTAAAAAGCTGCAATTTCCGTAAATTTTACGGATAAACCGTAAACGTTGGCAGGTATGTATCTATTGCAAAAACGCATCCCCATTCGCTCAGTAATCTGAGCAACACAAGTCCCGTATGGGTCAGATATTTTATTTCTTCATCCTTCCATCATAATGGCTTGAACATTCCGTGCTATATAAAACCTAACACTTCCGTTTGTCGTCAATGCTACTCTTTATCCAGAAATGCTATTAAGTGATAAAGAGATGGCAATTCTTGTAAGCAGGTATGAAGGTACGTACCTCTTTCAGATCTGAAGATGATGTTTCTGTTTTGATACATGGAATGAACTCCGGTATAGACCCTGCTTCAATTTCAATATCCTTAGAATCATCAGTATCGTCCTGCAGAAAAATGACTTTCTTTACAAATATGTTCCATTGCATACGTGGAATATCTTACACATGACTGGTATACTTGCACGCAAGGAATCATGAAACAAAACAAAAATACTGAAGTTAATTCAACCTCGCATTTTAAAGTACACGGGGCTACATGACCGCGTTGTCGCAGCCCATAAACTGAGGAACCAACGAACTAACCTCGCATTCATAGTTATCTTACGTCAACGGCAAAAACAAAAACATTGGATGTAGTTTAAATCAAAAACCATTTCGGTTCGTATAAACTCGCCAAATGTAGGTCTAGCATTGAGTGTGTGTTACTCACGGTAACCATACAAAGTTAATTTATATCATGAATAAGTAAGGGCCTTATTTTTTTTGTGAAATAAAACTGTTGATTTTGGTGTTAAAACTGACGCTATTTTGGTGGGTATTTCGCGAAATAAATTGTCATAATGATCGATGTTTCTTCTGCAATCTTCCTTATAGTATGGGGCAAATTTACCAAATTATGTGATGAGAGGATTTAAAGAACACTCTTTTAATGTATCATTGTTATTAAATCTTAGAACAACCAAAGGCGTTAATGAAAATGTTATCAGTCGCGAACTCGCACTGCTGTATCTACGACCACAACGCCATTTGATGTAATCGATAACAGATATCGATTTTCATCGATTGCCTTTGAGATCGCGGAACTGATTACACATACTTCCGGCTCTGTGAGCATTATGTGTAGAGAATATGCAGTACTATCAATCAAATGAGAAGAAAACTACGACGGTCAATTCCTCAGAAGCATTTAAACGTTTATTGGAGACCTTCTTCGATAATATTTAGCATTTTTTGTTCAATGTGGAGTATATTTCTTGATAATTTGCGCAATTCGCCCAATAAATCAGTTTTCGTGATATTTCGCGAATTCAATTTGCTAAAATACGGTATTGTAAGTACTTAGAAGGTCATACATAGGCAAGAAAAAAAGAAATGAAAACAGTTCGCGCGTATCGCTATTACCAAAAAATACGGCCCCTATGAATAACAGACATGCAGCGTTGATAAATTTTGTGTAAAGAAATATCATACCAAGCGTTATGTGTTTAACTCTCTTGAGGGCAGATTAAAGCAGTATCGAACTGAAGGATACTCGAGGTGAAATTTAATGGGAATGAAAAAGAAATCGAGTCATTTGTAAGTACAGGGGCAACTATTTAAATCCAATTCGCTTATAAAAGACCGGCCGCGGTGGCCAAGAGCGCTGACGCACTATCTCGTGTCTCGCTGCCATCGGGAGAGCGTGGTTTCGAATCCACCTCGGCCGTCCTGAAAATGGTTTTCGTGGTTTCCCATTTTCACCACTAGGCAAATGCCGGGACGTTTCCTTTAAATAGGTACACGGCCGATTTCCTTTCATAATCCCTTCCCTGGCCCGTCCTCGAAAGAAAAATACATGGCCATTGGCTGCATTAATAAAACCAAAATTCTCTTATAAAACATAACATTTGACCTTCTTACTTTCACAAGTTATTTAAGCACAGTACTAAAAGAAGAACTGAACATGGACATTTTTACAGACACCGACCGCAGAGATTTTCAAAACAAAAATCGTCCACCGCGGTCTAACAAAGGCGGAGACACATTGACATAGACCATTCCTGGAGTGTTATCCCATGGTGACTTCATAATAGTCCAAACCAAACCTGTCATCAAGGGTGGACCAATACCATGTTCATAGTCACAGCAAACAGCGGAGACTGTCTTGAAGGTGGAATAGCCAGAAATCCAATGGATTAAGGTCCGGCGAACCGCACAACCGCATACTAAGACTCGTACAAAGAACTTCAACGGAAGAACGCCTGCACCACCGACAACAACGCCTCCTCCACGCGGATGAAATGCTGTATATCTCAACAGGTATGTGTTTCCGGACATATGTTTATAGGAACATTACTTCTCGTATTGACCAATCCCAACCCTTCTTGCAATATCGGACACTTTTTTCGAAACACCCTGTATACATAGTCACAGGTAAAAACTAATTAATTAGTGTCATTGTCCCACATGTTGGCAACAATGTGTTTACCTCGATGTGTGCGCGCCTTGTGGGCAGTCAAAGAGACCGCACGTGCTGTCGAACATGGCTGCCGTTGTTAAAAGACAAACACACATATTTGCGTAATTTAGCAGATACAGTGCAGTAGTAACCAGGGTTAGTAATTACAATTGATTATGTCCCTCAGAAGATAAAATAAGTTATGAAAATTATATATTGTCGAAATGAAAGCGAAAAAGAAATGAGTGATGTTTCTTTCAGAATTAATTGAAAATTCTTATACACACACCAGAAATAGGTTTGTAAATAGCCATGGAGCAAAGTGGGAAGCACTTATTTATTAAACAGTGTCCACGCCTGCTCTAGACAATTCAGATCAGGAGCATATGTAGGCCATTTCATTCTGTGAATATCATTCTCTTGAAGAAAGGCATCGACTCTGTGCGAGCGAGCAATATCATCCACGAAAGTGAAATTAGGGTCGAAATTGGCAGCATATTCTTTTACTACAGATGCCAGGATAGTATGTCTGTCATACGCCCTGGGATGTACACAAGAGGGGTTCGGCGACCATACATGATGCCACCCAAAAACATTGCACCCCCTCTGTATAGAGCGCCCCAATGTATTTGAGGACTATTTGACATCAAATATGAATTTATATACTGTTAAGGGCCGAGCCCTTAGGGCTCAGGACCCTACGCCCTTAAAAGGGAGAGGGGACCTACGCCACTGACCTCACACGCTGGACATCGATATCTAAACCTACGACCACCCGACTTCTCCAAAAACACCTAAACACCTTCTTCTACCCAAAATCCGCCCCCAGGCTGGGAATAAAATAAGCCTATACATTTTCTTCACACTGTAAGGAGACGGCCACTTGACACAGGGTGGTTAGTCAACATCTTACATCACACACAAACAAAGACACTATCGCTGGTATTGGGAGCATCAGCAATGACGACACGCCGACTCATCAACTCGAGAACCCTTAAAAAGGAAGGCCCGAGAAGGCTAGACATCTGTTGTCGCCCTAGGCCCTGCAGGACGACGTCCCGATCATCCAGTCATCACCTGAGGTAAGAGTGTGCTCAGCCATCCTCATATTTTATTGTAATCCATTCCCTTCACACCTAAACTAAAATTGTACTTGTAAAACAAATTGATTCACATTGTCCCACCTTGAAAGGGACCGTACATAACACTCATACTGATCAAATAAACCTTTGATCAGTAATCTACACTTTGTCCATCATTACATTTGCCTTGACGTCCTTACTCCCTCTCTAACAGTCTTAATTGCCCGTGACCGTCAAACCAGAGAAGTGCAAGGTAAGACCTTCCATTGCGTACTCGAGTAGCCAGGCAGGCACTAGGTCAGCAGTTAGGCTCCACACACACTTGCAGCTGTCTGCTCATAGCCGCAAGCACTCTCATTTTGATCGCACATCCCTTGGTAAGTAATTGCACCCCCATAGAATTGCGCCCCCATTTCATTATATCCTTCTACAAACACATACACTTGCAGTTTCCCCCAATTACATGGAAACTTGCACCCTTTCGGAGACCACCCCTAAACTTTTACCCAGGGTGTACCATTCAAGATGGTTACACACCCTCTGCCCTTTTAGTTACCTCTTATGAAATTGTGTGAGGCATCCTGATGAGAAGAAAGCAGTCTAACACCTCAATAAACATGGCACAGTTCTCTAAGGTGATTTAATGAAAGATTACTCGCCTCTGTGTAGCAGTGACAATTCAAATTGAAATCAACTTCTAATGACTCCCAGAAAGGTATGTGAATCATAAGTAATATATTTCCAATAATCTGCCTCGTAAAAGTTACGAAAACGGAAAAGTACCTCTTCCGCAGGAATAATGTAAAATATACTGACGACAGTGGCGGTTTCTGGGTATTCGCCCTGGAGCCAGTGCACACCCATTCTTGAAAAATTGCCGTTCACATTTCAATTTTACGAATATAAGATTTTATGGTAGTATAAAGCGTCAACAAATGTCCAGGATACCGCTTTTTTACATTTAAATGTACCGCGTTCGTTGCGCCTCACTGTACGTTGCTTGTGTGCTGGCTCGGGTATCATCAAATATCGCCCTTCGCCACTTGCAGCTTTGTAGCCAGCGTTAGGCTTGACGGCAAAAGAGGGGTGGCAAGAGGGGAGAGGAGATGTGTGTTTACTATAACAAAATCGGAGCCAAATCCTTGCCTGGCGAATTGTACTGCGCATGCTCCGTTTTATTTTCCATCTCCTGTCGCATCTGATTGACAGACGAAGAAGCGATGACCGCTAGCGTGCAGGAGCTACCGCACTATCTGTTGGTGAATTGTTGTACCAAGTAGAGTTTCATGCGGAGTTTGAAATGGTTTGAAAGGTTGTGTCTTTACGCAGCTTGTATAATAGCGCCACTAGCATTTGATTTTCAATGTGCATTTAAAAACCACAATCATACAGCAAACTGCATGATATTATATAGTCTCTAGTTGTAACAGTGAATTCAGTTTCATAACATTTCTTTATAATTTACAGATTTTTAAGGTCCAGTAATTTGGAGGATTAACGCAGCCTATTATCTTGTTGATCTTGGTCGTGGCAAGTATTTGTCACAAGTGTGTTTCTAAAGTGTGGAATATTTGAGTGCGTGTGCATTATTAAGTATTTGATAGCTTATTCTCCCAGCTTGGCTTCACCCACTGACATAGCGGATCATTCCTCTACCGTCGGAAGGATGGTGTCTGGGAGGCAAACACACTTTTTCAGCAAATGCAACTGGTGATGGTCAGGTGACCGCAAACTTGGGTCTAAATCAGGGTCAAAGAAGAGATTTTGACCGTTGGCCTGAAAGGAACCGTCCCGGTATTTGCCTAATGATAAAAATGGAAAACCACGAAAATCATTTTCAGGACGGCCGAGGTGGGATTCGGGATTATTATGGCTACTGTTCAGGATTTAAAAACTATTACATAGTCCCAACTTACTTACTCTGCAAGAAAAGGTGGCCATATAATAAGAAATGGGAAGACTTATTCCAAACCTGAATTTAATTCAAATATCCCTGTGCAAAGCGAAGGTTAGGAATCGCTTATTCCATGATGAAGTTATAGCAAGTTAGTATGAGTGGGCCTGTGGCTGTGAACTAACCAACAGGATGTATTGTTTTCCGTGCTTAAAGTCGTGTTACGTGCACAAAAAAAGAAAATCCATCTCTGCACGCCGGAAGCGGAGGTAGATTTCACCGGGCAAAGAAAAATGCTTCGAATTCACTAAATTAGCCAATTGTTGTGCAGTATACCTACGAAAGTTCCACATGTTTAGCATACAACATCTTCTTATAATACCTGAAACATTTTGCTCATCCCTTGGTGCAAGGGTGGTTCATATCAAATATTCAGACAAAAAATGTTGTTACAATTTATAGGGGTATTGTCCATTTTAAACTGTTTTGATATTGTGCCTATTAAGGGAGGTATGATTTCTTTTCTCTAAAAACTCCATTTTCCCCACCCCTTTGGTGAAACTTACGAAGATAAGCACTTGGCCCTTATTCGAAAACTAGTACGAACTTTGAATGGATTCAGTTTTTAACATACTATGATAGTTATAGCAATATTTAACTTTCCCCCCATTTCCAACCCCTTGGTCCGATTTTGCCCGTTAGCGAACTCGACCGAGATTTTGAATGGTTATATTTTATGTAGGCCTATACATTAACTTTTGAACTGACGGTGGGTTTTGGGATCTGTGGGATGTGAAACGTGATGTCACAATGTCGCAATGGTACCCTTTGCAATAGGTAGCTTTCTAATGAAATCTAACTAAAATCGACAAATGTGAACAAGCAAAAGCCTACATGAATGCAGAATTGGAATTACAAGTACTAGGAGAGTAACAAATCAGACAACAGCTTCATTGTGCATTCAGGAGGGAACATAGAACAGAAAAATATCGAGGTGTCGAAAAAACCAACTCCAAGTGCCACTAGATGCATATCTTAGCATACAAAATAGAGTAACATTGTGATGAGACAGTTATTTTGTATGCTTAGATACGCATCAAATTTAGGTGTTTTTTTTTTTTTAAGAGTGCACGCCCATAATTTTTCTTCACCAGCCGCTACTGACTGACGAGTAGGCTACTATGTTGCTTGTAACTTAAAAAGCTGTTTAGCATACTATTTGGTAGTAAACCTCTAAACCTTGCTTGTCCTGCACATCACTAAGATTGGAATGTTTCACGATATAACAATTAAAATACAACTTACAATGTTAGGGAACAAATCTGGCTCACACTTGATAATTGTATGTTCCTCCATAATTTTCAGGAAACTGGAACACACAGAGCGTATTATTAGAGGCCACACTTAAACCCGTTACCGTACGCCAAATCATTCTCATATATAATAAATCAAATAAGGTAATATTAGATCTCCGAATTTAAATAATACAGGTAATCTCCAGCTCCACGGAGAAACTTATTCGACCATTACGTTCGACTTGATGAGATAGGGAATAATAGCACGAACGTTCGACTTGATGAGATAGGGAATAATAGCACGAAAAGTACTGTATTAATGTAAGTTATATCGTTGCGATGAAAATTAGGGATCACTTGGGCAACATTGAAATGAAGCATCGGTAGCACTACAGAACAGGAGACCAAAGGTATAAAAAAAATTAGGTAATGAAATTTGCCGAAGTACCTTTAGTAATGGTATCCGGAGATGTTAAAATAATAGATGTTGACTCGTCCGCTGCCATAAACCCGCCCAGCCATCCCAAATAGATACACGGCTTATATAGCAGAAATGAAGTCTTTTGTAGCCATCTTGCTTACTAAGTCAGGAATGCCAACCCCACACATTTGGTACTATTTCACATCTGGTATAGAACGAGTAAACAAAAGAGCGTCGATAAAGTAATGTAATGAAAAATTGCGCCAATTTTCAGTGTTTATTTATGTATTTATAATGTTTTACATACAAAAACAGACCTAACCTGGGGCTTACGCCCCAGACCCCCTTGCTTGTGGTACTAGCAGTAATTTTCGACCAGGCAGTACCTAACCTAGTAGCGGACATAAATTCTATCTTATTAATGTATTACATACAAAAACAAACCTAACCTGGGGCTTACGCCCCAGACCCCCTTGCTTGTGGTACTAGCAGTAATTTTACGCAAGACAGTGCTTAACTTAGTGGAAATTTGTAACAATTTCAAACTTTACGTGTCATATGGTGAATTTTGTATTGGACATGTTGGTAACGTACTCAGATGTTCGTTTTTCGGGTGTCACATGACGTATGACGTAGTGTCCAAGATGGCGTCCATAGTGAAATGAAGACGATGCTGAAAGCATTATTTTCGTAAATAATCAATTAAAAGGAATTATTCCGGTGCAGCAGTGGCAATTGAGAAAGTAAAAACGACTCCCAACATCTCCGAGAAAGGTTTGTCAATCATAAATACTATATTTTCAGTAATATACCTTGTTGAAAGTTACGACGGCTTGGTCTCCTGTTCTGTAGTTTTAATGAAGCGTCTTACATTCGGATTCTCTATTACGCAAACCTGAGCATAATATGATGGGGCAATTAGAGTAAATATAACTATCAAACGCTGAAGTACATAACAAACCACGTTGAATCAGGATACGTAAATGTTAACTTACCGTAACACATAGCACGAGTATTTAGAGATTGGCAGTAGGCCTACAGTAATTGGATACAGTCTTAGACACCACAAAACTCTGCCTCCAACTCTTGTTACCAGATACCCACTTCAAACTCAAAACGTCCTCTTCTACTACTTCCACTGCCTCTCTACGTTGATTTTTGGGGCAGAGCCAGGCCCTGTACCCAGTCACTAAACCGTAGGTACAAAAACTGAGCAGGAGTAGTAGTAGATCAACAAAATGGGAGAATTTGGGTCGGAGTAGAGTAAGATAATGAAAATCCCTCAAAAACAGGGTCACAAATGAAAACTAATCTTCTCGTGAAATGACTCTCCTTAGCGGCTTACTACAAAACATACAAAAAGACTGAGTCACAGTAAAGGGGTGTGGCCAATGAAAGGGTAATGTGACAGTCCTTTAAAAAGGTTAACAAGGACTAGATAACCGGATAGGGAGGGAACCTACATTCGATTGAGTTCGCGAATTAGTAGAACAACAAAATGGGGGGATCAGGGTCGGAGTAGAGTAAGATACAGAAAACCCCACAAGAACAGGGTTACAAATGAAAACTAGTATTCACGCTGAAAAGAGCCTCCGTGGCTTAGGCAGCAGCACGCCGGCCTCTCACCGCTGGGTCCGTGGTTCAAATCCCGGTCACTCCATGTGAGATCTGTGCTGGACAAAACGGAGGCACACAGGTTTTTCTCCGGGTACTCCGGATTTCCCTATCAAAATTTAATTCCAGCAACACTCTCCACTATCATTTCATTTCATCTGTCATTCATTTAATCATTGCCCCAGAGGAGTGCGTCAGGCCTCGGCAGCCGGCACAGCCCATATCCTCGCCGCTAGATAGGGGCTCAATTCATTCCATTCCTGACTCGGTCGGAGGCTGGAAGCAGGCTGTGGATTTTCATTTTCATTCACGCTGAAGTGACTCTCCTTAGAGCTTACTCCAAAACATACACAAAGACTAAGTCGCAGCAAAGGGTAATGTGACAGTCCTGTAAAAGGGTTAACAATGACGAGATAATCGGAAAGGGAGGATTATATAGATGAGTGGAGAGATTTAATGCGTGTTATAAACCGACGCGTTGTAAAAGAGTGGAGGAAAATTTTACGCGGGGCATCGTAGAGTGAACACTGAAAAGGTATATGATTTATGATTCCGACTGCTTAATGACACGAACAAACAGTTGAAGGAAGAAAATTACAATGGGCCTTAGAGACCGGAGTTAGCGCATGATTGAAACGGAGGCGGAAGATAGTAATAATTTGGCGACGACTGTATTGACTGAAATAAAACCTGGGTTTACGTGGGATAAGGGATTGGATAAAATTATGCTTTGATGTCGTTGCCATTCAGATCGAAGTTGAGACTGTAGTAGGGGAATGGCGATATCCAGTACTGCACCGGAATCAGTAGCAGCTTCCTTGGCATACTTGTCAACAGATTCATTACCGGGAATGTTGGCGAGCCCGGGTGTCCACGTAATAACAAAACGATATCCCAGCTGGAGTATATTCATACGTGAGGAACAGGTTGTTTGATAATTGTGTTTTTGATGATATCTGATTGGCAAATCAGCAACCAATGACAAGATCACATACAGAAATGAACCAATAACAACTGTTGCATACTTTAAATATTTAGGAATCACATTACAGACATATGGAAATGTCTTTACGATACATGTCAAAGAAAGAATAACAGCTGCCACCTTAGCCATGATAACTCTAAACTCTTCCACAGATCTCGCTGGTAACAGCAATGGAAATATTTAAAATTGAAAATTACGCCCATCATAACATACGGCATGGAGTTAATTTGGGAACACCTTACCAAAAGTAATCTAACGAACTTAGAAAAAGTAAAAGCAAAATTCCTAAAAAAGACGTTGGGTGTATCAAAGGAGGAGAGAGACAGTTTAGGTAAAAGATATTTAGACGATAATTAGTGCAGTCGTAGGGGAAGCGGTTGGTCCACTGCATCGATCAAAAGGGCTTGAGTGAGGGTAGAATGTAGGACGCCTAGAACGATACGCAGGGCCGAAAATTGAAATTTATCGAGGGAGGATAATCTGGTTATGGGCATGCTATCGTAGAAATGACTGCCATAGTCTGATACTGCGCGAAGTACATTGCGATAAAGAGTGAGCAAAATCTTTGGGTCCAAGCCCCAAAAGCGTCACGTTGTTGCTCGGAAAATTTTGAGTCTCTTGGTAGGCTATATTATATTATATTTATATTTATATATTTCCGTATCCAGATACATTGTTAAATAATGCTCATCCAACGTTCATCTACAACAACAGCTTTATCATTGGCCTGCAAAATATCTCCTTTTGTGCACAGTGATGGTAAATTCTGGCGAACCAGGTGCTCTTTATCCTGTAGTAGTCCACAATCACAGACCATTTCTCCTTGTGGGTAGCCCCACTCACAAGGTTGGATTTGCATTCAGAAACACTTGTGCGAAGTCGGTTGAGGGTTTCCCAGATGGAATAGCGAAGGTGTAAACCTTTAGAAGGTTCTTCCTTTAGACTCGGGGATGGATTAGGCACTTGTTGTTCCCACCTGCAGAAGGTTCTTCCTTTAGACTCGGGGATGGATTAGGCACTTGTTCCCACAGTTCACGCCTTCGTTTTCCTGCCGTCTCAACAAGGGGTGCAGTTGTTCTTAAAAAACTCTTCCTTGACCTGAGTCGAACGGACTGAATTTGATGACCGTAAATGGGGTGTCGTGGATCGGTTGTTTGCTTCCAACGTTGAACTTCTGCTGCTACTTGCCTTATTACGTAAGGAGGAGCGATTCCTGCGATCGGATAGAGTTTATCCGTTGAGTCTCTTGGTAATATGGGAAGATAATTTGGTGATTTAGCTTTTTCCACGTAAGTTCATCATCAATAATTAAACCCAAATATTTGGTATGGTGTAAAAGCGGAACTGTACCTTGGTGATAGGATATTGGGGTTCGATCGAAGATACGTCGAGTTGTAAAGTGAAGTGCCGCATTTTTTGGGGGACGGTATCGAGTCCTAGTTGAAAGAACCACTGATGTAATTGCGTTAAGGTGGTATCCATGGGCCGGCAGCAGTGGGTGAGATCAGGAGATGAACAATATAGGAGAATATCGTCCGCGTATTGGATAATAATGTTATTGGTTTTACGTCCCTTTTAACTACACTGGCTTTTAGAGACGCCGGGGTGCCGGGATTTTGCCCCGAAGGGGATCTTTAACGTGTCGGTAAATCTACTGACACGGCTCCCTCGCATTTGCGCACCCTCAAATGCCAGCTGACTGCGCCAGGTTTCGAACCTGCAACCTTGGGCTCAGCAAGCGAGAACGTTACCCCTGAGCCACGCAGCCAGACCCGCGTATTGGAGGAGACGAACATGAGGAAGACGGAGTTTTTGATTTCACCAGTATAAATGATATAAAGAATTCCTCTTAAGACATCGTCCTGTGGGAGGACGAGCGAGGTGAAACGATCATTGAGCGTTGAGGAATGGGTGCATAGAATGAGTCGGCGAGATTGAAGGAAACCAGATATGATTTTTAAAGTAGGGGGAAAATTGCAACTGATGTAAAACTCTAATTAAAAGGGTTACATTGACATTATCCTATGCTCCCTTTACGTCATGAAACCCCCCAGGGAGATCGTGTTTACGACAACGGGATAGTAGAACGTCAGTAAATAATTCATTCAAGGGGTCAATAGTGGATTTTAGTATTGTGAAAGCATGTTCTGTTTTGGTAAGAGGTCATAATATTCGAGTGCCCGAAGCAGACGATATAATAATTACGTTGAAAACATTTGTGGACACAAGGGCAGAGGGAAATACCACGATAATTGGAGGGATCAGTGGGGTATTTGCCAGATTTTAAGATCGGTATAATGGGAAAATTATTCCAATGGGCAGGATTATTCCAATGGGCAGGATCATCTACGGTGATCAGGAGAGTATTAAAATACTGTACAGCCCGGGGGGGGGCAGTACCTCCTGAGAACCACCCCGCCATCTTCTACCAAAACCACCCCAACTGGAAACATTATAATTCCAGAACATATCTCTACACAGCAAGCGGCGACCACCTAAGCCTAGGAGGTTAGCCAACGGCTTGCAAAGCACACATAAACATTTACACTAACAACTATCTGGGGCAGCTACATTGACGCAATGCTGACCAAGCAGCGCCGAAACGTATAAGAATGAAACCCGGACAGAAGGGATTATCTGTTCTGTTCTGTTCTTCGCCAGCGGCCCTGCCCGACGTCCGTTCCAGCTCTTCAACAGGTGAGAACTAGTTTGTGATCAGACTCCTTTATTTTTGTAAACACTTACCCCAAACATTTGTACACTTTACAAATTTTATTTCATATTTGTCTAAACTTCCCAAGAGGGACATCAGATTACATCTACTGACCAATAAATACATGGTCAGTAAACTACACGCTTGTTACTAACCACACTCCACTGTACGTCCTCATACCCAACCTGACCTTAGTCACAATTGCCCGTGACCGTAGAAGCCAATAACTGCATCGTCAGATTCCATTGTACTCGAGCACACGACTCGAATACAGAGCACTGAATCACAGATGCTGCACATTCATTTAATAGCTCATCCTTCTCAGCTGGCAAGCTAGTTTAGCAGCCGGCACTAGACATTCATCCCCTGGCAGATAATTGCATTCTGCAGGAACGCCCCCAATAGCTTAAGCATTTACACCAACACACTACACTGGTAGTCTCTCCCAATTACGGGGAACTACTCTCATTTTGGAAGCAGTTCTCTAAATTAGCACATCTACACAACCGTGTTTTACCACCCCCAACCAAGGGATAAAACATATTTGGTGGAGGCGCGACTACCACGCAAAATAAGGGTAGGGACTCAAACAACGAGCCCTCGTGGTAGAAGCGATCCGTACCGCACGCAGCCAAGCAAAAGTTGAAAAAAAAAATCTCTCTCTCTGAATACGCTCCACACTTTTCTTTTTCTCGCCCCCCTTTATTACACGGGGACTTGTATTATTACACCCACCCCTACCGTCCCCATAGTGCAAGGTCGGTGGAAATTGAATGACCACGTTTAGAACCACACTAAGAGACTTTGCGCACCATTTGTCAGCTAGCACAACTCCACTCCTGCCGAAGTTAAAAATCAAGAACAGCGACTTGATAACTGAACACACTGCAATACAACTCTTTCAGGAACTCGAATATAAGGCATTAGAAATCCGCGCTCAAAACCCTGCAGCGGCATTTTACACGATCCCAGGCCCAGACCGGGGCGCAGGGACAACATTCACCAATATCTAGCGCTAGTGGAGCAGATTGCTTGCCAACACTCCACCCCCTATTGTTGCAGCAACTGCAAATCACAGGGCATAAGACTGATAATCTGCTCGCGCGCATCACACAGTTACTGGATACAGCCGCTGTTAAGGCAGACAATCACACGACAGAGGCAGTCATAGATATACACACTATTTTGGAGACAGTAAAGCAGGACCTAGACAGGACAGTGGAAGTAGTGAAGTCCACACAGTACGACATTACACCATCGATCAGTGACGATATATCAGGTGACGAGCCACCTGGCAACGTAACACACGTGTCATACACGGGGAGTGAGGATAATTCCCCTCAAAACAACATAAACCCAAACACCTCGTCACACGATCGCAGTGCGGACAGCGTAAACGGACTAGAATCCTTACACGGCCAACGAGAGATAAACGAGCAGGAAATGAACAGGCACACGGAATATCCAATGATACACCCAACAAAGTTCACGGGGGAGAGCCAGGATCCCGAGGAATACCTCAAGGCCTTCAATAGAACGGCTCGGATCAATGGCTGGAGCAACGAAGTCAGGAAACGGCTGCTCCCTGCATACCTAACGAAGGCGGTCATGACATGGTACGAGCTCCATGAGGACAATCTGGAAGATGCCACATGAGAGGAAATCATTTTGTTGATGAAAAGTGAATACCAGCTCACACCAGATGATGAGGACCTGTATGACCAAATTAGACAGAGGTCACAGGGATCTACAGAAAGCGCACAGACATATGTAAATGCAAAATTGCTCATGTGCGACAAATACAACGCAGCTATGACGCATAAGCAAAAAGTTAAGTTGCTAATGCAGGGCCTTAGACCATCCATCGTGGACAAGTTATGTGTAATGAATAACCCCACAGTCCAACACATGCTCAACAATATCAAAACAATAGAGGCAGGGAGAAAGATCACGGAAAAAGCTACGGAGAAAGCCGTGAATCAGCATTTTCATCCACAAAAAGACGACACCTGTCAGAAGATGGATGAATTAGTGGACAGGATGGAGAAGCTAACGATAGCTGCCATCCAAGCAGGCGGGAGACCGCTTAGGGGTCAACTTACTGACACGGAGGAACTGTACTATCCCGAAAGGGAAAGGGGATACACGGAAAGGAGACATTATGAGCGTGAGAAAACACACTACCCTCCACAGCGACCGACAACACCATATACGCAGGACAGGCCACATTACCCTCCGCGGTATTCACCGGTCTCGTACTCAAACGTAGAGCCAACATACCCCTCACGGTGACCATCATCCCCATACACACCGGAGTACTACCCTTTAGAGTACGACTACAGCATCCCCCGGCGAAGCAGCCCGCCACCGAGCAGACAGGAGTATGCTGCCCCACAGTATAGGGGAAATGGGGACTATCGGGAAAACCCGTCCCCAGGCAGGCAAGGCTATGCATCCCCACAGTATAGGGGAAATGGGGACTATCGGGAAAACCCGCCCCCAGGCAGGCAAGGCAAAGAATCCCCACAACATATGGGAAATAGGAACTATCGGGAAAGCCCACCCCCAATCAGGCAAGATTATGCATCCCCCCAACATAGGGGAAACGGGGAGTACCGGGAGAACCCACCCCCAGGCAGACAGGGGTATGCACCCCCGCAGTACAGGGAAAAGGGGAATCGCCGGGAAAACCCGCCCACGCAGCAGCAGACGTACACCCCACCCTGGCGGAAACAAGAACACAGACCACCGGTCAATAACCGCAAAACAACAATCCCACAGATAGGACGGGAGACCAGGGACACGTACACAAAGGGACCAGAACACTATCCACTCCCCGACGAACACCCGAGGGAGTTTAGGGACGAGGCACCCCGCCAGGCAGACAGGGGGGCAATACTTCCCACACCCAGTTACCCACCGCAAGCGGGGAGTTGGCGCAGCCACCCCGAGGGGGGACAGACATACAGCACGGGGAGACGCACGCCCACGTATCCAAAAAACGCTTAGACGGGGAGGCTCGGCCAGCTAAAAAAAAGCGGCGGAGGTTCCTCCCCTAACACAACACCAGAAAGGCCCCTCACCTAAACAGACTCGCAAGAGCAGGGGGAAGAAGCAGCCAACTAAAGCCAAGGCTGACGATCCGCCCCCGGACCGTTTCCAAACACACCCCGTACAAGGGGACGGCAACTGTCTGTTCAGGGCCATTAGCTTTTTAGTCCGCCATACCGAGGATCACCACAGGGACTACAGACGGAAAAAGGTCCAACATATCCTGGCCAACTGGAAAGTGTACCGGGATTTCGTGTCGGACGAACAGGAAAACCCATTCCAGACCGGGGCAGACTACCAAAGATACATGGATAGGGAAGGTACCTATGCCGGCGCCGTAAATTGACCGCTCTCGGCAAGGTAATTAAGCTCAACATACATGTATACACTGACGTACACTCGCCGCCACTATTCACAACCGCGGGATTTGACAGGGCCCTGCACATACTATTTACGGGGAACCCTAGGGCGGGACACTATACGCCCCTCACAATCACGCGTGAACAAAACGAAAGCAAATCCACACCCTCCAGACGGGAAACCATACCCCCTACACCACAACACGGGGCGGGAAGTGACCCCACACAGGCGCAGGACGCGAGCTCACTTGGCATAGGGGAGCCAGCAACAGGAATCGAACTCGCGACCGCCTGGAACAAAAAACGAGGTCATAAGTGCAAACGTAGGGTTAGGTTTGCAGACACACCCTCACAGGAGGAAGAAAGGAACAACACACCTACACAGAAACTGGGAACTGTGAACACATTAAACGCTCGCCAGAATCCCTGTATTTTCACAGCGCGGGCAGTGAAGAGAGCAGGCAGTGTACTAAATGGGCACATTTCGCTGACCGAGATAAAGAACTCGAGCCAGGAAGTAAGCCGAGAGGCCAAGCGTGCCAAGTACAATGAGCGGCCAGCTCCGTGCTTCTTCAGCACAAACGTAACGCAGGGCATCAACACTGGCGCACACAGGGACAAGGACATTAAGCCAGTAACAACAACAACAACAACAACATACACCCTCTACAATACATCCTTACAGGGAATAGGACTCCAGTTATCGGCACTGACAGTACATGCCAGCATAAATGGCCACAGGGTGCAAGCCCTAGTTGACACTGGCGCAGCGGTAAGCTGCGTCAACAGAAAACACGTTACCGAAGGGCAGATACACGGTGTCACGGGTGACATCCGGCTGGTAGCGGCCAATGCTCAGACGCTAGAAAAGACGGGGGTGGCAAATATACACCTCAGGCTAGACAACTTTGCCACAACACACCCCATGTTCGTCATAGAACATCTTTCTGCGTCAGCAATAATTGGCATGGATTTCCTCGCCAAGTACGAAGCTAGCATAAATTTTGCTAGCGGCAAGATGCTTTTAATGCATGACCAAAGGCTCACCACACATCCCATGGTATACACCAGAAACACAGATGGGATTCGAGCAGAGCGAGAAATCCACGAGCACCAGGCCTCTACACTGAACACAATCAGCAAACACACTGACACAACACAGATAAGACGGTCAATCACACTCACAGACAGGACCTGACGCCAGAGCAAAATAGAAGGATCACGGAGCTCCTGGAAGACAATAGGGATATCTTTGCCCATTCGCTGAAGGAACTAGCGGTGACAGACCTTATCGAGCATCATGTCACACTCACCAGTGACCGGCCAGTCCACCAGCCCCCCTTCAGGCTGAGTCAGAAGGAGAGGCACGCTATCGTCACTCAGATTACAGAGATGCTCGAAGCGGGGGTCATAGTACCGGTGATATCGAATTACAGTGCTCCGGTCTTGCTAACCAAGAAACGGGATGGTTCCCACAGGTTCTGTACAGATTACCTCAGGCTCAATAAGTTAGTAGAAAATGACAGTTATCCACTACCACGGGCCAACACCTATTTGGATGCCCTCGGTGGGGCCAGCTGGTTCAGCTCGATGGACTGTTATAGTGGATTCTATTCAATCCCCGTCTATGAACCGGACAGGCACAAGCTGGCGTTCGTTACAGAAAACGGCCTCTATACCTATACAAGGTTACCAATGGGCCTCCGTAACGCCAGCCGGACCTTCCAAAAGCTAGTGGATAAGACATTTTCAGGGCTAAAATGGCGCTCGTTGCTCGTCTACGTGGATGACATAACGGTCTTCTCCAACACCTTTGACGAGCATCTCGTACACTTGGAGGAGGCTTTCGCAAGGATCAGAGAGGCCAAATTAAGGTTTAAACCTGCGAAGTGTCAATTCGCCAGACAGCAGATTAACATATTGGGCCATATTGTCAACAGAGAAGGCATTATTCCCGACCCAGCGAAGACGGACGCAATAACGGGCATCCCGATGCCTACAAACCTGAAACAATTGCGTCTCGCTTCCTATTACAGAAAGTACATACATAGGTTCGCGCACATCGCCCACCCCCTAACCGAACTCACACGTGAGAAGACGCCCTTCAACATTAAACAGGAACATATAGATGCTTTCAACACGCTTAAGCAGCTATTGACCACCCCACCACTGCTGCAACACTTCCATAGTGTTAGGCCCACATTTTTACACGTGGAAGCAAGCCAGTATGGACTGGGAGCGGCCCTATTACAGGAAGATGCAGAGGGGCGCATACGGCCAGTAGCTTATGCTAGCAGAAAATTAACGACCGTCGAAACTAGATACTCTGCCACAGAACGGGAAATGCTGGCATTTTCATGGGGAGTGAACTATTTCCGGGTATACCTCTATGGTATCCAGTTCACGGTAATGACTGACCACGCGAGCCTGCTTTTTTGGGACAAATTCAAAAACCCAAATTCGCGACTCTATAGGTTTATATTCCGCCTTTATGAATATAACTTCGTGGTCAAGCATAAGAAAGGCGCTACACACCTAGATGCAGATGGGTTGTCTAGGCTGCCAGTAGCCGATCCCCCAGATGACAGTAAGGACCACGAATGGGACGACATGCCGACTTTTGCCCTGACAGTGGTTAACATAAAGCAGGAGCAAGAGCGTGACCCATACTTGAAACAGATTCTAATGGCACTAGAAAACTTGGAAAAGGTGGATTCCAAGACAGCACATCTGTCTAGGCGATTTTTCCAAGACAAAGACGGGGTACTGAAATTTAAACCCACGATAATGCACCTATAGCGGTTCCGGACTCATTGAAAGAGAGTATCATGACCGGACACCATAATAGCCCAATGGCAGGGGCACATTTGGGTACGCATAAAACATACCATAGAATCCGGGACAAGTATTACTGGGTAAACAAGAAGGGCGACATAGACACCTTCGTAAAGACATGTCACACTTGCCAGCGATTTAAAGCAAGACCTGGCAAACCTCATGGATTACTCAACCCTATTCCCGTAGGAGAGCTATTCCATAGAGTCGGGATAGATGTGAAAGGCCCCATCACTACATCTGAAAAAGGTAATAAATATATACTTGTGGCCACAGAGTATCTTACCCGGTATATGATTACAAAGGCTGTTCCCAAAGCAGACACGAACAGCATAGTGGAATTTCTATTTGACATAGTCACGCGATATGGCCTATTCCAAACCCTACTATCCGATAGAGGGACTATCTTCACCTCGAGAGTGCTCCAACAGTTTTTGGAGGTACTAAGGATAAGGGCATACACAACCACGAGTTTTTTCCCACAAACCAATGGACTCACGGAAAGTATGAACAAAATATTTGGAATAGCGTTAGCTAAGTTCACGGGGGACACAGGGGCGGACTGGGATAATTATTTGCAGCCCATTACATTCAGCTACAATACTTCTATATCCACGGACACAAAACACTCTCCACACTTCCTGTTGCACGGATATACACCCAGAAGTCCCATAAATAACATATGCATCCCACAGGACACTCCCCCAGACAACGCAGCCCGGTTAGAGTATTTGCTGATAGCTCGCATGAACGCCAGAAAGAACATAACCGCGGCACAAAAGAAACAAAAAGAACGGTACGATCGGCAACGGAAGACCGTGGAATACACACCCGGGCAATTGGTTATGGTTTCCAAATCCGCCCGTAAGAAAAATGTGTCCGAGTTCCTCCTACCATGTTGGACAGGTCCCTTCAAAGTCTGCAGGAAGGTATCTGACCTGAACTATATAGTAAACGTGCGGCATGGACGCAAACTCATCAAGGACACTATACACGCCCGCCGTATGAAGGCATATTACACCCGAAAAACAACACCTACACGTAAAGGCGGGAACGCTGCCAAAAGGAAAGGAAATGATTCCACTGGCAGACGTGAAAAGAAAGCCAAGAGATAGCCTTCGAACCCCGATGACCTCACCGGGATACGAACCTAACACTGACAAAACTGTCCCAGAGACACAGGCCCTAAAGGCAACAGGAATGAGTATCCTGAACAAAGACGGTCTCAAACCCGCGACCTTCTGAATACCAGGAGCGTAAGGTCAGGTAGCTATCCAATCGAAGGATACAGCGATAAGGGACAGTCACGCTAACAGGAATATATTCACCCCAGGCCTACAATAACACAAAATTTGGGGACACAATATATGAACAGAGGTAGGGTCTTTCACATGGCGAGAAGCCAAAGGCACACCGTGTATGCTCACAATACAAAAAGCGTGTCAGCAAAACCAACCAACACGTGCTTAACACATGCAATAAGCAGACCGCTAGACTACAGCAGATACTGCCCACGCTATTGACACTTGACACTATCGCCAGTCAGCGATAAGACGTAATGGAACAAGGTGGCCTTCACAAGTATCAAACGGGCCAGGAGCACTTTCACTCCAGCTGTAACACACACAATCATTCACGCCATTTTCAAAGCCAGATAACTCCCGAAATTAAGATACGAGGGTCGTTCCGAATTACACAAAACACTCATACTAACGTACATTTTCGCACGCGTATCTCAAACATACAATACACGCCATGGTACATAAAACACAAAAAAATGTGATCCCGAGGCATTAGCCTAAGCATTAGCCTAAAGCATATGCGCACGCACAGAAACACGATACAAACGTGCCAAAAAGGGAGCTAACCAATGGCATTTTCGGCGCGACAACACAATCAGAGGCCACACTTGGGACGCACAAAATCCCAACGGACAACGCAGACATGAAACACGGAGCGCACACGGGATCGCGGGTCCGAATACCCAATAAAATCGGACGCCGTGGAAAACAAAAAATTGGCGACCGACGAAAGATCAGTTACATACAAAACACAGGTTTTTCAACATGACAAGCCAAAAAAAACTCAGTCGGCGCGACTAGACACCAGATAGACCCATTCACAGGCGAAAAATTCACTCCCACCTAGACGGAAACTGGCCAAAATTAAGGCAATCCGCAAGTACGTCCAAATTAAACCAGGAATATGGACACGGGAACAGACAATTACACGGGCAGCATCGCAAAAACAGCATGCATACACAATCCCATACAGAAAAAACATGGGGTCCCATACAGACAATGTGCCCCATAGAGCATAGCCAAAAGCGAAGATAGGCATGCGAATATTAAAATTACATGCACCAGAGGTGACAAATGCATTGCACTAGTGCCTCATACAAGCACATAAAAGATTGAGCCACACAATCATGAACACAGGAAGGTTCTTTAACATAAATACAGGGGCGTAGATTCGTTCGAAGGTACTCGCTACAACAGCCTACTTAGGGCATTAGCGACCCCGGGACTACCTATAAGGGACGTACCAGGAACGACAGGCCTCTACAGAGACCACGAGACACTTTTTCTTGGAGCCATAGCTCCCGACACCTGAATACGGGGGACGTCACTCTCACAAACAAACGCCCACACAAAACAGGTAACACCATATCTCTACGGCCAAAAATCATGGCAAATTTGCATTACCCCGAACATAGGCAATAGACTTGCTAGACACAAATCATAGATATTTACACAAAGCAGAGGTTTTGCGGAAGCAAAGTCCACACAAGCTTGGGAGCGAAAACATGACAGGTTAACACATTGGCCCTCCTAGAATGCAAAACACATGCCAACATACGGACAGTGGCGAAAGTCACGTCCCGTCAGCCGCCATACATAACATCAGAGACTTTATGTATACAAGGACGCAAAAACAAATACAACAAAACAATGAGTTGCGAATAAGCGAATTCCAGCGCGTTGCAACACTATTGCCGGTAGGCATTCTCATCATAGCCAGACGTGACAATGACGCGCGGACATGATGACACTCACACAAAAACAACAACAATAATAACATACAGTGACACGGATATTGACACAGAATTCAGCGCCATTACAATAGGCCTTGCATCCAGTAATGCACAAATACTGTGGGCCGGATTCATCTCAGGAATACAGGAACACGTCTACAAGGCTGTTAACAAGCAACACGCGCCACCTGACAATTAGCCACGCGACACAAGATAAGACTTATCCGATAACGTCCCACGCGCCAGCGTGCGGCAGCGGTAAGCGACCTAACACGCAACCGCGCTAATTACAGCCTCGGACACTCCCTTCCCACACGCGCCCAACAATCAGGGGCGGATGCAGACAGATTCCATGAGGGAACAACCCCCCCCCCCCTAATAACTTATTTCCTTGTTTTTTTTTTAAATTATCTTTAAGAACCATTATAGGCGATCAGGCCATGACAATTTATACCTACAATCACTTGCTACTCTAACGTTGTGAACAGGAGATCAGATTAGGCCGTGACGTCACAGCGTCACTGCACTTAAAAATCCTAAGGGCAGCCCGAGGGCGGTGCCCACAGACACATACATTCTCACACAACATAGGTTTCACAGATCCACATGCACTCCACAGACTGGTATTTTAGGACAGAGGAGATGCTTTATGGCATCCCAACTTAGCCAGCGTACATCCCAAGGAGCGGATAGAGAACATATAGTGACTAAGAGAGGATGACACACTCCAACAGGAGCAAAGATGGATAGTGCCAACAGGATGGCTATGGTACCAACTACGGGCTACCATACCAGTACCCTCCTTCCTACATATCCTCTCACCTACAACGCTATCCAACACAAACATACAGACATAAAAACAGCTAGACTACATTTCAAAATATATAGATCGGGGTTGATAGACTTCATGCTGCTAACAAACCAAGGTATGCTACACCTTGGCCCTAAACGCCTACACCTGAATATTAGGGGTGAGTCAGAAAGAATATCAAGCGCGATGCACATCTCTGTGTAGAGAGATGAGGCCATAATTATATTAACAATTATTTTTATTAAATAATCCCGCATGCAAGGGACTTAGACTTATTATACCTTGACGCATGCTTTATCCTCAAGTGAGAGCGGACACGCCTCATATCCATCCCCATGCATGGAATATCCTACCCACATACCAGGGATTTTATTATTATTACACCTGCATGGCATTTTTAAAATTTTGCACACCTGGGAAAAACCTACCCCATCCACTCACTGTAAACGCCACCTAGCAGCATCATCGGCTCCTGGCCACCATAAACATGGAGTCCAACGATGCACGACCCCCTCCTACCACGCTTTAAGCCCATTCAGCAAATAACACCCCCGGATCCTAATAACAGAGGACCAAACGCCCTGCAAACCTACTAACAAATCTAGGAAATTACTAACGCATTAGCGCTGGAAATCCGACATGGCAGCGACAAGCCTGAAGTAGCCTATGCATTTAGAAGATCCTACAACCCCAGAACACTAAAAATTTTACATGATTACATGGTACACAAAAAAAAATATTTACAAAGCACACTTTTTTTTTTAAGGAATCTGACACCACACTAGATGGTGATGAGACGGGCAAACGGAGAACAGAGTCGCTACACACGAACAGAGCTGGAGAAGGCGGCAATGAAGCCTGACCCAGTTTAATGACTAATAGACGAAGGGTTGAAGCATCGATGACTTAGCGCGGGCAAACGTCGAAGTCTAGGGTGTGCCTAGCCTGCCCCCTGGGCGGAGAAAGTTACACCCACTATGCGCCACGGTCATCGAAGCCAAACCTGCAGGGGAGACTTTTGACAGCTAGTATGAGAATTAGCCAGCTCCACACTAGACTCAGGAGACGAACCTAGAGACGACCACATTAGGAGTAGACTTCTAGTTAGCATGTAACCTAAGTAGAGCTCCTATGGCGGGGAGCAAATCTTCCATTTCGAGGAAGTGAAGATAGTGTGCCAAGGGTCCAGCGGGACAACCCCTGGCCACGCAAGACTTCGTCGGGATATGGGGCGAAGAGGATTCCCGGACGCTAAATTCCCGGATGATATTATTTTATCGGATGATTTTTTCCCGAACGATGTCCCGTGCCCACATAAATGGATGACAGCGAGTCTCCAGAGCTTAAATGGTAACGCAGAGGGCGGCCAGAGATGTAAATGAGGAACGCTCTCAAAGGGGTTCTGTGAGCAACCCAGCACCAAATACAAATGAATGATAAATGGCGAATTATGCCAGCACAGGCAGGTATAAGATCAGCGGAAGTACACACAACGGGGCGGAGGCACTGCAGCCGTCCGACCCATCAGCGAGGTACACGGTACAGCCACTGGAGCTGACCGACCCCGATAATACACGAGACGTCCGAAGAGGTCTCAAGGGCGGTGGCATTATCCAAGCCGACCCTTAAAAAGCGCTGTACGACATATGCGAATAATAATATTTGGCCAAGGGCATATTCATAACCTGTCTTTATATTTCAGCACAGAGCTCCACCACTGCAGCATCGTGGGAGCACAAACAACCAGGTTAATGACATCAGGAAAAGATGACGTCACATACACACTTCACACAATGAGTACACACTGAGGAGACATACAATCACACAGGTACACAAGAGGGTAGAAATCAGTAGCATCATAGTATACGGCCACCTTAGACTAAGTTAGATTTAGTGGCGCTATATATATTAAGATCTATCAACATAAAGGGTATTTTTGTCATGTAATCCACTTTTTTAGATTGACAGCGAGCTAACATGGGTGCGCACAATGGCGCATAACCGGCACTAATAGATTCCATTTTTCAGGGCAAGCAGACATATATGTATTCACCCCTTGTAAATATAGCCCCCAAACACACATACCCTACACTAATTATGCCACACACACATACACTGTTTTTCACCTATTTCAGTCGCGCCCATAAGGCGACGGCGATGCGATCAGCATCGTCAAGTGACCGTGGGGCACCGAGCGATGCTGACGAAACCACACCGATAGAAACGCTTCATCAATGAGCGACATACGGTAGACAGGGGCAGCGCAGAGGTTGTAAGCGCCCACCCTCGCTACCAAGGTGATTTTTTCCTATCCACGAGGAAAAACTCACGATAGGTAAATAGATGAATTAGCGGCATGACCACTAAACAGCGGCTACAAAGGAAATAGCAAACGAAGGGAGAAGGAGTAGCCAAAACGAGAGCGCTCAAAGAAGGCCTAGAGAGTGAAAAAGAAGGTATCAGGCTCATGAGCAGAAAGGTATAGAAATAAGTACTTTATATTATATCATAATTGTAGAAATATTGTAAATCCTAGGCACACACAACAATATTAACACACGAGTGTATACCTATGCATATGTAACACCACTCAATACTGAGTATACTGTTTTTATTTCCTTTCTTTCTACTAACGACAAAATTTGTGAAGGTGTCCCGTTTCATCCCAACAATAAATCATTCTGATATACCTTTAACTTATACCCCGGGGCACCTCCTTTTCTATTTTCTTCCATATTTTATACAATACCTTGCAGGGAGCAATTTTTTTCTCCACACAGCGTCGGACGGCACAACCACCCGTCCAACCATGTTTTTTTTTTCCTTCCTGCATAACACCAACATGCATATAACTTCAAGAACTTGTATTTTCTTTGTATTTCATATTTTTATTATTTTCAATGTCGAATTTCATAGTGATTAATTTTAGATAAACAGTGAAATATGTATACCCACAACCCACCCCCTCTGAGCACACGCTAAACTCACATCACCACCAGCACAACACGACACCGACACTGAAGGAAAAGAAGAAGAGGGACAGGCAGAAAACGACGAAACATCATAACAACGACACGCCCACTCTACTTCCGGTTCGCGAGGACGCGAACTAACGACGGAGGAGGCTTGTACAGCCCGGGGGGCAGTACCCCCTGAGAACCACCCCGCCATCTTCTACCAAAACCACCCCAACTGGAAACATTATAATTCCAGAACATATCTCTACACAGCAAGCGGCGACCACCTAAGCCTAGGAGGTTAGCCAACGGCTTGCAAAACACACATAAACATTTACACTAACAACTATCTGGGGCAGCTACATTGACGCAATGCTGACCAAGCAGCGCCGAAACGTATAAGAATGAAACCCGGACAGAAGGGAGTATCTGTTCTGTTCTTCGCCAGCGGCCCTGCCCGACGTCCGTTCCAGCTCTTCACCAGGTGAGAACTAGTTTGTGCTCAGACTCCTTTATTTTTGTAAACACTTACCCCAAACATTTGTACACTTCACAAATTGTATTTCATATTTGTCTAAACTTCCCAAGAGGGACATCAGATTACATCTACTGACCAATAAATACATGGTCAGTAAACTACACGCTTGTTACTAACCACACTCCACTGTACGTCCTCATAACCAACCTGACCTTAGTCACAATTGCCCGTGACCGTAGAAGCCAATAACTGCATCGTCAGATTCCATTGTACTCGAGCACACGACTCGAATACAGAGCACTGAATCACTGACGCTGCACATTCATTTAATAGCTCATCCTTCTCAGCTGGCAAGCTAGTTTAGCAGCCGGCACTAGACATTCATCCCCTGGCAGATAATTGCATTCTGCAGGAACGCCCCCAATAGCTTAAGCATTTACACCAACACACTACACTGGTAGTCTCTCCCAATTACGGGGAACTACTCTCATTTCGGAAGCAGTTCTCTAAATTAGCACATCTACACTACCGTGTTTTACCACCCCCAAACAAGGGATAAAACAATACTTAACGATAACCTGTTGTGCTGTGAAATAGGGCAGGGGGCGGAGCACCTTTTATTGGCAAGGGCGTGAGAAAATTCATCAAAGGTAATGGGTTGAAAGAGACTGAAACATTTATGGAGAATGTCACCAGGGGAAATTGTATTTTCAGGTTCCACTTAGTCAGGCGGAAGGTTACGATAGAATTGTGGAAAAACTGCGGGGATGGGACTGGACCGTGCGATACGATAATGTTTTGATAGCAGACCATATATAGTGAATGGGGGTCTGGCGATTTGGGTAGGACGTATAAACCTGCCACGCCATGTGAGGTTTTTGATTAAAAGTTTTTGTAGGTGAGCAGTAATTTTGTATGCTGATATGTGTTACCTCATTGCTCCAGACAATTTTGTGTGGAAACCCTGCATCTTCTGCACATTTTCCGGGTACCATTCACAGAATTTAACTCTCCGGTCCGGATCGTATTCATTGAGAGCATGGGTTCGTGTTGGAATGTAGGATTTCCAGCGCAGACGCTTCATGATGCGATGGACGCTATCTTTTGAGATGTGTGTCTGGTTGGTTGGTTCCTAAGTTTAGGGGCTCCGACAACGCGGTCATGTAGCCCCGTGTACTTTGGGTGTGTGTAGAATCTGTCTGTTAACCGGTGTTAATTGTGATGACTGTATTAGTGTGTGTGTTATCTGTTTTTAAATTCTAGTAAGGACTGCAGACTTTTGAGTTTTTCAAATAGTTCCTACTTTTGCCGTCAAACGCCACCGTCAACGACTACTAGTTCAGAACTTAGCTACCAGGCGTGGCGCCAGTCGGCTCTTGACAACGAAAGTAGGAACCTAAGAGCGTTGTTTACATTCTTAACCTATACAATTTAGCTTCACACAGGTGTAATTAGTCGAAGTGTCTTTAACATGCCATAAATCAATGACATGGGACCGCCGGCTTTACTTCCCCTCCGAAGGAAGGCATACTGAGGGATTTTTAACGCTTTTAAAATATCCGACGACTTCGGCCGGGTTTGAACCCGCGATCTTGGGCATAGAAGCTCAGCATGCTTCCAACTACGCCTCCAAAGCCTCCGCGATGTGTGCCTCTCGAGCCGTTTGTCGTAGTGATTTAGGTGGAGATCGAGTGAGGGCTTCCTGCACCTGTTCTTCGTTCCTAGGACTGGTGGATGTCCGTGGTCGTCCACAACGTTTCTTGTTGACGTTGTGAACGGTACCATCTGCTTCAAATTTATCTCTGATGCGAGCAATGGTCCAGTGCGGTGGTGGCGGTTTGTCGAACTCCCTTCTGAACCGTCTCTGCACTTCCGTGGCATTTTTGGTTTTCCAATAACATTTAAGGACAAACTTTCTCTCTACAAATCTTAGTTGATATCCTTCTATTGTGTTACATGAGCAATTCCTAAAACAAAGAAAGACAATAGCATGTTATGGGCAGTCAAAGTGTTAGTACATTTTTTGAGACTCCCTGTACTTACGATATAAACGAAGGAGAATGTTTCATCTTTTGACGAGCCTTTTACAATCGTCGTCCCTCCAGGAGAGTTTACAGAATGGTTTACACTTTGTAGGGATGGTCCGGACGACGTAAGGACGATGCATGTCGAAATACTGTGTTATGATGTGTTGCAGATAGTCGTATGACAAACGTAAAATGATATTTATAAGTTAAATGTGTGCTCTAAAATGTTATATATAAACCAAAATTTGTAAAGAGCAACAAATGGTGACCCCGACGTGATCTGGTGTGATACCGGGTGAGTGAGATCCTGAAATAAAACTGATGCGTAAATCCATGACGCAGATATAAAGACACTGAACTAAGTAACTTATCAAACCGTGAACAGTTCGACGATTTTCTGGGTGTCAAGTCAGGTTTTTAAAGAGTTTAGGTAGAACATTCTGTCATTTCTCAGTTCAGAGCAACAAAATGGTGACTCCAGAGCATAATTATACAATGGAGGAACATAACCCCAACATCAGTAAGGTTAGCATTAAGATTCCCCCATTCTGGTCGGAGAAACCAGATGAGATGGGCAGCAGTCGACTGAAAACAGTCGAATTAGTCGATAGTTAAAACCATCGACTTATTCGACTACTTTTAAAAAACAGTCGAATGAATTCAACGACTGCTCACCGTATCTGCGCTGTATCATAAACAAGTCGTTTGCAAACGACTAATTCCAAGCTAATGGAATCATTCGAATTCAAGTAGTCGTTCTAATCAAACGACTTCTTCAGGATAACCTCATGCTACAATTGTGTTTTATACTTATTGTAGAGCTTTAATTAATAAGTTAAGTATACCTGTAGGTGCCTATAGTTTTATAGAGTCCGTAGATTATTTCAATGAAATAGCCTACATCCAGTTGTCCAAATATATATGTATGTTATTGGAAAGGTTAAGCATTCAATATTTAGGTTATGTTTGTACTCCTTAACACAGTATACACACCTTTAATGAGAATTGAGTACATTCCTGAATTATTACACGGCTTCAACATGGGCTTACCAATTATGAATTAGAGTTCTATTTATTTTATGATTGAATTTCATTCATTTATTCTGCCACGGGATAAATGAATTACAAGAAAACTATTATGAAATTCTCCCCATAGCGTGATGGTAATGATCGATGCAAACATAGAATAGATTTTCCAGGAAAATTAAATCAGAAAATATTTTATATTGGGATCCAAAATAAATAGCATGGGTATAGCAAGTCGGAGGGCGTGTACGCTCAAATTGATTCTGGTCGTCAATTGTTTTAGTAGAGATGGGCAGCACCACAGAAGTCGACTGAAAAAGTTAAATCCATCGACTTGTTTGACTGCTTTTAAAAAACAGCCGAATGAATTAAACGACTACTCACCGTAACATAAACAAGTCGTTTTCAAACGAATTATCCCAATTGTGTTTTAACTTTTAACATGGAGAAAGCGCTCGGATAGTTTTGCGTTCTGGTCGTCAATAGTTTCAGCCCGTGGATAGCGCGCAAGGATAGCGCGTGCATTAAAGAAACGTTGTATTTACATAGTTGCCAACATCTCTACTGAATGTTCGCTCTCGTTGCTGTTCTGAAGTGCTCTATTTTCGTGTATATTTTCTGTAGGCCGTAGTTTCCTTGTTCAAGTCGTATTTCAACTCTACGTTGTTAGTACTTCAGAGAGGAATAAATTAGTGAACACATAACTTGTTTATGACTCAATGGACATAATTATACATTTATTTTGTGGCATTAAAATATGAAGAGTGATTATTTCAATGTTGGCTATGGAATTGTTCCCGGTACTTAAGAACTCCCTCTCAGTTATAGGGATTTAATTTACTCTTAGGTTAATTAAGTACTGCTCTATTACTTCACTTATCCACAGTACATACAGGTAATGTGCCCTGTATCAATACCGGTATCGGGGAACATTTACTCACACATTTTGCATTAAATGAAATGTGCAACATTGCAAATAATGGCTGCACTCTACACGACGTAAACCACCATTTCGAAGCACAGTAAAAATAAACAAATAACTTTGACCAATTGCATGTTGCCGAGTGTCGCGTAGTCCAAACTAACGTCTGCAAAAATAGGTGGGTTAAGGAGAAGTTTGATTTTCATCTGTTGGTACGACTCAACTCCGCGGGTAACGGCTTGCAGTGCTTAGTACGCTGTCTAGAAGCGACTACTCTCAGTCGAATACATGAAACAACCCGCTTAGGAGCAATGCGAATTCAGGTAACCTTTCGACTGAAAGTAGTCGACTATCTAGTCGATAGTTTCTTCCAATGAATGACTAGTCAGTCGATGGTTAAAAGTAATCGATAGTCCCATCTCTAAGATATATGGTTCTACCAAGACCAACTACAATACTCAGACCTTAATGCAGGCATCATAAGTGTGAAAATGGCGTATGCGGAAGCCCGAGATATTGTTTGTTTTCATTCGTTGCTGGGATACAATATTAGCTTTGATTAGCTTCGTTTGATGAAAGTTGGGATAAACTATTGCTCATCTGTAATTTTTAGTGTCTTCAGTATGTCTGTTAAGTCCAGTTCGCGTTAATGTACTGCAATCGTGTGTAAATATGTGATAATACGCTTAATATGGACTGGTTCGATTGTGTGATGATTGTCCAGTCGACCGATGGCATTGTGTCACTTACTGCAGATGTTGAAGTACCTAAGACTAAAGCAATAATAGAAGTGTCTCAAGAATATACACCGCAATGATTTGCTAGTTAGTGGCTATATATAAAAATAGCTTAATACACTTCAGTACCGGTAGTGTCGAACTTAAGTACGTAAAGGGAAAACGCAATGAGCATCTACGGCAAGATCAAACCGTTGACGTTATTTTGAACGCTCAGCTTCATGTGCCTCCGTAAATCCTTACCAGTCTAGCAGATGTTCTACACTGCCTTATATACACGACAAATATCACAGTGAACTTCTGCTTTATTGGTTAAGGAAGATGTTTCCCCTGTGCCAAACAGTGAACCCATTGTGTTCCGTCATTATTCATACTTTTGTGATTCTTACAGCTTGCAAGTTATTTTTTTTTATTATGATGTGTGTAATAAAGTGTTGTGAGTAACTTGCCAATTATTTACTTATATTGCGAGATGGTGTGCCGCGATAATTCCGTAAGAGGCAGATGGTGCTTTCCTTCCTACATTACTTTACTAAATCTACTATTTCCAGCATACAACTATTCCAAACGGTAACAGCGAATGTTTAATAGGTTAGTAGGTAACATATCGTGCCCTTTGTGTGTGGTAATCTCCATAATTATGTTCAGATATCCACACGACGAGTTCAATGCATATTTCAATCAACTAAATCGGTGTGATGTTTCAGCCGAGATTTTAGACAATTCTACGAGAGGTCTTAATTGAATTGTATCTCTATAGCGTTGGTTCGATTATTTCAGACAACTATTCTCATTCCGATTGTGTACACAAATACTCTGCTTGGACTGGGACAGCACTTCAGTAACCGGGTACTTTCTTCTCTCCTACTTCAGAATCTGTCTGATTTTATGCTAATAATATTAATCTATAATTACTGAACTTAAATACAAATCGTGATAACTCGTCAAAAAGCTTCTTATTCAACCACAGAAACAGTGAGACTGTTGTAGCTGCCCCTTGGGTGAAGACGAAGAAACCTATAATTCGAGGCCAGCACTATATAGATAAATTAATTCAGGTGAGTCTAATTTATTGATGCATATTTCTTCGGAACCTAGTCTCGTCTTGTGATATCTTCTATGCTCTTAGGTGAGTACAAATAATTATTTACACGAACTGTGACAACCCCGATGACATGATCTTAGCTATTGGTAGGGCAACCATCGCCGCCATGTTTTTTCTACATTAACGTCTGAGGATTGTAGTTGGTCTTGGTTCTACCAGGTGGAGACGCAGTTCGCCATAAATAAAATAACAAAGGAAGAAACGAAATTCAACTACCTAATAGTCCAACAATAACCAAAGTTTGTAGAAAATATCTGGAACATTATAACCGGAAATGAAGTAAATAAATATTCGGCTGCAAAATCACTTCTTCTTGAGATTTTCAAAGAAGTCATATATGAGGTCCTCTACAGGGCTATTAATCACGGCTATAAATTTCCACTTTTTAGGGGCGATGAAGGGTGAAGTCACGAGGGGGAGGAAGAGCAGGAAATAGCTGAGGTACATTGAGCGGTTGAAATGGGGGGGGGGGCGGGATCATTTTCGTAACTTCCTGATATGTTTTGTTTTCTACGCACATGCGTTTTTTAATTTCAATTTGTCGTTGGTGGTAATCACAACGTGGAGAATCTTCGGAACAATGGACACAGAGGAATATCGTCTGAGTATGGTAGGGCCTAGAGCACATCTCTCTCAACGGGGAGCACGTGCTCGGCAATTAAGTCCCGTGTGGCCATAACGTTGGCACCGTTCACAGATAATGGGTCGGAAAATAAAAATGTGTACTTCCTGCATGACATTGAAAAAGGAGACATACTGTGGCAAATGTTGAGTTTCGAAGGTCACATTGACAGTGCCGGTCGGTAAATATTCCGGTGTGCCCTCATTATACGTTTTACGCTGCATTCTTTGGACTTTGACAATTGGACGAGGGGAGTCAATATATTGTAGGATAGGTATATTCTCCAATACGGTGGATATTGGAGGAGGGTATGAAAGCAGTCAAGTTTTTTCTTGTAAGATGGGGTTAAGTAAGAAATCATTGGCTTCATGGCCGGGTTTGAGGTATAGTAATACGATAGGGCAGAAGGGTACAATAGGTCTTAAGCAGGGAAGGGCGGGAAAACCCTTTTATTAATTTGCAGTTATAATAATCATCCAAGAGTTGTAATTTAGGTATTAAGGGGAAGGAGGAGAGAGGCAGTTCACGTCAAAAAAGTGATTTGGATCCTGTTACGGCCTTTTCGTTGAATGGATTGTATACCCTTAGTACAGCGATCATACAAAGGTCGACCAAGACTCATGGGATGAAGTTTTCCCAACCAGGAGGTATCATTTGATTCGATATAAATATGAAATGGGCCTGTATTGGTAAGAGGATAGAGGCGAGGGCTAGCATCCGCGGCAGAAGGCAACGCGGTAGGCGATGGTTCAGTAATGGGAGGCACCACAGGTTATATGTCAGTAGGGGAAGACAAGGTTAACAGAGGATCGTTCAAATTAACCCTCCAGTACTAACATCCGGGCTCTGAGACCGACTGCCAAATTATTCTGCTGAAACTTTAGTGTGCATGCCTCGCTTACGCTTTGCTCATTGGTACCTTCAAACTGGTCAGTTTACTTATTGTTGCGTGAATATTAAGTGCCTGGCTCACGTTCTTACCAAGAATTCCTTTATTTTGGTCTCTCAGACCGAAGTTAGTACTCGTGCTACTTTTTGCTAAAAGTCGAATGGAATGAATTACGAACGTGAACAAGAGTGCGTGCTGAAATTACTACTGGAATCTGAGGAGAATAACGTGGCAGCAGAATATTTTGAAGATTTTGTGGAAGAAGATCGCCTTGAATGTCACCAAAACGGAACAGGACGTGGAGGAGATACAGTATGAGCAATATGGGACGCCTATGAAACCAAAAGCCAACTCCGCACAGGCCATGGAGGTCCTAAAAGTAGTGGAAGGTAGAGGCTTCCACTCTTTGTGACATCGGCACTAGATGGGATGGAGTTGTCAGCTCCACGCCCGGCCGTCTTTGCTCTCAGGAATTACCCTGGTACTCATTTCTGGTGTAGGCTGAGTGAACCCCAGGGCAATTTGTGTTTCCGAAAGTGGTTAGTTTTGCTTCTAAAATCCACTAACTGGGTGGGGATCGAACCCACTCCCTTTCATTTAGAAGCTCAGCGTCTCTACCGACTGCGCCACGCAGCCCCCTACACAACAAAAGCGACAACGTATTGTTCCTCACTTCATTGGAAAAGACGAAATGCATATTCCTCCTCAAAATGATCGACTGTGACTGTGAAATATTGTTTATTGCATCTTTGTAAGAATTGCCATTATCCAAGTTTTCTAGGTAATCCTTAGGAGTGTTTGTTTCTGTGTTTGTGTCTCCAGACAATGGTGAATGTATTTCTTTTTCCTCTTTATTGTTAACAGTAACAAAGCGAGGCTTAGTAATCGTTTTCTGTAGTTTGTTTTCTCTTTAATAAATAATTTACCTGCTTTAAAACAGAAGAAATATGTATGTTTGTAACTTCGGACTCATAGACCGATGTTAGCACTCATAGAAAGATTTGTCATGTTAGTACTGGAGGGTTAACTGTTTCAATGGTGAAGGCATACATGGAGACGTCGGTGGTTCCGATAACCTCCCCCCTCCATTGTCCGTTGCCTTCGGATAGGGATATCATAACACCGTTACTTACCAGCACAGATTATACAGGCTTAGTAGTATGTATTATTATGAATACATCAAATGATAGAACTTAAACAGTTTGTCCTACAAGTGTTCAATGTAAGCACCATTCGTCACACAGCACACATCGAGTAATTTTTGCAACAACTGCTTCAATCCTGTTTCTTAAGTCGGTTAGGTCAGCTGGTATCGGAAGTACATACACATGATGCTGGAAATGCTAATTCACGACTAGCCCTCCGAATTGATTTCTTAGGGCTACGTGTGAAAGACTCTCGCTCGTTCAACATGTTCTTCAATCTTTGATGATCGGCCAGTACTCTTCCCTTTACAAAGACAGCCAGTGTCTTCAAACTGATGATACCATATACGGATGTTTTTATCACTTGGAGGATTACAATGGAACGCACATTGCACTGCAACTACAGATTCAGTCCTTGCAAACTGTAAAACACAAAAAGCTTTCTGCTACCTAATCGCCATCTTGCCTACTAGCACTTCCAACGGAAGACGGAGGAACCAGTGCATGCGCATGAACACGGGTACGAACACTTTTAGCACAAACTGTGTGAGTTGCTCTTTAATTTGATGTACTATTTATGACCGTACGTTAACTGTAATAAATACTACAACGCCTTAAAGAGCCGATATTCGTTTTGATACACCCTGTATAACACGAAAACAGGAAGAAAAACAAACCAAGAATGGGGGATTGATACTCCCAACACACGAGGTTTACACTGCGAAGGGCTGAGCGAGAATGTCAAAACATCAACATGTCAGATTACTCTCATCAGTTACGTACTCTCTTAGCAAACATGGAGAGAGTTATGTTTTCTTTGTCTAATGTTCGTGATTAGAATGTGATTCTGAAGAATGCAATCAACATCCCCAATTTCCATGCTATTCTCTCGTGGCTTCTTCACGGTTCATTGAACCCCAAAAGAGCAACTTAACTGCCTTGTAATACAGTGGTGGCCGAAAGACTCTTGGGTCGGGAGGCGACATTGCAAATTCTAGTTCACTTTTATCATTGCAGAAGGATTCGGCTTCCTGATTGGCTGTTCGGACGAAACACATCTGTAGCATGTGATTAGTCAGTGTAGTTACTGGGCGGAACCTGGAACAACGTGATTAGATCATGTTGCGGAAAGATTTCAAGTTCAAGATAGTAAAAGTTCTACATAGAGTAGAGCAAATCTTCCGTTGTTGAAAGAAATACAGAAATATTCACATGGAACGTAAATCATCGTATTCAGAAACAAAACAAACAAAAAACAGTACATTCGTAGAAGGAACGCCTCCTTAATTGTAGTACAGTATTTGTAGTCGGCATTTTTATAAATAGAACACCGACGAGAGGTCCTGACAGATACAGGCGCTGTCTTATAAGAAGCCAAACTAATCAGATCAGCGTGAACGAGGGGAGTGTAGCGGATTAACTGCGTGAAGGGAGGTCGAAATGAAAGATTACAGAGAGTAGCTCAGCACTAGTGGAAGTATTACTATGCTCAGCTGGAGTCCCGTGGTCACCAACCCACGTCCTACTATTTGTGAGCCGCTGGGGAAGATTCACTGTTTCAAGAAAATGAGGGATGTGAAGGAAGTGTGTTTAAATAGACTATTATGTAACACGAGTATATCGACAGATCATAATTAGTGAGGTGAGCTTGATGTCTCCTTCACAGCTAGCATTGCACGTGTTGCCATCAATCACAACATGAATAAGGGCACCCAATCTACATAAGAGTGAGACAGTCCTGACCTAGCAACATTCCGTCCGGGTTGTAGTAGCATCAACGTTGTTCTTTTAGAAATCCAGCTCCCCTGCGCAGTATTCATGCAATAATCAACTCCTAAAGCTCCCTGCTCATTATTTGTGCCCATGTACTTGCGTGTGTGTAGAAATTGTTTAAGAGCCTATTATTATTATTGAAAAAGCGCTCAATGTGCTAAATACAAAACCGAGTAACCAGCTGTGCATTATTCCAATCCCAATTGGGTTATTGATGTATGTCTTTGTCGGCAATATTTTGCATGATATCGTGTACAGCATTCACTGCACACACATTCTTCAGTTGGCTGGTGGAATCTCTTGTTTTTGCAGAACTTGTAGTGAAAGCCATGCGTAGCGTATCGTGTCATAACGTGTCGTAGTTCGTAGTTTGCCTGTTTCCATTCGTCAGTCATTATGGCGTCAGTAGAGAAGAAATCAACCCAGATAGCGTTTTGGTTTTCTTTGAGTATTTGAAGCGCCTCGGTGCACGATAGTAACATCAGCAGTCTAATGTCTTGTACGAAGAAAATTTCTTTTGTGAAGACATAAGTAAGTCTTGACAGCGCTGTCTTCCCCATACCCAAGACTCTTTTCATATAGCGGGCTTTGACTTTCTCTAATGTTAATAGGTCGTTCTCTTTTAGTTTGTCCCAAATTATGTGATTCCATAAGTCATTATTGGTGCTATGGCCGTTTTAAATAAAGTCATAGCCGTTTTTATTGAGAGTTTTTGAGGCTGTTGAATGTGGTAAATTGCTCTTATCGCTGCTGTTGCTCTTCCTTTCACATGAATGCTGATTGATATCAGTGTTGATTGGAGAGTAACTCCAAGATATTTGAATTTCGAAACTACTTCTAGGTGATTATTTTGAAGGGTCAGTGTGGGGAGAATTTTCCACCTCTTCTGAAAATCATTTGTTTAGTTTTGTCGTGATTTATTTGGAAGTCATTTTCCAGAGCCCATGAGGTGAGACTGTTTAGTACCGTTTGTAGCCTATGTTACTAGGAATCATCCCGGCATTTTCCTGGGGGAAACCAAGTAAGACAACCTGGCCTGTAGGGTACCTGAGGTGGGAATTGAACCATCCTCCTCTCAGCTTTATTTTTTATTGTAGTCAAGCGGCCATACATGTACCCTCACAAGTCTGAGTGTACTGTGTTCTAACACTCAGACCCTCTCGTTTACAATATTCCACGGCAACGTTCTTAGGATTTTCCATTGCAACAGGAAGGAAGACTTCAAATAATCCCTCTCGTAATGTGTTTAAAACATTTTGAAACCTACAAAGGATTACATCTTGAAAGACATGGTTTACATCCACTCTCAGGTAATTGAGATTTCTTATTGCAATAAATGTGTTAAATAAATATTTTAACAAATGGGAAAGAGAAAGGTAAAGTTGTACGTTGATAATACTATTCTAAATTAATACATATTACTAACAGTGCAAAACGTAAAGACACTGCCACTCCAATTTAACAGCATGAGATGGTTGATTAATGCTAGTTTCTCGCAAACACAAACTGTATAATTATTTCTTCTCCCAATTTGTATTTCACAATTAACTTTCAACCTTTCTTATGCTGGGAGGCTGTGAAGTACGACGAATCCCTCCGAATATTCTCTAAACCCCGATAAATTTCCATGGATGACGACAATTCACAATTAGATGACGTATTTTACTGTCCTACTCGGTTCTCCAGCACGAGCCATCACATACACTACTCCTACGGACTCATTGGGGGAGTAGCCGCTAGGGGCGCCAGCAGCTAAAATATTGCCATTCACACGAGGTCTATATTCTGGTGATGAACTAATGTAATTTGTTACTATACACTGGACCGTGTGTGTTCCCGTATCTTTAAGTCAATAAGAATCATCTCCAGTAGCATGTAGTTAAACGCATGCACCATTCCATCTATTTAATAGATCATTTCTTCTGCCCAACTGCGAATTAGCCTATCATCCACCCCCAGTTGAAAATTATATTTCAAGTGTTTGTATACTGGAAGGTGGCTAAAAATGTTTCATTCCTCACTACTGATAGATGGATGGCGACCAAATGCCATAAGGCGAGCTTCCCGTCCGGGATGGCAATTAGTTGTCAATTAGGACATTTTGGCCATCAGCCCTGTGTAGCTTGGCTGATAACCTGCATTTCTGTGATGACTGCAACTGTACTAGGGATAAGGATGGGATATGTGCCTCCAGACTTTATACTTACCCGGAATTTACATGAAATGAGTGTGGGATAAACAAAGACCACACTCAGGATAGCTGCTGTAAGCTCCGGAATTCAAACCTCCGATCTCCGGATTAGCTGCCCTCGCGTGGTGGGGTGAAAATTAATCTTTGGTGACTGCTGATTTTTGTAATGTGTAGGACGTAATTGATAGGCTTAACTTAGATGATTATTGTAGCTGGGCTAAATTGAGATATTAGACTCAGTCTAATATTAATTATTTAGTCGCACAGCACTATTACCAATACATTACACAATACAATCGAATACCACTCCAAAGATGTGCACACGCTGATAACAGACTATCCACTTTGACCGCGCGAAATTGTAACCAATAAGCCCGTAGTGTTGGTTTTAATTCAACCAATAGCGAGACTTGAGGAACTCAGTCGACGTCCTCAGAGCGCCATTAAACAGACCAAACCTGCCCCTTCACCTTCAAGGGCTCCCATACATTTCTAAGGCTATAAAAACGTGCTTTGAGTATACAATGCTTCCATCCTCAGCTTTCTACTCCGGGCGGTGAAGGTCACACTTCACCCATCTAAGGGTGAAATGTAGAACTAATTACAAGTACTGAAAGTGACAGTGAGATGGAGGTTATCGAGAGGGCGCACCAGGTATCCCCAAAGACTATTTTACAAAACAATCAGTTTAATTGTTTAAAACAGTTACAGCTCAGAGCTGACTGTAGAATGATCCTCACGTCCTTCATGGAGGAATCGCCATTGAAATTAATAACGAGCCATTTCCAGGTGCTCTTGAAAAAAAACGGCCTCAATTCCCCTTTGGAGCCCACACTTGTTAAAATAAAGTGTTTAATACTACAGTTTAAGTGTGTTCGATTCAATACTTCCTCGATCCTTCATCACAAAATGCAAAAATTCATAAATATTTATACTTACGGTTTTTCCAGTATTTCTGGGGAGCTATAGATGAACATGTACTTTTCTTATACACTTTGCGACTGATTACGGGCTGCATACGTAGCACACCCACTACATGGTTACCTGCTCTAAGTAACATCCAACCTTCAGCTCTTCGAAGATCAAGGGCTCTCCTGAAGATCTGGAAAACCATTCAGAAGGACCCCCAGCTACCCATGCATACTGATGTAGCAAAAGCAGGTAATCAACGGTTGAAGTCAAGAAAACCACCTTGGCGCTCTGCAGAACTTCTTGAAGACTCTTCATTTAACATCTCAGAAGCATGGAAATCTATGTGGGAAGAATCATCAGAATTCAGTGCACATCTGATTGAAAACCCTTCCAACCGGATAGAAGGTTTGAAACTCCCCACACGCCAATGGAGAATCATTAACCGGATCCGTACAGGACAAGGCAAATATGGATTCCTGCTTCACAAATGGGGTTGGGTTACTTCTGCTAACTGCGATTGTGGAGTTACCCTGCAAACCTTCAAACATATTGTTGGTGAATGTCCGCAACGAGCGTTCCAAGGATCAATAGTAGGTGACATTCATCATGGATCTTCTGAGGCACTTCAGTGGATTGATGGCCTGGATTTAGAAGTTTAAAGCAAGAACTTGTGTTTATGACTATGTATATAACTGTATATATAACTTTATTTGTAGTGTATATAACTTTTATTTTAACTCTGTATCATCATACGATAAATAAAATACAGTTTTATAATTGGTCCAAAAATGTTGACTCTTATATATTTAAGATGAATGTTCAGAGAAGGATTCAGGAGTAGGAGAGAAATAAAATAGTACTTATTTTCTTATTATTTATTTATTTTTGTAAAATATTCACTTCTTGCCTACATACACGGAGGCAGAATTGGGGCAAGCTGTTGAGCCTAATGGCACCTCCCCTTGGAGATACTATAAGACGGTTGTTCTGTTGCTTAAGCCAAAACCACTCCAACCAGTCTTGGATTTTAGGGGCACAAAACTGCAATGACAACTTAACATTTCATCTTGGAATGGTAGAATACACTACAGTTGTTGTTGTTGTTGATTGATTTACGGGCTTTGCAACATCGTGGTCATGTAGACCCATGTACTTGGGTGAATGTGGAATTCGTCTGATAACCTGTGTTATTGAGATGGCATTATTAGTGTGTATTTGTAATTCAGATGAATATTGGGAAGGAGGCTGCTGTGGCCGTAAGTTAGGAACCATCCTTGCATTTACCTGGATTGGAAGTGGGCTGATTTAGGAATCAAAAACACCCCTTCTCAGTTTTGCCTCTCAATGCTGAGTGTACCCCGTTCCAGCCCTCAGACCAGAATTAAATTTCTTGGCAGAGCCGCGAATCAAACCCGGACCTCCGAGGTGACATGACGTCATGGACAACACTAAAGGTTTAAACAAAGCATACATGTTAACCCACCAGTGGTCACTATTAGAGCGAAATGCTCACAGTTGTTGAAAATTAGCTTGTGTTTTAAACATCATGTGGTTTTCAACTTGACCTTCCCACTTTGAGGGGAGGATGGATGCAGTGTCAGTCGCTTCCATGACCTTGTGAAGGTACAGGAAGGAAGAAATTAAGACCTTCCCTCAGCAGTGAGCATTTTGCCTCTTCAAGCTCAACCAGTCACATTGGCATTAATTTCTGTGCGGTAGAGTGTATGATTCTGCACCGTTGGCGAGAGTGTTTTAGTGAAGTATTCAACACTGAATTCCCTCACCCACAAATACACGACAACAATGTTACGGCTGGACCAGTCCCTTGTATCACTGAAGATGAAGTCAAAGTTGCCATTCGTAGCATGAAAAACGGAAAGGCCCTATGGCTACACCACCTTCCTGCAGACATCTGGAAAATTGAGGAACATATTGACAACGCGACCACCTGGCTGACAGAGTTCTTCAATTCAATTATTCTCTGTGGTCAAATACCTACAGATTGGTCAACTAGTATCACAGTACCTATCTTTAAGGGTAAGGGTGACCCAGCTGAATGTACCAATTACCGTCCAATCAAACTTCTGTCTCACACTATGAAAATATTTGAACGTGTCCTAGACAATAGGCTGAGGAACATCGTACAGCTCACTGCAAATCAGTGTGGGTTTATGAAGGGATGTGGCACGATAGACGTAATCTTTGCTGTGCGCCAGCAGATTGAGAAATTTCGCGAGAAGGGGAGGCCACTACATCTTGCTTTCCTTGACCTTGAGAAGGCATTTGGTACGCTCTCCGAGATCATCAAGTTCCAGAAATGTATATAAACTGGATAAAAATGCTGTACAATAACACCAAAAGCCACGTGCGATGACATGCAGGACTGACTGACAGCTTCCCTGTGACAGTTGGGGTTCATCAAGGCTCAGCTCTGTCTCCCGTGCTCTTTGTTATCATGAATTCCATAACGCAAGACCTGCAGAAGTGTGTCCCATGGACATTGCTATACGCTGATGATGTGATGCTTGCGGCAGACTCCAGGAAGGATCTTGAAACCCAAGTGCAGACATGGCATGATCGTCTGCAAGGATTTGGTCCTTGTTTGAACATCGACAAGACTGAATAACTCGAAAGGACTCCAACCCCTGGAACTATAGGTATTAATGGAGCTCCTCTTACCTAGGTAAATACATTCCGATACCTAGGTTCACGATTGCATAGCGACGGCTCTGTGAATGAAGATGTGCGAGCAAGAATCAATGCGACTTGGATGCGATTCAGAGATATCACCGGTGTTCTTTGTGATAAGAAGATGCCTATCCGACTAAAATCAAAGATATACCGCACAATGGTGAGACCAGTTGCCTTATAAGGTACCGAGTGTTGGCCAGCACCTAGAAGTACTGAGCACTCACTACGTGTCATGGAAATGCGGATACTGCGAAGATCATTAGACATTTCTCTGCTTGACCATATCCCCAACACAACGACTCGACATATAGCTGGCGTAGCTCCAACCAATGAGAAAATGCAGGAATGGAGACTCCGTTCGTATGGACACGTTGTCCGTGCACCACAAAGTTCAGTCATCGGCTCGGCCTACCATCTAACGGTCGACGGCCAGACACAGCGTGGGAGACCAAAATTGCGGCGGCTGGACACTATTAACGTATATTTACGATCAAAAGACTTGAATTCGCGGGAACCATTAGATCGCAAGAAATGGCGTGCATTGATCCAAAAAATGGACCCCGTTCCTACGGGATGACGCTAAGAAGAAGAAGAAGAAGAAGATAGTGTATTGCCTCAACCAGTTGTATTGTTTAAGGGGTGAGTTCCTTTGCTTAGCGAGGGGTGGCCAGGGACCGTGTTAAACCGTTCTTTCTCTCGGTTTAACCCCAGCGCTTCCACCAGTTGTATTTCCCGCAGGGGTGTATCTCCGGTAAGGGCGTTGCTTGGTACAAGGGGTTAGGCGGGCGTGTGTGGAGGCAACACCTGAGTGTAATTGCACTGTAAAAATTATGTGCGTGCAGAGTTGAAGGTCGGCTAGTGTCCTTGCCCTGCTGACTCGGCGGTCTGCGGACAGGCAAGTTAATGGGGCAGCGAACGTGGGCAAGCGGATTAGGAGTTCGATGAGGGCGTTTAAGAATACAATGAATCATTGTGGGTGTTAATAATGGTTTATTCCACAAGAGTGGGGAGCGTAGGGCACCAGTGACACTAAGTGGAACAGAATGATATAAAATGAAATGAGAGGCGATAACAAAATAACTGGGGCTTGGAGTTGGAAAAACAAGTCCAAAGGGAGTAACCTTAGAGCAACACTCACCTGATCGTGGATCGTAGAGATGGCGACGAGCAGCGCAGTGGCGAGAGGTTCCCCCAAGAGAGGTCCCTCATCCTCGGGGTTGGTCTATTTATGGTAATTCACAACGTCACGAAACCTGAGTCAGCGTTTTAGATGTTGATGTGTCCTAGATAATGTTGATGGCTCGGTGTGTTTGGCTTGTGTCGAAATATCAATTCATGTGTATGAGGTTTGCCAGCCTAGTGTAGTTGTGGCTATTGCTTTTCATATGGCTGTGGCGTGAAAATGGGGTTATTATGCCCTGTGGGGGTTCGGGGAATAACAATAGATTCGAGGTTGTAATAGTGTTCTTCAAAACTTATCAAAGTTCGTTTCAGTTACTGAGTGACAATGTATTTAAGTTGTGCAATTTTAGTGTGGTTTGGTGGAACTCCACGTGATTAGATCGAGAGCAAAAATAGTGGCACTGACTGTGAAAACAAAGAACATAAATATCCAAGAGCTCTAGTGCAACGACGAGAGAGTTTTAGGTTATTCCAAGGTAACAATAAGAATGATACGGGTTTAACTGTATTTGATTTTTAAAAAAGAAAAGAGAAGTAAGGTTTAACAAGCTTATGTAAACGGCAAGATATTCTAAGTGTTTCAATTTTGTGACATGCTTTCTTACTGTTTCAGAAATGTTCATTCGATTTGAAAATACAGTTGGAACGGCCGGCCGCCAGCCCAGCACTCGTTGTAACAAAGTCAAAAGTTTGTAAAACGTTTTATAAAGAAACGGGTCAAGATAAAACTATTTTGTTTCTATAGCACACTGTAGTATCTTATACACTTTTCATCAGTGCAGAAGCATATCGAAAAGCAATACTAAGATAGTCAAATGAAGTGTAGTTGAAATTACAATTCTCCATATAAAATAGAGTTCTGAACTGCGTTTTTCCTTAACTCTTCTATGCCTTCAAATGATGTTGCAAACAGAAACAAACTCTACTGCAAGACAGCTTAAGGTTTTCTCTACAGTGCTTTTAAACATATTTCAAAATTAAGAACGCTGAATATGTTAAATCGTGATTTTACAAAAGGCAAATATATTGAATAATTTTATTTCATTTTTTAATTACAATTTATCTCTAAAATCATTTTTACATCAAACAAACATTCGACTTAAGTACATCTCTAGTATTGTATTTTTATTCTTGATTGATTTCATTCTTAATTGACCTGAAGAAGACCTCAATCTCAGCTCGAAAGATGTACAATATATAATAGATATATTTGTGTAAGTATTGACTGTCGTATAATTTAAACTTTGAATTGTTAATACTAGCCATGTCGAGTGCTGGTGGTTCAGCCGGTTTCCGTCAGATGCCGCGTCGCCAAGCCAACTTTGAATGACCTCCAAGACTGTGTCTATGTTATTTATTTTTTGTTTCATGTGCATGGTCTACCAATGGATTTACATTTCATATAAAGGAAAGTAATGTGTTTTATCTTATTATACAGTATATGCTCCAAACACTACATGGGCGCCAGCATGAGGGGGAAGGGGGTTGGGGTGGCAAGGGATGCCGTTCATTGTTCATTGTCACACCAGTTTATTTCATAAATGGAAGTTACTGATAGTCAAATGACAACTGTTACAACAGAAAATGTCTTTGATGTTGCTGACGTAATAACACATATGAACGGTACTTACTTTAAACAATGGTTCTAATGCTGTCATAAAGTAGACCAATGATTATGAGATAGCTCCAATTCCAATATGGTTATTCTGTAAATCTACCCTTTATTATTCCCGTTTTCACCGGGGTTGGGAATGAGATGCGATGACATCCTATGTAGTGGATGGTTTAATGACCGGATTCCCTTCCTGGCACCAACCTCGTGGGAGGAGTTAATGAGAAATGAAGGTGAATGAAACTGGCAAGGATGTGGAAGGAAACGGTCTGTCAGAAATTACCGTCCCAGCATTTTCCCGGAGTTGAAATTGGGAAAACCACTGAAAGATATTCCAAGGATGGCCGACGGTGGTCAATCAATGTCGGACCCAATGTTTGCTTAAGTACCCACAGCGAGCTGCCCTAATGTTTCGTCATCCCCTAAAGTTTAATCTACTTTTGTACGCTGTTCTATCTTATGTAGACGCTCTCCTGAATGTGTCCTCATCTGACACTGGAGTTAGATCCCCTTTATAAACGTTTCATCACACTCTTTACAAGCAAATTGATAATCTCCGGCATGTGCCCTCATGTGAAGCTGGAGATTGAATGCCTGTCCAGACGTTTCATTACATTCTTTACAAAGAAATGGACGCTTTCCTGTGTGCTCATCATTAAAACTTGAAAGCAGCCTCTATATAAATGTTTTAGTATGATGCTTACATGCAAACTGACGTTATCCTATATGTGACTTTAGAAATGTATCACCTTTAAAAACGATTATCGCACTCCTTACAAACAAATAAACGCTCCCCCGTAAGTGTCCTCATGTGCATCTGGAGACTGCCCGATTTTTTACATGTTTTATAACACTGCTTGCAAGCAATTGGACGCTCTCCTGTATGTGTCCTCATATCACGGTGTAGATGAGAAGTTTTTGTAAACGTTTGAACACACTCCTTACAATGAAATGGACGCTCTCTGTCCTCATGTGCAACTGGTGACTGCCAGATTGTGTAAACGTTTCATCACACTCCTTACAAGCAAAAGGGCGCTCTCCTGTATGTTTCCTCATGTGCAACCAGACATTGCCCAAGTGTGTAAAGGTTTGATCACACTCCATACAAGCAAATGGGCGCTCTCCTGTATGTTTCCTCATGTGCAACTAGACACTGCTCGAGTGTGTAAAGGTTTGATCACACTCCATACAGGCAAATGAGCGCTCTCCTGTTTGTGTCCTCATGTCTAGTGAAGTCAGTTCTGGTGAGCGGAAGGGTTTTCCTGTTGCTGCTGATAAGGCGATAATAATGGGCTGCTCGGTGGAGGCTTATCGCGCGAGTATCGGGGCGTGGAATGCCAGGATTATTAAGAGGAACCGGGCCTCCCAGTGCATGTGTGCAACATTGGGTCCGAATAACTTGTTGTTCATAGCCCTAGTAATAGTGGCGTTTATTAGTTATTGGTGGAGTAGAAGTAAATCCAGGTCCTGCTTCTTCTAGTGTTACCCAGGTGTCTATGAAGTGTTCTACGTGTAGAAAAGTTTTGAAAATCGCCGTGATGTGTGGTTTGTGCGAGACTTGGTTTCACTTTGGCTGTGTTCGGGTGAAGAAGGACGAATGTGATGCAGGTAACTGGTTCAGTAAAAGCTGTGACAATCCGAAACTTTTGAGGCAGCAAATTAAGTCCAGGGATCTCATTATACATAATTTGAAGGCAAAGCTTAATAAATCGGAGGAGACGTAAAAGGATCTGACGGAACGTATTCCAGGGGATGAAGCTACAAACCAGGCTGTGGGAACTGAGGATGACGTTATGATAATGGGTGCTTCTATGATACGGTGGAGTGCGAATATCTCAAAGAAATCAGGTACGAAAGTGCGGTGTTTTCTGGGGATTAAAATTGACCAGCTTGCCAAACAAGTGGAAGAAGCAAATTTAGAGGACTCAGAAAAAGTTCAAGTGTTGTTGCTCCATGTTGGGACGAACGATTTAAAGAAGAGGGCTACAGCTGATTACATCATGGGAGAGCTATACGAACTAGGCAGAAAAGCTAAGATCAAGTTTAGGAATGCGAAAATTAGAATGAGTGGCATTGTTCGACGGGGAGATGTTCCGTTAAGACGAGTTAAGACTGTAAATGACCGTATGGGCTGGGTATGTGCACAACTGGGATTAGTGTACGTAGATGCTGACTGCTGAATTGGGGGCCGAGACTTCGCCCGAGACGGGCTGCATTTAAATCGACGGGGCGCTTTCAACCTAGGGAGCCTACATGACAGGGTCATCGGTTCGTGCCGGCCTTTGTGAGGAGGAGCAGGTCCAGAGTTTTCCAGCCGACGGGAACATAAGGAGCTAATTCGGGGTATTTGGTGTAGAGGTAAGACTCTAAGATTACTGCAGATTAATTGTCAGAGTATAGGAAATAAATTAATTGAATTTTGGAATCGTGTAGATGCATATTCTCCGGACATTGTCATTGCTACTGAATATTGGTTAAAAGAGGATATCAATAGTAACGAAATAATTCAAGGGACCTACGAAATGTACAGAAGGGATCGGGGGAAGCGAGGTGGTGGGCTATTTATTTGTGTGCGCAAAAATATTGCTAGTTTCTGAAAGTGGGCTGATACGGATTATGAAATGTTATGTTTACAAATCTCGGATAAAGGAAATAAATTCCCTCTTCAGGTATGACGAAACTTGTACGGGTAATGCTATGCTATGAAAGAGAGCATAATAATTGCCGGAGATTTAAACCTCCCCAAAGTAGACTGGTCTGGTGAGTCAACTAGTTGTGGTCAAGCTCAGAACGCTGCAAACAAATTCATAAGGGAGGGGGGATTTTCCCAAGTAGTTGACTTCCCAACTAGAGACAATAATACCTTAGATGTTTATCTCGTAAGGCCTGTAGAGCTGTGTATTAACTGTCTGAAATTACCGGGAATTAGTGACTATTCTGGGGTTGAATTAAATATTATATACGGTGACATTACAAAATTAGACTCGGATATAGCAAACAAAATCATATTCCAGTATCGCAGGGCGGATCAGGGCAAATTTCAGGGGTATTTGAATGAACTATTTGTAGTATGGGCATCGGAAGGAAATCACATTAATATCCTGTGGACTAATTTTCTGAAAATTTTAAATTGCGCTATTGATAAATTTGTCCCATTTAAATTACTGAAACAAAACCCAGATCCTGAGTATTACACACGAAAAATCAGGAGTCTAAAATGGAAAATTAAGAAATTATACAATAAAAGACATGATAGTGACGAGTGTGTGTTGAAATTTAAGTCCTTATCAAGAGAGCTCGTCTTAAAAAAGAGGGCTGATCATGACAATTATATGTGAGGTTTACTTGGTTCGGGAGGCGATGGGTGGAAAAAAAATTACAGTTATGTTAGGAGAAGAAAGGGAAATTCAAATAATTTGTCTATGATAATGTCCGGTGACGGTAAATTAATTACTGAGAAACAGGCCATTGCTAATGAATTAAATGTCTTTTACGGTATTGTGTTCAATAAATCCAATAGCTGTGTGTTATACCTTAACGACGAATCAGGGGCTCCCCTTTTCCAAATAAACCAGTCAGCAATTGTAAAGCTAATACAAAAATTACGTTACAATATATGTGAAAGGGTCCTGATAATATTGTTAGTGAAGTACTTAAACCAGGAGGTATGGCCGTGGCACGATACTTGGAGGTGATGTTTAATGTGTCCATATACAATGCGCAAATCCCAGATGACTCGAAAAGGGCTACGGTAGTCCCAATATTTAAGGGAGGGAGCAGACTTGATTTGGGCAACTACAGGCCGGTTAGCCTTACGTCCATCGTTTGTAAACAGATGGAGCATCTCATTTGCGACTACATGAGGGAGCAATGGGAAGGATTATCATGGTTTAATGATAGGCAACATGGATTTCGGAAAGGTTACTCATGAGAGAGTCAGATGCTATCACTTTTTCAAGATATTAGCGAATCGTTAGACAATGGAGTTTCAGTCGACGTCGTAGTTATAGACTTTGCGAAGGCATTTGATGTCGTATCACACGACATGCTACTCCATAAATTAGCTTCAACGAAGATTGATAGAAGAGTAATTTTATGGATCCAAGAAATGTTGACGGGTCGTTCCCAGAAAGTAAAAGTCGAAGGCCTATTCTCGGATGAAATTACCGTACCGTCCGATATTCCTCAGGGCAGCGTAATCGAATCTTTGTTATTTTTGGCGTTTATAAATGCCTTTCAAATGGAATTGCAGTGATTGTCGATTGTTTGCGGATGATTGCGTAATATATCGAAATACACATGACTCGCAAGACAACGCAGTACTTCAAGACGACCTGAACCTGGTCTATAAGTGGGCGATTGAAAATAAAATGAAAATAAACACAAGAAAATGTAGTCTCATAAAAATAGGGAAAGGGCGAAGGCAAGATTTTCAATATAATATTGGCTCGGATATACTTGTAGAAGAAGATTCTTGCAAATATTTGGGCGTTAACGTAAGGAATGATATGAAATGGAGTAGTCATGTAGGATGTGTAGTTTCTAAAGCTTACAAATCCCTGCACTTTGTAATGAGGGTATTAAAAAGGAAGTAGTACCTCTGCTAAAGAATTAGGATATTTGTCACTTGTAAGGCCTATTCTGGAATACGCTTCGGCGGTTTGGGATCCATATTAAGTAGGGCTCATCAATGAGTTGGAAATGGTACAAAGAAAGGCCGCTAGATTTGTGCTCAGTGACTTACTTCCCAGGAGCAGTGTGAGCCGTATGTTAAAGAAACATGGGTGGGAATCACTGGAGGCTAGGAGGATGAAATCGAGACTCTGCGCTATGTACAACACGTATACAAATCAACCAGCATGGGGTGAGCTTGGCAAACGTATGGGAAAGCCCACTTACATGAGCAGGATTGATCATCCTCTCAAAGTTAAGGGCCGATCACAGCGTACAAATTATGGTAAATATTCTTTCGTTAACCGGGCCATTGATAACTGGAACTCTTTACCTGCCGCAGTCTTCGAGCCTTTTCCCAAACATATTGGTGTGTTTAAGAAAAGACTGACTATTTGTGTAAATACTCCAGTTTAATTGTTAATTTTTATTGAAGTGTTATGTATAATTATGTAGTTGTTATGTATACCGAATTTGCCACCGGGGGCACACCCTCAATTGCAAATAAATGAATGAATGAATGAATGAATGTGCAATTGGTGACTGCCCGATTGTGTAAAGGATTATCACACTCCTTACAAGCAAATAAACACTTTCCTGTGTGTGTCCTCATGGGCAACTGGTGAATACCCGATTGTGTGAATGTTTTATCACACTCCTTACAAGCAAATGGGTGCTCTCCTGTGTCCTCATGTGCAACTGGTGACTGCCCGATTGTGTAAAGGATTATCACACTCCTTACCAGCAAATAGGCACTTTCCTGTATGTGTCCTCATGGGCAACTGGTGAATACCCGATTGTGAAAAGGTTTATCACACTGCTTACATGCAAATGGGTGCTCTGCTGTATGTGTCCTCATATGCAACTGGAGACTGCCATATTGTATCAACGTTTTATCGCACTCCTTACAGACACACAGACGCTCTCCTGTATGTTTCCTCATGAGCAACTAGACACTGCCCAAGTGTGGAAAGGTTCATCACAATGTCAACATGTATATCTGTTGACTGCTCGATTGTGAAAAGTTTTGATCACACTCCTTACAGGTATATGGGCGCTCTCCTGTATGTGCAATTGGTGACTGTCCGATTGAGTGAACGTTTGATCCCACTCCTTACAAACAAATGGGTCCTCATGTAATAATAATACAGATAACGCTCAATGTGCAGATTTCATACATTAACCTCGACAGAAGTCTGTTAGGGAGGTTTTTCTTTTGACACAGTAAAGGACGTGGTATCCATCACAATGCACTGGTCTTCTGGTTGGTGGTAGCTCTTGTTCTGGCACATAAGATGGTGCACGGCGAGTCGCGTCGTCATATGTCTGAGCTCGTATTCGGTTCGCATCCAGTCTCTATTTGTCATTGCGTCTGCAGTATAAAAGTCCATCCAGATTTCTTCCATTTTCGCTTGTCCTTCACTTAATAGTCGTATATATGCTGACGTAGATGGCAGTGCCAGTTGATGACGCAGTTCCTCAATGAAAAATGTTTGTCTTGTCAGTACATACACAAGTCTCGATTTTGTAGTTTTTGACAGTCATAGAGCTCGCTTCTGGAAATTTGCTTTTATTCTTTCTATATCTTATAGGTTACTTTTTGTCAGCGCTTCCCATATTACGTCTAGCCCGTACGTCACGATTGGCATTATCTTTAGTTGGAATAATTTCACTGCTGTATCTATTGATAGCTTATGAATATTTTTATACTATTTGACACAATGGTAGCTGCAGCTGCTCTTTCCTTCATGTGCTTGCTGAACGCCGTACCATTTGTCTGTAGGGTGATGCCAAACTGTTGTGTGTTTGTCAGTGGAATACCTTGATATAATATGTTGTCAGTGTCTACTGGTTTTCCTCCTTTCCTGAAAGTCATCTTTACTGTTTTTGTTTGATTTATCATCAGGTCGTTTGTCTCGGACCATTCTATTAATTTCTTGAAGGCTACTTGTAGCCTGTCAGTTCTCTGCGAGACAAGAACCGTATCGTTTGCATAAAGATACATTCTTACATCTTCCGTGATGATGGCTTTCGTAACCTCTGCGGTAGCTACCGTAAACAGGAGGGGGCTTGCAACGCACCGTTTGTTTAGTCAATTGGGTTTGATTTGGAGACCATTGGAGTTCTCTATTTCTGTTATTGTGAATAGTTGGATAGGAAAATCACATTCCCCTTCCTGTTGTTCAACTGGTGGTTTCGTTTCCTTACATTGCAGAACTTTCTTGAAGTGTTCTTCCCAAGTTTCAATTGGTCTGTGTCTTGTGAAGTATGGCTGCTCCTTGGTGACTGCTTTGTACCATTTTTGTTCGGCTCTTTTTATTTGTTTTTCTTCTTCTTTAGCCTGAAAAGCAGATTTTGCTTCCTTTATCTTTTCTTTGTATTCTCTTCTTTTCTGTGCGTAGAATAGCAGATCTGCCGTTGCTTTTGTACTTAGAGCCTTGTGTAAAGCATTTACTGCTCTCTTCCTCGCTATGTAACAATTTGAGGTGAACCAGGGCTTTGATTTCCTCCTCGGTTTTTCACTTAAAATCATTGAATTTTGAATTTGATGTTTTATTACTTCAAATGCCTTATTCAGAACACCATCACTTAGAGCATCATCTATGTTTTGTGCGTTTTTCCCGTCGAAGTAGCTCACGTCAATCTTGTATCTTGGTGTATAGTTAGGGTTCCTATTCTTGTCTTTTGCAGTAGTATTACGTAAGTATATTGTTGAATCTACTGGTAGATGTTTTTTCAAAACCTTTCGATTTGCTACACTCTCAGTTGTAAAAACAAGATCGATTGTACTGCTTCCTGAATGACCAACATATGTCACTTCGTTACTTTGCTTTATTAGGTTCAGTCCCTCTTGTCTTATATAATCGACTACGATGTTCGTTTTGAGGTTTGGTATTGTGCCAATGGGAGTGGCACAGTATCAAACCCATATTCTTTTATTTCAAAAAGAAAGAATTAATGCAGGTTTTAGAACGGAGTTCTGAAGTTAGTTGAGGAGGAATAGAGCATCATATTGCATGATGCATGGATAAGTTGTGCAACTCAACAAAGCAGGGCCACAGCGGCATAGATAATGTCTCGGCAGAAACCCAGTTACACCACGGATCGAAATAGCAAAGAAAACTTTCCGTTCTTAGAGAGAGAAGGGGTTCTCGGATAAAGTCCTTAGTCGACACTAAAATGGAAACGCCGCAGCAAGGAAGGAGTCATGAAATCAGAGAAATAATTAAAATTTATCCATTTGCGTGAATTAAACTAAAGAAAGTATTCCGTCAATGTTAATTATCCAGGGAAAGAGATTTTTAGAGTGGATCAAGTTAACAGTAATTGTACAAGAAAGAAGTGCATAATCAGCATTGCGTAGTCGGTGAATTCCCGAACCAGGAGATTGTGGTAGGGGACAAAACGAAGACACCACCCACGTATTAGAGGAGCTCATTTTAATTAATATTAATGGTCTGTACGATCGATTCTTGGACACTTAGATATTTTTGAGACATTTAAAACCTCAGATTTTCGGAGATATTTTTTTAACAACGTACGACGATTATTTTGGATGATGGTGGTGGAGAAGATGAGAAATGTATTTATTTTTACCAGAATTAAATATATAGGCCGTGAGCCCAAGGGAAACCATGCAGCAATCATCAGACCACATACGGTCGTGCTGTTCGACTGCACAGGCAGTTTTATTCAGTCCGGTGGGACTCGAATCTGTATCACGACGTGGAAGTACTCTTGAGAGAAGTACTGTCCAGCATTCATCAGTGTCGCCGCGCCTTAAAACATCGAAGTCCTTTTCAAAAGGAAAAGTATCGACAAACTTCGAACAGTTAATAGTCTACGGACTTAGGCCAAGTTTTAAACTTGGAGCAAAATACGTTAGCCGGCGATGATAAACGAAGCCCAGGCACTAGTATTGAAGTTATATCGTAGTATCTCGAAAGTATACGAGACATCATTAGAGAAGTGAAACTCTAAACTTTTTCCCAGAGCGTTAAAGAACCACGGTAGGGTCAAACATAGCAAACACCAAATTTTCCTGAATTGAGGAGGTTAGCGGGATAAGTGGCGATAGAGTTAGAAGTCTACATAGAGGCATCAGTAGCCACGTGGAGTTACAAGGAAGTACTCCACCAAGTAATGACAATAGTCGTCAGAATTCACTTCAGATGCGAAGTACTAATACAATTGTAGAGCGCAGTAAAGTGAGTACAGCGACTCCAGCGGTAAACGTAAACCATGGATCGTTTACCATATAAACAATTGCATACCCGAAGAGACAATATTATCGTGCAGTAACTCTAAGTGCCGATAAATTCAACACGAGAAGTAAGAGAATATTCGTAGCCAAGGAGGGGAAAATTCGTACGAGACTGTCATTATCCCAGTAGGAAGTAGGAGGCAGCGGTTGAAACTTGCACCCCTAGTATCTGGATCGAAAAGAATTCACGTGTGTGAGGCAGTGTTAGATGCCACAAAGTGAAATTCAGTGTGTAAATATAATTATTAGTGAAATTTATCTTTTAGTGATTCTTTTAGTGTATGTGAAATAATGTGTGTAATCACTCATATCAATCTAAATGTGTTAAATATGTGTAAACTAGAGGGAAATTTATTTAGTGATAAAATGAGTGTCACCATGGTGTGAGAAGTTTGTGTGGGCAAAATGTCGCTCCACTGGAATCCGGACAGTTTGGCTGGATAATATCATGTAAGTAAAAACCAAATTATATTATGTTTTGGACTCGGAAGGCTGCTCGTGTAATTCCAACATTGAAAATCAGGGATGTAAAAACTGTGTGATAATGAGAAGTGCGGGATCTAATAATTAAAGTAATAATTCAGTGGAATACCAGTAAATGGAAAAGAATAATGTCATTTAAAGGCAAGCAGGATAATAATAATAATACAAATAATAATGAATGAATACATTTTTGAGGTAATATTCAAATATGAGCCGTTATGTGCTGAAATAATAATAATGATAATAATTTGAACCAGTTGTGTTCGTGTATATGAAAAGTCAAGATTGCGCTAAAGGCAAAACTATTAGTTTTGGACGGATAAATTAATTATGCTGGAATAAATATTTGGCTTTGAAAGGCATCACGAATGTATTGAGCGCTTATATTATTAATTGTCACGCTATAAATGCGGTGAAATAATGCCAGGAGACTATGATTGTAGGATCAGCTGGACAGAGTAAATGATTATGTGTGTGTTTGTTATGACAAACTTTGAAGGATGCTAAGTTTACTGTCGTTAAGCGCGGGATGCGTGCGAATACCTTCCCAAGAAGTCGCTATTATTATTCGGACGAGTGGTCAGATACCCTCGCCCCATGTGTTAGCCCTAAGTCCTAAAAATTGGAAATGTCCTAGAGGCTGGCCAGAGAATCGAACCGGAGTTCTCTTACGTAGAAAGCCCCTTAATTATTATTGGTTTTATTGAGTTCTTACTTGCCAGTGATAAAGCTCTGCAATCATAATTATACCTGAGCCACAGAAATAGGTCATTAGAACCTCATAGCGTTTCGTTAAATGAAGGTGATGTGTGCCTTTCCAAGTCTTCAGAAGTCACGCTTGTTTGCAAGCAGTTGTAATGTACCGTCTAGGAGGGAGGAAGTTACTGACTCCCCCTCGCTCGTCATAAATCATAGCCACAACGGTCTTCACGTTTTCTTAATGGAGGCCACTGTTGAGATAGGCCAGTTACAAAGCCAGACCTTGTTTGCGGTTTGTAGTTATATAAACCTTTAATAAGACCGGAAATCTGTACCGAGTTTTGCTATGATTATTTATCCTTGCCGTTGCATTAAAGATCCGTATTTCATGAATAATTAAATTGTCATTTGAGACAATAATGGAAATCGATTTGTATTGTTGCATTTTATATGTTATTGTCCCAAGTAATTGTTGGAAATATCAGGTAGCCGGGAGTCTACTTTGAGTTGAGTAAATCAGCAGTCTCCAAAGCCTGTGGTACATGAGTTTCCCGAGGACAAATGCAATTTGGTAGTGTTGGAAAGAGAGATGATACAGTGTGAATATCATGCGGTACCCAAATAAATGGTAATTGTTGACCCTTTTTTTCCTTTTTTATTATTAACATTAACTCAAATTTATAAAATATACAAGTTAAGGATAGTTAGTGTGTTTTGAATAGATAATTCTATGTAATAATTTTTACCGAGACTTTTAGAGCTCGTTTTGAGTAATTTTTGTAGTGATGCTAAATGGAAGTGAGAGCAGTTTTGATATTTTTCTTTTAGGTTCAGTGGAACCTCAGATATAGATTTTTTTAGATTAATGTTGTATTTGTTCCTTGTTCATTAGAACAAGTGTGAAGCTTATTCAGTTCATTGTGTCTGTTTGTAGCGCTTAATTTTGATAATTGAATAGTTTTATAGTAGGATTTCGAATTTCATTTCATTGAAGTGTTATCCTAAGCTTGATCCTATAATGTGTGAATCACTCAGTGGGAGGACGTTCTATGCCCCGAATATATAAGACTGAGCAGTTGGACAGTGATTTGATCACACTCCTTACAGGCATATATACGCTCTCCTGTATGTGTAAAGCTGTAATCCCTCAAGGTCGCCCTTACCATATTGGATCATTTACTGTTGTTGTTTGAGTCTTCAGTCTTTTGACTGGTTTGATGCAGCTTTCCATGCCTCCCTGTCCTGAGCTAAACGTTTCACCTCTACATGGCTACCCCACCCTACATCCGAGGCAATATGTTTAACATATTCTAACCTTGGTCTACCCCTAGAGTTCTTGCCTCCGACCCTTCCTTCCATAACTATGCTTGCTATTCCTGGGTGTCTTAGTATGTGTCCCATCAACCTATCTCTTCTCTTCATTAGCAGTCACCAGAAAGAACTCTCTTCTCCCATTCGTCTTAACACCGCTTCGTTCGTAACCCTATCAGCCCCGTAATTACGGGGTGACAATATGGGCAGGTTTTATGGGCGGAAAAATTCTGAAAAACTGTACAAAACCACTTGGGCATTAAACGTCAAGTTATTGAAGTTTACTCCCCCTCCCCACACACACGCACACAAGAGAATATTTATCGTCGCACTTTTGATTATTTAAGGACATATAAAAAGATAGTCTTAGTCATCTTGGTGATTTCGCTGTTGAATCTGACTTGAAAGTGAAATTGTACTAATGAAGAAATCCTTAACTTGTTTGCAAATAAGAAGACAAGATGGAAGCCCCTTGTTACAGTATTTGAATAATTGGGGTTTTGGCCATTGGTTGTTTTTGATATCTGTTAAAGTCAGGGACCGTGTTAACCGTTCTATCTCTCGGTTTAACCCCGGCGCTTCCACCAATTGTATTGCCCCCGGGGGTGTATCTCTGGTAAGGGCGTTGCTTGGTACAAGGGGTTAGGCGCGCGTGTGTGGAGGCAACACATGAGTGTAATTGCACTGTAAAAATGATGTGCGTGTGGAGTTGAAGGTCGGCTAGTGTCCTTGCCTCAATGAGTGAGCAAAGGACTGCCCACTCGGCGGTCTGCGGACAGGCAAGTTCATGGGGCAGCGAACGTGGGCAAGCGGCTCAGGAGTTCGATTAGGGCGTTTTAGAATACAGGGATTCTGTGTGGATGTGTAATAATGGTTTATTCCACAAGAGTGGGGAGTGTAGGGCACTAGAGGAGCTCCAGTGACACAATGGAACAGAATGAAATAAAATGAAATGAAAGGCGATAACAAAATAACTGGGGTGTGGAGTTGCAAAAACAAGTCCAAAGGGAGTAACCTTAGAGCAACACTCACAAGATCGTGGATCGTAGAGACGGCGACGAGCAGCGCAGCGGCGAGAGGTTCCCCCAAGAGAGGTCCCTCATCCTCGGGGTTGGTCTATTTATGGTAATTCACAACGTCACGAAACCTGAGTCAGCGTTTTAGATGTTGATGTGTCCTAGATACTGTTGATGGCTCGGTGTTTGTCTTGTGTCGAAATGTTAATTCATGTGTATGAGGTTTGCCAGCCTAGTGTAGTTGTGGCTATTGCTTTTCATATGGCTGTGGCGTGAAAATGGGGTTATTATGCCCTGTGGGGGTTCGGGGCATAACAATAGATTCGTGGTTGTAACAGTGTTCTTCAAAACTTAACAAAGTTCGGTTCAGTTATTGAGTGACAATGTATTCAAGTTGTGCTATTTTAGTGTGGTTTGGTGGAACTCCACGTGATTAGATCGAGAGCAAAAATAGTGACACTGACTGTGAAAACAATGATCATAAATATCCAAGAGTTCTAGTGCAAGGACGAGAGAGTTTTAGGTTATTCCAAGGTAACAATAAGAATGAGACGGGTTTAACTCTATTTGATTTTTAAAAAAGAAAAGAGAAGTAAGGTTTAACAAGCTTATGTAAACGGCAAGATATTCTAAGTGTTTAAATTTTGTGACATGCTTTCTTACTGTTTCAGAAATGTTCATTCGATTTGAAAATACAGTTGGAACGGCCGGCCGCCAGCCCAGCACTCGTTGTAACAAAGTCAAAAGTTTGTAAAACGTTTTATAAAGAAACGGGTCAAGATAAAACTATTTTGTTTCTATAGCACACTGTAGTATCTTATACACTTTTCATCAGTGAAAAAGCATATCGAAAAGGAATACAAAGATGGTCAAATAAAGTGTAGTTGAAATTACAATTCTCCATTTAAAATAGAGTTCTGAACTGCGTTTTTCCTTAACTCTTCTATGCCTTCAAATGATGTTGAAAACAGAAACAAACTCTACTGCAAGAAAGCTTATAGTTTTCTCTACGGTGCTTTTGAAACATATTTCAAAATTAAGAACGCTGAATATGTTAAATCGTGATTTTACAAAAGGCAAATATATTGAATAATTTCATTTCATTTTTTAATTACAATTTATCTCGAAAATCATTTTTCACATCAAACAAACATTCGACTTAAGTACATCTCTAGTATTGTATTTTTATTCTTGATTGATTTCATTCTTAATTGACCTGAAGAAGACCTCAAGCTCAGGTCGAAAGATGTACAATATATAATAGATATATTTGTGTAAGTATTGATTGTCGTATAATTTAAACTTTGAATTGTTAATACTAGCCATGTCGAGTGCTGGTAGTTCAGCCGGTTTCCGTCAGATGCCGCGTCGCCAAGCCAACTTTGAATGACCTCCAAGACTGTGTCTATGTTATTTATTTTTTGTTTCATGTGCCTGGTCTACCAATGGATTTACATTTCATATAAAGGAAAGTAATGTGTTTTATCTTATTATACAGTATATGCTCCAAACACTACATGGGCGCCAGCATGAGGGGGAAGGGGGTTGGGGTGGCAAGGGATGCCGTTCATTGTTCATTGTCACACCAGTTTATTTCATAAATGGAAGTTACTGATAGTCAAATGACAACTGTTACAACAGAAAATGTCTTTGATGTTGCTGACGTAATAACACATATGAACGGTACTTACTTTAAACAATGGTTCTAATGCTGTCATAAAGTAGACCAACGATTATGAGATAGCTCCAGTTCCAATATGGTTATTCTGTTAATCTACCCTTTATTATTCCCGTTTCCACCGGAGTTGGGAATGATATGCGATGACATCCTATGTGGTGGATGGTTTAATGACCGGATTCCCTTCCTGGCACCAACCTCATGAGAGATGAAGGTGAATGAAACTGGCAAGGATGTGGAAGGTAACGGTCTGTCAGAAATTACCGTCCCAGCATTTGCCCGGAGTTGAAATTGGGAAAACCACTGAAAGATATTTCAAGGATGGCCGACGGTGGTCAATCAATGTCAGACCCAATGTTTGCTTAAGTACCCACAGCGAGCTGCCCTAATGTTTCGTCATCCCCTAAAGTTTAATCTACTTTTGTACGCTGTTCTATCTTATGTAGACGCTCTCCTGAATGTGTCCTCATGTGACACTGGAGTTAGATCCCCTTTATAAACGTTTCATCACACTCTTTACAAGCAAATTGATAATCTCCGGCATGTGCCCTCATGTGAAGCTGGAGATTGAATGCCTGTCCAGACGTTTCATTACATTCTTTACAAAGAAATGGACGCTTTCCTGTGTGCGTCATCATTTAAAACTTGAAAGCAGCCTCTATATAAATGTTTTAGTATGATGCTTACATGCAAACTGACGTTATCCTATATGTGACTTTAGAATTTTATCACCTTTAAAAACGATTATCACACTCCTTACAAACAAATAAACGCTCCCCCGTAAGTGTCCTCATGTGCATCTGGAGACTGCCCGATTTTGTAAATGATTTATAACACTGCTTGCAAGCAATTGGACGCTCTCCTGTATGTGTCCTCATATGACGGTGTAGATGAGAAGCTTTTGTAAACGTTTGAACACACTCCTTACAATGAAATGGACGCTCTGTGTCCTCATGTGCAACTGGTGACTGCCAGATTGGATAAACGTTTCATCACACTCCTTACAAGCAAAAGGGCGCTCTCCTGTATGTTTCCTCATGTGCAACCAGACACTGCCCGAGTGTGTAAAGGTTTGATCACACTCCATACAAGCAAATGGGCGCTCTCCTGTATGTTTCCTCATGTGCAACTAGACACTGCTCGAGTGTGTAAAGGTTTGATCACACTCCATACAGGCAAATGAGCGCTCTCCTGTTTGTGTCCTCATGTCTAGTGAAGTCAGTTCTGGTGAGCGGAAGGGTTTTCCTGTTGCTGCTGATAAGGCGATAATAATGGGCTGCTCGGTGGAGGCTTATCGCGCGAGTATCGGGGCGTGGAATGCCAGGATCATTAAGAGGAACCGGGCCTCCCAGTGCATGTGTGCAACATCGGGTCCGAATAACTTGTTGTTCATAGCCCTAGTAATAGCGGCGTTATTAGTTATTGGTGGAGTGGAAGTAAATCCAGGTCCTGCTACTTCTAGTGTTACCCAGGTGTCTGCGAAGTGTTCTACGTGTAGAAAAGTTTTGAAAATCGGCGTGATGTGTGGTTTGTGCGAGACATGGTTTCACTTTGGCTGTGTTCGGGTGAAGAAGGACGAATGTGATGCAGGTAACTGGTTCAGTAAAAGCTGTGACAATCCGAAACTTTTGAGGCAGCAAATTAAGTCCAGGGATCTCATTATACATGATTTGAAGGCAAAGCTTAATGAATCGGAGGAGACGTTAAAGGATCTGACGGAACGTATTCCAGGGGATGAAGCTACAAACCAGGCTGTGGGAACTGAGGATGACGTTATGATAATGGGTGCTTCTATGATACGGTGGAGTGCGAATATCTCAAAGAAATCAGGTACGAAAGTGCGGTGTTTTCTGTGGATTAAAATTGACCAGATTGCCAAACAAGTGGAAGAAGCAAATTTAGAGGACTCAGAAAAAGTTAAAGTGTTGTTGCTCCATGTTGGGACGAACGATTTAAAGAAGAGGGCTACAGCTGATTACATCATGGGAGAGCTATACGAACTAGGCAGAAAAGCTAAGAGCAAATTTAGGAATGCGAAAATTATAATGAGTGGCATTGTTCGACGGGGAGATGATCCGTTAAGACGAGTTAAGACTGTAAATGACCGCATGGGCTGGGTATGTGCACAACTGGGATTAGTGTACGTAGATGCTGACTGCTGAATTGGGGGCCGAGACTTCGCCCGAGACGGGCTGCATTTAAATCGACGGGGCGCTTTCAACCTAGGGAGCCTACATGACAGGGTCATTGTTCGTGCCGGCCTTTGTGAGGAGGAGCAGGTCCAGAGTTTTCCAGCCGACGGGAACATAAGGAGCTAATTCGGGGTATTTGGTGTAGAGGTAAGACTCTAAGATTACTGCAGGTGAATTGTCAGAGTATAGGAAATAAATTAATTGAATTTTGGAATCTTGTAGAGGCATATTCTCCGGACATTGTCATTGCTACTGAATCTTGGTTAAAAGAGGATATCAATAGTAACGAAATAATTCAAGGGACCTACGAAATGTACAGAAGGGATCGGGGGAAGCGAGGTGGTGGGCTATTTATTTGTGTGCGCAAAAATATTGCTAGTTTCTGAAAGTGGGCTGATACGGATTATGAAATGTTATGTTTACAAATCTCGGATAAAGGAAATAAATTCCCTCTTCAGGTATGACAAAACTTGTACGGGTAATTCTATGCTATGAAAGAGAGCATAATAATTGCCGGAGATTTAAACCTCCCCAAAGTAGACTGGTCTGGTGAGTCAACTAGCTGTCGTCAAGCTCAGAGCGCTGCAAACAAATCCATAAGGGAGGGGGGATTTTCCCAAGTAGTTGACTTCCCAACTAGAAACAATAATACCTTAGATGTTTATCTCGTAAGGCCTGTAGAGCTGATTATTAACTGTCTGAAATTACCGGGAACTAGTGACTATTCTTGGGTTGAATTAAATATTAGATACGGTGACATAACAAAATTAGACCCGGATATAGCAAACAAAATCATATTCCAGTATCGCAGGGCGGATCAGGGCAAATTACAGGGGTATTTGAATGAACTATTTGTAGTATGGGCATCAGAAGGAAATCACATTAATATCCTGTGGACTAATTTTCTGAAAATTTTAAATTGCGCTATTGATAAATTTGTCCCATTTAAATTACTGAAACAAAACCCAGATCCTGAGTATTACACACGAAAAATCAGGAGTCTAAAATGGAAAATTAGGAAATTATACAATAAAAGACATGATAGTGACAAGTGTATGTTGAAATTTAAGTCCTTATCAAGAGAGCTCGCCTTAAAAAAGAGGGCTGATCATGACAATTATATGCAAGGTTTACTTGGTTCGGGAAGCGATGGGAGGAAGAAATTTACAGTTGTGTTAGGAGAAGAAATGGAAATTCAAATAATTTGACTATGATAATGTCCGGTGACGGTAAATTAATTACTGAGAAACAGGCCATTGCTAATGAATTAAATGTATTATACGGTATTGTGTTCAATAAATCCAATAGCTGTGTGTTAAACCTTAACGACGAATCAGGGGCTCCCCTTTTCCAAATATACCAGTCAGCAATTGTAAAGCTAATACAAAAATTACGTTACAATAAGTGTGGAAGGGTCCTGATAATATTGTTAGTGAAGTACTTAAACCAGGAGGTATGGCCGTGGCACGAAACTTGGAGGTGATGTTTAATGTGTCCATACACAATGCGCAAATCCCAGATGACTCGAAGAGGGCTACGGTAGTCCCAATATTTAAGGGAGGGAGCAGACTTGATTTGGGCAACTACAGGCCGGTTAGCCTTACGTCCATCGTTTGTAAACAGATGGAGCATCTCATTTGCGACTACATGAGGGAGCAGTGGGAAGGATTATCATGGTTTAATGATAGGCAACATGGACTTCGGAAAGGTTACTCATGAGAGAGTCAGATGCTATCACTTTTTCAAGATATTAGCGAATCGTTAGACAATGGAGTTTCAGTCGACGTCGTAGTTATAGACTTTGCAAAGGCATTTGATGTCGTATCACACGACATGCTACTCCATAAATTAGCTTCAACGAAGATTGATAGAAGAGTAATTTTATGGATCCAAGAAATGTTGACGGGTCGTTCCCAGAAAGTAAAAGTCGAAGGCCTATTCTCGGATGAAATTATCGTACCGTCCGGTATTCCTCAGGGCAGCGTAATCGAATCTTTGTTATTTTTGGCGTTTATAAATGCTTTTCAAATGGAATTCGTAGTGACTGTCGATTGTTTGCGGATGATTGTGTAATATATCGAAATATACATGACTCGCAAGACAACGCAGTACTTCAAGACGAACTGAACCTGGTCTATAAGTGGGCGATTGAAAATAAAATGAAAATAAACACAAGAAAATGTAGTCTCATAAAAATAGGGAAAGGGCGAAGGCAAGATTTTCAATATAATATTGGCTCGGAAATACTTGTAGAAGAAGATTCTTGCAAATATTTGGGCGTTCACGTAAGGAATGATATGACATGGAGTAGTCATGTAGGATGTGTAGTTTCTAAAGCTTACAAATCCCTGCACATTGTAATGAGGGTATTAAAAAGGAAGTAGTACCTCTGCTAAAGATTTAGGATATTTGTCACTTGTAAGGCCTATTCTGGAATACGCCTCGGCGGTTTGGGATCCATATCAAGTAGGGCTCATCAATGAGTTAGAAATGGTACAAAGAAAGGCCGCTAGATTTGTGCTCAGTGACTTTAATCCCAGGAGCAGTGTGAGCCGTATGTTAAAGAAACTTGGGTGGGAATCACTGGAGGCTAGGAGGATGAAATCTAGACTCTGCGCTATGTACAACACGTATACAAATCAACCAGCATGGGGTGAGCTTGGCAAACGTATGGGAAAGCCCACTTACATGAGCAGGAGTGATCATCCTCTCAAAGTTAAGGGCCGACCACAGCGTACAAATTATGGTAAATATTCTTTCGTTAACCGGGCCATTGATAACTGGAACTCTTTACCTGCCGCAGTCTTCGAGCCTTTTCCCAAACATATTGGTGTGTTTAAGAAAAGACTGACTATTTGTGTAAATACTCCAGTTTAATTGTTAATTTTTATTGAAGTGTTATGTATAATTATGTAGATGTTATGTATACCGAATTTGCCACCGGGGGCACACCCTCAATTGCAAATAAATGAATGAATGAATGAATGAATGAATGAATGAATGTGCAATTGCAGACTGCCCGATTGTGTGAACGTTTTATCACACTCCTTGCAAACAAATGGGTGCTCTCATGTGTCCTCGTGTGCAACTGGTGACTGCCCGATTGTGTAAAGGATTATCACACTCCTTACAAGCAAATAGGCACTTTCCTGCATGTGTCCTCATGGGCAACTGGTGAATACCCGATTGTGAAATGGTTTATCACACTGCTTACAAGCAAATGGGTGCTCTGCTGTATGTGTCCTCACATGCAACTGGAGACTGCCAGATTGTGTAAACGTTTTATCCCACTGCTTACAGACATACAGACGCTCTCCTGTATGTTTCCTCATGTGCAACTAGACACTGCCCAAGTGTGGAAAGGTTCATCACAATGTCAACATGTATATCTGTTGACTACTCGATTGTGAAAACGTTTGATCACACTCCTTACAGGTATATGGGCGCTCTCCTGTATGTGTCCTCATGTGCAATTGGTGACTGTCCGATTGAGTGAACGTTTGATCCCACTCCTTACAAGCAAATGGGTCCTCATGTAATAATAATAATACAGATAACGCTCAATGTGCAGATGTCATACATTAACCTCGACAGAAGTCTGTTAGGGAGGTTTTTCTTTTGACACAGTAAAGGACGTGGTATCTATCACAATGCACTGGTCTTCTGGTTGGTGGTAGCTCTTGTTCTGGCAGATAAGATGGCGAGTCGCGTCGTCATATGTCTGAGCTCGTAGTCGGCTTGCATCCAGTCGCTATTTGTCATTGCGTCTGCAGTATAAAAGTCCATCCAGATTTCTTCCATTTTCGCTTGTCCTTCACTTAAGAGTCGTATATATGCTGACGTAGATGGCAGTGCCAGTTGATGACGCAGTTCCTCAATGAAAAATGTTTGTCTTGTCAGTACATACACAAGTCTCGATTTTGTAGTTTTTGAGAGTCATAGAGCTCGCTTCTGGAAACTTGCTTTTATTCTTTCTATATCTTATAGGTTACTTTTTGTCAGCGCTTCCCATATTACGTCTAGCCCGTACGTCACGATTGGCATTATCTTTAGTTGGAATAATTTCACTGCTGTATCTATTGATAGCTTATGAATATTTTTATACTATTTGACACAATGGTAGCTGCTGCTGCTCTTTCCTTCATGTGCTTGCTGAACGCCGTACCATTTGTCCGTAGGGTGATGCCAAAGTATTTAAACTGTTGTGTGTTTGTCAGTGGAATACCATGGTATAATATGTTGTCAGTGTCTACTGGTTTTCCTCCTTTCCTGAAAGTCATCTTTACTGTTTTAGTTTGATTTATCATCAGGTCGTTTGTCTCGGACCATTCTATTAATTTGTAGAAGGCTACGTGTATCCTGTCAGTTTTCTGCGAGACAAGAACCATATCGACTGCATAAAGATACATTCTTACATCTTCCGTGGTGATGGCTTTCGTAACCTCTGCGGTAGCTACAGTAAACAGGAGGGGGCTTGCAACACACCGTTTGTTTAGTCAATTGGGTTTGATTTGGAGACCATTGGAGTTCTCTATTTCTGGTATTGTGGATAGTTGGGTAGGAAAATCACATTCCCCTTCCTGTTGTTCAACTGGTGGTTTCGTTTCCTTACATTGCAGAACTTTCTTAAAGTGATCGTCCCAAGTTTCAATTGGTCTGTGTCTTGTGAAGTATGGCTGCTCCTTGGTGACTGCTTTGTACCATTTTTGTTCGGCTCTTTTTATTTGTTTTTCTTCTTCTTTAGCCTGAAAAGCAGATTTTGCTTCCTTTATCTTTTCTTTGTATTCTCTTCTTTTCTGTGCGTAGAATTGCAGATCTGCCGTTGCTTTTGTACTTAGAGCCTTGTGTAAAGCATTTACTGCTCTCTTCCTCGCTATGTAACAATTTGAGGTGAACCAGGGCTTTGATTTCCTCCTCGGTTTTTCACTTATTATCATTGAATTTTGAATTTGATGTTTTATTACTTCAAATGCCTTATTCAGAACACCATCACTTAGAGCATCATCTATGTTTTGTGCGTTTTTCCCGTCGAAGTAGCTCACGTCAATCTTGTATCTTGGTGTATAGTTACGGTTCCTATTGTTGTCTTTTGCAGTAGTAGTACTTAAGTATATTGTTGAATCTACTGGTAGATATTTTTTCATACCTTTCGATTTGCTACACCCTCAGTTGTAAAAACCAGATCGATTGTACTGCTTCCTGAATGACCAACATAAGTCACTTCGTTACTTTGGTTTATTAGGTTCAGTCCCTCTTGTCTTATATAATCGACTACGATGTTCGTTTTGAGGTTTGATATTGTGCCCATGGGAGTGGCACAGTATCAAACCCATATTCTTTTATTTCAAAAAGAAAGAATTAATGCAGGTTTTAGAACGGAGTTCTGAAGTTAGTTGAGGAGGAATACAGCATCATATTGCATGATGCATGGATAAGTTGTGCAACTCAACAAAGCAGGATCACAGCGGCATAGATAATGTCTCGGCAGAAACCCAGTTACACCACGGATCGAAATAGCAAAGAAAACTTTCCGTTCTTAGAGAGAGAAGGGGTTCTCGGATAAAGTCCTTAGTCGACACTAAAATGGAAACGCCGTAGCAAGGAAGGAGTCATGAAATCAGAGAAATAATTAAAATTTAGCCATTTGCGGGAATTAAACTAAAGAAAGTATTCCGTCAATGTTAATTATCCAGGGAAAGAGATTTCTAGAGTGGATAAAGTTAACAGTAATTGTACAAGAAAGAAGTGCATAATCAGCATTGCGTAGTCGGTGAACTCCCGAACCAGGAGCTTGTGGTAGGGGACAAAACGAAGACACCACCCACGTATTAGAGGAGGTCATTTTAATTAATATTAATGGTCTGTACGATCGATTCTTGAACACTTAGATATTTTTGAGACATTTAAAACCTCAGATTTTCGGTGATATTTTTTTAACAACGTACGACGATTATTTTGGAAGATGGTGGTGGAGAAGATGAGAAATGTATTTATTTTACCAGAATTAAATATATAGGCCGTGAGCCCAAGGGAAATCATGCAGCAATCATCAGACCACGTACGGTCGTGCTGTTCGACTGCACAGGCAGTTTTATTCAGTCCGGTGGGACTCGAATCTGTATCACGACGCGGAAGTACTCTTGAGAGAAGTACTGTCCAGCATTCATCAGTGTCGCCGCGCCTTAAAACATCGAAGTCCTTTTCAAAAGGAAAAGTATCGACAAACTTCGAACAGTTAATAGTCTACGGACTTAGGCCAAGTTTTAAACTTTGAGCAAAATACGTTAGCCGGCGATGGTAAACGAAGCCCAGACACTAGTATTGAAGTTATATCGTAGTATCTCGAAGGTATACGAGACATCATTAGAGAAGTGAAACTCTAAACTTTTTCCCAGAGCGTTAAAGAACCACGGTAGGGTCAAACATAGCAAACACCAGATTTTCCTGAATTGAGGAGGTTAGCGTGATAAGTGGCGATAGAGTTAGAAGTCTACATAGAGGCATCAGTAGCCACGAGGAGTTACAAGGAAGTACTCCACCATGTAATGACAATAGTCGTCAGAATTCAGTTCAGACGCGAAGTACTAATACAATTGTAGAGCGCAGTAAAGTGAGTACAGCGACTCCAGCGGTAAACGTAAACCATGGACCGTTTACCATATAAACAATTGCATACCGGAAGAGACAATATTATCGTGCAGTAACTCTAAGTGCCGATAAATTCAACACGAGAAGTAGGAGAATATTCGTAGCCAAGGAGGGGAAAATTCGTACGAGACTGTCATTATCCAAGTAGGAAGTAGGAGGCAGCGGTCGAAACTTGCACCCCTAGTATCTGGATCGATAAGAATTCACGTGTGTGAGGCAGTGTTAGATGCCACAAAGTGAAACTCAGTGTGTAAATATAATTATTAGTGAAATTTATCTTTTAGTGATTCTTTTAGTGTATGTGAAATAATGTGTGTGAGCACTCATATCAATCTAAATGTGTTAAACATGTGTAAACTAGAGGGAAATTTATTTAGTGATAAAATGAGTGTCGCCATGGTGTGAGAAGTTTCTGTGGGCAAAATGTCGCTCCACTGGAATCCGGACAGTTTGGCTGGATAATATCATGTAAGTAAAAACCAAATTATATTATGTTTTGGACTCGGAAGGCTCGTGTAACAATAGTAACCGTGGAGAAGGAATTCTCCAACATTGAAAATCAGGGATGTAAAAACTGTGTGATAATGAGAAGTGCGGGATCTAATAATTAAAGTAATAATTCAGTGGAATACCAGTAAATGGAAAAGAATAATGTTATTTAAAGGCAAGCAGGATAATAATAATACAAATAACAATGAATGAAAAAATTATCGAGGTAATATTCAAATATGAGCCGTTATGTGCTGAAATAATAATAATGATAATAATTTGAACCAGTTGTGTTCGTGTATATGAAAAGTAAAGATTGCGCTAAAGGCAAAACTATTAGTTTTGGACGGATAAATTAATTATGCTGGAATAAATATTTGGCTTTGAAAGTCATCAGGAATGTATTGAATTGTCGCTAGTGAGCGCTTATATTATTAATTGTCACGCTATAAATGCGGTGAAATAATGCCAGGAGACTATGATTGTAGGATCAGCTGGACAGAGTAAATGATTATGTGTGTGTTTGTTATGACAAACTTTGAAGGATGCTAAGTTTACTGTCGTTAAGCGCGGGATGCGTGCGAATACCTTCCCAAGAAGTCACAATTATTATTCGGACGAGTGGTCAGATCCCCTCGCCCCATGTGTTAGCCCTAAGTCCTCAAAATTGGAAATGTCCTAGAGGCTGGCCAGATAATCGAACCGGAGTTCTCTTACGTAGAAAGCCCCTTAATTATTATTGGTTTTATTGAGTTCTTACTTGCCAGTGATAAAGCTCTGCAATCATAATTATACCTGAGCCACAGAAATAGGTCATTAGAACCTCATAGCGTTTCGTTAAATGAATGTGATGTGTGCCTTTCCAAGTCTTAAGAAGTCACGCTTGTTTGCAAGCAGTTGTAATGTACCGTCTAGGAGGGAGGAAGTCATTGACTCCCCCTCGCTCGTCATAAATCAAAGCCACAACGGTCTTCACGTTTTCTTAATGGAGGCCACTGTTGAGATAGGCCAGTTACAAGCCAGACCTTGTTTGCGGTCTGTAGTTATATAAACCTTTAATAAGACCGGTAATTTGTACCGAGTTTTGCTATGATTATTTATCCTTGCCGTTGCATTAAAGATCCGCATTTCATGAATAATTAAATTATCATTTGAGACAATAATGGAAATCGATTTGTATTGTTGCATTTTATGTTATTGTCCCAAGTAATTGTTGGAAAGATCAGGTAGCCGGGAGTCTACTTTGAGTTGAGTAAATCAGTAGTCTCCAAAGCCTGTGGTACATGAGTTTCCCGAGGACAAATGCAATTTGGTAGTGTTGTAAAGAGAGATGATACAATGTGTATATCATGTGGTACCGAAATAAATGGTAATTGTTGACCCTTTTTTTCCTTTTTTATTATTAACATTAACTCAAATTTATAAAATATTCAAGTTAAGGATATTTATAATTATTATTATTGCCTTTATTGGTGGCGCAGTTAGGGCTCTTGGCCCTCTCTTACACTTAACCACATTAAAACAATACAATAAACATATTATGGCGACAAAATTAAACAATAATAATTGACATTGATCATGACTTTCACACTCTCATTCACTCATCCAGTCACACTTGTTGTCGGTCAACAATGTTCAGCAGGCTGCCCCAGCAGGTGGTCTTGAATTTAGATAGTGAGGTGATACCCCTGACACTGGCTGGAAGGGTATTCCACAGCCTAGACCCCACCACATGAAAAGAGTCGTTGTATATAGAGGAGCGATGAATAGGAATGGAGAAGGAAGAACCAGAGCATGTATTATTACCATGGAAAGAAGACAAGTACTTGAATTTATTTGATAAGTATAGTGGTCTGTCGTCAGACAATAATCGGAAAATCTGGACAAGAATGTGATATGATCGACGTAGTTCAGGTTTCAGCCAGGAAAGAGCGCAATAATAGGGAGTGATATGTTTATCATAGCTCAGATCGTAGATAAATCGTATGCAAGAGTTCAGAGCTCGTTGAAGTTTCAAAGTTAATGTTTTGGTTGCGTCTAGAAGAATAACGTCACAGTAGTCAAGAATAGGAAGTATTAGTGTCTGTATGAGTAGGATTCTTACTTTAAATGGTAAAATATCTTTTTTTCTTTTGAGGGAGTGGAGCGTTGCGAAAATCTTCTTGCATACATTCTGTACATGTTCAGACCAGTTAAGAGTCTGATTTATTATCACACCTAGATTTTTCACTGTAGGACAGTATGGAATTTCATTGTTTTTCAGTACAATTGGGGGAATAATTTGATCTCAGAGTGACGTCAATAGTTTTTGAGAGCCAATTATGATAACTTATGTTTTGGATGGATTCAGAAGAAGGGAATTTTCCTGAGAATATTTTCCAAGTCGTTGAAGGTCAGCGTTGATAGTTTCAATTGTCAATGGAATGTCATTTGTCTTGCAGTGGGAGTATATTTGCAAATCATCTGCATATAGGTGATATTTGCAATTTTTCAAATTAGATGAGATGTCGTTGATATATAGTACAAAAAGCAAGGGTCCTAGTACACTACCCTGTGGGGCGCCTGACTTTCTGCTTAGCCACTGAGAAGTTTTATCCTGGGTTACAACACGTTGCTGGCGATTATTCAGGTATGATGCGAAAAAGTAAATTGTCTGCTGGTCGAAGTAATAAAATTCCATCTTTTTCAATAGTGTCTGAGTATTTATGGTGTCAAAAGCACTGCTGAAGTCGAGAAGGGTGAGGATTGTCACCAGTTTTTGGTCCATTGCGTGTCTAATGTCGTCAGTCACTTTGAGTAATGCTGTTGCAGTGCTATGTCCCTTCTTGAAACCTGATTGCAGAGGGTCTAAAAGAGAACGGCTATTCAAATATTCAAGTACTTGCTCATGAACCAGACGCTCGAGGGTTTTTGAAAGTGCAGGTAGAATGGATATTTAGTGTGTTTTGAATAGATAATTCTATGTAATAATTTTTACCGAGACTTTTAGAGCTCGTTTTGAGTAATTTTTGTAGTGATGCTAAATGGAAGTGAGAGCAGTTTTGATATTTTTCTTTTAGGTTCAGTGGAACCTCAGATATCGATTTTTTTAGATTAATGTTGTATTTGTTCCTTGTTCATTAGAACAAGTGTGAAGCTTATTCAGTTCATTGTGTGTGTTTGTAGCGCTTAATTTTGATAATTGAATAGTTTTATAGTAGGATTTCGAATTTCATTTCATTGAAGTGTTATCCTAAGCTTGATCCTATAATGTGTGAATCGCTCAGTGGGAGGACGTTCTATGCCCCGAATATATAAGACTGAGCAGTTGGACAGTGATTTGCATATTTCTTGTACGCAAGGGCACAGTATATCTAGCCGGCAGTTTAAATCTCCCGCTATTATCAGAGATGTGTTTCTGTCTATAAGATTTATACCTGCAGCCAATTCATTTACAATTTCATCTGGTCTGTAAACTGGTTGAAAGTAAACAACAATGAAGGCACAGCGGAGAGTATCCACTACTATGACATTTTCTGATTTCATTAACGTTCTGAAAGGTGATGGTTTCGGTTTCATGTGCAACTGGAGACTGCCAGATTGTGTAAACGTTTTATCCCGCCAATTACAGGCAAATGGCACTATCTTGTATGTGTCCTCATGTGCATCTGGAGACTGCCCGATTGTGTAAACGTTTTATCACACTCATTACAGACAAATGGCACTATCTTGTATGTGTCCTCATGTGCATCTGGAGACTGCCCGATTGTGTAAATGTTTGATCACACTCCTTACAGGCATATAAACGCTCTCCTGTATGTGTAAAGCTGTAATCCCTCAAGGTCGCCCTTACCATATTGGATCATTTACTGTTGTTGTTTGAGTCTTCAGTCTTTTGACTGGTTTGATGCAGCTTTCCATGCCTCCCTGTCCTGAGCTAAACGTTTCACCTCTACATAGCTACCACACCCTACATCCGAGGCAATATGTTTAACTTATTCTATCCTTGGTCTACCCCTAGAGTTCTTGCCTCCGACCCTTCCTTCCATAACTATGCTTGCTATTCCTGGGTGCCATTGTATGTGTCCTACCAACCTATCCCTTCTCTTCATTAGCAGTCATCAGAAAGAACTCTCTTCTCCCATTCGTCTTAATACCGCTTCGTTCGTAACCCTATCAGGCCCGTAATTAAGGGGTGACAATATGGGCAGGTTTTTTGAGCGGAAAAATTCTGAAAATCTGTACAAAACCACCTGGGCATTAAACGTCAAGTTATTGAAGTTTACTCCCCCTCCCCACACACACGCACACAAGAGAATATTTATCGTCGCACATTTGATTATTTAAGGACATATAAGAGGATAGTCTTAGTCATCTTGGTGATTTCGCTGTTGAATCTGACTTGAAAGTGAAATTGTAATAATGAAGAAATCCTTAACTTGTTTGCAAATAAGAAGACAAGATGGAAGCCCCTTGTTACAGCATTTGAATAATTGGGATTTTGGCCATTGGTTGTTTTTGATATCTGTTAAAGTCAGGGACCGTGTTAAACCGTTCTATCTCTCGGTTTAACCCCGGCGCTTCCACCAATTGTATTGCCCCCGGGGGTGTATCTCTGGCAAGGGCGTTGCTTGGTACAAGGGGTTAGGCGCGCGTGTGTGGAGGCAACACATGAGTGTAATTGCACTGTAAAAATGATGTGCGTATGGAGTTGAAGGTCGGCTAGTGTCCTTGCCTCAATGAGTGAGCAAAGGACTGCCGACTCGGCGGTCTGCGGACAGGCAAGTTCATGGGGCAGCGAACGTGGGCAAGCGGCTCAGGAGTTCGATTACGGCGTTTTAGAATACAGGGAGTCAGTGTGGGTGTGTAATAATGGTTTATTCCACAAGAGTGGGGTGTGTAGGGCACTAGAGAAGCTCCAGTGACACAAAATGGAACAGAATGAAATAAAGTGAAATGAGAGGCGATAACAAAATAACAGGGGCTTGGAGTTGGAAAAACAAGTAAAAAGGGAGTAACCTTATAGCAACACTCACCAGATCGTGGATCGTAGAGACGGCGACGAGCAGCGCAGCGGCGAGAGGTTCGCCCAAGAGAGATCCCTCATCCTCGGGGCTGGTCAATTTATGGTAATTCTCATCGTGACGAAACCTGAGTCAGCGTTTTAGATGTTGATGTGTCCTAAATAATGTTGATGGCTCGGTGTTTGTCTTGGGTCGAAATGTTAATTCATGTGTATGAGGTTTGCCAGGCTAGTGTAGGTGTGGCTATTGCTTTTCTTATGGTTGTGGCGTGAAAAGGGGGTTATTATGACCTGTGGGGGTTCGGGGCATAACAATTGATTCGTGGGTGTAACAGTATTCTTCAAAACTTATCAAAGTTTGGTTCAGTTATTGAGTGACAATGTATTCAAGTTGTGCAATTTTAGTGTGGTTTGGTGGAACTCCACGTGATTAGATCGAGGGCAAAAATAGTGACAATGACTTTGAATAAAATGAACATAAATATCCACGAGTCATAGTGCTACGACGAGACAGTTTTACATTATTCCAAGGAAACAATCAGAATGAGACGGGTTTAACTCTATTTGATTTTTAAAAAAGTAAAAGAGAAGTAAGATTTTACTAGCTTATGTAAACGGCAAAATATTCTAAGTGTTTAAATTTTGTGACATACTTTCTTACTGTTTCAGAAATGTTCATTCGATTTGAAAATACAGTTCGAACGACCGGCCGCCAGCCCAGCACCCGTAACATGAGTCTAAAGTTTGTAAAACGATATATAAAGAAACGGGACAAGATACAATTATTTTGTTTCTATAGCGCACTGTAGTATTTTATACACTTTTCATCAGTGCAAAAGCATATCGAAAAGGAATACAAAGATAGTCAAATACTGTGTAGTGGAAATTACAATCCTCCATTTAAAATAGAGTTCTGAACTGCGTTTTTCCTTAACTCCTCTATGCCTTCAAATGATGTTGAAAACAGAAACAAACTCTACTGCAAGTCAGCTTAAGGTTTTCTCTACAGTGCTTTTGAAACATATTTCAAAATTAAGAACTCTGTATATGTTTAATCGTGATTTTAAAAAAGGTAGGCATATTAGAATGCAAATACATTTGCCATTGATAGTACAAATGTTTGTAGAAATTCGTATTGATAGAAGAATTAAAGTTTAAATTATACGCTAATCAGTACTTACACAAATATATCCAATATAAATTTCGGCCTGACATTGAGGTTATAATTTTATTTCATTCTTTTAATTACAATTTACCTCATAAACATTCTTCACATCTAACAAACTTTGGACTTGAGTACCGGTACATCTATAGTATTTTATTTTTATTGCTAATTTATTTCGTTCTTAATTGAGCTGAAGGAGACCTCAATGTCACGTCGAAACATGTCCAGTATATTTGTGTAAGTATTGATTGGAATATAAGTTCAACTTTTTAAACTTTGAAATGTCGAATGCTGGTAGTTATGCCGGTTCCCGTCAGATGCCGCGTCGCTATGCCAACTATCAACGGCCTCCAAGACTGTGTCTATGTTATTATTATTTATTTCTTGTTTATGGTCTACAAATGGATTTACATGTCATCATCATCATTTCCCCTTTTCCAGTTGACAATGGGTGGGGGCAAATATGGTTCCTCTCCACTTTGTTCTGTCGTTCAACCAGTCCTCTTCCGACACAGTGTAAATCATGTATTTTTTCTTATTATATATGATCCAAAAACGACATGGGCGCCAGCACGAGGCGAAAGGGGGTGGGGTTGGCAAGGGTGGCCGTGCCACATCCACTTGGATGATGAGAATGTTGATATTCGATTGTTCATGGTCACATCAGTTTATTTCAAAAATTGAAGTTACTGATAGTCAAATACAACCGTTACAACAGAAAATGTATTTGAAGTTGCTGACGTAATAACTTATATGAACGGTTCTAATGCTGTCATACAGTAGACCACAGATTGTGAGATAGCTCCAGTTCCAATATGGTTATTGTGTAAGTCTACCCTTTATTATTCACGTTTCCAACGGGGTTGGGGATGAGATGCGATGACATCCTATGTGGCGGATGGTTTTATGACTGGATGCCCTACCTGGCAACAACCTCGTGAGAGGAGTTAATGAGAGATGAAGGTGAATAATACTGGCAAGGATGTGGAAGAAAGTGTCCTGTCAGAAGATATCGCCCCAGTATTTGCCTGGAATTGAAAATGGGAAAACCACTGAATGATATTTCAAGGACGGCCGACGATGGTCCTTGAACGCACGCCTACCAAGTACGCAGAAAGCTTGGTCCCTTGGCCTACTGCTGCGCTTTAGGAAGCGTAGCGACCGCTGTCAGTAATTTTCAATATGGTTATGCAGACTGTTAAATACCGTGTCTTTCCCGAACACTATCACGAGAGGATACTACTTTTGCCACCTCACTTTGGCAGTGACGATATGAAGGCGCGATTTTGGAGATATTTCTAGACGTTGCAACACCCCTAATGGACTCCATCAAATACAATGTCAGATATATTTATTTATTTATTTAGAGTATGGCTTTCAGTGTCTGGAGAATCCGAGGATATTAAGCTGCTTCTATGCGGACATCCAAGAAGTGAGCTACTAGTACAGTCGCGTGTGAATAAGATGAAATGAATGAAGATGTGTGAGCAAGTTTAATTTCCAGTATTTCCAACCTTGGCTACCATACGCCACTGACACCTAGCAACGAACGTTGGAACTTAATAAATCGTCTGTGACGAAAGCTACAAATTTGGCTACACACTACCTATTGCAAATGTAGGTTCATTTATATGCCATAAATCTATGAATTGGGCCCGCCGGCTTTACTCCCCTCCGAGGGAAGGCATATTGAAAGATTTAATAGCTCCTAAAAATCAAACGACTTCGGCTGGGTTTGAACCCACGATCCTAGGCATAGCAGTTTAACATGCTACCGACTGCGCCACCAAAGTCAGATATTTATCACCAAAGAGGGGGGAAAAGTACAGGTCAATCAATATTGGACCCAATGTTTGCTTAGGTACCCACAGCGAGCTGATGGAATGTTTCGTCGTCCCCTAACGTTTGATCTACTCTTGTAAGCTGTTCTATCTTATGTAGACGCTCCCCTGTATGTGTCCTCATGTGACGCTGGAGATGAGCAGAGTTTGTAACGTTTTATGGCACTCCTTACGAGGAAACGGATGCTCTTCTGTGTGTGTCCTCATGTGCAACTGGTGACTGCCCGATTCTGTAGAAGTTTATCACTCTCCTTACAGGCAAATGGACGCTCTCTTGTATGTGTCCTCATATGACGATGGAGATGAGCAGCTTTTGTAACGTTTTATGGCACTCCTTACAAGGAAATGGATGCTCTTCTGTGTGTGTCCTCATGAGCAAATGGTGACTGCCCGATTGTGTAAAGTTTTATCGCACTCCTTACTGGCAAATGGACGCTCTCTTGTATGTGTCCTCATGTGCAACTGGAGACAGCCCAATTGTGCAAAGGTATATCACACTCCTTACAAGCAAATGGGCGCTCTCCTGTATGTGTCCTCATGTGCATCTAGAGACTGCCCGATTGTGTAAAGGATTATCACACGCCTTACAAGTAAGTGGGCGCTCTCCTGTGTGTGTTCTCATAAGCAACTGTTGACTGCCCGATTGTCTAATGGTTTATCACGCTCCTTATAAGCAAATAGGCACTTTCTTAATGTGTCCTCATGTGCAACTGGTGACTGCCCGATTGTGTATATGTTGCATCACACTCCTTACAGGCAAATGAACGCTCATTTGTGTGTGTCCTCATGGGCATCTGGAGAATGCCCAATTGTGAAAACGTTTTTTCGCACTCCTTAAAGGCATATGAACGCTCTCCTGTATGATTCCTCATGTGCAACTGGAGACTGTCCGATTGTTTAAATGTTCTACCGCACTCCTTACAGGCATATGAACGCTCTCTTGTATGTGTAAGGCTGGGATCCCATTAGGTCGCCCTTACCATATTGGATCATTTACTGTTGTTGTTTGAGTCTTCTGTCTTTTGAATGGTTTGATGCAGCTTTCCATGCCTCCCTGTCCTGAGCTAAATGTTTCACCTCTTCTTAGCTACCACACCCTACATCCGAGGCAATCTGTTAAACATATTCTAACCTTGGTCTACAGTTCTTGTCCTCGAACCTTCCTTCCAAAACTATGCTTGCTATTCCTGGGTGTCTTAGTTGTGTCCTACCAACCTATCTCTACTCTTCATTAGAGTCGACAGAAAGATCACTCCTCTCCCATTCGTCATACCTCTTTGTTCGTAACCCTATCAGGCCCGTAATTACGGGGTGACAAACTGGGCAGGTTTTATGAACGAAAAAAATAATCTGGAAACCAGTACAAAACTACTTGGGCATTAAACGTCAAGTTATTGAAGTTTACTCCCCCTCCCCACACACACGCAAACACACGCACACTAGAGAATATTCATTGTCGCACATTTGGTTATTTAAGGACATATAAAAAGGATAGTCTTAGTCATCTTGATGATTTCGCTGTTGAATCTGACTTGATAGTGAAATTGTTCTAATGAAGTAATCCTAAACTTGTTATTTAACATTCTTGTTATTTAACAAGACAAGAAGGAAGCCCTTGTTACAGGATTTGAATAATTGGTGTTTTTGCCATTGGTTGTGTTTGATATCTGTTAAAGTTTCTTGTACAATATTAAATATATATTCTCTTGATTGTTTCAGTAAACGCATATTTATAGTGTTTACCACTCTCTCTCTCTCTGTGGTTAACAGCCATGAGGCTGGTTGGCAGCAGCTCGCCATTCTTCCCGTCTCTCAGTCTTCCTCTTCAGTTCACAGTATGAGCCACAACCCATATCTTGCAGTATTTGGCTCATATACTCCAGTCTGGGTCTTCCTCTACAATTCTTGCCGTCTACTGTTCCCTCGATTATAAGCTTAATCAGTCCATTGTGTCGCAGTATGTGGCCCACGAGGTGATTCCTTCTTCTTTTTAAATATTTAAGGAAGCATCTTCTCTCTCCCACTCTTCTAAAGACTTCCTCATTTGTGACCATTTCTTTCCAAATGATTTTCATAATCCTTCTAATGCACCAGGTTCCAAATGCTAGTAGTCTTTTCCTCTCTCTGTCTCTCTCTCCGATTGTCCAAGATTCGCTGCCATATAGCGCGACGCTCCATACATAGGTCTTCAACATTTGTTACCTCACATCAAGACTTGTGTTCCTTGCTGTAAATAGGTTCTTCTTTTTATAGAAAGCGTTCTTGGCTTGGGCAATCCTACTTAATATCTCTCTGCAGCTTCTTCCATCATTCGTTATTTTACTTCCCAGATAATTAAACTCATTCACTTCTTGTATCTTTTCATTTCTTAACTCTATTGATGTCTGGTTTTCGCCATTTCTACTGCAGACCAAAATTTTTGTTTTATTTGTATTTATTCTCATATTAAATTCTTCCTCCATTATTTTGTCCATCTTGCTCAGGATCTTTTGTAAGTCTTCACTTTCTGCAATTAGCGCTATGTCATCAGCAAACCTTATCATGTCAACTTTATCTCCATGAATATTCACTCCTGTGGCAAATTCTTCTCTTACTTGGTCGATCGCCTTTTGTACATACATATATTGAATAGGTATGGGGAAAGGGAACAACCCTGCCGTACACCCTTTCTGATGTGTGCTGTTTCTTCCTTGCTACCACAAAAAACTATTCCAATTTCTTGTTTATAGATATTGCAGATGAGTCTTCTGTCTCTAAAGTTGATACCTGTTTGATAAAGAATGCTGAATAGAACATCCCAGTTCACATTGTCAAACGCCTTTTCAAGGTCGACGAACGCTAAGGAGGTAGGTTTGCCTTTCTTCATCTGCTTCTCTATCACTTGCCTCAATGCTAAGATTGCTTCCCTTGTTCCTACTCCTTTCCTAAAACCAAATTGATCATCAGATAGGTTTTCGTCGATTTGTTTTTCTATTCTCTTCATAACAATTCTGGTGACTATTTTTGATGCATGACACACCAGACTCAATGTTCTGTGTTGTTTACAAGACCTTGCATTTGATTTTTTTAGGTATAGGTACTATTATGCATTTCGCAAAGTCTTCAGGCAATTCTCCAGTCTTGTAAATAGTACATATTAAGTTGTACAGTTCCTTTTTTAACTTGTCACCTGATTGTTTCAATAGCTCTCCTGGTATGTTATCAACTCCAAGAGCTTTATTTCCTTTGAGGTCCTGCAACGCCTTCTCAAACTCTTCCTCCATAATAGGTGCCCCCAAGTCTTCCTCTGTTATTTCATCTTCTTTCTCAATGGGCAAGTTAACACAGTTTCCACTGTATAGTTGTTCCAAATATTCTTTCCATCTTTTCACTATCATTTCGTCATCATATATTAACTTCCCATCTTTGTCCTCAATGCTCATTGTTTTTGGCTTCCTTGTTTCAAAGAACTTCTTAATATCTTTATAGGCCATATCTATTGGTCCAGATTTCATGTTGTTATTTATGCCTGCACAGACTTCCATTAAATGCTGTTCCTTGTCCTGTTTTGCCCTCTTATTTATCTTGTTTCTTAAGGCCTTGTATTTTAGCTTTTCATCATCATCATTTGAGTTTTTATACTGTCTTCTTTCCTTTATCATATCCACAACGTCTTGACTTATCCACTTTTTCCTATTTTCTTTTTCTTTTTTTTTCCTAAAACAGTTTCTGTTGAGTCTAAAATGCTCTTCTTTATTTTGATCCACTTCTCTTCTACTGCCAAATGTTCTTCAATGTCTCTTATGTTATTGTTTGTTTCATCCATCTTTAAGCTTAGAAATATCCCAATGTTTATTTTCTTTCTTCTTTAATCTTTTGAACTTTAATTCACAGCGTATGACGACTGGGTTATGGTCGCTGTCGACATCAGCTCCAGGGTAACTTCTACTATCTTTCACCTGGTTCTTAAATCTTTCCTTTACTAATATGTAGTCTATTTGGGCCCTTCTTAGGTCTCCCGGAGCTTTCCAAGTGTATCTCCTCCTTGGATGGTGTTGGAATATAGTATTCGTTACAACTAATTTATGCTGTATGCAAAACTCTTCTATACTAATATAATAAAGCTGAAGATTTTGTGTGTTTAAACGCGCTAATCTCTGGAACTACCAGTCGGATTCGAAAAAGTCATTTTGTATATGATAGCCAGAGTCGAGAGGAATAGTTTAGGCTATGTAGCATTAGGCTACACCTCTCAGGTAACCTTAAAGATTGATTTTTGTTCAGTAAGTCGGAAGAACGAGCACTCCCGAACAGCTACAATAATACCTAAGTCCATTGTTGCCTGACAATGAGGGCTGCATCACTTCGTCCCTACCAATGTTCTGGTGCAGAATTGCGAGCTGCATATAAATTGCAGTCACGGTGAGTAATAAGTGCAAAGAGATTTCGTAGGCCCCTTAAAACAGTTATCATCATGACAGTAGTATGCTTTTGTATAAGGGCGATGGTGTTGGTGCAGTATACTGAGGTTATCAACTGCAATAAGCGTTGGCGCTTTCAAATTTGCTTTCATTTATTCCGATCCTTATCCTTGAGCGCTCCAGTTCTGTAGTAGTATTCATTATCATCCATAAAACAAATAAATCCACCGGGCGAAGCCGGGCACTGCTGCTAGTAGTTAGATACACACAGAGATGAAGAAACAGACCCATATGACAAAGAAACTTAAATAAATCCACATATTTTAAGTCAGGGGTAGCAATGATTATTATTTTTCCCCCAGGTGTGTCAGGAGCCCTAAATAGGGGTCTTTACAGTATTATACTCCCGTTTAATTTTGCGCCGGTTAGCCTTACAGCGATTGTTATTCGTGCTGCGAAATGCTGTACATGTTTAATCTTAAGGTGTACAATACTACGGTGGCTCATTTCTTGAGAACAAAGAAATTGCTACCAATGAACAGCTATCTACCATTGTTATTGTAGATTCTTAACATGTACCGGTAGTGTTATATCTTCTACAATCAAAGCAATATATAATAGTTAAATTGTCCTGAGATGTTTTTGTCGTTATCAAAGCCACTGAGATTCGCTCTTTCAATCGAATATAGACGGCCGATCAGTCAAGACAAAATGGTGAATTCAATAGTGATAGACATGGTAATGTTGTATATGATTCCAATGGAATCTTCTTGCAAGGCAGGTAATTTTTGATGCGCAACCTGTACCGGTACTTCATAATTTAATTGGGCTTACAGTCGTGTTGACAGACTTAAAGTTACAATTCAACATACAGTAAATCAATGAGGTGATAAAGCCAAATCATTGATAAAGATGTGCTTCTGAAAGAAGATAATTACAGAAAAAACATTTGCAGCCTCTTACCGTAACTCACGAAAATAGATGTGACATTCTTAAGTTGAAATTCATAATAATTAAAATAATGATCCTGCAATGCCTATATCGTTATCAAAGAGACTACCGGTATGTAAAAAGTAGGCTACGAGAGACAGTTTTACATACCGGTATTCTACTTAACGGTCAGCAATAATCAAACGAAATAGTTCCTTTTTCAAACGAAAATTCACTAAAACAATGGGTGTCATAGTTATGAGTAACGAACAATTCGAATGTATCACCTCATACAAGTTTCATTATGTTAAGAAGAGCAATGCGAAGTATTCCCGATATATTGTGAAGAAGACGAAAATCATTTTAAATATTTTAAATACTCAGTTTGGCTTTCGGAAGGATCTTAGTACACATCATGCAATAAATGAATTTATTTCTTCCATAAGGAAATTGTTAGATGACTCTCAGTGTGCTGCTGGGATATTTTGTGACCTGACTAAAGCATTTGACACAGTAAACCACTCACTGTTACTTAAAAAATTAGATATTTATGGGATAAATGGTAAAACTCAAGATTGGTTCGCTTCCTATCTGTACGATCGAAAGCAACGAACATTATTATTATCCAATGGGACTAAGTATTATTCTAAATGGGAATGGGTGACCAAAGGCGTGCCACAGGGTTCAATACTGGGGCCAATATTATTTCTTTTGTATGTGAATGATTTCCGTCTAACCATCAAACAGAATGCTGTACAGTTTGCAGACGATACTTCTGTAATTGCATCCTGCGAAAGAAATTGTAACATTGAAAATATTTTGCAGGAAACACTTGAAGATCTAGGCTCTTGGTGTAGAGAAAATTACTTGCTATTAAACATGCTTAAAACAGAAATAATGCTGTTTAGCAGCAAACATTCCTCACAGGAGGAAATTGAACTTAGTCTGGATAGCACTGATCTTGCAAATAAGAATGATGTTAATTTTCTTGGCATGACATTAAATAAGAATCTATGTTGGTCGAGTCACATTGACGGCCTTGTTAAACGATTAAATAGCTATGTATATGCAGTATCTATCCTGGCAGGAGCTACCGATATAAGGGTCATAACAGTGTACCATGCATATTTCTTGTCTGTTATTAGATATGGGATTATATTCTGGGGTGGGGATTCAGATATGGCAAGAATATTTATTATGCAGAAAAAGATAGTCAGAGCAAGGTGTAATGTAAATCGAAGAGTATCTTGTAAAGAACTATATAAAAAGCTAAACATTATGACTGTCCCTTCTTTATATATATTTGAAATTACTTTATTTGTTTTCTGAAACCCCTTGATGTTTCAAAACAATCACTTTTCCCATAATCATGATTCAAGACATAAATCAAAATTCAAACTGCCCTGTCATAGACTAAAACTGTTCGAGAAAACTCCACATTTTTTAGGAATGAAGGTCTTCAACAAAATCGGGAGGAAATTCAGTAACATGTCCATTATGCAGGTGAAGAAATCCCTTCAAAAATTTCTGATTGATAAATGCTATTACAGCGTTGAGGAATTTGTTAATGATTTTGACATATGAAGATGATTTTTTGTTTTGTTTTATGATGATTGTAAAATGTCCAGATGAGGATGTCATTCTGTTTTATGTGATTATTGTAAATATTGTTTTCTTTCCTTAAATTCTTATTTATTGTACAGGGTGATTCAAAAAGAATACCACAACTTTAAAAATGTGTATTTAATGAAAGAAACATAATATAACCTCCTGTTATACATATTACAAAGAGCATTTAAAAAGTTTTTTTTTTTTCACTCAAAAACAAGTTCAGAGATGTTCAATATGGCCCCCTTCAGACACTCGAGCAATATCAACCCGATACTCCAACTCGTCCCACACTCTCTGTAGCATATCAGGCGTGACAGTTTGGATAGCTGCTGTTATTTCTTGTTTCAAATCATCAATGGTGGCTGGGAGAGGTGGCCGAAACACAATATCCTTAACATACCCCCATAAGAAAAAATCGCACGGGGTAAGATCAGGGCTTCTTTGAGGCCAGTGATGAAGTGCTCTGTCACGGGCTGCCTGGCGGCCGATCCATCGCCTCGGGTAGTTGACGTTCAGGTAGTTACGGACAGATAAGTGCCAATGTGGTGGCGCTCCATCCTGCTGAAATATGAATTGTTATGCTTCTTGTTCGAGCTGAGGGAACAGCCAATTCTCTAACATCTCCAGATACTGTAGTCCAGTTACAGTAGCACCTTCGAAGAAAAAGGGACCAAAAACTTTATTGGCTGAAATGGCACAGAAAACGTTCACCTTAGGCGAGTCACGTTCATGCTGAATTGTTTCCCGCGGATTCTCAGTGCCCCATATATAGACATTGTGACGGTTGACTTTCCCGTTAGAGTGGAAAGTTGCTTCATCACTAAACACAATCTTTGAAACGAAAGATTCATCTGTTTCCATTTGAGCAAGGATAAAATCACAGAAATCGATTCTCTTAATCTTATCAGCTGATGACAGTGCTTGAACCAATTTCAGACGATAAGGTTTCATAACTAACCTTTTTCGTAGGACTCTCCATACAGTTGATTGTGGAATTTGCAGCTCTCTGCTAGCTCTGCGAGTCGATTTTCCTGGGCTGCGAACAAATGCTTGCTGGATGCGTGCTACATTTTCATCACTCGTTCTCGGCCGTCCAGAACTTTTCCCTTTGCACAAACACCCATTCTCTGTAAACTGTTTATACCAACGTTTAATACACCACCTATCAAGAGGTTGAACACCATACTTCGTTCGAAATGCACGCTGAACAACGGTCGTCGATTCACTTCTGACGTACTCAATAACACAAAAAGCTTTCTGTTGAGCGGTCGCCATCTTAGCATCAACTGACGCTGACGCCTAGTCAACAGCGCCTCAAGCGAACAAATGTACAGCTAAATGAAATGTATAGCCCCCTTAATTCGCCGACAGATAGTGCTTAGCTCTGCCTTTTTTCGTTGCAGAGTTTTAAATTCCTAAAGTTGTGGTATTCTTTTTGAATCACCCTGTTATTCATTTTGAATACCGTACTATTATTCAGCTGACGAGCCATTAATGTAATGAAACATATCAGTTTTCTTTGTATATACATGTTATGTGGCAATAATGAAATTAAATGAAATCATGGTGGATCTGCTGTAACGGCCAGTACAAACTAAATACTTGGAAACAGTGCTATTTGAATTATTAGGCAGATTCATATGTAGGGATATTTTCACAGTTTAATTTACCTCAGTGATTTAGAAATACGTTCTCTGAATATATATCCAGTTATTTAGAAACTAGACGAACTGAATTTACATTAACATTTTAATGAACTGCTCGATTGTCCTTTTTGTCGATTTTTAGGCTAAGTTGCCTGTTTTTAAGAACTGAACATTTTGACAATGAATCACAAAATAAGAAAAGCAAACTTCAATGGTCAAAAACTCGAATTAAAAACAAATTATTCCTCCCATTCTTCCCATAAAGTAGCCAACAGTTTCAGAGCAGCCAAATAATGAATTTCACGAAGCAAGTAAGAAATGAGAAATGAAACAAAAATTGGAGGCGGGGGTTAATGAAATAAAAATTATAACTCGGTTCCCCCTCCCGTAAAACTCCTACGGGCACCCATGGTGGAGGGATATATCCAATGTGATGATTGGTATAGTATGCACTTGCATAAAAGACTACAATTAAGCCCTTTTCTCACTGACTGCTTTGAGGAACAGGCCCAGTGCCACCGGGAGGTTTTAAGGGCCCCTATGCATTGTATTGCTCGGGCACCCCTTGAAATACGTTAAATTATTATTACTATCCACTAGCCTACTGCCTATTATAGAAAAACAATACCTTTCTGAGGAAAGCATCTGATGCTCAGTCATAATTTTAAAAATGCGTTATCACACAAAATACCACACATACCCAAGTACACGGGGCTTAATGACCACGATGTCCAAGCCTCCCAAATGAAACAACATCAACATAGCGTAGTTTGTGACTGGCACTCATTTCATTATCTGGTACGGTAGCACACTATACAGCTAACGCCAAGAACGATCTTTTTGCCAGCCTTCGTCAGTAAATAAACCTGTCAGGGTAGTGACCAAGTAATCTACAAGGAAAAGAATATATTGATTGATTTGTATCACTATTTACCAGCCACTACGAAAACACATTCTCAATTCTGTACTTTTGAAAATCAAACTGTTCTCAGGAAGATTGTTCCGTCACTTGGAAGGTTATTATACAATGAAGGGGGACCTGTTTGAACGATATCTTCAATAACACTTACACTACTTGTCCTACCAGGTTTCATAGAAAAATAAATTTTAATAAAGAAAACAATATTCGCAAGAAAATGTAAAGAATCACTAACGGTCCCTCGCAGCTTACTGACCCCTATGCATTTGCCCCCCTTATCCTCCCCCCCCCCCCCCCCTTTTCTCGGCGGCCCTGGAGAGGCCTGCAAGTGAGTTAATATTATTGTTGTTCATTCATCCTATTTTATAAATAAATTGATCTATTGAAGCTTTGTATATTGGGACTTCTAAAACACTCGCGGGAGAAATACAATATTTATAACAATGTGATTTACATTTCCACGTGACGTAGGCAATTTTAAAACTATAAAATGGGAAACTCATACCCAAAATACTTGCACGTATTAGTAATTCGCGGTGTGTTTCCATACTCTCACCAGAACGCAGTAGGGAGTAACAGCTGAAGATCGAAATTAGAAAGTGATAACCATTGGCCTTGTAGGAACTTCACTTCCTTGTATTATTCTTCCATGGTAGAGTAACGGAAGCCGAAGCTGGAGGTTGCAAGTTCGTGTCGTGTATGCGTCTGACATTTTAATATTCTACTCTCCATCAATATGCGTTTGTACACTTTCTAAAATCCACGACCTAATAGCCGAAATCCTCTATGCCCATGATTAGTGTTACATTCCACATGTATTGTGTTAATGTTTGTATTCTTACAGATCTGTCCACTGGATCCAGTTGATCAGCAAGTTGCACGAAGCAGACCTGAACGAGAATACAGCTTCAATCGTGTTGTTCTTTTTATAAAATACATATACAATAGGGTAATTGCATTTCTTGTACGGAACTACATTGTGTAATGCAAAATATAAATTACTTTTTCAATTACCAAACTCCTATGGTTTTCATTTGTGTCTTTCTCCTTCCTTCTCATAACATATTTGCAAGAGGGTCATGGGATTCAAACAATAATTTCGCACCTGTGTAGGATAGCGGGGTGGGGGTTGATAATAGAAATAGAAGAGAGTTAAGTGATTTCAAAGTTAGATTGGAGGTTATGTAGAATAGGACGGAAAAGGGGAGCAGGTAATTTGGTGGTTATTTCTGTTTGCAAACTTTCATTTTATAGCATTTAACTAATAAAGCGTGATAGATAAGACAATTTCAAGTTGTTTTATTTGATGAACTAACGGCAGTACAAAATTAACTATAATATAATTATCAATAAACAGGTACATTATGTATGTTTGCTGCCAACATTGCAAAATGGACAACAAATTTCAAAATGTCTCGAATATATTGTTGACTGCCTATGATACATTATGTCAGAGCTAATGTTGTCAAACATTAATGTTAATTGATCCACAAGGAACTAGCTCTGCGGAATATTCATAAAAATAAGGTAATTTCTTAGGGATATAAGTTCTTATGTTTCCCCTACCAGAGACAAATGATAGATTTTCGATGACAGATTTGGACTGATATAAGGAAAATTATTTAACTCGCGAGATAAGCTCTGGTAATATATCCTCTTAGTTTGATAAACAGTCTCAGCGAGATGTTAGTCTAAGAATTGAACAAAATATATTTAAGTAATAGGTGCGTGACAAAACTTTGGTGTAGCACTGAATTTAAAGTAGAACATGCGATAACATTCTCTATAGTACATGAATTAGCCAAAATGCCTTAACAAACGATGATAAATAAATCAGGGAATGATGTTTTAATAGATGTTTCCTCCATCGCTGTCTGTAACCCATCAAACCATCCCAAATAGGATCACGACCTATATAGGCATAATTCCAGCTGTGTCCGCCATTGTTCGCATCAATCATCATCAAAACAGTACTTCCAACCTCGCCCTTACGGTATTATGCCGCACCAACACCCGACCATTCTAACCTTCGTTTTGTCCAATCCAATGGTTTTTGACAATGGTTACAGCCTAACGCGTCCAGATCAATGGTTTTGACAATACGCCACCTGCATTTAAAACTGTACTATTCGCAGATGATACAAGTGTTTTGATGAGGGGTGAAAATGACATTGAACTTCAAAAATCAGTAGAGGAAGTAACAGGTCAGCTGTCCTTATGGTTCAACAATAATGGATTCCTTATCAACACTAGTAAAACAGTGGCTCTTAACATCCACACAGCTCAGAATAAAAGTATTAATTCTCCCTCCATAATCTTAAATGACCTTAAAATTGGTAACGCCTCTTCTACTAAATTCTTAGGCCTTTGGTTGCAGGATGACCTAAAATGGAACTCTCATACCACTAAACTTGCCAAGAAACTAAGCTCAAGTTGTTATGCATTAAGAGTATTAAGACAATCGACTAGATGAAGAACTGTTCTTAGTACTTATTTTGCTTATTGCTATTCGCTTATGAAATATGGAATCATATTTTGGGGAAATTCACCTGCTGCTCACCAAATCTTTATTATCCAGAAAAGAATAATTAGAACAATGAAAGGAACTACTAGATTGCATACATGTAAGCCTCTGTTTAAACAACTGAAAATTTTACCTTTTCCATGTATTTACATCTTTGAACTTCTATTATTTGTCAAACAAAGCTTAGGAAATGAGGATATCTTTGAGATGAATTCAAATACACATAACTACCAGACCAGACAAAAGAACAATCTTCATGTACATGCTGCAAATACAACACTATATAAAAATGGTGTATTCCATGCAGCTATAACGCTATATAATCATTTGCCAAATAATATTAAAAGTACAGCAAATTACATAAAGTTTAAAATAAAAAGTCCTCTCGGCACGCCGGAAGGCGGAGGTAGATTTCACCGGACACACTCGGGGACAGGCGAAAATAGACAGAATATGCAGGTTTTCGTAGAAGGATCAGACCACATTTATTGCGTGAAAGTATTCTATAATTGGAGATTAATTAACTTTGTTTTTCGTAATTTTATGCGTATTGTAAACATTCTATTGTCTTATGATGACGGTAACCTTCTTGTCATTTGGAGTACATTTTTATACTTGTGGTCACACTGTCCTTATGCAAGGTTTCGACACTGATGTGTAACTATGTAACGGTCTGTTACTTCTTCACGCAAAATTATATCTCCCGCAGAGATGTTGGTTGGTTCCTCAGTTTAGGGGCTGCGACAACGTGGTCAAGTAACCCCGTGTACTTTGGGTGAGTGTAGAATCTGTCTGATAAACGGTGTGAATTGTGACGGCTGTATTAGTATGTAGTTCAGGTAAGGAATGCAGACGCCCAATTTCAAGCAGTAGTTCCTAATGTTGCTACCAGATACTACCGTCAACGACACCTAGCTGTGAACTTGGCTACTAGATGCCCCCGCAATCAGCAACTTGCAAAGAACGTTGGAACTTCCCCTCCAAAGGAAAGCATACTGGGGGATTTTTTGCTCTCTTAGAAAATCCGACGACTTTGGCCGGCTTTGAACCCGCGACCTTGGGCATAGAAGTTCAGCATGCTACCAGTTACGTCACCGAAGCCGCTTCACACTTAGTCAGATTGAAATCTGAATCTGATCTCGCGCAAGTGCGTTGTCATGGCAACGTCTGATGGCTCATCCCTCATCAATTTAGTAGTGTTGCCATGGCAACCACTGATAGCTCTTGGCATTTTCTTAGTAATTCCGAAATCATTTTTCTCATCCCTTGACGTAATGGTGGCTCATATCAAAAATTCTTTCAGACAAAAGTTTTAGGTAATTATTAGGGGAATATTTTCCATTTTGTACGGTTTTGATATTGTGCCTATTAACAGAGATATGATTAATGTTTCCCGAAAAACCCACTTTTTCCCACCCCTTTGGTCAATGGTTGGTGCTATCAAAAAACATTCCAAACATAAATTTTTGAGCTTTATCCGACACATAGTATGAACTTTGAAAAGATTCGATACTTCACATATTAAGAAAGTTATAGCAATATTTCATTTTTTCGAAAAAAAGTCCCCCATTTTCATCCCCTTCGACCGATTTAGCCCAGTAACGAACTCGACCGAGATTTTATGGGTATACATATTCGGTAAAAAATTCAAAGTGATTGGTGCAAAATTACGGCAGTTATCGTGTCCACAAGAAACTGATTTACATATATATATATATATATATATACATAAATTATATATAGATCAACTCGCAACGAACGTTGGAACTTCCCCTCCGATGGAAAGCAAACTCAGTTTTTTTAGCGCTCTTAGTAAATCCGACGACTTTAGCCGGGTTTGAACCCGAGACCTTGGGCATAGAAGTTCAGCATGCTACCAGTTACGATACCGAAGTCACTTCCCACAGACAGATGGAAATCTGAATGTTATCTCGTGCAGTGGCGTTGCCATAGCAACTGCTGATGGCTCATCCCTTATCAATTAAAAGTAAAGTTGTCATGGCAACCTCTCTTGGCACTTGGCATTTTCTTATAATTTAAATCATTTTGCTCACCCCGTGGCGTAATGGTGGGTCATATCAAAAATTCTTTCAGACAAAAGTTTTAGGTAATTATTGGAGGAATATTGTCCATTTTGTACGGTTTTGATATTGTGCCTATTAACAGAGATATGATTAATGTTTCACGAAAAACCCACTTTTTCCCACCCCTTTGGTCAATGGTTGGTGCTATCAAAAAACTTTTCAAACAAAAATTTTAGGGTCATGTCCGACACATAGTATGAACTTTGAATGGATTCAATATTTCAGATATTAAGAGAGTTATAGCGATATTTCACTTTTTCGAAAAAAGCCTCCCATTTTCACCCCCTTTGACCGATTTTGCCCATTAACGAACTCGACCGAGATTTTATAGGTATACATATTCGGTAAATAATTCAAAGTGATTGGTGCAAAATTACGGCAGTTATCGTGTCCACAAGAAACTGATATATATATATATATATATATATATACATAAATTATATATAAACTTTTGAACTGACGGTGGTTTTGGGGTCGGGGGGATGTGAAACGCGAAGATATGTTGAAATTTTCCGGAAGTCGAAACATGGGTGGGACCACAGATTACCTACTACTACAGATGGCCAACAGCCATGCTAATTCTTGGTACCTAAGACTTCAGCGCTGTCTGGTGGTTGACTGATGTACTAGCAACACGTCGACCGGTAGCGCCACCTATGAGCAGATCTCGTAAACACTAACCCTCTCGCCCCCTCCCCTCCACCCTGCCCCTTCCCCTCGTTCCGCTAAATATTCTCGTCCAAAATGCTCTGCCCACTTCAATGTTCCGAAAATCACAATCTCCCAATACTTATGGCACGTTTTTAAGTGTGGAGATAATAATATGATCTACAAGAAATAAATCACATTCAAAATACCAATAACAGAAAAAATTAATAAAAATAATAACAAAGTGGGAAATTGTGAATTCCAGAACTTTGAAATGAACAATCACAGCATTTAGGACATAACCTCATCACTAATATACATGTTTAAATTTCTTTCAGTTGTAATTGGAGCATATTGCATTGGTGACAAAAATTAGGCTACTACAAGGCCTGCAGCATATTATTACTCAGCTTGAAAATGGCCCAAGTAGGCCTATAACCAATTAGTTATTAGAAAAACTACAAAGGAAAAGTACTGGGAAGGGAGAAAATTCATATTTTAAAATGCTTGATGCTGTTAGCAATAACAGTAAAATTTTAAGAGAGAATGCTAAGGATCAGGTGGTGTAACCAGATCCTCATCACACTAAAATTGTTAGTGTAATTAGTGCCAAATACATTAGGGGACAGAAAAAGAATTGGATATCACAAAATTTCTATACAGTAGTTCATTTCATATGCCCTTTAAAATATATCCAGTTAAAAATTTTGAAGGGTGAAATGCAGTAAGTAGTCTACACTAAAAATTATCATCACACACTAATACAGTACATTCCATGACGTGCTGTTAAGGGGAAGGGAGAAATAGGACTTTCAATGAAACAAAAGAAAAACACTCAATACTGCTAGAATTCATCATGTTTTATTTAAAAAGTTGTCAATGAAGAGAAGATAACAGCAAGAGCCAAGATCAAACTTAGCAAAAATACAGTAATCAAATCTGGTCCTCCTAAAAGTATGTGTTGAGGCTCGTTCCTTTCTTCTTTCTAGCCAAAGTATAACAGTAGGGTCCAGCATATAATAATGGACCTAGTTCCTCCTTGATGTAATGGCTGACACCGATGAACCGCAAATTCCTACGACACATACCAGTGTGTATGTTGAAACAGTAAACTTAATAAATGTGTAACTTAATGCTTGAAACGGGGAACTTGAATTTGCTGACATGTGTATGTTTGCACCTTCTATAAGTTAACTACATTTTAAAAGAATCATTGTGTTTTTGATATTAATTCATTTAGGGCTTTCGATAACATATTCATTTAGCCCCATGTATTTGGAAGTGTGTATGATTTGTTGATATTTGTTGTTTTAATGGGCCTAACATCTTGGTTATCGGCCCCTAATGGTTTGGGTGATCGTGAAGATGAAAATCAAATGTAAACTATAAATGAAACTAACTACAAACTTATATAGGCTACTAGAAGAAGAAATGGAAAACAAAAGGAGAATAAGGCAAACAAAGGACAGGAGGAAAAGAAATGCCCTCAAACCCTCGAAGAATGAGGATCGAGACACTTGGAAGGAAGGAGAGCCACGAAAGGCCCCAGAGGCAATGGAAGAAAGGGGAAAAACCGACCCAGCTCAGGAATTCCTCGGGGTCGCCATCTCCCGAACTCACCAGCCGTGAGCCCCTGAGGGTGTAGCAATATCCAGGGTGCACCAAAGGTGGTGGGGCTACATACACCCTGCCCCTTGAGGGCCTTGAGCAGAAGGCAGGAGATAACAAGAAAAGAAAAAGAAGGCTGACCCCTCACAGGAGGAGGGCATCAGAAAATATGAGACAAGGGCCAATTAAGGCGGGAAAGGAATAGACTCCCTAGGCCTCGGATACCCTAATACCGCGGGGGTCGGAAGAGAACAAGAGTTGACCAAGTGAGGTCGACAGGACTCAGCTGGGGCCCCATTGTCGCCAACCCACGTCCCACTAGATGTGAGCCCCTGGGGGAGTGTATGATTTGTATGATAATCTGTTTTATTGTGGTATCTGTAGTAGTGTGTATACTTCCTGTAATTCAGGTGAGGACTGGAAAGGAGGCAGCCGTAGCCTTAAGTTGGGAACCATCCCAGCGTTAGCCTGAAGAGGAAGTGGGGAAACCTTGGAAAACCACTTCTTGGATGGCCGAGGTGAGAATCGAACCTACCTCTTCTCAGTTCTGCCTCACAAAGATGAGTGTGCGCCGTTCCAACAGTCAGAACAGAATTAAATTGCTTAATCAAGCTTGGAAACTAGCCCAGGACCTCAGGAGTGGCAGCAACCACACCACAAGGTGGTCTTATTACAGAATCAATTGATGAAAAAATCCCTCCATGTAAGCTTAGACATTGGCATCCTACGTGTTGAAAAATATTGCAAATAACGTGTGGGAATAAAATACTACCTATAGGTATATCAACCATTACATTGGCATACACTAAATCAATTATATTTGTCTTGTATCTATCCCGCGGTTACAGAATATCATCGACAGAACCTAACACTTATTAACTTATCAAGAGTATAAAATAAAAATTGGCAGATAAGGGTGGGGTTATCGGGCCAATGGTTCCATGGTTTTATTGGATTTTCACGTTGGACTTAGTTTCACAGGACATGACGTCCGAAACGGGGGAGGAGCTTACGGTCAGCTGTTTGCAATATGGCGGCGAGATAGTGACGAGACGTAAGCAAGACAGTGATAGGGTGTGCGTTTGTTATGGATTCTAATTTATGATGGCAAAATACTACATATTTTCTTTTATTGATAGAAATATTTTTATAATCAATTTAAATGCAGTGCTTAATTACTACCAGTTAAAAATATTAGCCACCTGTAGATAGTTAATTTACTGTCTGCCGTTACATTTATGAAGCCTGTACTTGGGAGCCTAGCGGTGTCGATGTTTTTATTAATTTCACAATATATATATCCAGGGGCGGATCTAGGGGAGGGCGACCGCCCAGGGCTCCGCGGTCTGGGGGCCCTGCGCCAAGGATTTTTAAAATTTAATTAATTAATAAATTATACGTTTCAATCTTTTCAAACTAAGTTATAATTCATAGTCTTCTTTTCATTGCAGCTATGCCCTCCCGTGACCGTTTAGCAAGTTTAGATATCAGTGAAATAATATAAGACTTCAGCCGGGAAAAGAAGTCGCAAAGTGATATTTTAATATTTCATAGTTTACATAATCTTCATCAAGGGGACATAAAGGTTTCTTTCATTTTCTTAAAATAATGTACTGTAGTGTATTCAAAGTATGGTAACTATTCTTTATTTTATTATTATTGCAAAAACTATTTTCCATTTGATTTGATTTTTTTATTATTACCTATTGTTGTCGGCCCCACCTTATCATATCGCCCAGGGCCCCGCAAGGCCTGGATCCGCCACTGTATATATCTCACATAACACAAAGGACGATTCCCTGATAATAAATTGAATCCAGCAACCCTGAATTTGCATGAATGTTTTGGGTTCAAAGAAGCGTTACTTGGGATGCTCAAATCATACTTCAATATTGCTAATATTGACCTACATACTTGCTGTTCAAAGGCAAGAATCTAAATTTATTAATCTCTTGCCACAGACAAGTTAAAATGGAGGCATCCTCTTTATCAATATATGTAATTAAATATTTAAAATACAGATATTTAACAAAGCTGGAGTCTCCATTTGAACTTGTCATAAGCAAGCGGAACAGATCTAAAACTACACTTTAAGCTAAATCAAATTCACTCCCCAGCTCGACATAAACCATAATACCAATTAAAACCTATACAAAACATACTCTCCTTACTGTTGTAGGCCTACAACTTTCAAACCAACTATTCGCACTCAAAACTGAAAAACCTTGAAATGGAAACTAATTAAAGTTACAATAGCCTAGGCCGGTCAGGTCTCCTGCTACATTACCGCATATGTATACTTAAAATCACTACAACTTCTAAATTACGGCTAAGTGACCTATCTGCCTGAGTAGTATAGGTGTTACCGGCCTGCCTGGGATGATGGGTTTCCAAACCGGTACTTAAAACTAAGATTTTACACATTAATTAACTAAATTCAACAGTAAGGAGATCATAGACAAAAACACAATTTAAGCCAAATAATATTGCAAATATTGAGCTACATAGGGCTACTTGCTGTTTAAAGGCAAGAATATAAATTCTCTGGCAAATTAAGGCTAGGGACAGCATTTTTCTTAAGTTTTCTAACCATTCGACTATTGTCAATCGGAAGAACCCCTAAAATAAGTTTGCGAAGAACGGATTACATTCTATGTACGACACAGAAGTATTAGGCTACAAGTTTATCAGTATTTTTGATGTAGCTTAATCCTTGTGAGTACAATTAGAGACAATAACTATCAATAATCAACAGTATCGGTGCTTACGCTGTGGAAAGAAGTCGTCTTCACAAAAATTCCGACTGCACACTGTCATGTAACGTGTAACACGTTTTCCAATTGACAGCGCCATATCCCATCTTTCTCTCTGAACGTTTTGTACAGGAAAGTAGTGAAGAGATTTCGTACCCATTTTATACGATTTGCAACCGTATACAGAGCAGTACCTCCTCGAATTTGACAAATTCCTTTCTGTTTCCATCACGACATCAATGTTTCACCATGAAAATAAACCTCACCAGTCACAATGTTACAGCTTCAACATTCTACCGCGTGGCTGCGCCATCCAACTTTTCTGACATCAATAGTTACACATTGGTACGACTATAATATGATCCTAGGCCATTAAAACTATTAGACCATGGGGGTGTATGTTAAGTTTTAATAACCTGTAATTACAGTCCTACATCAGTATTGCCATTACTACCAATTCGACCAACTGAACACCCAGCCCAAACACTGCATTCCTACCATAACATAAACCGTATACAGCTTATTTTCCTGTGTATCTACAAAAATAAAAACAAAGTGCCCATAGCATGAATATGCAAGGAGACACATCTACACATTTGTTTGTTCTTGGCTTATTAGAGGAGGACAGGTGCATTTGAATGGTATTTGGGTCGCAGAACATTACACGAGTCGACTACTTTAGCACCATGACTTAGCATAAGTATATTCACTTGGACTTCCTTCCACAGGACAAGAACACATTAATGTATATAGTTACACATTGGTAAGACTATATGATATAGGCCATTAGACCTATTAGACCATGGTGTGTGTGTGTTAAGTTTTAATAGCCTGTAATTACAGTCCTACATGGCATTACTACCTATTCTAACTGAACTGATCTGTTTTGAATACTGTAATAATTTGAAATTCAAGGAAGGGGAAAAATTAAAGCTTAGACATGTTGTCATGAATCATGAGATTTATATTCTATTGCAATGTGAAATTAATTAATTGATTATTCACACTCCTCAAGATCTTCAGTACACACATGCAATAGGCTCATTTAAATATTTCTGCGAGTTGTAATCAAGTTGTTGCAATGGTTTATGGAACCCAACCTTATTCATCTTGTACTCTACTGTAGGTCTACATTATAGGCCTATTAAAAAAATCCATTACGAGAACCCACAGTACCTAGTTCCACTACCCACTGCCAAAACATTACGGTAACACAGACTTCTTACCTGGTCATAGACTGGATCATTTCTTAGGAGAGTAATTGCCATATATTCCTCTGCTATTTCGAGAACAGCGATTTACGATTTGTTTTTTTCCTTCTTCCGGTGATAGGCACAGTTCACAGAATTTGGTAAGTCTACCTATGGGATAAATAATAGTGAAAGTTAATTGATATGTCAAGTAGAATGTCACCTGCGTCTAATATCAATTCAAAACTAGGCCTATATTTTTCACAGCCACTACAGAAACACAAAACTTAAAATAAGCGTACTTACTCGCCGTAGCAGAAGAAGAACTGTTCACTTCTCATTACCACGAAGACAATTTGATATAAGAAAGATGAGATAGAACACAACATTAGCTTATTTAGCTTATTTGTATACGGCCAATATTATTACATACAACTCATAAACAGAGCCGCCATGGCATGGTCAGTGCCGCCAACCTAGTAGAAATAATGTTTATTTAATGATAAGTGCCGTAATTATCGTCTGTGAGCAAGATAATTGCAAGGAAATGTCAATTAGGAATTATGTGTATATTTATTGACTAAATATAGTGATATGTTTGCAATTTAATTACAACGTTGTATCATGCATATGTTGGCAACACGATATACACGATATACAGCGCTCCATACGACTGGCACGTGCTACTACACCGATGGTGCCAATCTGTAATCTGTGGATCCCTATCTGGTTGACACCCCCTGCGTGGGACCCATTGCAATAGTTAGCTTTCTAATGAAATCTACCTAAAACTAAAGAGTTCTTGCTGGAGCACTGCTTCTACTCAGATAAAGAGTTTTTAGAATATCAATAGTTATGTATTCATAGGACTAAATGATGTAAGGTTATCCTTGTGTAGGCCCATATTATTATTGTGATTGTAAATTAGTATTTGTATAATTTGTGAATTGACGTGTCCTATATCATTGTATAATGTACATTATATGATTGAATGGATGAATAAAAAATACAAATAACACATTCCGATGAATGTTTCTTTTATCAACAGTGATTTTGTATCCCACATGTTGGCAACAATGTGTGCACTGCTAGAGTAAATAAGCCGCGTACTACTTTCAATCAGAATGAATAATGGTGACTGGGTGACGTGTCATCTCAGGCCCACAAAGACGTGAAAAGAGAAAATGTATTAATAACATGGGCACATGATTTTTAATCATTTATCGCATGGCTTTTGTGCCGGGAGTGTCTGAGGACATTTTCGGCTCGCCTGAGTCTGTAGCTGCTTCCAGCGGGACACCCTTATTAGGGTGAGTTACAAGTTCCGTTCAATTTCAAGTTGTTCCAATTTCGCTACTAGATATCAATGATACCTAGTGGTGAACGTTTGAACTTTGATAGAGCGTTGCGAAGAAATCTAACCGAACAATTTAGCTTTACACAAGTTTAGACTGTGAAAGGATCTTTTACATGCCGTGCCATAAATCTATGACATGGGACCGCCGGCTTTACTTCCCTTCCGAAGAAAGGCATACTGAAGGATTTTTAACGCTCTTAAAAAATCCGACGATTTCGGCCGGGTTTGAACCCGCAATCTTGGACACAGCAGTTCAGCATGCTACCAACTACGCCACCGAAGCCTTAGGCATATGATAACGTGGCTTACCGTGGAAGTGGAAGTAACTGCTCAGTGCTTATAACATTGATAAGTCGAGGATCCAGAGGTAACTAGGAACAGTCGTATTAATAAAATGGTGTATTAAGTGAATGTCTACAAAAAACATGACAGTTGTGCCTTATTAAAATCAATTTTAGCGCATATGGTACGGTACTGCATGTAGAAACACATTATCGACACTCCAGAGCACATTTTCTATTCATTATACATTTGTTTTGAACATAATAAATTGTTACGTGGGATATTTTCTAGTGAAAAGGGACATTCTGAGTGGGAAGTTGGGATTTAGAGGTTTGAGAGGTTGCCATCTCTGCTTACCAATGAGACTTCTTTCCTTCTTTCCATTATTGATCTCAAAACTAATGGATGTCGCTCTCCTTGTACCGGTATTAGCCGCACGAAAAAGTGAGTCCTGGGCGAAGCTAATTTTTCATATTATGCTGAAATCTACTAGAATAGCCTACATTTTCTGTTAGAGCACGTGGAAATTAAGATTGGCCTATGTATCACTTCTACAAAATGTCTTTATTTCAGAATACCTACACGACAATGACTAAAATCTACAGAAGAAGTTCTCCGTGAGCTGTTGGATAGTATGTAAAGTGTGAAAGGCGGTAATCTTCCGTCCTCCCGTTCTTTTTCAATTGTGAGTTTCTTGTACACTTTCAAAGGCGTTAAGACTGGCTTTGAGGTTGGTCGGACAAGTAATTGACGTACAGAGGTGTAAATACAGAAATATATATTCAATGAAAATGCCATAAAAAAGGCGACAACATGGCAATTAATTCACTTTGGTGATTTCGGTTTTGTGTTGAGCTGAGTGTCTTGTAATGCTTGGAGGAAGTTGCATTAAGAGGCGCCTGAATGCAGCTGGTGCCGATTTAAAATACACCTTACACCAAATGTCTTCTCGTGATAATAATTTCCCATCAGAATTAGGATGTTAATATGCCTATGTAAGCATCCTTTATAATCTGACAATACTATAGTTACTCCTCTGCCCCCGAATCAGGTTTGTATGTTCACAGTTGTACTTAGGAATAGAAGAACGGCAAGTAGGATGCTCTACAAGCAGGCACCATTAATTACTCATTTAATCTATTCAATTGCATTAAGACCTGCGCAACTATGACGCACAATTTCCATTCATATGACAGAGTAAATGTTTAATATAATATATTCAAATAACCTCCGTCAATCAATACAAAAAGTGGTAGCGCTGCACACCGTGAGAACATGTGTATAAAAAAAAATGAGTAATGAAATTAGCCAAAGTACCTGTAGTAATGGTATCTGGAGATGATAAATTAATAGATATTGACTCATCCGCTGTCATAGACCCACCCAGCCATCCCAAATAGCAACACTACTTATATAGTTGAAATGAAGTCTCTAGAAGACATCTTTCTCACGAAGTCAGGAATGCCAACCCCAAGCATTTGATACTATCTCGCACCGGGTATACAAAGAAACAAAAGAGCGTCGATAATGTAATATACTATTGCGCCAAATCCAACTCGTCAGTCGTACTTTAACCATGGATTGTGTGGCATGTGAAATTACTTCATAAATTGTATCTTATTAATGTTTTACATACAAAACCAAACCTAACCTGGGGCTTACGCCCCAGACCCCCTTGCTTTTGGTACTAGCAGTAATTTTCGGCCAGGCAGTACCTAACCTAGTAGCGGACATAAATTCTATCTTAATGTTTTACATACAAAAACAACCCTAACCTGGGGCTTACGCCCCAGACCCCCTTGCTTCTGGTACTAGCAGTAATTTTCGGCCAGGCAGTACTTTACGTCTTTACGTGTGAAATGGTGAATGGTGAATTTTGTATGCGACATGTTGGTAACGTAGTCACATTTCCGTCTGTCGAGTGTCCAAGATGGCGTCCGTAGTGAAACGAACACGATAAAAATTCTTTATTTTCGTAAAAAAACACATTATTGAGGTGCGGCAGTTGTAGTTGAGATTGTGAAACGACTCCCAACAACTCCAAGAAAGGTATGTAAATCATAAATCCTATATTTTCAATAATATACCTCGTTAAAAGTTACGAAAAGGCATATTCTCACGGCGTGCAGAAATACCTCAAATAACCTCCGTCAATCAATACAAAAAATTACGTTTTATAAACGCACTACTGGTGGGACATGTTTCTAACCATATTACGGTTCTTCCTCAGCCACTTCAATACAATGATTAGATATATTACACACAAAAAACACTAGACAAGATAAAAAACATCAATCACTGAACTCAGTCACTCTTGCAAAACACATTAAAATCTGATCGATTTAAACACTCTCATCATGTAAAATGTCATTAAAACAATTTAGTCCATATCTTCTTGTTCATTTCAGACTTGCTGTCTTGTTGTCATTTTCGACATTCTTCATTGACGAGGTTGAGTAGGGCAAATTGTTCATGGTGCCCATGCGTATCTGCTTGTATTTGAACGGATCAGCACCCCGATTCTGTAAGAAATGGTTAAGCTACAACAAGTCTTTAAGACCCCTAATGACTGGTTAACAGCCGAATTGGTATTCTGTAACGCCAAATCGCATCCATGATGTGACGTAGGTCTTACCGCTGAACCATCCACCGTAAAGGCATGTTCCGAGCACTTGTTAGCCGTGTTTTAGTCCATGGTTAGCTTATTTGTAAGGAAAAATCAAAGTTGGAAGCGAACAGCTGATATGTATGTTATCACTTAATGGCTTGAATAATAATTTATTCATTGAATATGGGCTAAGGTAAGTACAAAACAATATATTTCTGATTCTTCAAGTTGTGCAAATATCTTCCTTTGACGATTATGGTAAATAGTATACTTAATATGAATAATGTCGTCCCGTGTAATGTTATTAATTTACACTTTTATTTTTGTTTTCAGATGCCGTAAGTGATCTAAAACGGTTATTTGATGGGGAAGAAAAAGTGCTATTTTACTACTTTGGAAATAATTAGCCTTCATTTTAATTGTAGAATTCGAATCATATTTGCGGAAGCTTGTTTCTAGGTTATGGAAATAATTGCTGTCAGAAATTTGAAGACGAATACCTACCTAATGTGCGGCAATTGTGCTTTTAATTATTTAAATTAAGGCTGCAAATGTTCACATTACTTCATGGCCTTGGCCTATGCCATTGGTAAATTATAATTAACTTAATTGTGGTGAAGAGACATGACAACATGATTATCATAATGGACTTTCACAAACTGAAATTAACTCATTTACCTAAGAGAATGATAGGAATTGTTATCCCCATCATCAGAACTGATAGTGTCAAAGCATTCAGTCCTGATCCCGTAAGTATATAAACAATAGGCTATCATTTAAGACCTTGGCAAGTAGCCTTAGTAGGCAGGCTGGAACATAAAGAGTACCAGTATTGTACTATGCTTTCATATTGAACTAATGAGGGAAGTTAATGTTACATGTAATGCATGCAGTCGATTAACAGTGTAGGGGGGAAATAAGAAATAATATCAGACCCCAAATGAACTAAAGTTTGTGGTCAGTCTGCTTGGCAAGTTGTCATTGCGAAGAGAGGACTTTCATGTAAAAGATTACATTGCATGCTTCTGCTGGAAACTAAAACCTTAGCACTGGATACACGTAGTTGCTCACAGTTTTAATAACCTGGTATGACACAGCTCGGTCATCTAAATGGATCAGATGAGAAAGAAAAATCACAACATGGTGCTTTGAGAGTTTATGTCTAACATAAAGGTACGTTAATTTTCTTCATTTCATTGTGTTATCATTTGAGAACTAACTACATGCAGCAAGGCGTAAAGCTTTCCAAGAGTGGAGTTTACCTGAACCGAAGGTAAAAATTCTTAAATTACTGAAATTAGTCAAAATACCTGCTGTAATGGTATCTTCAGACAATATAGTAATGTTTACTTCTCCGCTGTCTGTAACCCACCCAGCCATCCCAAATAGGATCACGACTTAATAGATGGTATTCCAGCTGACTCTGCCATTTTTAGCACCATGTACAGAATTGCACACCACACGCATACGATACTATATTGCATCCGGCAGACCAATGGTTTTCGCCTAGACCAATGAGGTTCATCTATACCTTGCGATGCACTGGCGTTTAGGGGAATTCTTAGTTACCTTGTTGACGTAGTTGATGACGTGATGGTATTGGAGTTCTTTTTTCACCTAATTACAAAGGTGTCATGTGGTGCATTTTGTATCGGAGATGTTGGCAACGTAATATGACGTCAATTTGTCGGCCACAAACATCTGCCGTTGTTGAACAAGCTACAAATAAAAACCTTCATTTAAGCAATATTAGTGAAATTTGACAGTTTATTAGTGATATTTCACAGTATTTTTATTGTGCAGCAGTGATAGTTATTGTTGTTTTAAGGGGTGGAACTACGAGGTCATTTGCCCTCCCCTCTAATCTACTCTATTCACATCTCTAATGAGCTGGTACTGCGGAGAGCAAATTCTAAGTGGGAGCTGATGATTGCCATCAAATGTAGGAAAATTGCATACCTGGGTCATGTGTTATGTGGTGCAAAATACGCAATATTACACCTTATTTTAAAGGGCAAAACTGCTCGGCATCAAATAGCGTCTGAGATTAAGCTAAAATACCTTATCTCTCCTACCGCTGAGCTCTCAAAGTCAAGTGTACAGCTAAACGCCGGAATCTGTATGGTGCGTTCTGTAATAGTCTTCATCTTCATTTCCCCTTTTCCATTTGACACTGGGTGGGGGCAAATATGGTTCCTCTCCACTTTGTTCTGTTCCAATCCAGGTTCAGTTTTCTAATAATATTCTCCACCGAGTCCATCCAACGCATTCTTGGTCTTCCTCGCCCTCTCTTCCCTGTCATCCGTCGTTCCAGTGCTCGTCTTGGTAGCCTTACTTCATTCATCCGTTTGACATGTCCAAACCACCTCAATCTGTTTTGCTCCAGTTTGTCATTTAGTTTCTGTACTCCCAGTTCTTTCCGTATATCTTCATTTCTCACTCTGTCCCTCCTTGTTTTCTGGACCATACTTTTCAGGAATCTCATCTCAGCTGCTTGTACTCTGCTCTCATCCCTCTTAGTCATTGTCCAAGTTTCTGCTGCATATGTCATTATAGGAACATAATATGCTTTATCCTTGTTCCATACTAGTCCCCATACCTGTTGGTAGAAAGCACTCCCGAGTTGTATTCTTCTGCTAATTTCCAAATCTAGTCTTCCATCTTCAGTCAGTTCACTTCCCAAGTATTTGAAGTGTTTCACCACTTCCAATTCCTTATCTCCTACTTTGATTATTCCTTTTCCTTCTTTCTTTTCTCTACTCATCACCACTGTTTTACTCTTCTCCACATTTATCTTCAATCTCCATTGCTCAATCTTTTCATTTATTGCGTCTAACAGTTCTTTTACCTCCCTCTCATCCTCGTCCCAGATCACAACCTCGTCTGCAAACAACATTACCTTCATCTTTGCCCTACTGTATTCTTTCATTGCTGCCTTCATGATGTCATCCATCACCACACTTCCTTGCTTTAGTCCAGTGTCAATTTTAAACCATTCCGATGTCCCGACTCTAGTCTTCACACTACTGGAGCACTCCATGCACATTCCTTTTATCATGTCTCTCAGTTCCTTGCTTATCCCCCTATTTGTTAAGCTTTCCCAAACTTTTTTTCTCGGGATGCTATCATAGGCTTTTCTAGATCAATAAAAGACATTTGTAATAGTTTTTTTTTTTTTAATGTAGACCAATGGCTTTTGCCTGGGCCAATAATTATTAGGTGGAGGGCTGTGTTAGCCATTTACACAAATACACCCCTGGTTTTTGTCTTGCACAGTAATGTTTGTTGTGCACTGCTGTAATTAATGTTTTTCGTGAGAGTGAAATTTCTTAAATCCACTCCAATGGGCTTTGCCTATACCAATAATTGCTAGATATCTGTTAGCCATACATACACCTGGTTTCTGTCATGCACAGTGGGCTCAGGGGTAACGTTCTCGCTTGCTGAGCCCAAGGTTGCAGGTTCGAAACCTGGCGCAGTCAGCTAGCATTTGAGGGTGCGCAAATGCGAGGGAGCCGTGTCAGTACATTTATTGGCACGTTAAAGATCCCCTTCGGGGCAAAATTCCGGCACCCCGGCGTCTCTAAAAGCCAGTGTAGTTAAAAGGGACGTAAAACCAATAACATTATTATTATCATGCACAGTGGGGTAATCGTGCATTAATAATCTTTATCCAGACCAGAGTGGTGTATTTTGTATCCCACATGTTGGCAACTGTGGTGATAGTTTAAAATTTGAAATACGCTTATCTTCCGTCTAGTCAATACTTTTTTTTTGTGTTTATTTACGCCCTAGGACATTGACTAGACGGAACATAAGTGTATTTCAAATTTTAAACTATCATTCGTCAATACGGACCAATCGTGAACAATGTTAACTCCAACCTGTGGTGATGTCAATGTGTGCGTCTTATTAGCAGGTGGTGGGCCGATAACCTAGATGTTAGGCCCCTTAAAACAACAATTATCATCATCATTATTAGCAGGTGAAGAGACCTCATGCACTGTCGAACATGGCTGCCATCGTTGAATGAGCAATAAATATTAACATATATTTCTGGTGCTGTAGTGACCGTGGTTAGTAATATCAGTTGGCGATGTCCCCAGAAGACGAAACAATGCATGAAAACCTTACAGTGTGCGCACGAAGTCCGTATACCCCTACTCATTATTATTTATTTCTATTGTCAGTACATATACATTTGTACTTACATCTTAGGAATTTAAAACATATTGGTCCGTCCATGGTCTCTGCACAGCTGAAGAAATCAAGCGAACCCACCTCATGTCTTGATTTGGGCCGGCATGATACAAACGCATCTGTTTGAACCATATTTTTTTGATCGTTCTAATGACTGGCTAATCCCGCAGCTGCAAAATTTGGGAATCTTAAACAGTGTTTGATTTCAACACGATAGGGTGACGGCTCACTTCGCAGTGGCTGTTCAACAACGTCTGAACACAGTCTTTGGGAATCGCCGTTTCATATCACATGCAACACCATCATTCTGTGACTAAGCACTTGGTAGTGCATTCTTAACGAGAGGTATGACACGTCAGCTGTTTGCTTATGTCACTCTCAAACTCCGGTCTATCATGCGAAATACGAGGTTCATTTAGAGGCTTTTATATGCTGGTCTACCAAATTAATGTACACTTGTATTATTTGCTGGGTAATTTTATTTTTAGTGGTTATCGAAATGACAGACTACATCAAGGTCATCTGCCTGACTGGGTAATAAATGATATTATTAATCTGTAAACTGAAGATGGTTGACATGAGGCTTTCCTTAGTGTGTTGTCCATTTGTGACGATTGAGTCTGATAAGTGATTGCATTTATTGGTCTTGCTCAGTTGTAGAGGAAGGGCAGTTTTCTCATTTCTTGAGAGTATTTCCAGACACTTCCCAGCATGGAAGTTAAGCAAAATACTACACAAGACTGCTCCTCAAAGAAAATAAAAGAAAAAAAAACATTATTATTTAAAATAATTATTCTTGTTTTCGCAAGCCTCCGTGGCTTAGGCGGCAGCACGCCGGCCTCTCACCGCTGGGTCCGTGGTTCAAATCCCGGTCACTCCATGTGAGATCTGTGCTGGACAAAACGGAGGCAGACATGTTTTTCTCCGGGTACTCCGGTTTTCCCTGTCAACATTTCATTCCAGCAACACTCTCCACTATCATTTCATTTCATCTGTCATTCATTTAATCATTGCCCCAGAGGAGTGCGTCAGGCCTCGGCAGCCGGCACAGTCCATATCCTCGCCGCTAGATGGGGGCTTCATTCATTCCATTCCTGACCCGGTCGGAGACTGGAAGCAGGCTGTGGATTTTCATTTCATTCTTGTTTTCGCATAAGGATGTAGCCGGTTTTAATTGTTTTGTTACACTATAATGGCTAACTTGAGTTTAAGAATGTAGCATATAGGCTACACGAGCACATCTCCAGGTCATGATACAAAATTAATCTAGAAATTTGTTTATATTTTTTTGTCACAATACTGGTAACAATATAAGGGATTGATTTTCAATTTTCTAGGATTCTCTGCCAAAAAATCTGTGGTGCACCTTCCAGTGACCTGGTCTGAATGAGAAGACGAAGAAACAAACTGAATTTGATTATCTCTTCAATGGGACACATTCCACAGGTGCATTGCTGTGCAAACTGCTGTATTTTCAAATGTTTAATTTTATGTTATAAATTAAGTGATCTATTTGAATAATAATTTGTTAAAGAAAACATTGTGTATGATTCGAGCCTTGCTTCCTGAACTGCTGCAATCCTAACACCAACTGATCCCATCAGAACCAGTAGGCATTCCTCCTAATTCACAAGGTTTGTGTTTTCCTCCTTTGTGTCCTTATGAAGGTTGTGCAATTAGAAAGTAGACTTTTTCATACTACTGTATGTGATAAGAATGTCAAGAATTCAGGTGAGAGTTATGTTATCCACATAATATTTCAATGTAGTTAGTCTTAATCTCATTCCCAGTAGTAGTAGTATTTAGGGACAAGGTGTTGACTGTGGGGACACGCTAGGCCTACTCCCCAGAGATTTTTTAATCTGCATGGTGCTGATACAAACCTCTGTTTTCTCTCTCCCCCTTCCTTCATGTAATAATACATTGAGTGTGAGGAACAAAGGTCATACTCGTAGTGCCTCCTCCCATCTGTGTAGAATCTCGGAGGAGCATTGAGTCATTGTGATTGCTATGCCCTAGGGCCATATAGAGATGAAGGGAGAAGGGATTAGGCTAGGTAGAATATATTGAATTTAAAATAAGGCTAATAAATAACTTCATCTGAAGGAAACTGGAATAAATTCCATTAAGTGGTAAATATTACTAAAATGTAGAATGTAGTTTTATTCTAGGATAAGGAGTTAGAAGCCAATGGCCTACTGATACTTTCTTTCTACTAATTTGCAAACTTGTAACTTAACATGTAGACCTATCGTACGCAACAGTCCTAGACTTGTAAATTGACGGGTGTAACGGATTCTATGGTTAGTTCCAGTGGCATGAGCTGCTCTTCATCATTCCAGGTGTAACAGATCCACATAATGCACCCATATCCTACTCCTCTCTGATCAAAGTTCTTAATGTGAGCAGTACCTTTAAGGAGAACAATACTAAACTGCAGTCTAAATGATCCTGATCTTAGCTTCCTACAATTTCCATGGACCTCTTGCCACCTCAGTTTTACCTGCAGGGCACTTGCTCTGGTTTATTATTGAAGGCTGGTATTACGATGGATCATTAAATTACTCTTTGACTTTCTTGGCTGCAGCCAGAGGAGCAATGTGGTGTTCTGACTAGAACCGATGATTTAATATTAACACTACACTAGGCCTACTCTGAAGAAAAACTGGCATACTAGATTGGACCATCGCCTCCCATTTACTTCTATTGTGTTACTGCCCAAAGAGTTAATACCTCATTCTTGGAGATTTTTGAGCATTATTCTAAATTTATACACCTATTCTTAATGGTATTGTCGTTAATGTGTTAAAATGCTCTCAGTAGTCAATTAGGCCTACAGGTAAGTTGCCCAATAGCTTACTGGCCACATAAAACATTTATCTTAACTTAGGTTTCTGATACAGTTCATGTAATAAACCAGACAACACACTATTTGATTCCTACTAAACTAAAATGAATATTTATGTGGACAGGCAATGTAATTTCTCTTCGGAAGGGAGTTGGATGTATAAGGTTGTCATGATCTGCTGGAATACAGTATCCGTTGAATACTATAAATAAGATACGGTACCGGTACCCCGAAATAAAATATGGTATTAATTAAGGCAATAGCTAAAGTAAACCCTAACTCGAATAGATATTCATGTGAACACACAGCGTAAATGTTTTCGCAAATGGGGTTAGGTGTATCTTATCAGGTTGAAGTAATCCGTATGAATGGTCAATGCATACGATAAATAAAACACCATAATAGGCGAAAGTATGGGTCAAGGCAATATGGAACATAGGAAATAGTATAAAAAATGATACAAACTAATTGCGATATCGAATGGTATGAAATACGTTGAAATACCGCGCCAATCGATTTACCCATCATCTAGTGGAAGGCTTTCGTACTATGAAGATGGCTATGAAATCCTGATCCTGAACTTGTAACAAGCGTCATAACAAGGTGCCTTACAGAATACCACTTTGAGCCTCGCTAGCCATTTGTTGTTATGCCTATGGTTACGATTCCGTCGTATCCATGATGGTGGGTTGTTAAGGAGTGAAGTTACAGAATCGGGGTGCAGGAGAATATTCCGAAAGAGCGATCTTGTGCTCTCGTGTGAGGAATGTCGAAAATGACAACAAGACAGCAAGTCTGAAATGAACAAGAAGATATGGACTAAATTGTTTTAATGACATTTTACATGTTGAGAGTGTTTGAATCGATCAGATTTTAATGTGTTTTGCATGAGTGACTGAGTTTTGTGATTGATGTTTTTATCTTGTCCAGTTTTTTTTTTTGTGTAATGTATGTAATCATTGTTTTGAAGTGGCTGTGGAAGAACCGAAATATGGTTTGAAACATGTCCCATCAGTAGTGCGTTTATAACGCGTAATTTTTTGTATTGATTGACGGAGATTATTTGAATTTATTATATTAAAACGTGTCAATACGGACCAAAAAATGGCAAGGAATATTCCCAAGTAAATGTTTGCAAGTGAGCGTCATAGTCTTATAAGGTTTACTGTTATTGGCACACGGTAGTGTTTCCGAATCATTTTGTAGACCTAGCAGATTATGAGTGTTAATATACTTTTGGAGAACTCTTATTACCTCATTATTGATTTATAAATCATAAAGCTGTTTTGCATACTGGTATAAGTACAGGTTTTAACTAATTAAGAGTTCTTTCTTTGTTCTAGTTTCGTGAACACAATGGAGAACATCAAGAAACAGCCAGAATGGTCGGCTCAAACAGATGAATTCTCTAACATTGTAAGTTGCATTTCAATTCGTATTTGGTGCGAGTGGTAATACTGCACGATTGCAGAACCTGTGAAGGAAAATTTGCTAAACCACAGGAATTAGTCAAAGTACCTTTTGTAATCATGTAAATTAAATCTAGAAATGCTGTTGAAATGTATGTCTTTTCCTCCAATGTCTACCAACCCATTATCCCCTTTTTAGATAACAACTTATATAGTATAATTCCTGCTCTGTTTGCCATCACCCGGCTGAATTATGAGACAAATAGTTTATTGCCAACCCCACGAATACAGCACTGTAAACCGCATCTACCAACAAGAAAACGTGGGATTTGCATAGCCCAACAACTACTAGGTACCGGACCTTGCAGGCCTCGTTAGCTGTGAATGCAACCATGTTTCTTCTCACTCAGTGAGAATACTCACTCTTCAATAATAATCTTTATTCAGACCAATTGTTTTCCTAAATGAAGCCTCATCGCATAATTACAATTTTACCTACCATATGTCTTGAGCATGATCTGTGTGGTGTGTTTCTTATCCCACATGTTGGTAACAGTAATGTGACGTCACTGTGTGTGCCTCGGTAAAGAGTTGCGCTTGGCAAACATGGCTGCCGTCATTGTATGGGCAAGAAATAAAAACACATATTTCCGGAGCAGTAGTAACCAGTTTAGTAATATCCCCCCAAATATGAAACAAGGAATGAAAATCAATTATTATCCGAGTGTAAGTGTTCGGCTCTCGTCCAAAATGTATATATAATAATGAAATGTTGGTTATGTGTATCACAAGCAAGGAGTAGTGACTTAACTCTTTGTGGGCCAAGTGAAACTCTACTAAATATACCCCAGAGGGGCAGAGAAATATAACTCTTAAATTTGAATAAAATTTATCATTTTATGTTTGGATTAGACCTAATTAACATCAATGAAGATGTGATTTATTCATTATTTCTATAAGGACTGTGGTGGTGCAGCGGTCAAGCTTTTGGCCTCTCACCACGTTGGACTGGGTTCAATTCCCGGTCAATGCATGTGAGTTTTTGAAAGTGAAATTACACGTCCTGTGGTTCGGATTCCATATAAAAGAAGGTCCTGTGGTTCATGGTCACTACCCTCTATTTTTGTTATAAGTGGTATATAGCATTCTTAGAAAGATTTAGATAGAGAACCTTGTAAAGCTAGTCATAGTTAGGGCTGTCATTGGCAGGCTGAATAGAATTATCGTTGAGGGGAATTTGAATGAACAGAAAAACTGAATCTTTCCACAGGCATGAGCGGTGACAAATAGCTATCACAAAGGTCTGGCTCAATTGACCAGTAATCCCTGCAACTGGGACTTCTTGTAATACCTATGTAGATATTAATCCCCAAATATTCCTGATTACCTCAGCACTAGTTGGAGTGATTGGCTTTCCAATTGGAGTGCTGTTCAGATTAAGGTATTTTTTTGTAAATCCAAGATTTGCCTTTCATTCAAGCCTGGCAATCGTGCTCACTAAACATCAGGTCATGCACACCAAACCGTCACAAACTAGGATTATGCGACTAAACTGTTACCATGACCACCCTGTAAAGAAGCGAACAGATAGTCAGAAATATTACAATTACACAAAGCTGCACTTCACGTCAAATATAAGTTTACTCTCAATGATTTTGAACCAGTGAATACGGAAACAATTCACAAATATTATGCAAAAGCAACAACAAAGTATTGGGCACCAGCAACCGTCGGAGCTCTTTGTTGGTAGAGGTTAGAAACACGTGTGAGCTCTCAAGTTGGATCTGACTGCTCCTGCCCTCAACATGTGATCTGGCCAAACAACCAAGGGGGTGGTTATAGTTTACAGTCACGCCCGTGAAGAGAAACTGGTGATGTCACTGTGCACACACTGCTCAATATGGTAATATTTACGGTGGGCACAAATCATGTTGCCTGCCCTTTAAAGAGTAGTAAATGGTTGGCTAACCAGGATCTGTTAACTTCTAGTTTTCATGTTACACCTAACTTTTAGTTAGTTGTGTCTATGTATTTAACATTGGGTCCTATTTGTATGATGCTTCCAGGAGTCCAGTGAGCAGTTGCCCTCTGATAATCTGCAGGACGAGCCTGGTGGTTTGTTGGAATTTGAAAGGATAAATGTTAAAGAGGAACCTCAACTACAGGTAATTATGTGTTCTGCATTACCTCTCTTATAATAAAACAAATTATTTCTAGATTGAATATTATTTGAAAGTTTAGAGTAGCTGATGCTGCAGCTTCACTGGGTCCTCTTGGAGGATCACGTGAATCATTATGGTGTTCGAAGCCATTCTTCAGTGTTGCCTTAGTAGGCAAGAGTTTGGTGCCTCTAAGTCGGTCAACACGAATGTATCCAAATGAGTTGGGTTATTCCCCAATCCTGAAAAAAATTGCATGAGACTAATAAATACACTTGAATGACCAGTTTCGATTGTCAAGCGATCATCATCAGATCCATTACAACTAGCTTGCCACGGTGGGTGAGTGGATATCGTGTCGGTCTACTAACCCCAAGATTGCAGGTTTGCTCCTGGCCGTGGTAAGTGATTTTTTTTGAAAGGCGGCAAAAATACAATACCCATGTCATGCGATGTTGGCATGTCAAAGAACTCATTTGAATTCAGTATGCAGAGTTCATAATGGCAAAATTAATCTCGGGAGTTTCCGCCAACACAAAGTTCCTCATTTCTCTACTAGAAAGCGCTATAGTGTTCAAGGAGCTTAGATATCTAACCTCCTTGACTTTCATAAATACAGTAAAGTTATTGTATTGAATAGGGCGGAATAAATAATAACTTTACTGTATTCAATTTGCGTCAATACGGGCCAATATGAGCGAAATGACGAATTGACTTTCATAGTCGAGGAACAATGAAATTCGACAAGCAAGCTACCCTCTGGGTGTCAAATAACAAAGCTTGGACCCGGCACCCGAGGCCATACGATATTATTATTATTATCACCTAACTTCCAGATCTTGTAACCCCACTTCACAGGCTTGTCTCTCATGTACTGTTTCAAGGAAGATCATCCCTTGAATTATACCACAGCTTCATCAATATCAACCTTGCGATGGGGTTTATAGCATTCTTAGAAAGATTTAGGTAGAGAACCTTTAAAAGCTAGTCATAGTTAGGGCTGTCATTGGCAGGCTGAGTTATCGTTGAGGGGAATTTGAATGAACAGAAAAGCTGAATCTTTTCACAGGCATGAGCGGTGACAAATAGCTGCCCTGAAGGGCTGGCTCAATTGACCAGTAATCCCTGTAACTGCGACTTCTTTTAATACCCATGTAGATATTAATCCCCAAATATTCGTAATTTCCTCAGCACTAGTTGGATTGAATGGCTTTCAAATTGGAGTGCTGTTCAGATTAAGGTATTCCTTTGTGAATCCAAGATTTGCCTTTCATTCAAGCCTGGCAGTCGTGCTCACTAAACATCAGATCATGCACACCAAACCGTCACAAACTAGGATTATGCAACTAAACTGTTACCATGACCACCCTTTAAAGAAGCAAACAGATAGTCAGAAATATTACAATTACACAAAGCTGCATTTAACGCAAATATAAGTTTACTCTCAATGATTTTGAACCAGTGAATACGGAAACAATTCAGAAATATTATGCAAAAGCAACAACAAAGTATTGGGCACCAGCAACCGTCGGAGCTCTTTGTTGGTAGCGGTTAGAAACACGTGTGAGCTCTCAAGTTGGATCTGACTGCTCCTGCCCTCAACATGTGATCTGGCCAAACAACCAAGGGGGTGGTTATAGTTTACAGTCGCGCCCGTGAAGAGAAACTGGTGATGTCACTGTGCACACACTGCTCAATATGGTAATATGTACGGTGGGCACAAATCATGTTGCCTGCCCTTTAAAGAGTAGTAAATGGTTGGCTAACCAGGATCTGTTAACTTCTAGTTTTCATGTTACACCTAACTTTTAGTTAGTTGTGTCTATGTATTTTACATTGGGTCCTATTTGTATGATGCTTCCAGGAGTCCAGTGAGCAGTTGCCCTCTGATAATCTGCAGGACGAGCCTGGTGGTTTGTTGGAATTTGAAAGGATAAATGTTAAAGAGGAACCTCAACTACAGGTAATTATGTGTTCTGCATTACCTCTTTTATAATAAAACAAATTATTTCTAGATTGAATATTATTTGAAAGTTTAGAGTAGCTGATGCTGCAGCTTCACTGGGTCCTCTTGGAGGATCACCTGAATCATTATGGTGTTCGAAGCCATTCTTCAGTGTTGCCTTAGTAGACAAGAGTTTGGTGCTTTTAAGTCGGTCAACACGAATGTGTCCAAATGAGTTGGGTTATTCCCCAATCCTGAAAAAAATTACATGAGACTAATAAATACACTTGAATGACCAGTTTCGATCGTCAAGCGATCATCATCAGATCCATTACACTTAGGCTATAAAATCTATGTCTGAAAATACAATCTGTACACTTGTTTAGTTGCTGTATTGGTAATGCAACTTGTCAGTATTTGTTGGTTGTAGTCTATGTGATGTTTGGTGAGGTACTGGAAGTGGTGACAGACCTCCGGAATTTGCCTGTTTGGAGTGAATATGTCAGACTGTTCCAGCCGAGCAGCTAAATATTCGCCGCCTTGTGTGAGTAAACCTGCAATTTGCAATACAGCTCTGCTGCAGGGGCGGCCGTTTTAAGCGGTGGACTTGGCCTATGACCTTCGCCTAGTGACGTTTTGGCTATCGCCCCCATTCCCTCTCCAACCGTGCTCCGAGCATTACTGCTGAGTACTCGCGTGTACGCATACTCAAACTCGTGGATTTGGAACAGCCTGGACTGTGGTTGTTGTGAATGGTCAATTCTGATTGTACTGTTTTGTACAGGCTACTTATCTGGTTACTTAGGGTCTTGTGCGGTCCAGCAGCGAGCAGTTCACTTGGGCACTTGTAACACTCGACTGACTGTTCTGCTATCTCCCTGTGCTGTTTCTGCCTCCCCCCCCATTCCTAAGTGCTGTGTATACCAGGTGCAGGTGTACCTGTAGTGGGTTGCCAGGTCTATTTATTAATCTCATGTATTTTTATTTTTTTTTTGGTACATTCGTGTTGACCGACTGAAAAGCACCAAACTTTTTTTCTTTAAACTAAATCATATAAAGTATTTGAGATGATTGCAGTTAAGTGTATGCGGTGCGATTTGTGTATCCTATTGTTGATAGGTTAGCAGGTGAAAGGGAAGACTGCCACAGAAAAGCAAGCTCAGTACCGGCTAAAAGCAATATTTGGTTTCTAACTTGACTGAAAACATTCAAATTCTAATGAATAATCATCTTCATCACCACATGTTTCTGTTTGTTTTCCTTAAGACGAGACCGACAACTAAACTCGAAACGGAATACCTTAGATTCCAGGCAGTTGTGCTCAGCAATTATGGTCTTTGCCTGTGGGGGCTCATTTGGCATTTCATGTGAAGGATTAGTTTGTTGAGTGCCATGCTCTTGGGAATAATTTGTATCAAACCTTGTTTTAGATGGCTCAAGTGAATACGAACTTACCACAACTACAGTAGTGGGACCTAAGTAGAGTATGACACTGCATCTGCTTGCTTGTGCCGGTCTCCTTTTTTCCATAATTTCTGTTGACCGCCCTTGGTCAACTCTCCCTCAACTTCGATGCCGAGATATTCATCCATTTTCCCACCTTAATTGACTGTTCCCTTTGTAACTCATAACTTACCCTAATTCCTTCACTTCATGATATTCTCTTCCTTTCATAAATTATGACTTAAAGAGCAGTGTGTAACCCACATTTAATGGTGCATACTGGGTAACACCCACAAGAGAACATCATAAATGTTAATTTCCCTATCCCATTAAAGCAATGCACAAATATCGATTAGCTCTGAAATAATACATCATCATCATCATCTTGTACAGTTTCCAGCCCCAGGCTGGGTCTGTTTGGAACATAAGCCTCGCCACTTAGTTCTTTCTTCCCACCACCTCTCCGCTGTCACTCTGGTCCAGTCCTCGCCTCTCTTCTTGACACATTCCTCCACTCCTTTCAGCCATCTATCTCTTGGTCTTCCCCTTGGTCGTTTCTTCTGCATCTGCATCTCATGTATCCTCTTGGGAATCTTCTTCTCATCCATTCTCTTTAAGTGTCCATACCACCTCAGTCTTGATGTCTCCACCCTACCTTGCAAGGGCTCCTCTCTCACCATTTCCCTGACCTTTTCATTCCTCACCCTGTCTCTTCTTGTTACTCCGATCCTACTTTGCAGGAACTTCATTTCACCTGCCTGTATTCTGCTTATGTCTCTTTTCTTCATTGTCCACGTTTCTGAAGCATAGGTCAGTATCGGGATATAGTAGCTTCTGTATAACACTTCCTTGCTTTTTTGTGGGACATCTTTATTCCACACTAAGCTCCTAATGCTTCTGAGAAATGCTTCTGCCTGTCTGCCACGTTCCGTAATCTCTTTGTCATTTCTCCCATTTTCCTCCATTATACTTCCCAAGTACTTGAGACTTTCCACCTTCTTCAGCTGTCCACCTCCAAGTGTTATCCCACACGTGTTTCCTGGTCGTTAACAGGATCTCACATTTACTGATGTTGAACTTCCATCCGTACTCTCCCACTGTTTCTTCCCAAGCCTTCAGTTGCTCCTGAATTTCCTCCTCCTTGTTTCCCCAGACCATGAGATCATCTGCAAACACCATTGCTTTCATCTTATCTTCTCCTATCTTTCCTGCTATCCGTGTCATTACCTCGTCCATAACCACAATAAAGAGAAGGGGTGGCAGCGCTCTACCCTGTTTCAGGCCACTCATTTGTCTGAACCAGTCTGTTCTTTCCCCTCCAACTTTCACACAACTCACACTTCCACAATACATCTCCTTCACTCTGCCTACAGTCTCTTTTTCCACTCCCATGTTTTCCATTGCTTTTCAAACCTTCTCCCTACACACACTATCATAGGCCTTTTCGATGTCCAGGAAGGCCATCAACAGAAATAATACATCTGCGATGTTATTTAGTTTCCAAATACACTTGGGTGATCTCTACAAAAGGCAATCAATATATGCCTTGCTGAATGGGCATGCGAGGGAGTTCTTATATCATCTTGTACCAAGTACATTCCTACAGGCACTTTACTTGGTATGTTTTGCTGCTGTATGTAATGTACATTGGCAGGTGAGGGAATGGTTGAAGTAGTACTATAGAGCTTACACTTTCTTTCGTTCTTTCACTTGCCATAGGACGCGCCACTGGTGTATGGTTTTGCGTTACCTGCTTCCGGTTTAGTAGTCAGGTAATGGAAGCAATGGAAACTGTGTACTATTTTATTTGCATGTAACTAAGCAAATTATTGTTGTCAGGCAAAATAAAAGTTGTAAAATGAACCAAAAAAGCTCTGCATGTGTTTATTCCTTATGTATAGTGCCGCATACAACACTCCTAGTCTCTAAATGTTGCACATTTTCCTGTCGATTTACAACAGATTATGTTTGAAATGTTTTAAATATAGTGACGAAGAAAGTGTTTCTTCAATTGGATGATTGTATTTAACTGTATGCACGTCGTACAATCTTAGCAGGGTTGTTTTCCTTTTCACAGAGCAACTTTACACCGTACTAGGCACGCAGCTTTTTGTATTTAGTTTTCTGGCAACTTGTTTAAAATTATTGACTAAAATATTTCTAAAGACAGACAATCCATACCTCCATTAGAAGGTTTCGGGTTGCATAATTCATGCAAAATGAGGTTCGATAGTTTGTGAAATTAAGGCCATAATCCCCACCATTCCCCTTTCAGTGATTGCCGTATGGTACTTGACATAGACTGGGTTGAAGACTTAAATGAGCATTTTTTAAAATTTTGTCGCCAGTTTTTTGGTCTAGTAACTTAAAATTTTTCATATTTTCCATACCGGTACCAGACTGAAAACTAGCCACGGCTGGATTTTAAGATGGAACCGCATGTGCTATCAAATATCGCTTTCTTGCAGTATGTGTATAATTATAAAATGATTATCGGTTATTTATTTATTTATCTTATGGCTAGCAACTAGATGAATTACAATACAGTATAATAAATGTATATATTATGAATAAGTAAATCATATTTACAATATATACATCACTAGAACATTGGTTGCGTTCGCATTCACAACGAGATATCCAATTGTTGAAGCCAGTCCAGAAAGGGAGGTGCAGCAAAAATAACATCTTGTGGTGATCCTGCATACTTTCTAAGTGGACATTCTTGAATAATATGCTCTACGGTTTCAAGAGGAGCTCCGCAGTCACAGGCGGGAAAATCATGAAATCCCCATTAATGTAGCATGGCGTTACATCAGGCGTGACCTGTTCTTAGGCGAATTATTGGTTAAATAAGTGTTAATAGATAGGCTATTATAATGATTAAATATTAAAGAAGAAGGATGAGTTATTAGTAAATGTTACCGGTTAGCCTATAACTCGTAGCTTTCGTCTCATTTTAGCATTTAAACGGGTCAAGTTAATGCATAATAAACCAATACAACAACTGGATAGCAATTATAATATCCTCACATGTAACATTTGTATTTGGCACCAACTCCAAGATACAGTATCGTAGGTTAGACCACTGCTGTTTGAAGTGTGCAAATCGCATATTTGTTATGGTCCTTTCTGTTGCGAAGTTTTCTTAATTACTCTTTTAGGAGACACTTGTCTTTGGAATATTGAAGAAAGGCCAACTCTCGAGTTCTTATTTCATGAGTTGAACACCTACAAATAAAACAACAATCCGAAATAATAATGAAAATAATCACAGACGATTCACTGCCAATGCAAAACAAATGGAGCTTCATGGACAGGAAGTTCGCTATGCATAAGCTTCGGTGCCATTTTAACTCGTGGAAGCTCTATAGGGGAGAACATTTCACATGGGCTGCTTCAAGTCTAGCATGTGTTTCTAATGAGTACATTTTCATCCTTCCTAGGGATGGGTCATGTGAATTATGATACCGTATCAAAAATGATCACAGATTTCCTTGTGTTCTGACCTACATGTGTGCAATATCTCAGCGAAACCAGATTTTTTCACATGGATGATGTTCACTTGCAAAAGTCCTACACCTTCAAAGGCTTGTGGCTAGTGCATTTTAGGTCGGCCCTCTTCACTTTCGCTTTTCAATGTGCCTTTGAAGACTCACCTCCATTCTACTAAGTTCTTTATTTTTCAAGGATTAAGGCATTCGTGGACCTTTCTTATTTGCGTTTTATGTTTTACAAACTAGAAGCCATTTTTCAGTGTTGCCGGTGCAATCAAGTAATAGAATTGCTTTTTAGTCGGTCAACACGTTAATGTACCCAAATTCATCCTAATTGGGGTATGTTAGTTCTCTCGCAGTATTAAAATGGAACCTATCATTTTAGAACCAGTGAGTATTAGTTGGGTTAGATATTTTGCTGATGTAAATATAAAGCTCTCCATTACTTTTCTCTGACCTTGAGCTTGAAGACTCAGGCTAGTGATTATGTGAATCAGGTTAACAAGCCGATGGCCATGATTAAGATAATACTGAAACAGAGATTTCGAAAGGCAGGTAGTGAAATAATCACAATGTCTTTAATACTTTGTGAAAGATAAATGTTGATCTTATTCAATTACCTAAGCCTGGGAAGAACAGTCCACCTTTCTGACCACCATCACCAGAACTGCTGCGAATTTGCAGATGAACAAGATCATTTCGATAGCATCAAGTTGGAAATCTGCCTGGCACCTAGATTGCCATACCTTGACCCCGTGGGAAAATCTGCTTGCTAACGGTTGTGAATCGGAGTTATTCTGTTCCAGATGAAGGAGTGTTAGAGATATAGCTGAGAGTGCTCGCAGGCAGCCATCTCTAGTCAAAACGAATTATACAGCACAAAAGAGGTCACTGGTTGTGCTGAGTGTTTTCGGCTAATTTAGAGACCTGTCCGAAAGTTGGTTATTGTCGGATAATTCCTTCCTTCAGCGCACACTAAATGTGTCATTCAACTAATAACTAATAAGGTGGTCCCTACTTTTATCTCACTTTATGATCTTGAAGCTTATCATATTCCTCTGTCCAACCATCTTGGTATTGTTTCTGTTCTTTTGCTTCCCTATCTCTTATTCCCAAGCTTGCAGGTTCGCTACTGGTCTTGGAAAGTGATTTTTGAAAGGCGTAAAAAATCACGACATGAATGTCATACGTTGTTGGCATGTAAAATAACCCATTTGAATTCAGTAGGCCATGTCCATAATGGCAAGATTAATCTCGGGATTTTTCGCCAATAGAAAGTTCCTCCATTCTCTACTAGAAAGCACTATAGTGTCAAGGAACTTAGATATCTAACCTCCTTGACTTTCATAGCGTTCCAAGGAACGACAAAATTTGGAATGCAAGCTGCCCTCGGGGTGGCAAATAACAAAGCTTGCACCCGGCATCTGAGGTCATATGATATTATTATTTTTATTCCCCTAAGAACATAAAATGGGTTTGCTGATCTTCTCCATTCCCTATGTAGTATTTAAAGGGTGTACACAATATATTGTCCTGACCTACAAACCTTGCTCTCAGTATATTAATTTCGGTGCATTCTCTAAGCAGATGCACTGCATTTAGTCAATGGTCTTTTCCTACTTCTTTCAATTTGCTGATTTTGAACCTCCCCATTAACCACAAAAATATCCCTCTTTAATATTAATTCAGTCTTTGATGTTTATTCTTAATAGGGGAATTATATCCATGCAAATGAAGATCAGTTGTGAACTCTAAAACCTGAGCATTCATTGTGTACACAGTTTGTCATATAGGTTTTGTATGTCGCATTGTGTTTGTAGGGAACTCAAGGTAATGGAAAGGTGTTAAATGGTCTCTTTGATTGCCGCAAGTTTACAATTTGCGTGTAATATATAATTCCAACAATGAAAATTATTGTGTTTATGAAGCTTTTTTTCTGTGCAGGATGATACTGATCTCAGTGGGGAAATTAATTTTGAAGACATCTTAATACCAGAGATCAAACTAGAAACACCATTGACAGTGAGCAGTGGAGATTTAAAAGAGGTAAGTGCCTTTGAGTGCCTTGTTTTATGTTATAGAAGACTTGACCTGATCTTCCTTACACAAATACTGTTTAGGGATTCCAGAATTGTGTATTCAGTACATACTGATGACAAATGCAAGCTACCAGCTTTTAGGTTGTGTATTGTGAGGCTCTGTGAATTTGGACTCTAGCTCAACCTTACCACGACTGAGTATCTCGAATATGGTTCCCAGACAGATGAGACCATCATTGTAGATGGCACCCCACTACCAAAGGCCTCACATCTCCGATACCTTGGCTCCGTTGTGGGACCTGATAGTGACACAGTCTCGGATGCCCGTGCAAGAGTGAATGCTGTGTGACTGAAGTGGCGCCAGATCACAGGTGTTCTCTGTGACCGCAAGATCCCTTTGCGCCTCAAAACTAAGATCTATCACACAGTCGTCCGCCCTGGTGCTTTGTATGGAGCCGAATGCTGGCATAATACACTGAAACAAGAACAAGCCTTGCACTCAATGGAGATGCGGATGCTTCGATCGTCCTTTGGAATTACACGGCTGGATCATATTAAGAACGAAGACGTCCGCAATACTGTTGGAATTGCCCATATTCCAGCCAAAATGAGGGAGATTCGGTTGCGTTGGTACGGGCATGTAGCCCGAGCAAATGCAGAGGCTCTTGAGCCTAATGGACAAAGACCTCCAGGACGACCAAAAAGCCGTTGGATGGATACCCTACACGACGATATGCGCAACTTAGGTCTTCGTCCTAGAGATGCAGCAAACCGCAACAACTGGAGAGCGAGGTGCAGAATGGCGGAACCCAAAAAATAATTGGGAACAACACTAGGAAGCAGCAGTAGAAGAAGATTGTAAAGAAAGTACAAGTCATGTCTAACCAAAGCTGGACTCAAACCCATGACCGTCCTCTATGCATGCCTTTGCTCTATCTATTGTGCTCATGGTGGGTGAGTGGTTATAGTGTCGGACTACCAACCCCAAGATTGCAGGTTCGCCCCTGGTCGTGGTAAGTGATTTTTGAAGGCGACAAAAATCACGACATTCATGTCATACGTTGTTGGCATGTTAAAGAACCCATTTGAATTCAGTAGGCCGTGTTCAATGGCAAAATTAATCTCGGGATTTTCCGCCAACACAAAGTTCCTCCATTCTCTACTTGAAAGCGCTGTAGTGTCAAGGAGTTTAGATATCTAACCTCCTTGACTTTCGTAGCGTTCAAAGGAATGACGAAATTCGGCATGCAAGCTACCCTCTGGGTGTCAATTAACAAAGCTTGCACCAGGCACCCGAGGCCATACGATATTATTATTATTATGGAGGATAGATCTTAATTCTCATAAGTGAAGGGTTCATTATGTGAAGCCAGCACATCCTAAGCACAATCACATTGTAATAGTTGCCTCTTGTGTGATCTTAGTTTTGTTGTATGGTGAAGTATTTTAGTGTTCTTGATATACCAAATTATCCGGGTTCGATCTACTCACTGTGTTATGAACAGATGACTGGTAACTTACGAGATCCCATCATGAGGGGATTAGAGGGTACAAGGTCTTCACTTCATCTATGTTTCTAAGTGGTCTTCCTTGGCTTGTCACTTTAACTTTAAATCCAGGCAATAACAGGAATTGTTCTAACTCAAGGGAGTGGCCACCCTCCTTCCTGATTCTGTATATTGTAAGGCATAAAATTAAAAAAAGTACTTGCAGATATGGAATAAATTTAACAGGTGATTGTAGATCCACACGGAGAAACAAATTGTAACTACCTAAATCCATATCGACGGTGGACATGCAATAACTTGTAAGACACAATTCCATTCTCCTCCTTATAGTTAGTCGCCTAGATGACCGTGGATATACGAACATTGTATTTGAGTTGAGTTAACTAAGGCCAAGCACAGGTCATTGAACTTGAATTATTAGGCTCAGTGGGAGTGTGTATCTACTTCAAGCTGGGAGTTGTGTGCCAAATGTAAGGAGCAACATTTTCGCTGTTTGCTTGTATGCTAACACTGGAAAATCTTTATCACTATTTTTTTCATTTCTTATTCGTAGTTGTTTAGGGGGTGTGTGGTGGTATGCATTTCTACCGGTCTCTACAGGGTTGGATGAGAGGTGAAGAGAGACCATATGAAGCAACGGGTTTTATAGCCGGATGCCTTTCCACCAGCACTAGAGAGCAGTTATTGATAAAATGTTATATGTGTTAAAGTGACACTCACAGCTAGTGCTAGTATGTTTAGTTTTTGCTGATATCTAGTCTCGTATATTTTTGTTCTTATTCTTCTGTGATCCATTATGTGTGTTGTTTCTCTTTATGTTCATTTACTATGTTACCTCTGTGTACTCTTTCATCAGATTGAAATGGGGTGAGGAGTAGAAATGTTGCTCCTTACATTTGGCACACAACTCCCAGCTTGAAGTAGATACACACTCCCGCCTATGAAGTAGTACCATTCCCACATTTGCTTGGAATTTATTTGAAACATGGCCGACGGTTCGGTTCAAACCCACTTGTTGTGCAGGGAGAAGTAATCCTTACCACATGGCCTGGAACTTTAGGGTTTGTAATCTCAAAAATGAGCACAGTTCTTTAACAGTCCTAAGGCAGGAATTATAAATCTTGGATTCAATGTGCAAGTTTTGAGCTTGGAAATCTAAATTAAAAATATTAATGATAGAAAATTTCAATCTTGAATCATTTTTTTATGTTGCCATACATGACTGCATTAATGAAAGCTTTTGAAATAGACCAATAGGCATCTCTTGCAATAACCGGGGCGAAGCTGTTGAAATGAAAGTCAATGTAACTCCCTTTGGAACTGCTCCAGGCAGTTCTCTCGATGGTGACAACTACCAGCGATACCGCAGGGAGTAAGAAACTCAGGCTTATGCCCTAGGACGATTTCCAGTTTTAAAGGAACTTTTTCCACCATTAAATCATGTTGTCAAAAGAAAGGTTTTAATGTTCGTGAATAAGTTGGTGGCATGTTATATATGGCAGTCTAGTGACTGGACATGATTGCTTACAAGAACAAGAAAGGCTTCAGAATAAATACAACCAGCTGGTTCGAACACCATTTATGCCACCCTTAAGAGGGTTTCATGTAGGCTTGTAGCATTATAATTTGCCTTTGTTGGCAGCCCTGATTTTTAGAAGGAAAAAATTATGTTTTCCCCTACTCCAATCTCTTTAATAACTGCTGTCGATGTATAATATGAACATTGTAGGCCTGGAGTTGTAGCATTATGCAATGGTAATATTTGTCATATACACTCTCTCCAGAGGCACTTAATTTGCTTACTCGACTTTTTATTTTATTTTTATTTGATAGCCCTAATCGAAAAGTGTGCAGTGTTTTCTGGATAAGTTCTTGTTGAATATTGCTTGTCCAGGATATATGAGTGATTTGTATGTTCATTATCAAAAGCTCTGTGGGTTCAACTATTAAGGCCCAAGCCATTTGATTGATAAGGACACGTGTTAGGTGCTGTTATTGAAGTGGAAAAAAAGGTTGGGCTAGTAAAATAAAATCCCCTTATATACTAACTGCTAGAAATTTCTAAATAAATGTTCTATCTTCAATCCGTAAGCCCATTACTTAGTTTATCTCACTGTTCAGTGCATTTTCTTTCACACTTGGATTTACTTGATTTTTAAAGGACTGATGGCTTTCAGAGCAAGGTACGACATGTATAATCCAGTAAAATAGAATGGGGAAAAGGAAATAATCTCAGTTGGTTGTAAAGCTGATATGTCTTTACTTTCAGTTGAGTGATGCTGTCAAGATACATTATTTGTTATTTATTGTGTAGAAGCATAAGATGATAGCTTAGAAATTCATTGTTCATTCTTTTCTCTAGGATATAAAACAAGAATCCCAAGATGAAGCGAGTGATCCAAGCAGAAATCATCAAGATGAGTAAGTGGACAACATAATAAGAAAAGGCATTGATGTATGTAAACTAGAAATGTTGGACGTGAATGAGGTTTGTTGTCAAAATCAGATAATGTCTAATTATATCTGTCATTGAGCGTATTTGCTGTGTGTTGTGGATTTTGGTATTCATTTCTTACTTAGCAGCCCACAAATGATCCATCCTCGTTCCGAATTCTCACTGTTGGAAGTATATAAGTAAAGTGTGCTACTCTGGTAATGATATCCATATTAGTGATGGTTACTGTTTCTGATGTATGGAAAACCTACTCTTGTGTACATGAGATCAGGGAATATACAGTATGTGATATATGAGTTTTTAAAGGAAGATTCACTACTTAAAACCTCTCGTATTGTGTTCCTGTATCCAGGGCATTTGCTCTCTTTGACTAACCTAAAACTGTGAATGTAACAGCTTCCTCTTCCCCTGATGTTGCTGCATGTAGCAACCTCATCAAACGTGAATTACAACTAATCTTTGAATCGGGTATGATTTAGGGGTTTTCAGTATATTACATATATCTTAATGTGGCAGGGGTGATATGTAATTTCCCAGTTTCTGCTTTCAATATAACATTAACAGAGTGTTTTCTGTGAAAACAATCATAACTTGGCGTTGGGTATGCAACATTAAATTTACCATCTTGGTCAAACCAAGGATTGGCCGTCTTTTTAAATTTTTGTTTATGTGATGTTTAACAGAAGTCTTGATCGTGAAGTGGATTATTCAATGGGTAGACGGACCATGCTCTTAATGTTCTGTTGAAAGACACAATAAGTTTGTCTGACTGAACCAACCGGAAGTATATGCTAACAGTAAAGTGTATGAAATGTGCACTGATGGGTTAACATAAATCCAGCTTATTATGTGGAATGAACCAGTATTTACTCCTGGATCAGTGGATGGTCAAGTGCTGAGCATAACTTGCCATCCCCTTTATTATTTTACATTGAAGTGTGCAATTTAGAAATTTCTAAGAAGTATGATAGGAAAGACAAGGAAAGACAGAGTGAGGAATGAAGATGTTAGGAAGGAAGTTGGGATGGAAAAACTAAATGAGAGAATTGAGAAGAATAAACTAAGGTGGTTTGGACATGTAAAGAGGATGGAGGAAAATAGAATACCAAGACAGATGCTGGAGGCGAAGTGCAAGGGTAAGAGAGCAAGAGGAAGACCTAGAACAAGGTGGATTGATTCAGTGAAGAACAGCATAAGAAAAAGAAATCTGGACTGGGACAAGATCGTGGAAGAAGAATGGTGGAAGGAAAGAGGAAAGTGGAGAAGTGCCATAAATACCCTGACCCGGCAGGAGCTGGATAAGGGGAAATGATGATGATGATGTGCAATTTTCTGGTCAATCTTTGAATGTGTTTGATACTGGTTAAATAACTGGAAAACTACTTTGCATAACATCTAACAAGACACACCAAACTATTAGCTTGTATGCTGTTCATGAAAATAAGTTTTGGAGAAGATTGAGTGACACCACTGTTACCAACATTGTGCATGTTTATAGTTAACATATAGTGGCTTCCAGACCATACATTGGTTCTCCATAAAATTTGATAACTAATTAAACTGCTTTGACACTTGTTAATACTTCTACTTAAAATGTAATCATCTTTATGGAGGCAACATTTTCGGCCCTTCAGTGAGCCTCCGTCAGCTTTGGTTGCATATGGTATATGATGAAGAAACAATGGCAATATAACTTAAAATGGACGTCCTTACAATTTTGTTTCAGAAAGATATTTCACGTAAACAGATCCAGAAAGCAAATTGTATAAAAGTGTATTCAATATATATTAATTTAGTATCTTGATTTCCAAGTAATCTCTAACAAATTGGATCTTTAGAGGTTCTGGTTCAAGTCTATGGGAACTGTTTGTAGAGAAGTCGTTTATTCGATTTGAATCATATGAATTATTTCATTTAGTCATCTTTAAATTCTGGATTCATGATTCGTTAAATTTAATTTAGTATTGGTCGTCTCCTGAAAACGTGTGGCGTTTGTGTAAGGCTAACGAGATTAAGGGTAATGCAGTGAAAGATGTGAGAAAATTGCTGAGCATTGCTCTCCTACAATGAGATGGATGACTCACGCTTCAAAGTTTCAAAATAGAATGATTAATAAACTGGATAGCACGACAGCTGAGTTACAGTAGGTGAAGACCACTTTGGTCTTTAGTCTTAAAAAAAAAAGCTGGTGATATTGTTGACTGGAGAAAATTCTTTGACAGTTTCAAAATTATCGGGAAAAAATCTAGGGACACTAGAGCGTCATTACAATCACTTGATAGTTATTACCTAGGTAGATTCGATGGACATGAGAGAGAGACTGGTGTTTAGAAACATATATAGTAAGGCTGCATATTATCACTCGTACTTTTCAATCCATACATTTAACAAGTAACGAAGGAAACGAGAATTAAATTTAAAGTAGAACGATATGCACTCGCATTAAGGAACATAATGGATGTATCAGGGTCATTCAACCTGATAAATTAGCTGTTGCTAATCATGCCTTAACACCTGGCCATGATATCATGTTCCAAGGAGTGGATGTTCTCGCCCCTATAAAGCAATATCGTCCCAGAATCATGAGGGAGGCGATTGAAATACGTAAACACCCTGGTAATTTCAACAGCGACACCTGCTACAATCTCAGTGAGTCCTGGCTACCTGTTATCAGAACCCTCAGAAAGAATACACTGCTGCTTTTCGTTGTCCCTAACATGAGGCTAAAATGGCGTCCATCTTAGGGCACCTTTCTTAGTTTCTTTGTTGCTTTCTCTTATAGTGAGGGACAAACCATTGGAAGCCTGAAGGTCACGCGTAGTCGGTGCGGTGTTGTCATGTACGTTCTCGCATCCAGCACTCGACTGAAGGTACCGTGCAACAGCATGGTAACACCGCCAGGCGCGAGGAGGAGTGCGGAGCGGAGGGCCCCTTGACCTTCAGGCTTCCAATGGTTTGTTGCGCACTATAGCAACAATTTAGTCATATTTCCGTTCATTTCCTGATGAAGGAAGATATGGTTTCTTTCGAAACGTGTCGAGTTTGATTAAATAAAACACGACATAGGCTAAGCCCAAAATTCTACATTATGGATAGTATCACGGGCCGTTAAAGTCTAAATGATAATATTAGAAATAAAGAATCAAGGTAAAGTAATTGTGTCTGACAAGGGAAGTTTTCGTGCTACTACACTCCGATCGGCATGAAACTCGGGAGACGAATAGCTGAGTAATGTACAACACGGAACAGAAAACTGTATCGGCTCAAATTATTATGCTATGTCATATTTATACCGTTAAAGTTATGACAATGATACGCGTGCCGAACCGAGAATGGTCTGGCATCTGGCCAAATTTGGCAGAGTAAGCAGCGAGCCAGTGAGGCTGTAACAGGTCTGGCACACGCTCGCTGTTTCCAGGCGAGACGGAATGAAACAAACGCGTGGCCTCCAATGTGGATGTATTATGCAGGAAGTGTTATCTATGATAAACACAATGGATGACATAGTAGCAGTGTTGCTGCCGAAATTTGTTCATTATCCGAGATATATTATATTATATACAATTACAGAAATGAAATGCAACCGATGCCTAATAATAAGTACAGTACTTTACATAATTAACGAGTATCACTTGTTTATCAAGTCTTGATTGTTTCAATCAATGTACGTATCACAAAGGTGAATGTCATCAACGAGGTGGTCAATACATAGGTTTATTTTACACCAGCCACACGTGAGTATGGCAGTTTTTGTACACTGGCCACAAATATCCAGGGAAGGACTTTTAAAACAAAATTCAACAGCCTTAAACCAGCTATATGTCCACTTGCTTTGAAAGCGTGGGGATGACAATTGGTTGTGTGTAAAAGACTGAACTTTCAAGATGTTATTACGTAGGTGAATATTGAAATCTAGACCATGTAACAGAACACTATCGTAGAAAGTTCGAATGAAATCCTTCCATATCCGAAATCCAAATACATTCTGGGGTTGAATTATACCTGTGGTTCTTTTTGGTACAATCATGACACCAATGTCCTTGCCATTTGGTTTGGCTGCTAATATAGCAATCTTCTGTTTGTCCAGTCCATGAATCTAAAACCAGTACACTAAATTCGGTTACTAACGGAAATACACATTGCGGAGCCACTCTTGAAATAAACGTGGAGTTAATTTACCAGACTTCGAAGCGAGTACATATAAATTAGGTGCAGTAAACAAGGTGACGTTAACTCTTGGTCCAAAGACTCCGTTCTTTTCCTGTAATACCACAAGTAGAACGGGAAGCAGACGACCATCCGTGGACGGTGTAACTATGCGTTAAGAAATTGAGGGATTGTGCTTCAGCAAATATACTCTTGTCACCTTTGCTGTGAGTTCGTCCACAGTGAAATTCCATGTTGAACCCACTTTAGTCCGTATTATACACACACATTGGACTATAGGTTTCAATGGCTTCCCCAACATCTCCATCGAAGGTTGTCGCACTTGCAAGTAGGTCAGCATGATTTGTTGTTTAATTTTGTCACTTTTCTTGACACAATACGGCAAGATCTTTTAAAATGTTACAGGCAAACTTTCAATACACAAAAGGTTTCATCACCTACTCGCCGTGCAGCCGCAAGAGCCCATTTCCGGATATCACTGGCATGAACAAACCTTCTTCCCTCTATGGGCGCATTGAAACTGTTCAGCGGTTGCATCGAAAATTAATTTCAATTTTTCTTTATTTGTACCTCCGCGCTCAACATGTTTCTCCCATATGTATAGGTCACTACGGGACTTCAACTTCTTATAGCGGCGATGAGCAGTTTGGAACTTCCGTTGTTTACCTCCTCGACTACGCCAAAAATCAATAGCGGCTTTCTTATATTTCACACTTACGTCACTGTTGTCTCCCGCAGGTTCATCATGCTCCCTGTCGTATTCTGCATCGTTGTCGGGGTCAAGCATAACCAAACTATCTTTCGTTTTAACGGAAAAACTTGGTTCATGTATACGGATTGCCATGATACCTGTAACGAAGACGTCAAATTATCCCCAAAAACACGGACCGAGTTAATAGCCAATAAAGTACATGTTCTAAACGTAGCCTACTTACGGTACAATCCACCTCTGCAGCTGTAACCGTAGCGGGTGTCTTTTCGCACTCTGCAAAACAATTGTGCAGGCACAGAACAACGTTCTATGTGTTGATGTTTTTTATGTCCTCACAGGCAGACATGGTTTCTATAACAATACCTTATGATTGTAGTATCAAACTTTGTTAATATTACAGAGGGTATACAAATTGTCAACTGCATGTTCAAAGTTACCTGTCATTCTCCTTAAGTAGCCGATGTGTCACACGGTCTGTCTGGAGCCCCATTCACATGGCAGAGCAGACAGTCTAGTCAACAACTCGTTTACGGTATCTGCTTCGCTCTTTGTGCCGCGCGCCCGATGTGCGGACGTTTCATACAATACAAATGGTATTGAATATTAATTTGAGCCGATGCAGTTTCCTGTCCCGTTTGGTACATTTCCTCAGCTATTCGTCTCCAGAGTTTCATCCCAATCTGAGTGTAATAGCGCGAAGACTTCCCTTGTCAGTGATTTACTAAAGACATAGTAATATTAGCCTATTAACCAAAGGATTTGAATGAGTTACTAAACGGTACGTACTAGATGTTGAAGGAATTCATGATGAAATCATTTTATTTAGAATAAAAAATGGATTACAGCAGGAAGATATAAAAACTTTAGACATCGATTGTCAGCTGAAACGCGTAAAACCCTTGGGTACTCCTATTGGGCACAAAATGGACAAAGCCAATAAGATATTGAAATTGGGTTGACATCTTTTGACGTAATATATATATCATCATCATCAAATTCCAGCTCCAGTCGCCCGGGTGCTGTTAACGAGCCCTCGCCACCTTTTCCTGTCCATGAATAGTTGGTCTTCATGGGTCCTTCTCCAGTCTAGCCCTTTGTCTTCAAGATCATCCTTGATTTGGTCCAACCATTTCGTCTTTGGTCTTCCTACTGGTCTTTTTCCTGGGATAATCTTGTTGAATTAAGCTTTTGGTGTCCTCTCATCTCTCATTCTTTGAAGATGCCCATACCATCCTAATCGTTGCTCCTGCAAATATTTTGTAGCACTGATATCTACGCCAGCCTCTGTCCTGTTTGTTTCGTTCCTTACTTGGTCTCTCCTTGTCCTTTGAAGCATTGTTCTTATAAACTTCATTTCGGATGCCTGAATCCTACTTTCTTCTCTTCTGGACAGGGTGCATGTTTCTACTCCGTAAGTTAGAATTGGGATGTAGTATGTCTTAAACAGTACATGTTTACACTTCCTGGGCACTTTATTATCCCACACTAGTGTTCTAACTTGTGCATAGAAGGAGGCTGCATTACTAGTTCTATTTGTTACTTCACTGTTGTTGTTGTTATCCTTACACACTGTGCTACCAAGATATTTAAATTGATCAACAATTTGTAGAGGCTGATTATTCAGGTAAATGGTTGCATTAGACAGTCCTGTTGTCATCACTACTGTCTTACTTTGGCTTATTTTCAACCCATACTCCTTGAACAGCTTGTCCTATGAATCCAGTTTTTCTTGTACCTCTCGGGCACTTTCTCCCCAAATCATGACGTCATCTGCAAAGACAAGGGCATTTGTTTCATTACCCTGTTCTTCTTTTATCCTCTTCAGGATTATGTCCATCACTGTGATGAATAGTAATGGAGACAGTGAACTTCCTTGTTGGACTCCTTGTTTTGTTGTGAACCATCTGCTTTCCCCATTACCTATTCTTACACATGCCCTTGTGTTCTCATACAGCATTTTGATCTTGTTTATCAAGCCTTTTGGGACATTGTGCCTTTCTAAACATTCCCAAATTTTTGATCTTGCAATGCTATCATAAGCTTTTTCTATATCAAGAAATACCATTACTAATTCTTTCCCTTTTTCAAGATGTTTCTCAATAAGCATTCTTGCAGCAAAGATCAAGTCAATAGTACTCCTTCCTGGTCTAAAGCCATGTTGTTCTTCTTCTAAAGTCTTTTCTAAGTGTCTGCGTAGTCTTTTTGCAATTATTTTTTCCAAGATCTTTAGACCATGGGATAACAAAGTAATTCCACGATAGTTCTCACACTTTTTCCGGTTTCCTTTTTTAAACAATGGCACTATTACACCTTTAGACCAGTCATCAGGGATCTTATTGTCCTTCCATATAGCATGTAATACTCTGTACAACCAATGTATCCCATTAATTCCTGCTGCTTTTATCATGTCTGAACTTACTTCATCAGCTCCAGTGGATTTCCCTTTGATCATGGCTGTTAAAGCTTCTTCCACTTCAGACCAGGTTGGGGGTGGTTCTTGGTGGTTTTCATCATTGGCCCCTAAATTGATGTTCGTGTCCCCACTGTCATTATTAGATGCATCATTTAACAGTTGATCAAAATACTGTCCCATTAATATCCTGATTTCATTTATGCTTCTTATCACTTCTCCATTATTTCCTTCCAAAGCTGTAACTGATTCCTGATGTCTTTTATTGTTTTTCACAGTTTTATATAATAATTTCTTATTACCTTGTGTATCTTCCTCCAGTTTCTTTGCAAATTCATCCCAAATCTTATCCTTCTCTTAATTAATTATGCGTTTAACTCTTAATTTGTGCTCTCGATATTCTTGAGCAAGTGATCTGATTTTATCCTCATTTCTGTCATTCTTTTGTCTCTCCACTTCTAATTTTTTCTTTACTTTGTTCCTTAATTGAATTATTGTCTTGACTTCCTTATTCCACCAGGCAGTCTCTTTATGTCGATCTTTACTACTTGTTCCGCCACATAATTCTCTAGCTTCTTCAACTAAGACATTTCGAAAATTTTGCCACTCTTCCTCTGCACTTTTGGCATCAGTTTTTGGAACTTTTCCTAAAATTCTTCTCTGATATTCCTCACGTTTATCAGATTTCTCCAGCTCCCAGACCTTGATCTTTTGTTTCTTTTCCATCTTATAATTAATCAGTTTAACACCAGTTATACTAACTAGAACAAGCCTATGGTCACTGTCGAGACTTTCACTGGGAACGACTTTGACATCCACAATTTGTTTTCCTGCTTCACCCGCTGTTATTACAAGGTCTATCATTGATCTATGTTTTCCATCCCAGCTGTATCTAGTTACTTTATGGCTTTCTCTCTTCTTAAACCAGGTATTTTGAATTTGAAGACTATTTCGACTGCACATATCAAGCAGGTCTTCCCCTTCTAGATTTCTGTTTCCATAACCAAATGGGCCAATCACTCTTTCTACACCCTCCCTTTTGCATCCCACCTGAGCATTTAAGTCACCTATTATCATAATGTTCTCCTTATCCAATTGGTTCTCAAGCTGTTCCAAGAACTTCTGTTTCTCTTCATCCTTGCACCCCGTTTGTGGGGCATAAACCTGCACTAGGGTTGGTATTTTTTCGTTTGATGGTACCTCTAATCTAATGATTCTGTCGCTAATATATTTAATATCTGCAACAGCATCTACCTTCTTACTTAGAATAAAGCCCACTCCGTTATGTGACCCTTTCCATTTACCACACCAGTAAAGGGTATATCCTCCCCTTAAAATTTTCTTCCCTTTCCTTTTCCATTTGGTTTCGCTCAGACCTAATACATCCAGTTGCCTTCTTTCCATCAGATCTACAAGTTCTTCACATTTTCCAGTTAATGTCATTACATTCAGTGTTCCTATTCTCATTTTGGGTTTATCTTTCTTTATTCTGTTTTTTCCCACAGCCTTACATTGCATAACATCAGGCTGGATGCCATCATTCCTGTCAACTGTAAGGCGTGTGAGCTGTCCATTTTGGGTATTCTTCTTTCCGAGGCTCGTTTTAACATTGAAAGCGCATAACTATTTACTCCTTTATTGACTTGCTAGGCCTAACATATTGGAGGATTTTCTGTCAGGGTTGTCACCCTTAGCCTTTGGTATTCCACTACCAAACCTACAAGGCAGCAGGTTGTACTCATATTTAACCCCTGAGTACTGGGTTGCCTCTTCCGCCATCTTCACTGTACCAAAGTCCATCTTCTCCACTGCAGATGCCGTTGAGGTCTTCGCACGTAACCCAGTGCACGGGGCCTATGTTATACCCCATAGGACTGGGTCCTCACCAGAACTTAGCCGTTACTGTAGTTCCATGGTATATTAAAGTACCGTTGCCCACCCCCACGGCGTATACGTGCCTGGCAAGAATTATCCATGTAGCCAATTTTAATTGACTCATGGACCGGGTTAAGGAGCTGTCTAAATCCAGCCTCCAAGGCAAACAACAGGTCATTCTGGAAACCTTTGTCTCAAACGTGATGCTATATGATTGTGAAGTACGGACTCTTTGTGCTGTAGCAAATAGAAAAATGAAAATATTTGAATGTGGTGTAGATAGAGTCCCACATTTTTAGTATTAGGACGGCTGGGGGAGGGAAGATATATCTGGCGAGTGGTACATACAAAGACAACAGGAATAGCAAACTTACTGTATTGTTGTAATGGAAGTACAGTTCAAGGTCAAGAACTAGGAGGGATAACCAATATTAGAATACGGTAAACTGATTGCTTTGGATGTAGGGTGTGATATTTATGTGGAGATGGAATGATTACCTCAAGAGTGGGTGACTTGAACGGCAGCATTAAACAAGTCTTAAGTCTGATGATCCAAATAAATACAACAAAGTATTCCCGTCACTCAGAATATACGCCGCCTGTGGAAAAGCTCACCTCAATTTTGGGCGACCATATACGGATTTACTTAGTCAAGTGCTTCAGTTGTGCATGAAGTGACGACATTTCATCCCATTTGGAATATAGTGCCAGGTTTGACAAACGTCTTAGATACTTAGGCCAGGTATATTGAAAACTTGAGTATTACATATTTTTAATTAATTTAGAATAACAGTGTACAGACTGTGCATTTGCTGAAGTCTAATTACTGGCCGGGAAATTTAGAAAATAATTACAAGGATTGGGTTTAAGTTTATTTAAAGTTCCGAGTGGCAGTACGAGGTTAGACAGGAGTCGTGCAGTGTCAAAGTGGTAAGCCAAGAGTTGGATAAATGTGCGCCTTGTGGTGTGGTTAATCTTAAAGGTTTAGGTTCTGCACATTATATCAAACATTCATCCTCGGTGTATTCATCAGTGAAGCATGATAACCCATGTGGTTTCGAAGTCACACGGCCTGCATATCCGAAATACACACCATAATAACTATTGTATAGGGATTATAATATGGATGGTTTATTCCGTCACCTCGATGACCACGTACTTTGATGTTTGGTGTTCAGTTAACGGGATTCCATTTATTGCTCGTAATACCCTCGAACAGCTATGCTGTTGATGCGACACAATGTGGGAGATGAAAATGAACACTCGCACAGGAAGTATGAATCAGAACACAATTTTCATAACCAATCAAGAATCAGGTTGTCCTTTGGCAAGCAGCATGTGTCTGCGGAAATAATTACTCTTTACTTTGTATTAACACTTCCTTTGAAATTCAGATGAATTACATATTAATCCATGAAACCTATGCCTCCTAATAATCCGAAGTGGCACACCAATTTGTCGACAAAATACATAAGTAATCTTCAATTATTCAGACGATGAAAAACACATAATTGAGAGTAGAAACAAGATAATTTCTGGTACATGATAAGGAAAATTTTCGTGGAAGGGACATAACTGAAAATTGCTCCAAAAATCGTTTCTTAAGTTAGATCTCAAAATATCCTTTTTTTTTTCTAATTGTATTTTATAGCAGTATATTTCTTGTTTCGACACTGCTTCGCCTTTCTCAATTGTTTGAAAAAAAAAATGAGAGCCCTTAGCAATATTTTTGTACCTATGATTTCAGGTTCATATGTCCTGATGTTCCGTCTACTGTTGTAAGGAATATTTACGCGTTATATAATAATGGATCCAATTCTACTAGCACTGAATCTGGAGGAGAACGTCCACTCTATCAAAACTTCATGACGAACCTACTCATTCATAGCAGAGAGAAGCCTTACTCGTGTAGCATATGTGAAGCCAAGTTTGCCCGGACAGGAACGTTGAAGATACACATGTTAACGCATACCGGTGAAAAGCCTTACAGCTGTAGTACATGCGAAGCCAAATTTGCTCACAATGCAACTTTGGCTAAACACGTGTTAACGCATAACGTCGAGATGGCACACACATGTAACATATGCGAAGCCAAATTTCCTTATAGGGGAAATCTGAAGTCTCACATGTTAACCCATACCCTTGAAAAACCATATACATGTACCATATGCGAAGCGAAGTTTGCATTGAAAGGAAATTTGAAGCTACACATGATAAGGCATAGTGGGGACAGGCCATACTCATGTGGCACATGCGAAGCCAAATTTGCTCACAGAGGAACTCTGAAAACGCACATGCTTACCCATACCGGCGAGAGACCATTCTCGTGTAGCATATGTAGAGCGAGTTTTCCTCATAGTGGAACTTTGAAATCACACATGTCGATCCATACCGGTGAAAAGCCGTACTCCTGTAGTATATGTAAAACTACGTTTGCTCATAGAGAAACTTTGAAAATCCACATGGTAACTCATAGTGGCGACAGACCGTTCTCCTGTACAACTTGCGAAGCCGCATTTGCTCATAGAGCAACTTTGAGGACTCGCATCTTGTCGCACAGTGGAGAGAAGCCATTTTCCTGTGGCAGTTGTGAAGCTAAGTTTGCTCACGAGGGTAATCTGAAAAGACACATTTTAAGACATACCGGAGAAAAGCCATTCCCGTGTAGTGAATGTGAAGCCAAATTTTCTCAGAAAGGAAATTTGAAGATTCACATGTTGACTCATAGCGGTGAGAAACGATTTTCTTGTACGATGTGCGACAAAACATTTACTCAGAAGAAGAATTTGAAGCTACACTTTTCCACGCATAGCGGTGAGACACCATCCTTCTGTAGCATATGAGTCGCCATGCTTGCTCAGACAAACTTTAAAGATACATATTTATTGCATACGGTCGGGATGCAAAATTCACGTGCTAAATGCGAAGGCTAATTTGCTTAGAGAGGAACTTTGAGCACACACTTGCTAACCCATAGGGGCATGTTACCGTGATCATGTAGCACATGCCAAGACTAATTTGCTAATAATCTTAATTCAAGAGAGACAACCTAACGTAAGCGGCAAACAGCCATATACATGAAGCATGTGCAAAGCCAAAATCGCTCAAAAGAGCCTTTAAAGTCACCCGTGTTGAGCATTAGCTGTGAAAAAAAAAATATTTTGCTCAAGGACGAACCTTGAAGACACACATGTCAACCCCAAGTGGGAAACCATACTGATGTAACATATGCGAATGAAAATTGGTCACAAAGAATAAATTAATTCTCACTTCTTATTGTTTCTAGCGGGAAGTCATAATGTAAATCGTAGGGAATTATTGACAAAATGTATCATATTGTCAAGAAGGCTAACTCTTGTAGTTGAAGCCAAGAATACTTTACTTGAGATGGATGTTTAACGAAACAATTATAAAATTCAGTCCATTCTTGTGAAGACTTGAATGAAATCATACTGAGAAGAGGCTAAATATGAGTAATACTTGAGTTGCAGTATTAGCTTAAAAAATTATTTCGGTCAGACATTTCATACGTAATAGAATGTGACTATTCATGAATAATTATAGTTTTGCGCTTAAAGGTGTACCTCGAGTAAAAACGATTACAAACCTTTCGCTTCAAAAATATTAAATTGTTATGGGTACTACCCTTATAATGAGTCAAAAATGCCTAGAACCCATAAATACTCGTAATATCCTGAGATATCATTAATTTAAATTAAAAGTTGCAACTCATAGCCTGCAAAACAGAGTTGTATGATTGGAATATGGAATGCAAATCTTAAACCAATCAATGTAGGATGTATTTCTGGTTTTGGAGCATCTTTTTCTATGAAGATACGGTTTTGACAAGAATAGTACTAACTTTTTATGGAATTGGATGAAGAAAAATTAAATTTGAATGTTTATTGGTATAGTAGTCCCGTACTTTTATGTGTACTTTAAGTCATCATAATGTTGCCACAAGGTACGTCTTAAGTGCACTCAGATTCACTCAGAGTATGCAATTATAAATTAAGATGTGTTAGTCATATGGGAATGAGATCAGAGCCAGCCTGAGTATTTTCGACCAATATCCGCCAATTGATGCGTAGAGTGTTATCTAACTCACATTTCTATAGTTTCTGAGAAATGGCAAAAGGACGGCCTGATGCCTTTAGCGACGCCTACTTCGCCAGATGAAGGAAGGAAATTTTGACATACCACTGCTGATGCAGATATCTTCCGAGAGGTTGAGAAAGACAAACATTATACATCTTGAGGCTGTTCCTTTAACGTTGTCTAGACAAACATCTAATAGACTGAGGGAAGGGTTTCCATGATGAAAGAAAGCAAGTAGTCTCACATTAAGAAATGATTACGAGGGTTAACCACATTGATTTGAAGTGATCTGTTATAATGCTCCTTCCCTGGATTTGTCTGGAAACCACAGAATAATAATTGTATGACTTCCAACAGTAGCAGTCAAACAAAATCGTCTTCTGTGTCTGGATGCTAGGTTCTGTATACTAAAGTGTTGTCACACTGATCAACTGTGAAATGTAGTTACAAGTTGATAGTTCCTGGGTCAAAAGACACCATTCTGGTTTGGATGAGAGAGAATACCTATTTTAGATAGCTCATAACGTGTTTCTTGTGACGTTACAAAATTCAGTCAACGGAATCGATGTATGTTAGTTATGATCAAAATAGATTGATTCCTCTGTGTTTCTTGATTCCAACGCTGTTTAAACGTTACACTGTGTGTACAATGAATCACATACCTAGATGCGGTATTTTTTTTTGTTTCGACACTGGTTTAAACATTCCTATGTATAATAAAACATGTTCTCAACATTGGTCCACCATTAGTCTACTGTGCATAACGAATCAATAACCCAGGGACTGCTATACAACTTCTGACCAGGCCTAGTTTATGCTCCCGACCTGTTTTGAGTCAATGATATCCAGTTACAAATACCAATACTGAGATCAGAGGCGTAGCAAGAGCTGCCTCCCCAAATAATATTGTTATGAATTTGAGTAAAGCCACTAATATAGCTGAGCTGTCTACGTTCTTAATTAAGTACAAGTTGTTCGGGCTTGTAGGCCATAGTCCAGACAGGATATCTCCCGACGTTTCACCGGAAACTGCGTGCGGCATTTTCAAGGGTTCCGCTCCTTTCCTTGGTCAGCAGTCAGTGTCTGTTCATTCTCCTCAGCAATCGCAAAGTGCAGTGGAGCGTCTGTAAGTTGTTCGTGAACTCAACGTCGGAACATATCCTGTCTGGACCACGGCCTACAAGCCCTAAAAACTTGTACTTAATTATGAACGCCGGCCGTGAAAGCCTAAGCTGTTATATCTGTCTACATTTTGTATTTCAAAGGATTCGGCGAGAGTGATATACAATGGCCGTCGATCGATTCCAATTAGCTAGAGTTTGTCAACTAGTCACCTCATTGCCAGTTCATTCCGCCACTGTGTTGATAAACTGGCTAGAAATCATGGTGATTTAATCAGATTGATTTTATATCAATGCCAATTGCGTACATTAGAATTAAGATGAACATACTGAAGCAATCTTTCATCTTTATTCGAGTAGGGGATGTCGTGAGGGAAGCTCGGTGCATTGCCAACCCTTGTGGGACAAGGTTATAAGGTGATGGACACTCAAAGACGGATATTACTGCATCGCGAGGGAAGCTCGGTGCATTGCCAACCCTTGTGGGACAAGGTTATAAGGTGATGGACGCTCAAAAACGGATATTACTGCAGATATTAAAATGACAATGGGTATCACCTTTTCAAAAAATCACGGAAGTCATTTTGAAAATGACGAAAACGCCAAAATGTAATTAACTCAGCAACTTGCCACTTACACAGCTACATCATGAAATTCCACAGTTTTTTTAAATAAAATCACATGAAACTAATGCTCATTTAGCTGCTAATCAATCGTGGCAGGGTGTTCACCGAATAAATGACACGAGAGTTAAGTTGATGTTTAATATATTGGGCTGAGCTTGCCAGTGCAAGACCAATATACTTTGCCCGTGGAGTGGCACCATAAAAACGTTCTCGTTTCAACTCAAACTCCATTTGGTCATACCACCGCTGATCCAGATTACCCCACACAGGATGAGATAGAGAAATATCTTATGGACCGGGAGAGGAGTTTCTCTGATGTAAGAGAGCAAGTTGTCACAATTGGAAAAATGATAGCGATTATTGTCCGTGTTGAAACTTCATGTCTTGGCATCAAACACTAAATTTTGAATATTGTTTCTCGCAGTTTACTTTTAACCCACAATTACTCGCGCTATTAGATTGAATCTAACATTTTCAATGATTTCAAAATAAATATTATTTAAGATTGGACTTGATCGCTGTGCTTCCAGGGGTTTTTCCGTTAGTGTGTTTGTACGCATGGGGACTCAAACAACGGGTGAAGACGGCTTGGCCTTGACCGTTTTGGAGGACGGTAGGATGTCAATGTCCTCATTGTTAGTTGCAATTAAGTCACTGTCTTTGTTAGGGCAAATCTAAATGCATTACTAACCACATTAGTGTTTATTCCGTAAAGGAGTTGTGCTTTCTTTGTTTTATTTCTAATTCAGTGTATTGTGTTTAGTTTCTTGAATGTGATTCTGTGTGAAATAAAAGAACAATGGATAGAAATAATTGTATAATTTTTATTCGGTTGCAAGAATCTGAAGGGTGAGTGAATTCTGTTTTTAATATTTACTATGTTTTCCAATATATGCAATTTAAGCTGCATTTATCTCTTGAAGTATTGGTAATTGAGCGATATACCTTTACAATGAATCAGATTGTCGTCAAATATTATTTTTTGACGAAAACGCCCACTACATTTCAGAATAAATATTGTTTTTAAATTTCTTCTATATCCACGTCTCTAGACAAACAAACCCAGATAAGACAAGATGATGCGCATCTGACAGTTTAAATCCAAAGTTATCGGTTGGTTAATGGAATACTTTCCAAGCAAAGTTTACGGAAACTTTTATCCATAAACTGTAAATTATGAAACATTCAAGGACAATCGTTGATATACTGGATACAAAATTAACTGTGAGACAATATTACACGCCATAGGTAAATTGTGCAATAAGGATGTGAAATTCTATGGAAATCAAATTATTTCACAGATAATGGCTGTCAAAAGTGAGCCAATTTCAGGAGGTTCTCATTCCGGGTCTTCTTTAATCAAAGGCAGCATTTTATTAACGGATAAGGCATACTATTGTCATGATAAGTTAACTGTTTTAAGGGGCGTGAGAAATCCTTTTGCACAAATTACTCCCCGTGACTGCAATTTATAAGGAGCATGTAATTCTGCGCCAGACCACTGGTCGGGGCGACACACAGTGGTCCTTTTAGGGTATCTGGCCGCGCAAAATACCTTTGCATATAGAAATGGTCAATAGACCTTAAAATAACTGTTCAAAATTATGTAAAACAATTACCTTATTCTCATTTATAAGAATTTAAGTTCGACTGTCGCCCCGGAGGTCCAGGTTCGATTCCCGGCTCTGCCAAGAAATGTGAAGGCTGGTACGGGGTAAACTAAGCTTCCTGAGGCAAAACTGAGAAGAGGAGGGTTCGATTCCCATCACAACCATCCTGGAAGTGGTCCCGGAGGTCAGGATTCGATTCCCGGCTCTGCCAAGACATTTTACTTCTAGTGTGATAGCTGGTACGGGGTAAACTAAGCTTCCTGAGGCAAAACTGAGAAGAGGAGGGTTCGATTCCCACCCCAAACATCCTGGAAGTGGTTTTCCGTGGATTCCCCCACTTCTACTACAGGCAAATGCTGAGATGGTTCCTAACTTAGGGCCACGGCCGCCGTCTTCCCAATCCTATCTCAAATGAACAAATAGTAGTCTAGTACAGGCATCACAAGAACACAGGTCATCACACATACACACCCAAAATACATGGGACTATACGACCACGATGTCGCAGCCCCTAAAATAAGCAACCACAACAAGAATTGAGGTTAAACTTCTCTTATTAGCCTAATAATAATATAATAATAATATTTTGCAACTGGATTTGGATTTTCCTTAACGCCGCTAAATTGGCAGAAAATTCTGCATTTTTTGCAATAAGTTCAGTGATGTCTCTCCTTCCTCCTAAGCGTATACTCACTTGACCGGCTAACGCTAGCTCCTCCCTGCTGAGTTTTTGTATTAAAGGTCGCAATTTCCTTCTTTTCGAAAATTCACTCCACTCCACGAATGATTGAGAAGGACGACCCACATTACTTGTATTCCCTCTCCATGTTCCCTTCCAGGCTATTCTTATTTCGTGACAAACTTTCTTAAGATCCTGCGATTGGCAACCCACGTTTTCTTAACTGCGCGGAAAAATGAATAAGATTTTTTCTAACATTATTTTAACAGACTGCACAAGGGATTTCAGATCGCTATTTTCTATTAGATAGGTTCAAATCCTTTCGCTTTTCCACCTGCATGGCGCCAAGCATCGGAAAGATCGTTCCGCAAAAATCCTCCCGACAACACTAAAAGGAGAGCAAAAGCCAAAGTTGCAAAAAGTTGCAAATAATTTTTACACAGAAAACATAATAGGGTGTAGGCTAATGGAAAGAAATTCACCAATGGTTGACAATTGTGAATTTCCTGGTCTGAAAACCCATAAAAGAAGAATAATTTTATAACAAAAATTCACTATCTTCAAACGTTTATCACATAAACACAACGATTTCTATAACATTTTGCAAATTTCATAAAGAAATAATATATCATAGTCTGTCATATCCAATGGCAAACAATGAAGATAGCGGAACTAACAAGTCTTTACAAGCACAAGATTCAAACACAAATAATCAGATTTGCTTCCAGCTGTGGATGCGATAAGAATCGTCCCACTTCAGCGGTTTTTCACATTCCAGGGAGTGAACAAATAAGACATATAAGTACAGTTTTGAGGTCCTCTGACATTGCTGATACTAAAAATGCCATACAAGATGAAAATACAAGACATTTATTTTTTACATTTTGAGCGCCCAGATCGTTCAAAAGGACCACTGTGCCCTCATTGCCAGGCATCAGTAGACTTACAGTAGTCATTATTCAAGATGTTCAGGAGCGCTTGTTCTTCCGACTTACTGAACAAAAATCAATATTTAAGGTTACCTGAGAGGTGTAACCTAATGCTACATAGCCTAGACTATTCCTCTTGAATCTGGCTATGATATACAAAAAAAAAATCGAATCCGATTGGTAGTTCCTGAGATTAGCGCGTTTAAACACACAAACACACTCTTCAGCTTCATTATATTAGTATAGATAAAGAATGGTGCTTGTAGTTTTACGTGACCGTTTATCTCGATATTATAAACCATGGGGGCTCAACAACAGTGGTAGGTTTTAGTGTCTCTCCGTAAACAAGTGTTGGTAGCACTGGCTGTTGCGCTTAGCCTCCAGTACACAGTGTGTTTTTGAGGCCTGGCAAGACTGTAGTGCTACTGCGCTTAGCCTCCAGTACAATGTGTTGTTGAGGTCCGGCAACACTCTTTTGTTCCTGCGCTGAGCCTCCAGTACACTGTGTTGTTGACGTCTGGCAACACTGTTGTACTTCTGCGCTTAGCATCTAGTACTCAATGTGTTGAGGTCTGGCAACACTGTCGTGCTCCCGTGCGTCTCCCCTGTTGATCATTCGCTCTGATTCTTGTCTACTCATTCTCCTAAACAATCGCAAAGTGCAGTGGAGCGCTGTAAGTTGTTCGTGAGCTCAAGTTCTTTCCACTGACTTTTGCACAATTACATTGATAACATCTAGGTCACCTGCTCCTAATGGAGCAGACGTGGCCACATTCGTTTTACCTATTTCTTATCTTTTTACGAACTGTATGAAGTGATGGCACAGTCGTCCAGCTACTTGCCTACCACCTAGGAAGACTGGGTACTACTCGTAAATGTTGTTTCTTGGTCAACTGCACTTAATTATGTAGATGATAATGAAAAGTAGTTCTACAGCTTACTATTAATTTATAAGTATCTTACTAGAGGAAGAAACTGACCAAAATGGGGAAAATGAATGACAAGGGGAAGAAATGCCATCAACCCCCAAAGACTTAGGATAGAGGGGCTTGGAAGGAATTAAAGCCTTGGGCTTTCAAAGTGAAATGTTACGTCAATGGTTCGTATTCGACGCAAAATTGAGCTCCCATGGTTTATAATATCGAGATAAACGGTCACGTAAAACTACAAGCACCATTCTTTATCTGTTCTAATATAATGAAGCTGAAGAGTGTGTTTGTGTGTTTAAACGCGCTAATCTCAGGAACTACCAGTCGGATTCGAAAAATTATTTTTGTATATCATAGCCAGATTCAAGAGGAATAGTCTAGGCTATGTAGCATTAGGTTACACCTCTCAGGTAACCGTAACCTTAAATATTGATTTTTGTTCAGTAAGTCGGAAGAACAAGCGCTCCTGAACATCTTCAATAATAACTACTGTATGTCTACTGATGCCTGGCAATGCGGGCTGCATCACGTCGCCCCGACCAGTGGTCTGGTGCAGAATTGCATGCTCCTTATAAATTGCAGTCACGGGGAGTAATTTGTGCAAAAGGATTTCCCACGCCCCTTAAAACAGTTAACTTATCATGACAATAGCATGCCTCTGTATAAGGGCGATGGTGTTGGTGCGGTATATTGAGGTTATCAGCTGCAATAAGCGTTGGTGCTTTCCGATCCTTATCCTTGAGCGCTCCAGTTCTGTAGTAGTATTCATTATCATCCATAAAACAAATACATCCACTGGGTCGAAGATGGGCAATTCAGTACTGCTAGTACTCATCGTGGACTGCCTGGCATTTGCCGATGACCTGGCACTTTTATCTGATTCAACAGAAACATCAGTGAAACAACTCAATATTCTCGGACAAGAAGCAGCGAAGATAGGACACCAAAATGAAGCACTATCAAACGGTCATCCGCCCTGAAGCATTATATGCCTCTGAATGCCTCATATTAAACAGGAAAGGACTCAGGACAAACTAGAAATCCAAGAGAGGAAGATAATGAGGAAGATATTGGGACCAATCAAAGAAGGGAGTAAATATATTAGACGACCCAACCAGGAGCTCTATAGTTACTCTGAAAAAATTACAGACGTGGCCAGGAAGAGACGTCTAACATTTTATGGACACGTCTCCAGGATGCATCCATCCAAGCTGACCAACCAGCTACTCACATACTGGCAAAGAAGGAAGACCAAGCCACCATGGCTGATAGAAGTGCACAAAGATCTGCTGGAACTGGGAGTTACGAAAAAGGACATAAAAGATCGAACGTCTCTCAGGAGTAAATTAAAGCAAATAAAGTTCCAGGAAAACCCCCCAAGGAAGAAGACAGGTGCCTTCTGGAAAAAGGAGAGAAAGGAACAACACATCCATAGGATGCGTGACTACTGGGCAAACATCAAGGCCCACTCCAAGCAAAATAGTTGAATATCGTGGTCCGTAGTTGGCCTATACGGAACAAGAAGAATAAGAATTAGCAAGGGCATAGGCCTCGCTGTTCTTCCGCTTAGAACAATAACTAACTAAGAGTTATATTATCAACCCTGGAAAAATGAGAGCTGAGGAACTTGGAGTTAAACAGGGCCATGAAAGGCAGAAAGGAAACTAAAAGAGGGAAGGTCCATCCCAGAATAAAGAGAAGCGGATTCAGCTCACGCGACACTCGAGATCGTGTTCGGCTCCACTCAACCGGCCAAATGTAATATCCAATGAAGAACTATGGAATCTTACACACGAGAAGACCGTGGATTTAAAGTTTAAAAAATCACAGTCAGTCTGAAAGTCTAGACGTTATATCATTTCAAATAACGCATGCTACAAATGCTACACATGTTAGAACGGCTCAGGAGGGCTCTTTCAACAGACTCCTTTACCCATTAACTTAGGCTTCCCGCGCGGGCACCTCTTTAAGGGTCACCCTGTATTTGAGTCTGACATCTTTTACAACTCTTTAAGGGTCACCCATTATTTGAATCTGATATCATGCAAACCTCTTTAAGGGCCACCCTGTATTTGAATTGAATCTAACATACTGTACACCTCGTTAAGTGTCACCCTGTATTCGTGTGTGACATCTTGTATACCTCTTTAGGAGTCACCCTGTATTCTTTTCGCTTCGCTCGAACTGCAAATGCCTGAGGCTCGTGAACTGTAAAGCTTCTCTTGTTCCTACGCTTAACCAGAAGCCTAACCGGTCTTGACCCAACTCGGTGTCTGACTTTCCATCCTGCTGTAAATTATTCTAGTGTGGATCTTTGAAGAATGAGTGATCAAGCTGATTGTACGGTATCCTTCACAACTCTCAGCTCCTACTTTCTCCGGTAGACTATTGGGATGATAACATTCTTCTTGAAATCGAGGGTACGGTACCTCCAGTGCCGGATTAAGGTAAAATGAGGCCCAAGTTCCTCAGATTTTTGGGGCCCCTTTATTTTTTTCAAATATTTTTTAATTTTTTAGCGCCTGTATATTTAATAAAGTATATATAAGAGTTATTTTCTCAAGATGAATAATACGCTTTTTATTAAATCATATATACATATATACATACTTTTCAATTGAAACGTTCATCGTTATTTGAAAATATTTCAGATGATTTGATGATCAATTTAACAAATCATTCTATTTTTACTTCTGTAAAATGTAATTTTTTTTAATGAATCTTCTACAATGTCATCAACATCAATTTCCAGCAGAACATCTGACTCGATATACATTAAACTTAGGATGTCTAATCGTTCTTGTGACATGATACTTCTTTGCGCACTTTTGATCCGTTTCAATTTTGGAAACTAGCGCTCCGCAGAACAATTCGTTATCATGAGCGTCAGGAAAATGTGAAAAGCAATTTCAACGTTCGGAAAAACAGACTCAAGCTTGTCTCGAATAAGAATTTCGTCAAGTTCAGAATGAGTGAACTCAGTTTTTAAAGGACATTGAAATTTAATATAACGCTGAAATTGTCTCAGTTCTGGATTAATTTTTTAAAATTTTCGGAATAAAATTTTGGGGGCCCCAGATAATTGGGGGCCTGGGCCTGAGCTTAGTCGGGCCTAATGGGTAATCCAGCACTGGGTACCTCACCTGTCTCATACATTCTACACACCAAGTGAAATAACCTGATCAGACCGTCATCGCCTATGCAGCCTAGCAACTCAATCGGTAAATCATCTATGCCTGGTGCTGTGGTCCTGCTTAAGACTTCCAATGCTCTGTCAAAATCTGATCTCAATATTAAATCTGCTTCCACATCCTCATCAATTTCCTCTTCCCTTTCCATTACATGATTCTCAATCTCCTTTCCCTCATACAAACACTCTATGTTTTCAAGATGGCGAGCTTAGTGAATGGTCAAGAGCGATGTGCGGAAAGTGAATCGAAAATTCATAGTTTATTGTGCAGGAAGTGTAAGAAAATCTACCCGAATGGTGTCATTTGCGGGAACTGTGACCTTCGAGTAAAGAATACGGGGCATATGATCGTCTGCTAGGGTTGTCGAAGTGAATAATTTGGAACCATGGTGGAAATATATGATCCAGATGTTATTATCGGGACTGAGTCATGGTTCGCTGCTAATGTTGTGGATGAAGAGGTATTTCCTATGGGGTATAGGGTATACAGGAGGGACAGGGGAAGCACGGAAGGTGGGGTATTTATACTAGTTAAGGATGTATTTAGGAGTCGCCTAGTTTTTACAGATGAGGAAAATGAGATTCTGGGGTTAGGGTTGGTTTTAAAGATATGGTAGACATTTTGGGTGTATATAGAACAGGAAGGGGGAAAAGGAATGTAAATTTAGGAACAACTTTAATAAATTATGCTATAGAGGCCCACAGGGCAGGAAGAAATATAATTCTAGGGGGTGATTTTAATATGCCAGGAGTGGACTGGGAGGGTAGGGCTGACTCTCAAGAACATTACCAATTGCTGGCCAACAAAATCATATGGGAGGGGGGCTTTGTTCAAGTTATCGAGGGATGCACTAGGGGGAACAGCTTATTGGATGTGTTTTTGATAAAAACCTGAGGATATTTGGGTCAAATCAGAGATCACTGAAGGGATATGTGACCACAAGGCTGTTGTATTAGAGGTAAAGTTAAGCATTGAGAGGCAGGTTAAGAGGGAGACAAGATTGGTAAAACAGTATTACAAAGCTAATAAAGAAAAGTTTGGGAGTTACCTAGCTGAAATTTTCAATCAGTAATTAAATAGGTTAAGGAGGGAACTGGACAGGGCTAAGATAGTAGCTAAGAAACGTTTTATGGGTAGGCTAGTTGGCGGGGGGATGACTTTCATGGAACGGTGGAGGAATATGTTTGTCTATTTCAGGAGAGTAAGAGGAGTTCAAGGCCGAGTACCTGATATCGAGGGGGAAGATGAAACGTTGCTGGTGGAAGATGGGGAGAAGGCTAAGGCATTTAATAAGGCATATGGTAAGGTGGTAGGAATTACAGGGGAGGGAAATGTAGATCAGATCCCCTAAAGAGGTGCACAATATGTCAGAAAAGATTACAGGGTGACTCCTAAAGAGGTGTACAAGATGTCAGACAAGAATACAGGGTGACTCCTAAAGAGGTGTTCAGGATGTCAGAGCAAATTACAGGGTGACACTTAACAAGGTGTACAGTATGTTAGATTCAATTCAAATACAGGGTGACACACACATACATACATGGTTTATTTGCAAATGTGGACACTGTCCATGGTGGCAAATTACAATAATTACACAAAACAATTCACAACCACAAAAAATTTAGAAAATTAGGACTAATTAGAAAATAAGTAATAGTTGCTAAGAGAAGAAACCGGTAATCGTAAAAATAATCATTCTAATAACAGAAATAAACATAAAATACTAAACATTTACACTTTCCTTCATTGCTTCAACTTATGCACCGTTCATCACTGCCTCTTAATCTGGTGCTTTTTCACCAACTCCTTAAATTTACCAACATCAGAAGGCAAAGGGCTGAAAATGCCCCCTGGCAAACTGTTCCATTCTATTTCCCCCCTCCCAATGAACGAATATTTGCCCCAGTTACTTTTCCACTGACTTAATTTCAATTTACAACAATGACTGTATCTGCCCATATATGAACTTTCCTTTCCCAATCTCTCATGAATATCTTCCCATGCAATTTCCCCCTTATAAGCTAAGAAAATACCCCCTAGTCTTGCTCTAGAACGTCTATCAGCCAGACTTTCCCATCCCAAATCCTGTATCATCCTACTCACACTACTCGTCGATCTGTGGTCCTCCATTACATACCTTGCGGCCTTCCTTTGCACTCCTTCCAATTCCTTTATTAAATACATTTGGTATGGATCCCACACTCCCCCAGCATATTCCAGCAGAGGACGGACTAGGGACATGTATGCCCTTTCCCTAATCTCTCTGCCAGCGCCTTTAAAGACTCGCATAACCATATGTAGTGACTTGTATGCTTTCTTTACTATTTCCCTTATGTGCTTACCCCAGTGAAAATTCCCACCCCCCACAGTTACACCTAAATACCTACATTCGTCCCCAAATACAACTTTATTTTCCCCCACTGAATATTCAAAAACAATATGATTCCTTTTGTTAACAAATCTCACTGCCTGACATTTCTTTGAATTTATCATCATATCACTTTTATCCGCCCAGCTTTGTATGTCCGTCAAGTCCCTCTGCAATATGCCGCAGTCATCCGGGTGATCTATCCTCCTGTATACTACTATATCATCAGCAAATAATCTTATCTGGGATGATATTTTAACTCCTATGTCGTTTATGTAAATGAGAAATAGTAAAGGACCCAATTTACTCCCCTGAGGTACCCCCCTCCCCACCCTAGACTGTTCTGACACTGAACCACCAACCCTTACCCTCTGACTTCTCCCCTCCAAAAATGATCTCACCCATTGAACTACTCTCCTGTCCAATCCTATAGCCTCCATTTTCCTTAACAGAATACCATGATTGACCCTATCAAAAGCCTTTGATAGGTCAACTGCAATGCAGTCAACTTGACCTCTGTTATCCAAGGCCTCACTGATATCCTGCTGAAAGCCTGCTAGCTGCGATTCACACGAAAATCCCTTTCTGAAACCATGCTGTTTATTTCCCAACCACCTACTACTCCCTAAGCATTCCCTTATGTATTCATTCATAATTCCCTCAAAAATTTTGCATATAATACATGTTAGACTGACAGGTCTGTAGCTATCACTATCCCCCCTTCCCCCTCTCCCTTTATATACCGGAACTACCAGAGCCTGTTTCCAGTCCTCAGGCACTACCCCATTATTTAGACAAAAGTCAAACAGAAATCTTAAATAAGGCACAATGTTCCATCCCATAACCTTTAACAATTCCCCATTTATCCCATCTACCCCGGCTGATTTTCTTGACCCTAATCCCCGTATTGCATTATAGATATCCTTATTTACATAGCTTAATTTCTTACCCTCCTCAATACCCTGCTCTCCTCCCTGATCCACATTTCCCTCCCCTGTAATTCCTACCACCTTACCATATACCTTATTAAATGCCTCAGCCTTCTGCCCATCTTCCACCAGCAGCGTTCCATCTTCTCCCTCGATATCAGGTATGCGGCCTTGAACCCCTCTTACTCTCCTGAAATAGACATACATATTCCTCCACCGTTCCTTGAAAGTCGTCCCCCCGCCAACTAGCCTACCCATAAAATGTTTCTTTGCTACTATCTTAGCCCTAACCAGTTCCCTCCTCAACCTATTTAATTCTATTCGGTGGCCTATCCCCTTCCTAATCTTATTGCTTTCTAATCTACATTTCTTCTTTAATCTTCTTACCTCCTTATTGTAATAAAGTGGATCAGTAGTCGCCCCTACTTTTTTAAATGGCACATGTAATTTTTCACAATCCAGAATTATTGTTTTCAAACCAGCCCACAGTCTATCTACATCTAGTCCCCTCTCTATCCACTGATTGAAATTTCCAGCTAAGTAACTACCAATCATTTCCTTATTAGCTTTGTAGTACTGTTTCACCAATCTTGTCTCCCTCTTGACCTGCCTCTCAATGCTCAACTTTACCTCTACTAAAACAGCCTTGTGGTCACATATCCCTTCAATTATCTCTGATTTGACCCAAATATCCTCAGGCTTTATCAAAAACACATCCAATAAGCTGTTCCCCCTAGTGCATCCCTCAATAACTTGAACAAAGCCCCCCTCCCATATGATTTTGTTGGCCAGCGATTGGTAATGTTCTTGAGAGTCAGCCCTACCCTCCCAGTCCACTCCTGGCATATTAAAATCACCCCCTACAATTATATTTCTTCCTGCCCTGTCAGCCTCCATAGCATAATTTACTAAAGTTGTTCCTAAATTGACATCCCTTTCCCCCCTTCCTGTTCTATATACACCCAAAATGTCTACCATATCTTTAAAACCAACCCTAACCCCCAGAATCTCATTTTCCTCATCCGTAAAAACTAGGCGACTCCTAAATATATCCTTAACTAATATAAAAACCCCACCCCCCGTGCTTCCCCTATCCCTCCTGTATATCCTATAACCCATAGGAAATACCTCTCCTTCGACAACATTATCCACTAGCCATGACTCAACCCCGATTATAACATCTGGATCATATATTTCCACCATGGTTCCAAATGTTATGCCTTTTCTGACTACACTACGACAGTTTACCAGAAGGCATCTCAATCCTCCTTCATATTCTTCACAAAAATGAGATTGCTCACCTCTTACATACCTAATCTGTTTTTTTGCAAGCTCTTTACTATTCGTTCAAAGAGTTGCCCTAATTTTACAGAGCCCCTTCTATTTAAATGTAGGCCATCCCACCCCAAGTCACAGTCTTTAACCCATACCCCTGAATTAACAAATATCGCCCCCTCTTCTCCACACACCCAGTCAAGTACCCCATTCACTCCATCAATATATCGTGGATCTACATCCCTTCTATGCAGTATGCCGCTTACAATAATGGACGTTTCAGGATATTTCCTCCTACATGTCCTGATCAAATTTGTCATGTCATTTCCAATTGTGTCTGGCGTACCACTGCTTCTAACATCGTTTGTGCCTACATGAATGACCATCGATGCTACATTACGTTCTCCGTCCATGGATTCCACTTGCTTTCTGAGCTGCCCCGTACGTATTCCAGGGAAACAAATTACGTCGGCTTTTTCTACTCGAAGCCGTCTGATTATCGAGTCTCCAACAATGATCGATACAGGTCCCTCTTCTGTTCGCCCGCAATGGTCGTTTGATACAGCCGCATCACCAGCTTCATGAACCTTCTTCGACCGCCTGCTCAGTCAGATGGTTAACGCCCCTGTCCACAGGAACATGAACTACACTCTCCGGCGCTTGTAGCCGTTCACCTATTTTGTTGGACCCTTCCTGAAAGCACCCATCAGATTAAAGAGGTTTGCGAGATATTAGATTCAAATAATGTGTGACTCTTAAAGTGTTGTAAAAGTTTTCAGACTCAATTACAGGGTGACCCTTAAAGAGGTGCCCGCACGGGAAGCCTAAGTTAATGGGTAATGGAGTCTGTTGAAAGAGTCCTGGGGCTTCGAGCGAAGCGAGAAGCCCTCTGATCCTCTCTAACATGTGTAGAATTTGTCATTTGAAATGATATAACGTCTAGTCTTTCAGACTGACTGTAATTTTTTTTTATGAGATGTCTTTTTCTGCTCTAACAGATCCTCCAGTGGTACCAGGGAATACAATAATACCCCTAACCACTGAAAAGTCAGTAAACCACTATTAACTGCATGTGATAGGGATGTTCCTGATCCAGCTTCACAGCATAATGATGAAGTGGAAGTTGAGTCTGATCATCAAGATAATCCATCACAGCACAATGAGGAAGCCCGTCTCTACCCCCAGCGAGAAAGAAGACCAAGACAATATCCTGATTACATTCTGCATTACACTCATTGCTCTGATCGAAATGAACCATGTACAGTAAGTGAAGCCTCGTCATCACCTTACTTTAAGGAATGGTATAAAGCCATGAAGTGCGAAATGGATTCCATGATGGAAGAAAAGGCATGGGTTTTAGTTGCTAAGCCGTAAGGTAAAAACATTGTACAGAATAAGTGCGTGTGTTAAGATACCATAAGCGTAATACAAATGGTGATGTTGTAAAATATAAAGCAAGGTTGGTTGCAAAGGGCTTTACACAGCAATTTGGCATTGACTTTGTTGAGACATTCTCATCAGTTGTGCGGCATGGCACACTCAGAATGTTGTTTGCTTTAATGGTTGAATTAAATTTACAGATTGATCATCTTGACATTGAGACTGCTTTTCTCAACGGTGAGTTACAGGAGGTAATATTTATGTGTCTGCCAGAGGGCTTCCAGGTGAAGGGAAAGGAAGACCAGGTTTGTTTGCTCAAAAAGGCCATTTATGGACTAAAGCAGGCTGCACATACGTGGCACAGAAAGGCTCGTACTGTTCTGTCTGCTTCGGGCTACACAAACAGTCATAATGAGGCATGTGTTTACAGAAAGAGTATCGGCAATACTATAATTCTTGTTGCTCTGTACGTTGATGATTTCTTTGTGTTCCACAATAATCCACAGGAAGGTAGTAAACTAAAAGATGTCTTGAAACAAAATGTCATGATGAAAGATCTTGGACCTGCTGCTCAGGTTCTTGGCATGAAAATAGAAAGGGACACGGATAACAATATACTCAAAATTTCTCAGACACAGTTCATAAAGGATCTGCTCAATAAGTTAGAGATGACTGATGTTAATCCCATTGGTACTCCTATGGAAGTTAATATGTAATTGTCTAAAGCCAAAAATGTGGACGATAAACCTTATCAGCAGCTGATAGGTTCACTTATGTACTTGAATGTATGTACTAGACCAAATATTGCCTATGCATTGTCATATTTAGGTCAGTTTAATTCTTGCCACAGTGAGGAGCATTGGCTTGCAGCCAAAGGGTACTTCTGTATCTCGAAGGTACGATAAACCAATTGCTCATTTTTGAGAGCACTGGTTTATATTTGGTAGGGTTTGCAGATGCCAGTTTTACCACAGATAGTGATAGCAAGTCCTATACTGGTTATCTTTTCAAGCTTGCTAATGCTGCCGTATCATGGGAAGCTCGTAAGCAGAGCTCAGCTGCTACCTCATCGACAGCTGCCATATCATGGGAAGCTCATAAGCAGAGCTCAGTTGCTACCTCATCGACAGCTGCCGTATCATGGGAAGCTCGCAAGCAGAGCTCAGTTGCTACCTCATCGACAGCTGCCATATCATGGGAAGCTCGCAAGCAGACCTCAGTTGCTACCTCATCGACAGAGGCTGATTATGTAGCTTTGTCAGAGGCTGCGAAGGAAGCAGTTTATCTTAAGAGTCTGATGTTTGATTTGATTGGTTCTATTCAAGTTCCAATAAAAATTGAATTTGTTAAAGGTGAATGTGATATGCAGTGTGCGTTGATGAATTGTAATCAAGAAATTGATTTGTATAACGACAGTCAAAGTGCACAGAAAATTGCAAAAAATCCTGTTTTTCATAGGCGCACTAAACACATCAACACCAAACTTTTCTTCAACAAAAGTCTGCATTTCACAACAACCAGATTGTGGTCAGAGTTCATGACAGCACCGGAATATGTTTTGCAATCCAAAATCTGGTTTCTAAATCTTTGCTCGACCATAATGAAGTCGATTTGGTAACGCCCTGTATCTCCTGGTCTCATCCATATGTGGGCTACATTCTTCTATTGTGGTTACTGAATAAGGTGTTAGCTATGACCAACTCATGCTCGGTACAGAATTCCATCAGTCCGCTTCCTCGATCTTTCCTTTCACCCAATCCGAATTCTCCTACTATCTTCCCTTCTCTTCCTTTTCCTACCACAGCATTTCAATCTACCATAACGTTAAAATTTTCATCACCCTTGATATACCGGTACTTCAGAATTTCATCCATTTCTTCATAGACCTTTTCAACATCTTCATCATCAGCTTGACTGGTAGGCATGTAGACTTGTACCACTGTGGTGCACGTAGGTTTTTGTATTGATTTTAGCTACAATAATCCGTTCACTATATTGCTCATAATATTCCACCCGCTGTCCAAGTTTCCTAGTCAATATGAGACCTACCCCTGCTTGGCCATTGTTTGATTTAGTGCTAATGACCCTAAAGTCTCCTGACCAAAAGTCCTGTTCTTCCTGCCAGCGCATTCCACTATTCCCAACCAAATCCAACCTCAAGCTATCCATTTCCCTTTCTAACTTTTCTAACCTTCCACTGCTTATCAGACTTCTAACATTCCACGCTCCGATCGGTAGAATATCAGATTCCCTCTTTTTCACTTCTGTGATGTTAACCCCCTCTCGGGTAGTTCCCACCCAGAGATCCAAACAGGGGCTAGTTACCCCCTAGTTTACCTCTGGATTGGAATTTTACAAGAGAGGAGTCCATCATCTCATGTAGCCTAATTTTGCATAGAGAGGTGCATATCCTCGGGAAAAGCATAGCGGCTGTAGTTTCCTGTTGCTTTCAGCAGTGCAGCAGAATGCAGTGTAGCCAATAGTTGGCTAGAAACTAGGATGGCTAGCATATACCTGACAATGTTCATGTCATGGTTAGTCAAAAACGACATAAATACCGGTACCTAAAGTTGAGAGCATTCAAATGACTTTTCAGAACAAATCATCAGTTTGAGCCAGTTCAAGTGGGATGAACATTGGTGTCCTGCAAGTTAATGATGTCATAGTTGGTACCAATGGAATAGTTATCAGTAGCCTAGTAATTTTCAGGAAATGAATAGGCCTATTCCTAAATCAATCGAACTATAAACGTGAAGACACCAGTTGGAATTTAACACAAGATATTACGGTAATCAGTCAGCCACAGTAAGTAATGGTAACCGCTCGGAATTTGGTTGTAGCTGGAATATTTCAGAGTTAATCTAAATTCTGACAGGGTACAGTGGTTTCATCGTATGAGTTCACTGGAAGTTTGCACTAACCCAGTCAATATTAGCCTACATCTTGAAATATGAATAGCTAGTTGTGTGACTCGTGTATTGCTGCAAACCCATGATATCCAGGAATATTGTGGTTGTTTTAAGCCATAATAACTTGTGTGTAGCGGTAGGCCTACGGTATCTAGGTTGTCTGTAAAGGTACCATATGCATTTGTAGGGGAGACAAGGATTGGAAAGGAGGTAGCCATGGCCTTAATTTAGGAACCAACGTTTTACTGGATCCTTCCAATATCTCAGGTTCCGGTAGTATAAATTATTTTCGAAAATTAAACTAAATAACAAGTCTATGTTGGAGAGGAAATGTTCTCTAGGAACATGACAAACCGTAGGTATTTATAACATGTTTACAGCGGTTTATTTATTTATTAATCGTATGGCTTTTAGTGCCGGGAGTGTCCGGGGACATGTTCGGTTCTACTGAGTATGTAGCTGCTTCCAGCGGACACCCATATTAGGGTGAGCTACAAGTTCCGTTTACAGGGGTAATAAATGCTCAATACCATGGAAGAAGAAGAAGTATTATTCTTCCATGTCAGTACCCTGGGCAGATCAGCTAACTGTCGAGGATGCAGCCTTATGACGACAATATACAAGAAACTCCCATGTTAGTTACCGATACCGTACAAAGTCTAGGGAGACGATCATGTTTCTGGTTCAATCTGTGTGTCATGTAACACAAATAGGAAGTTGTATTTTGTGATTTCAGAATGTTTGAATGCAAGTAATGCCAATGTGTGATAGTGCAGTAACTTAATTGAAGTTCACTTTCACTTGGCCTAATTAAACGTGTTGATAGCTTAGTAATGTACTTTATCTTTTGAGAATGTTATATTTTCTCCGCCTGCCCCCAAATCAGGTTAGTGTGTACATAAGCCAAGAGAAGCCAAATATAGGATGCTTTGTATCATTCCTCAAGCAGGCACCATTAATTAGCCTAGTATTTATATCTAGTCAACCGCAAGGATATTCGCAAGTTGAGTCTCATGTTCGTGTTAGTTTTACTGTTGTTGACAAACATAAGCTCCACTAAATAACCTACACGTATAAGTGTAGGTTATTTAATGGAATTTAAATTCAATACGGACCATTATCGACAAAAGCAAACATAAGCTCTCTTTATCACTGTGCACCTCGGGGAATCTATTCGGATTACGAGTAGGCTATTAACAATTCATTCGGACGTCAGAAGTTACTTCATTTGGTTTAATAAATATGAGACTGATTTGGCGTACTGGGGTAATTATGGTCTTTGACTAATTATTAAGTGCTATTTCTGTGTGCTAGTTACCTGAACACAATGGAAGAAAAACCGTTCGTCAAGCCTGAGCCAGAATGTTTTGTCATATTCAGATGAAATCCCTAACATAGTAAGTTGCTTTTTAAATGGCTATCGGCTGCCTGTTTACCATCTCTTGACGAATGCAGTACATTTGTATTTGTCTGTTGGCCCAGGCTAGAGGATCACCGATGTCTCAGTCTCACTCATGGCTGTGATTATATTGGAAGCTACTGAGGTATGGGCGGTGCTGAGTTGGCTAATGGACTCAGGGCACAGCTAGTGTCTATGGATGTCGTGAAAGGTTCTGCTCATAGGGTTAGTACAGCTGTACTGACTCACTGAGGAAAGCAATGCAAACTACCTCGCCTTGCCTAGTATGCCTCGTTATAGTGCTTCCTGGGTTTTGCGGGTTTCTACCACATAACCTATGGTGGTGCTTTTTGAGGATCCAACAAGCCTCCAGGCAGACAACATTGCTATCATAGTGATGTGCATGACAAGCAGGCTTTAGTGACTTAATAAGGTAACTGTACCGGTTTTCGTCCCTGATCCAGTCTTCGTCACTCTCGTATATAAGTACAAAAAATAAGCATGTCAACGGGTCTTCCTCAATGCACGAAGTCTTACGAGATGCGTCATACCTTCCTTGCCGATAAGGAGCGACTTTGCAAAATCATGCGTGCGATGTAATAGGTGATTCCCTGCGTCAAACATCTCTCGTGAGCTGAGCTGTCTTGACGCGCCATTTGCTTCTCGCATGTGCTAAGCACGCGCGCGTGTTAATTATGTCAATTTAACGACAATTAATTATGTGCATGCGTGTTATGTTCCGACATTTTAAAACGTTACAAGTGCGTGATATAGTTGGTAAGTGTTTCTGTAACATATGTGATTTGTTATTTCGTGCTCACGTGCCTAGTTTTGTTAGAAATGCCGGTGACGAGCACTGGATTTTAAAAAAATGCACTTTACCAATGCTCGTCATTTGTGACGAAAACTGGCACATTGTCATTTCTCCTTGCAAGACCAAACTAACAGCGGCAATATACTTATAATGTAGCTCTAAAGCACCCTGTATTAATTAAATTATCATTTGATCATCGTGTCCAGTAGTCGTCATAGCTGACGAACTTTAGAGCAGATTGTGACGAACACTAGTGCACGATAATGTTAATGTTGGTGTTAACATTTCGCAACCAATAAACATTTACAGGGTATTGTTATTATTATGTAGGTCTCTCTTCTTGACGGCCGCACCTCACTAGGCCTAGTTTTTTTTGGCTAGGCGTGCTACAGAGGATTTTTTTAAATTTTTATTGAGATGATAAATAATATATTATTCTAAGACTAAATCTTTGCTTTCAGGCAATATGTTAGATAGTTATTGTTGTTTTAAGGGACGGAACTACGAGGTCATCTGCCCCAGGCAATATGTCGAAACGCACACTTCTGAATTATGATATTGAGCAAATGGAAGCTGCTATTAAGGCCGTTGTGGAGGACGGCATGAGTATTAAAAAGGCCGCGGAGAGGAATGGTGTTCCGAGAAACACCCTCTCTGACAAAATTAAAGGAAAATCTCTTAGAGAGAGGAAAATGGGGCTAAGTTCCATTTTAACAAAGGAAGCTGAGGCTATGCTAGTTCAATGGGTAATCTCACTACGAAAAGCGGGGTCCCGGTAACAAAGGACTATTTGCAAAAGCGTCCAGTGCCTTACACAAGAATTGAAGAGGGACTTTCCTTTCAAAGATGGCCGCCAGGAAGGAAATGGCGTGAATCTTTCATAAAAAGAAATCCAGGTCTATCTTTTACGAACCCCTCAAAATTTGACAGTAAGCTGTGCTGCAATTACAGAACATCAAAATAAAACCTGGGTTTCAGAAGTCTACAGCTATTCAGTGGAAAACGGCTTCCAGTCTATTTTGTCAGACCCTCGGCGACTGTTCAACGCTGACGAGACGGTTTTCTTTCTCAATCCGAAAGGTAACAAAGTGCTGGCAAACAGGGGTTACAAGACAATATATCAGCAAGTGAATTCGGATGAGAAAGAATGCTTCACGGTACTTCTAACAGGCAATGCCCATGGCGATATTTCTCCTTCCCTTGTAGTGTTCAAGTATGAACGTCTGCCGCAAGACATCATTATTGCCTCAATGACAGCACACTGGGGCATTGGCAAATCGCTAAACGGGTGAATGACGGGGGGGAAGTGTTTTACGAATTTCTCAGTAACATATTTCATCCTGGGTTGGTTGAGAAGGAGATTCCTCTCCCTGACATTATTCATAGACTGGCACTTCTCACACTTGACCATACATACTAGTAAATTTTGTGAGGATCATGGAATTGTTTTGGTCGCTTTACTACCTAATGTCACACACGTACTTCAACCCACGGATGTAGGGGTTTTTAAGCTACTAAAGACTGCCTGGAAGAAAAATGTACATGAGTGGCGAATTCAGAGGGTTTCTATGGCAACAATGGGTGTTAGGCCTCGGCGAATGGTCATTTTCCGGGCTGTTATGCCTTGTTCTCACTTGTTTAGAGCAGAATTACGATATTTTCGTGCTCGTATGTCTTCTACCCACCAATCCCGCTTCCCGTTGCCGTCTTCTTTTTTAATATTCCATTTTTATTAAAAAACATAATTACTGGTACTGTTTTATTCGTAAATGTTAGCCTCCAAGTCGATAAATCGGTGTATTATGCAACAATTGACAAAAATGCATTATAAACAGCAGACAAGGAAAATGAACAATGTGACGGCAATTGGTGCAAACGGGTGACGAATATAGGAAAAATCCAAATACATCGTGCCAAACACTGGCGCAAAAACACACTTTTTAAAAAAATACGTCATTTTTTCCTAAAACGAATATCTTTGATATTTGGTCTTTCCTAGTGTTTGAGTAGAGTTTGAGGTTAGGAACAGTGCTTTTTTTGATTAAATTTACCAAAATGTGTACGATGTATATGATTTCTTTTCTAAATCTCCCTTAACATGACGACCATTGGTGCATTTACCTTACTCTATAGTAAATGGTAGGCTCATCAGGATCTGTTAACGTTTACTGTCTATGTTACGGTAGCAGTGAATGAAGGTAGAACGCGCGATAAAATTCTCTTCAACACATGAATTAGCCAAAATACCTTATGAAACGTTGGGAAATAAATCAGGGAGCGATGTTTTAGTCGATATTCCCTCCTCCGATGTCTGTGACCCACCCAGCCATCCCAAATAGGTACTCGACTTATATAGCGAAAATTACAGCTGTTAGCGCCATTGTTCCCATCGATCGTTATCTAAACAGTAACATGACATTACTGCCAACCTCGCACTTACGGTACTATGAAAATAAGAAAAAGAAGTGCCCAATTCAGTCGCTAGGGCGCATCATTCGTGCGCACCACTCAGTTCATAGATAGTGCGCCCAATTGAATTGTTTATTGATCATGGATTGTGGAAATTGCCTCCCAAAGGCCACACCTATCCCCGACCTTCTAACCTTTGTTTTGTTCAATCCAATGGTTTTTGACAATAGTTACAGCCTATCGCACCCAGATCAATGAGTTTTGACAATGGTTACAGCCTAACACGTCCCAATGAATATTTTTTTTTATCAACAGTGATTTTGTATCTCACATGTTGGCAACAATGTGTGCTCCACGGTGCGTGCCGCTAGAGTGCACCTTGTTGACAGTTGAACGACATGAAAATGCTGTCGAAACATGGCGCCAGTTTTTTAGAATAGCAAGAAGTAAAACACATATTTACGAATTTAAGCACATATATGAGGTTCAGTAGTGACCAAGGTTCGTTATTTCAATACGTAATATCGCCCAGAAGATGAAACGAGGACACAAGGTATGTAAAAGCCACATTCAAGTCTGCTGCAAGTGTATAATCCGCGTTCCACTTACATTCACAATTAATATATTTCACATTGCGTCTTACTTGTATAATAATACTTCCTAGGAGTCAAATGAACAGTTGCCTTCCAAGCAACTGCAGGATGAGGCTGGTGATGTGTTTGAAGAGAAAAGGACAGCTACTAAGCAGGAACATGAAATACAGGTGATTATAGGTTTGGCATCACCTCTCTTATAATAATACGAATGACTGATAGATTAAATGTTATTTGTAAGTTTCAATTACTCAGTGCTGTTTTCTATAAGAAGACCAAAAGGCCTACCCACAATGCACAGTAAGGAGTTGAAGTCAGACTCTCGCTATCTTATGGCGTCATGCACAATGTGTAGTTGTCTGTCGGTGGTTGATAGTTGAGAATCGGCAGCGTGTAGTTGGCCGTTGCCAATTTTTTCATTAACTGCCAATTGCATATTTAAGAGCCAATCAGAAAAGATCACAAGCTGACTTCACTTTGTCGTTTTCCCGCTTGTCATCGGCTGTGTAGTTGACTAGTTTTATTCACGGTATATTCTTCTCGTAAGTTCGTTGTTATATTATATATTAACCCTCTTAGTGCCAGAGTCGCTGTGAGCGATCCTCATAAAATGAACGAAACTTGCCAGCGTCGCTCTGAGAGACGCTTCGTTTTTGTATACTTAGAGGGGCTTATAGACCGAAAATGGCGTCTAAACTTGACGTGACCATTAAAGAGAATTCTAGCTACCATTTCCTGGCAAACATCTTTTGTTTTCTGTCTATCGATATACTCAAGCGATATTTGAATTTCCTTGACTTGTTTACGCGCGACTCGTAAAAGCATGGCGTCTAAGGGAAGGAAGGATTGTTTGAGAGAGGAAGAAATTGAAGAATTAATGATTGATGAGGCAAGTCGTGAACTCTTGGACTTCGTGGACAGTGGTTGCGATCTTGTGTATGACGAATCAAGTGCCGATTCCGCTTCAGACAATGAATTACCTGCACTGAATGCGATCGTACATAACCAAACAAGTGATAGTGATGGTAATGATGTTGATAGTAATAGTGACTGGGAAGAAATGTTGACCAGGGCAATCCTCCACAGGCTACACGTCCACAAATGTAAAAGATAAAACTACAGGGTGCCCTTCTATTTATTTATTTTCACTGTAATTATTTTTATTTTATTTATATCAACAATGCCATTGTTGGTGTACGGTATTTTATAAATATGCTAGATTTTAGAATTTTGGATTTTTGACACCCCTGCTGATGTATTTTAAACTAAAAAACTGCATTTCCAGGTTCTTTTGTTATGAATGTGTGCTCTCCAGTGTTCATTTTTACTCCATTTATAAGCGTGTGGTAATAGGAATAATCAAACTTTCTAATTTTTATTTTACATAAGAAATTATTTTAATTAATTAATAAAGAAAGAAATAAGTTTCATAATGATCTGAAAATTTCCCTGAATTTAGATGGCTATGGTTTGCACTCCCTGACTAAATTTCGCTTTCGTATCTTTCAAAACAGGGGATATACATATTTTTTTCTGAAAGCCTACATTTTCCATTAAAACAGCCTGGCACTTTTAGACTTTACCTTTTCGCCTGGCACTAAGAGGGTTAATTATATAAAAGATGATGATTGAAGATATATTCATTGATTTTGTGAGGGAACGCCGTTGGCTGTATGACATGAGTGAGCCCAAGTGTTTAAAAGGAAACAGTTCATTGATTATAATGTTTTCCTTTGTAGCAAATGTAATGCAGTGGAAAGTAAAGCTGAATGTGAGCTCATCGTACGATAACATTTTCTAAAGTACCGGTGCTGAAATTAGCCAAAATACATTTTCTAATGATGAAAAATAAATTAGGAAATGACGTAACTTAGTAATAGATTGAACGTGTTGGGAGCCCTCGGGCGTTCAATCAAAAATGTCCAGCTACACAAAAACAATTCTGTTCAAAAATCAGAAGGCCTAATTCAGAGTTGGAATTGTTATTAATTATTTACAAGAAGGGATACTGGATGTATGCGTATTTTTCCTCAATTTTAACAATGCTGTACCAGTTAGCAGCAATAAATATAAACCGTACAGCACCAAGTCGTCCATCCTTCCAAATTTTAGGTTAGTTTATCGACAATTGACAACTTTCTCAATTAATAAATGAAATTCAAGTTATTATTTACTCCTAGCATTTTAACGACTGCGCATTGTGGGCGGCTAGGTTGTGAACTTCCGACTGGAGCTACGGACTGTCAACTACCGACTTCTGACTGCGCATTGTGGGTAGACCTTAACAGTAGCTGATTTTATTGTATTGTTTCTGTCGTGGCCATAATTTAGGAACCATCATTTTACTGGATCGGAGTGGTGGGATCCTACCAAACTCTCAGGTATCCGTAACCTTAAGTAACAGGTGCATGTTGGAAGACTTGAAATGTTCTGGAGGGAGATGACAAACATTAGGTAGGCCTATTTAGCCTATAACATGTTTTACAGCGGTAATAAATGCTCGGCTCCAATACTGCTTCTCAAGAACCTCATCTCACTGGCCTGTATTTTGCTCTTCTCCCTTCCTTTCATAACCCAGGTCTCCGAGGCATACGTCAGGATAGGTACATAGTACGTCCGATATATGATCTTTTTGCTGTTCTGAGGGACATCCTTGCTCCATAACATGCTTCTCACACTCCTCTGGAATGCTTCTGCCTGTCTCCCCCACTCATTTATTTCTCTATTGTTTCTTCCATTATCTTGTATCAGGCTTCCCAGATACTTGAAACCCTCCACTTTCTTCAGCTGTTCCCCACCAATTGTTATTGTTCTTGAGAAGCAGTAATGGAGCTACAAAGATGGACAGAATAAGAAATGAGAGGACCAGAGAATTAATGAAGGAGGAACCATTACAGGATGGTATAGAGAAATCTAGACTTAGATGGTATGGACATGTAAAATGAATGGAGGAGAAGAGGATACCCAGGAGGATACACGAGACGAAGTGGGAAGGAAAGAGACCGAGAGACAGGTGGCTGAAGGGGGTGGAAGAAAGCGTGAAGAAGAGAGGGGAAGACTGGACAAGGGTGGAGGCTGAGAGATGGTGGGAAGACAGAAGACGTTGGAGAGGCTTGTGTTCCAAACAGACCCGGCCAGTGGCTGGAAACTGTGCAAGATGATGCTCAGTACCCTGAGCAGATCATTTCAGTTTATCAATTTACATCGCCTGCCACGGTGGGTGAGTGGTTAACGTGTCGGTCTACTAACCCCAAGCTTGCAGGTTCGCTCCTGGCCGTGGCAAGTGATTTTTGAAAGGTGGAAAAAATCACAGACACGCATGTCATACGATGTTGGCATGTCAAAGAACCCATTTGAATTCAGTAGGCCGTGTTCATATTGGCAAAATTAATCTCGGGACTTTCCGCCAACACAAAGATCCTCATTTCTCTACTAGAAAGCGCTATAGTGTTCAAGTAGCTTAGATATCTAACCTTCTTGACTTTCATAGTGTTTCAAGGAACGATGAAATTTGACATGCAAGCTACCCTCTGGGTGTCAAATAACAAAGCTTGCACCCGGCACCCGAGGCCATACTTATTATTACCTTTAATTTACATCAGCTAATTGTCGAGGGTACAGCTTCATGACGAAAATATACAAATAACCCCCATGTTAGTTACCGGTACTGTAAGTCTAATTATATTGGAGACGATAATGCTTCTTGTTTGATCTGTGCATCTTGTAACAAGAAATACGAAAAGATGGTAGGCTATATTGGCTTTCACGGCCAGTGAATTTAAACTCAGCAATTCTTCTAGGCTTGTGCCGTGTGTTGTGTGAGGTTTCACCTAGGACACCAAGTTGGCTCATCAGCAGGCTCTTGGTGTCCCCGCCTGGACCACCACAGCACAAACTGTACAAACCTAGAAGAATTGCTGCGTTTTAAGAAATACGAATTTGTTTTTGTGACTTCTGAATGCAAGTAATGCCAATTTCTCATAGGGAAGAAATTCAAGTTCACTTTCACTGACCCCAATTAAACGTGTTGGTAGGTTTGCAATGTGCTTTATCGTTAGGCAATATTATATGTCCTCCGCCTGGCCCCAAATCAGGTTAGTGTTAACATAAACATAGAGAAACCAAGTATAGGAGGCTCTGTCTCATTGCTGGGGGCTGCGAGGCGTTCTAACTGAAAGTGAGTGGGTTTTAGAAGAAACACTACCACTTTCGGAAACTGAAATAGTCCTGGGGTTTACTCAGCCTTCACCAGAAATGAGTACCAGGGTAATTCCTGGGTGCAAAGACGGCTGGGCATGAAGCTGACCAACTCCATCCCATCTACTGTCGACCAAAGTATTATGTGCACTCGAGTTTGAAGATTGTTTGTGAAGTAACCAATAGACCTAAATAAAATCCAACATCATCATTTTCGTCGTTGTATTTTACGTTAGTTCATGTAGGCTTGGAATTTTTAATTTATATTTTAATATTTTTTATCACAGTTGGAACACAAAAAGGGCCCGTTTTTAGGCGTGTTTTAATCATGCGTCACATTTAAGAATTATTATCTCAAAAACCCGTCATCAGATGGAATCCAAATTTTAACACAATATACATTGGCATGTTGTATAACTGGTTTATTAATTTCAAAACTTTGTGTGTCCAAGAAACAAAGTTGTTATCATATTTGTAAGGTAACTTTTTATCGTCCCGGGGTGGTTGAGAAATGCAGTTCTTGGTCGCGTTGTAATCCTTATACATCAAAACGTTATGCTGTGTGACTGTGAAATACGTAAATTAATTCTTGGACTACAATTGTGGGCGTCTGAGAAGGTCCCGGGTGTGTTTAACCACCTGAAAACCTGCACACCGTCCTCAGTTGCTGAATGCAGTAAGTTTAAAAGTTATTGCCTTTGGGCATTGTTGCCATATAGAATCATGATTTGCTTGAAATCATTTATGGTGTCACGTGGTATACCCGTGGTAAGTAGCACAATATGGAGGTCTTCTGATGTAGTTAAAACACCCAAGTGAATTCTGAAAACAGAACTTTTAATCTGTACACAGTCTCTGATCCAGTTCTTGTCTATCGCAAATCAAGGTAATAAAAACCAAATGAAAGGTAACTTTATTCTTTGATCACGTCAGTGCAAATTTACATTTTGTGTGTACGATATAATTCCACCCATATTGTTTGTGAAACAAGTAATTTCTGTGCAGGCTGATGCTGATCTATCTGATGATATTAAAATTGAAGAATTTTCTTTACCTGACATCGTTCCATGCTTCAAAGTATGATGATTTATGATATTTTGATGCATGGAAGGATGCCAGGTATAGAATCACCATCTTCAGGGAGTGGTGGAGATTTGCTGGAGGTAAGTACCTTATTGAGATACTTCCTGTTGTATCTTATAAAATTCCTGATCGTCATTTTCTTCTCAATAGTGCTATTTAGGGATTCCAGAATGTGTATTCAGACCCTATTCTTGCCAAATGCATGCTGTCAGGTCTTAAGTTGTGTATTGTACAGAAACCACAAGCCATTTAGATGGAAGGTATAGCTTTGTGATGTCTGATGAATGCTGGGCTCAAACCCATTACCTCCTTCTATGTATGTCATTGCCTAATCCCTTAGGTAATGGAGGATAGATCTTAATTCTCATAAGTGAAAGGTAAATTATGTGAAGCCAGCATATCCTTAGCATAATCACGTTGTATTAAGGCCACCACACACAGAAAGCTAAGCTACGCGGTGTTATGAAAAATATCGCTCTCAATGCATTTAGGTACAGTGGCACACATAGGCCGCTATGCTAAGCTATACTATGCGAAGCTAAGCTAGACAGATCGCTAGGCAGGCGATTTTCTTGGCTGTAGCTGGCCTGGCGCATGCGCTTTTCATTTCGGAACAGTTGATCTGGCGGGCTGTCGCAGACCTTTGAGTCGTGTGCGTAGCCGTGTCGTGTGAGTGTAGTGTAGTGATTCAGGTAGTACCCTACTTCGTTTTATTTATGCAATGGGTGACAGGCCAAAAGAAGAACGAATAATTGAAGATATCCCTGACTTTATGATACGTCATCAAATTACTACAGAGACTTGACAAGAAAGGAAAACTGTTGGTAGGAAATAAAATTCTTCATCATTTCCATTCAGTTCTTGAATCAAATGATGGAATTCACCGTGTATTTTTCTTCTCTCAATTTCACGTATCCAGAATCGCCCTCTCTTCCTTTTTCATTCTTTTTCTTTATCTTCGATGACAGAAGCCAATAAAAGAGCCCCCTCTTCAATGCCAGTCATCCTTAAACTGCTGCCTAGCTTACTTTAGCTGAGCTTTTTATTCGTGTCATAGCACACCATAGCTTGGCATTGCTTAGCATAGCATAGCAGAGCACATTTTATAGCGTAGCTTAGCATAGCTTTCTGTGTGTGGTGACCTTTACTTTCCCCGTGTGAAATTTGTATTCCTATGTGAAGAAGATAGAGTATTTTAATGGTCTAGATATACCAAATGATGCAGAGTCAACCAACTTGTTTCGTTATAAACAGGGTCTTTGCCATTATTTAGAGGATAAGTATGTTGAGTGACATGTGCTCTAGAATAATTTGTACAAATCCTTGTTATAGATAACTCTGTTATATAGGCTACATAGAATATTGGACGTGTGACCGGCTCTGCCTAAGAGCTTAAACCCCTTCATTAGACATATTGAACTCTTTCTTTCTTTCTTTCTTCTCGTCAATTTTTGGGCAGTTGGGAGTTAGCAGCCCCCCGCCGGTACTGCCACCTTGAAGAAGGCAATTTGTTATTGCCGGGTGTTTTGGGGGCTTGCGAGCTCAAATGATCTTCAGAGCTATGCCAGCCGGAGCTTAAGCTCCTGGTAGGGTCACCCAAGCTGGACAGGTCTAAAGTGATGAGCCAGACTAAGAGCAGTACCCTGGTCCTCCAGGTTGGGGATTGGGCGTGGGGCTAACAACCCCACACTGTAAAACCTCAAAAGTTACGAAACTCTCAACGAAGCCTCGGAATTTGGACGGAATTAACGATGATGAACCTGGAAAATGTTTAAGGACAAGGAAAAACGATATGACTTTGACAATGGCAACATGGAACGTACGAACGATGTTGCAGATAGGAAAAATGGCAGAAGTAGCTGAGGAAGTTTTGAAGTATGGAATGGATATATATATATATTTATACAGGACAAACAAGAAATTGAAGAGATAATCAAAGGTGAAGATATTGTGAAATTTATTAAGTCCCGACGTCTGGATTGGCTGGGTCATGTAGAGAGGATGAATGAAGAAAGAACACCAAGGAAGATATTACATGGAACTATGGAAGGGAAGAGGAGACGTGGACGACCGTGCAAAAGATGGCTACAAGACTTAGGAGAAGACCTGAGAACTATGAGGGTTGGAAGATGATAGGAGAAAAATCATAGAAGGGACGAATTGCGAGGAATCGTGAGAGAGGCCAAAGCCTACCCCAGGCTGTAGCGCCGAGGAAGTGAGTAAGTGAGTGAGTGGGAGATAGTAGGTTCTAGGAGACTTCATTTGAGATTATTGTAAAGTATATAAGGGGTGGATGTCAATGATGAAGCAAAATAAGAAATTGGGCTGAAAGGCTGGGAAGCAGGGGTACTCATCCTCGTGCTGAAGTGTCCCTTCTTGGTGAATCAGAACAGAACAAAGACATAGACCGGGTCACATTTAAGGTATTCGATAATTCAGATACTAAGATGACATGCGTAAAGATATGTGGGGAATAGGAAGTAAAGGTAAAATAACTGATTTTATGTTAATCCTGGAAGAATATTCAACGTTGCCTCTCAAGAATTATGCACTGAAACGTGCTAAATGAGATGTTAGTAGTATATGCCGAACTTTTTCAGTTTTTCATTCCCAGTGTTCGTGATGCGCGTTAAAGTCTACCCAATGATTTGGTGTGAGAAAAAGGAGGATTGTTGGCACCCATTACCATGCTCGCTTGATAACATTGAGGTAAGCAATGCAAATTGAGGGAGTATAGGTACGTGGATGAGGGAAGGGATAAGGGAGGCCGAAGTCAGGACATCACCACAATGAGCGCCTTTGATATGTTCAACGTTGGCTCTGTATAATCTGTATGAGGGTGGTAACCATGTTTCCTGAATAAGAAGGAACTTCATTGAATAGTTGGAAAAGTGAAAACTTTTATTGAACATACTGCGACAATTCCATTGTAGAATTAACATAAGTTAATCGGAGGTTGTGGAGGGGGTTATTTCTGGGATTGCGATAAATAATGACAATGGTCAACAAAATATATATGCTGCTCAAAAAAATTAAAGCACAACTTTTTCATAGGCCACCAAATTTTGAAACGTTGACCGCACAAGCTCAAAATCTCAGTATGACGTTTGTCCTGACGCTTACCAAGCATAGCCTTCAGCACTACTCCCCAACTTGAGTAGTTTCGGGATAGCGCCCCGAAAACCAGCCCATTTTCGAAAACCGCAAATTGAAGTTTGCGAAAAACGCTGTAGGACTTGTCGCAGGTTGCCAAAGCGTTCGAAAATAATTCAGTCTTGCTCTTAAAGATTCCAAAAACACGTTGAAATCGTTACATTTGAAGTTTGAGTATTTTCAACCCCCTTCATCATCCTCTAAGCTTTGACTACAATTGTGGGCGTCTGAGAAGGTCCCGGGTGTGTTTAACCACCTGAAAACCTGCACACCGTCCTCAGTTGCTGAATGCAGTAAGTTTAAAAGTTATTGCCTTTGGGCATTGTTGCCATATAGAATCATGATTTGCTTGAAATCATTTATGATGTCACGTGGTATACCCGTGGTAAGTAGCACAATATGGAGGACTTCTGATGTAGTTAATACACCTAAGTGAATTCTGAAAACAGAACTTCTAATCTGCACACAGTCTCTGATCCAGATCTTGTCGATTGCACATCAAGGTAATGAAAACCAAATGGAAGGTAACTTCATTCATTGATCACGACAGTGCAAATTTACATTTTGTGTGTACGATATAATTTCACCCATATTGTTTGTGAAACAAGTAATTTCTGTGCAGGCTGATGATCTATCTGATGATATTAAAATTGAAGAATTTTCTTTACCTGACATCGTTCCATGCTTCAAAGTACGATGATTTATGATATTTTGATGCATGGAAGGATGCCAGGTATAGAAACACCATCTTCAGAGAGTGGTGGAGATTTGCTGGAGGTTAGTACCATATTGAGATACTTCCTGTTGTATCTTATAAAATTCCTGATCGCTATTTTCTTCTCAATAGTGCTATTTAGGGATTCCAGAATGTGTATTCAGACCGTATTCTTGCCAAATGCATGCTGTCAGGTCTTGCGTTGTGTATTGTACAGAAACCACAAGCCATTTAGATGGAAGGTATAGCTTTGTGATGTCTGATGAATGCTGGGCTCAAACCCATTACCTCCTTCTATGTATGTCATTGCCTAATCCCTTAGGTAATGGAGGATAGATCTTAATTCTCATAAGTGAAAGGTAAATTATGTGAAGCCAGCATATCCTTAGCATAATCACGTTGTATTACTTTCCCCGTGTGAAATTCGTATTCCTATGTGAAGAAGATAGAGAATATTAATGGTCTAGATATACCAAATGATGCAGAGTCAAGCAACTTGTTTCGTTATAAACAGGGTCTTTGCCTTTATTTAGAGGATAAGTATGTTGAGTGACATGTGCTCTAGAGTAATTTGTACAAATTCTTGTTATAGATAACTCTGTGATATAGACTACATAGAATCTTGGACGGATGACCAGCTCTGCCTAAGAGCTTAAAACCCTTCATTATACATATAAATTGGGGCAGATGACCTCGTATTTCTACCCCTTAAAACTACAATAACTATTTAACTACATGTTGAACTCTTCCTTTCTTTCTTCTCGTTAAAAATTGGGCACAACCGTTGCGCTTAACCCAATAAGAAATATGAGGTTAGAAATATATGTGTTGGGAGTTAGCAGGTTCTGGGAGACTTCATTTGAGGTTATTGTAAAGCATATAAGGAGCGGATGCCAATGATGATGCAAAATAAGAAATTGGGCTGAAAGGCTGGGAAGCAGGGGTACTCATCTTCGCGCCGAAGTGACCCTTCCTGGTGAATCACAACAGAAACAAAATCATAGACCGGGTCACAAATAAGGGATTCGATAATTCAGAAATTACGATGACGTGCATCTAGATATGTGGAAAATTGGAGTAAAGGTAAAATAACTGATTTTTGTAAATCATGGATAAGTAGTGAACGCTGCCTCTCAAAAACTGTGCACCCTAAAGCGCTAAATGAGATATTATTTATATGCCAAACATTTTCAGTTTTTTTCATCCCCAGTCTTCGTAATGCGCGTTAGTCTCGTCAAGGTGTTGCAGTGTGAGAAGAAAGAGGATCGTTGGCGCCCATTACCATGCTCGCTTGATAACCTTGAGGTAAGGAATGCAAGTTGAGGGAGTATAGGTACGTGGATGTGGGAAGAGAAAAGGGAGCCGATGTCAGGACACCACTACAATGAGCGCCATTGATATGTTCAACGTTCACTCAGTGAAATCTGTATGAGGGCGGTAACCATGTTTCCTGAATAACAAGGAACTTTGAGTAGTTGGAAAAGGACTAATTATTATTGAACATACTGCGACCATTCCATTGTAGAATTAACACATGTTAAATCCGAGGTTGTGGAGGGGGTTATTTCGGGGATTGTGATAAATAAGAAGGATAATGGTCAACAATATATATATATTTATACTTGTTTGTTTTGCCACTGGGCATTGTTGCCGAATAGGTTCATGATTTGCTTGAAATCATTTATGAAGTCATGAGGTGTACCCTCAGTAAGTAGTACAATATTGAGGTCATCTTAAATCACGTGGTGTACCCGTGGTAAGTTGCACAATATGGTTGTCTTCTGATGATGTTAAAACACAAAAGTCTGGGATGTGAATTCTGAAAACAGAACTTCTAATCTATACACAGTTTCTGATCCAGATCTTTTCTATCACAAATCAAGGTAATGAAACCAAATGGACGGTAAGTTTATTCTTTGATCACGTCAATGCAAATTTACAATTTGTGTGTATGATATAATTCGACTAATTTTGTTTGTGAAACAAGTAGTTTCTGTGCAGGATGATGCTGATCTATCTGATGATATTAAAATTGAAGTTTTTTCTTTACCTGAGGAAGTTTCATGCTTCAAAGTACGATGATATTGTTTTATCCCTTTGTTGGGGGTGGGATAAACAGGGTAGTGTAGATGTGTTAATCTTAAGGGCTGTTTCCGAATGAGTAGTCTCCCGTAATTGGGGAAGACTACCAGTGTAGTGTGTTGGTGTGAGTACTTAATCTATTGGGGGCGTCCCTACAGGATGCGTTTACCTGCTAGGGGATGGATGTCTAAAGTGAGCTAATGACTTAGCCTGCCAATTAAGTAGAGCGAGCGATTCAGCGAGCGTGCAGAGTCGGTGACTTGACACACTGCAGTCGGGCTGCTCGCTCGAGTACAATAGAATTCCTGACGATGCAGTTCCTGGTCTCGACGGTCAGGGGCAATTATGACTAAGGTCAGGTTGGGTGTAAGGATGTAAAATGGGGTGTAATTAGTAATAAACGTGTGTGTTTACTGACCAAGTATTTATTGGCCAGTAGCTATGATGTGATGTCCCTTCTGGGAGTTAGACAGATATAAAATGAAGTACAAGTTGTAAAGTGCACAAATGTTTAGGGTAGGTGTTTACAAAGATAAGGAACCTGAGCACACGGCTAGATCTCACCTGGTGAAGAGCTGGAACGGACCTCGTAGGGGCAGGGCCGCTGGCCAAGAACAGATAATGGGGCTCTTCCGGGCCTAGCCTTTAAGGCCTTCCCCCACTGCCTGGTCAGCGTTTCCTCACTGCTGCCGCTGCAGTTACTGTGTTTGTGTTTTTATTATGTAAGCGTGGCTGTCAGCAGTATGCCGGGCGTGCTTGTGTTTGAAGAAGTACATGAGGCTTATGGTATGCCTATGAGGGTGGTTTTGATGAAAGATGGAGGGGTGGGTCTTAGGGGGTACTGCCCCGGGCTGTACAATATATAATATATTTTGATGCATGAACCTTCTCAGGTATAGGAACACCATCTTCAGTGAGTGATGGGGATTTGCTGGAGGTAAGTACCTTATAGAGTTACTTCTTGTTGCAACTTATAAAGTAGCTGATCATCATTTTCTTCTCAACAGTGCTATTTAGGGATTCCAGAATTTGTATTCAGACCGTATTCTTGACAAATGCACGCTGTCACCTCTTAGATCGTGTATTGTACAGAAACCACAAGCCATTTAGATGGAAGGTACAGCATTGAGATATCTGATGAATGCTGGGCTCAAACCATTACCTCCTCCTATGTATGTCGTTGTCTAATCCCCTTAGCTAATGGAGAATAGATCTTAATTCTCATAAGAGAAGGGTAGATTATGTGAATCCAGCGTATCCTTAGCACAATCACGTATTAGTTTCCCGGTGTCAAATTTGTATTTTTCCGTGAAGAAGAAGTATTTTATTGGTCTAGATATACCAAATGATGCAGAGTCAACCTACATGTTTCATTCTACACAGGGTCTTTGCCTTTATTTAGAGGATATTTAGCCTCTATTGCGTGACATGTGCTCTAGAATAATTTGTACATATCCTTGTTATAGAAAACTCTGTTATATAGGCTACATAGAATCTTGGACGGGTGACAGGCTCTGCCTAAGAGCTTAACACCCTTCATTATACATATTGAACTCTACCTTTCTTTCCTCTCGTCAATATTTGGGCACAACCGCGGCTCTTAACCCAATAACAAATACGAGGTTACGAACATATGTGTTGGGAGTTAGCAGGTTCTGGGAGACTTCATTTGAGGTTATTGTAAAATATATAAGGAGCGGATGCCAATGATGATGCAAAATATGAAATTGGGCTGAAAGGCTGGGAAGCAGGGGTACTCATCTTCGCGCCGAAGTGACCCTTCCTGGTGAATCACAACAGAAACAAAATCATAGACCGGGTCTCAAATAAGGGATTCGATAAACACAAACTAGGATGACGCGCATCAAGATATGTGGGAAATAGGAAGTTAAGTTAAAATAACTGGTTTCAAGTAAATCCTGGATTAATATTGAACGATGCGTCCCAAAAATTGTGCACTGAAATGTGCAAAATGATATGTTATTAGTATATGCCAAACTCATTCGTTTTTTCTCATCCCCAGTTTTCGTGATGCGCGTTTAAGTTTAGCAGTGTAGGTACGTGGATGAGGGAAGGGAAAAGGGAGGCCGAAGTCAGGACACCACCACAATGAGCGCCATTGATATGTTCAACGTTGGCTCTGTGAAATCTGTGTGAGGGCGGTAACCGTGCTTCTTGAATAAGAAGAAACTTCATTGATTGTTGGAAAGTGCAAACTTTTATTGAACATAATGTGACAATTCCATTGTAGAATTAACATAAGTTAATTCGGAGGTTGTGGAGGGGGTTACTTCTGGGATGGCGATAAATAAGAAGGACAATGCTCAAGAAAATATATATATTTATAGTATGGCCATCATTACTTCCGACTTAACGTTTCTGTGCTAGGCTAGAATTTCTTTCGCTAAATAATGACATCGCGAATGACTCTCAATTTGCTGTGATATATTGATTTGAATGACTGTCTGTCATTGTCTATTTGAAGTGCTATTCCTTCTGAACGCTAGATACCTCTAGGGTAACTCTGAAACGTCGTCGGAAGTAATGATGGCTTTACTATATACTTGTTTGATTAAACGATATTGCCTCTGGGCATTGTTGCCTAATAGATGCATGATCTGCTGGAGGACATCTTTGGTGTCTCGTTGTGTACCCGTGACATGTAGCACAATATGGAGGTCATCTGATGAAGTTAAAACATCCAAGTCTGCGATGTGAGTTCAGAAAACAGAACTTCTAATCTGTAAACAGTTTCTGATTGCAAATGAGCTGAAAGACTGGGAAGCAAAGGTACTCATCCTCGCACTGAAGTGACCCTTCTTGGTGAATCACAACAGAAAGAAAATTATAGACCGGGTCACAAATTTGATAATTCAGAAACTAAGATTACATGCATGAAATTAGGAAGTAGAGGTAAAATAACTGATTTTATGTAAATTCTGGAATAATATTGAACGCTGCCTCTCAAAAACTGTGCACTGAAATGTGCTAAATGTGATGTTATTAGTATATGCCATACATTTTCCGTTTTTTCATCCCCAGTCTTCATGATGCACGTTAAAGACTCCTCAAAGTTTTGCAGTGTGAGAAACAAGAGGATCGTTGGCTCCCATTACCATGCTCGCTTGATAACCTTGAGGTAAGAAATGCAAATTGAGGGAGTATAGGTACGTGGGTGAGGGAAGGGAAAAGGGAGGCCGAAGTCAGGACATCACCACAATAAGCGCCATTGATATGTTCAACGTTGGCTCTGTGAAATCTGTATGAGGGTGGTAACCATGTTTCCTGAATAAGAAGGATCTTCATTGAATAGTTGGAAAAGTACTATTTATTATTGGACATACTCCGACAATTCCATTGTAGCATTAACATAAGTTGATTCGGAGGTTGTGGAGGTGGTAATTTCTGGGATTGTGATATATAAGAAGGACAATGGTCAACAAAATATATGTATTTATTCTTGTTTAAGAGATATTGCCACTGGACATTGATGCCGTATAGATTCACGATTTGCTTGAAATCATTTATGATGTCATGAGGTGTACCCTTAGTGAGTAGTACAATATTGAGGTCATCTGATGTCACGTGGTAAGTAGCACAATATGGAGGTCTTCTGATGATGTTAAAACACCAAAGTCTGGGATGTGAATTTTGAAAACAGAACTTCTAATCTATACACAGTTTCTGATCCAGATCTTGTCTGTCGCAAATCAAGGTAATGAAAACCAAATGGAAGGTAACTTTATCCTTTGATCACGTCAGTGCATATTTACAATTTGTGTGTACGATATAATTCCACTAATTGTGTTTGTGAAACAAGCAATTTCTGTGCAGGATGATGCTGAACTATTTGATGATATTACAATTGAAGATTCTTCTTTACCTGAGGACGTTCCATGCTTCAAAGTACGATGATTGATGATATTTTGTTGCATGAACCTTCTCAGGTTTAGAAACACCATCTTCAGTGAGTGGTGGAGATTTGCTGGAGGTAAGTACCTTATTGAGTTACTTCTTGTTGTATCTTATAAAATACTTCGTCATTTTCTTCTCAATAGTGCTATTTTGTGGTTCCAGAATGTGTATTCAGGCCGTATCCTTCGCAAATGCATGCTGTCAGGTCTTAGGTTGTGTATTGTACAGAAACCACAAGCCATTTAGATGGAAGGTACAGCATTGTGATGTCTGATGAATGCTGGGCTCGAACCCATTACCCCCTTCTGTGTATGCCGTTGCCTAATCCCCTTAGCTAATTGAGAATAGATCTTAATTCTCATAAGAGAAATGTAAATCATGTGAAGCCAGCGTATCCTTAGCACAACCACGTATTAGTTTCCCGTTGTCAAATTTGTATATTTCTGTGAAGAAGATAGAGTATTTTATTCGTCTAGATATACCGAATGATGCAGAGTCAACCAACATGTTTTATTATAAACTTGGTCTTTGCCTTTATTTAGAGGATATTTAGCCTCTATTGCGTGACATGTGCTCTAGAATAATTTGTACATATCCTTCTTATAGATAACTCTGTTATATAGGCTACATAGAATCTTGGACGCATGACCGGCTCTGCCTAAGAGCTTAAAACCCATCATTATACATATTGAACTCTTCCTTTCTTCTCGTCAATATTTGGGCACAACCGTGGCTCTTAACCCAATAACGAATATGAGGTTACAAATATATGTGTTGGGAGTTAGCAGGCTGTAGGAGACTTCATTTGAGGTTATTGTAAAATATATAAGGAGCAGATGCCAATGATGATGCCAAATATGATATTGGGCTGAAAGGCAGAGAAGCAGCGGTACTCATAGACCGGGTCACAAATAAGGGATTCAATAATTTAGAAATTAGGATGACGTGCATCAAGATATGTGGGAAATTGGAAGTAAAGTTAAAATAACTGATTTCAAGTAGATCCTGGAAGAATATTGAACGATGCGTCCCTTAAATTGTGCACTGAAATGTGCTAAATGATATGTTATTAGTATATGTCAAACTTTTTCGGTTTTCTCATCCCCAGTCTTCGTGATGCTCATTTAAGTTTAGCAATGTGAGAAAAATGACGATCGTTGGCGCCCATTACCATGCTCGCTTGATAAACTTGAGGTAAGCCGTTCAAATTGAGGGGGAGTATAGGTACGTGGATGAGGGAAGGGAAAAGGGAGGCCGAAGTCAGGACACCACCACAATGAGCGCCATTCATATGTTCAACGTTGGCTATGTGAAATCTGTATGAGGGCGGTAACCATGTTTCCTGATTAACAAGAAACTTCATTGAATTGTTGGAAAAGTAAAAATTATTATTGAACATACTGCGACAACTCCATTGTAGAATTAATATAAGTTAATTTGGAGGTTGTGGAGGGAGTTACTTCTGGGATGGCGATATATAAGGACAATGCTAAACAAAATATATCATCATCGGCTTTAACTCGAATCCGAGTATAAATCTTCTTCCTTCAGTCCAGTTTGTGGATGTGTTTATGGTGACTAAAGAGTCCAATCCTGGCATAGAACAAGCGTCTACACAGGTCACATAGTATTTCTGGAGGGGGACGTGGTTGGGCTGCTCGAAGTTTCCTAGCTTGATGCTTGGCCTCATCATGTGTGCGTCGATCCCTTTCGAACGTTTTTACATTATCCGAGATGGTACGGCGCCAAGATGAGCGGTCTTCAGCCAGCATGTCCCAGGTTTGTGAATCAAGACCTGTCAATTTCAGAGTCTGCTTAAATTGGTCCTTGTTGCGCCTCTTAGGGTCACTATTAGGTCTGGTGCCATAGCATAACTCACCATATAGCATTTGACGAGGTAATCTCACATCATCCATTCGTAGGACATGACCAATCCATCTAAATAGGTGACCTATTATGGATGATTCTATGCACTTGATTTGAGCCTTTTCAAGAACAGCAATATTGGTAATGCGGTCTTCCCATTTAATCCTCAGGATTGATCGAAGTTTTTGTAGGTGGAAGCGCTCAAGTTTCCTAAGATCACGCCGGTAAAGGGTCCACGTTTCACAGCCATACAACAATGTAGAAATGACTACTTCTTTGTACATCACAAGCTTTGTACTCGTGGACAGATGTTTATTCATGAAGACCTGGTGCACTAATCGTCCATGTGCTGCATGGGCTGCGTCAATTCTCTTGTCCTCATCCTGCTCACAGGTACAGCTTACAGAAATGGTACTGCCCAGGTACGAGAAGTACGATTTAGGATATTGGAGAAGTGCTCCTTCCAGCGTTCCAAGATTTCTTGACTATCAGTAAAGGTAGTAGAATTGTCAGTGCTTTTCAGTGTACCTGATGATGCGTGAGATGGTCCATATATTTTCTTGAGTACTGCAAAGAAGTTCCTCGAGTCTCGAGCATCCGATAGTCTCTACAGGTCCTGAGCCTTCTGTTGCCACCAAGTATTTTTATTTTGCCTTATCTGCATCTGACATTTACCCTTGAGTTCCAGTAGTTTATCTCACTTTATGTTGGAAGTTGGGTCTTGAAGATGGGCAAGATAGGCATTCCTTTTGGCATTGATGAGAGACAGAATGGCGATAAATAAGAAGGACAATGCTGAACAAAATATATAACCTATATTTATAGTATAGCCATCTTTACTTCTGACTTGACGTTTCTGTGCTAGGCTAGAGTTGCTTTCACTAAATCGCGACATCGCGAACGAAACTCAATTTGTTGTGAGATATTGATTTGAATGACTGTCAGTTCCTGTCTAGTTAAAGTGATATTCCTTCTGACCGCTAGATACCTCTAGGGTAACACTGAAACGTCAAGTCAGAAGTAATAACAGCTTTACTACATATTTGTTTGATTGAACGATATTGCCTCTGGGCATTGTTGCATAATAGATGCATGATTTGCTTAAGATCATTTATGATGTACCCGTGGTAAATAGCACAATATGGAGGTCATCTGATGAAGTTAAAACACCCAATTCTGCGATGTGAATTCAAAAAACAGAACTTCTAATCTGTACACAGTTTCTGACCCAGATCTTGTCTATCACAAATCAAGGTAATGAAAACCAAATTGAAGATAACTTTATTCTTTGATCGCGTCAGTGCAAATTTACAATTGTTGTGTATAATATAATTCCACTAATTGTGTTTGTGAAACAAGTAATTTCTGTGCAGGATGATGCTGATCTCTCTGATGATATTACGATTGAAGTATTTTCTTTACCTGAGGTTGTTCCATGCTTAAAAATACGATGTTATATGATATTTTAATGCATGGAACGATCTCAGGAATAGAAACTCCATCTTCAGTAAGTGGTGGAGATTTTCTGGGGGTAAGTGCCTTATTGAGTTACTTCTTGTTGCATCTTATTAAATACCTTATCGTCATTTTTTTCTGAACAGTGCTATTTAGGGATTCCAGAATGTGTATACAGGCCATATTCTTGACAAATGCATGCTGTCAGCTCTTAGGTCGTGTATTGTACAGAAACCAGCAGCCATTTAGATGGAAGGTACAGCATTATGTCTGGCTCAAACCCATTACCTCCATCTATATATGCCGTTGCCTAATCCACTTAGCTACTGCAGGATTAATCCTAATTCTTATGAGTGAAGGGTAAATTATGTGAAGCCAGCATATCCTTAGCACAATCACGTTGTATTAGTTTTCTGGTGTGAAATTTGTATTCCTATTGAAGAAGATACAGTATTTTAATGGTCTAGGTATACCAAATAATGCCGAGTCAACCAACATGTTTTATTATAAACAGGGTCCTTGCCTTTATTTTGAGGATAAGTATGTTGCGAGACATGTGCTCTAGAATAATTTGTACAAATTCTTGTTATAGAAAACTCTGTTATATAGGCTTCATAGAATCTTGGACGGGTGACCAGATCTGCCTATGAGCTTAAAACCCTCCATTATAAATTTTGAATTGGGGCAGATGACCTCATATTTCCGTCCCTTAAAACAACACTAACTAACTACGTATTAAACTCTCCCTTCCTTTCTTCTTGTCAATCTTTGGGCACAACCGTGGCTCTTAACCCAATAACAAATACGAGCTTACAAATATATGTGTTGCGAGTTAACAGGCTCTGGGAGACTTCATTTGAGGGTATTGTAAGGTATATAAGGTGCAGATGCCAAAGATGATTCAAAATAAAAATTGGGCTGAAAGGCTGGGAAGCTGGGGTACTCATCTTCGTGCTGAAGTGACCCTTCCTGGTGAATCACAACAGAAACAAAATCATAGACCGGGTCACAATTAAGGGACTCGATAATTCAGAAACTACAATGACATGCATCAAGTTATAAGGTGAATATGAAGTAAAGATAAAATAACTGACTTTATGTAAATCCCGGAAGAATATTGAGCTCTGCCTCTCGAAACTTGTGCACTGAAATGTGCTAAATGACATGTTATTAGTATATGCCAAAGTTTTTCAGTTTTTTTCATCCCCAGTCTTCATGATGAGCGATCAAGTCTCCCCCAAATTTTTGCAGTGTGAGAAAAAAGAGGATTGTTGGCGCCCATTACCATGCTCGCTTGATAACATTGAGGTAAGCAATACAAATTGAGGGAGTATAGGCACGTGGATGTGGGAAGGGAAAAGGGAGTCCGAAGTCAGGACACCACCACAATTAGCGCCCTTGGTATGTTCTACGTTGGCTCTGTGAGGGCGGTAACCATGCTTCCTGCATAAGAAGGAACTTCATTGAATAGTTGGAAAAGTGAAATATTTTATTGAACATAATGTGATAATTCCTTTGTAGAATTAACATAAGTTAATTCGGTGGTTGTGGAGGGGGTAATTTCTGGGGTTGCGATAAATAAGGACAATGGTCAACAATTTATATATATTTATTCTTGTTTTGTTTAAAAGTTATTGCAACTGAGCATTGATGCTGAATAGATTCATGATTTGCTTGAAATCATTTATGAAGTCACGTGGTGTACCCGTGGTAGGTAGCACAATATGGAGGTCATCTGATGCCACGTGGTGTACCCGGGGTAGGTAGCACAATATGGAGGTCATCTGATGACGTCTGAACACCCAAGTCGGCGATGTGAATTCTGAAACGGGACTTCTAATCTGTACACAGTTTCTGATCCAGATCTTGTCTATCGCAAATCAAGGTAATGAAAACCAAATGGAAGGTAACTTCATTCTTTGACCACATCAGTGTTAATTTACATTTTGTGCGTTCAATATAATTTCACCCATTGTGCTTGTGTAACAATTATTTTTCTGCAGGATGATACTGGTCTCTCTGATGATATTATAAGTCAGGAATTTTCTCTTCCTGAGGTTGTTCCATGCTGCAAAATTCGATGATATATGATATTTTTCGGCACGGAACGATCTCTGGTATAGAAACTCCATCTTCAGCGAGTGGTGAAGATTTGCTTGGGTTAAGTACCTTAATTAAGTACAAATTTTTCGGGTTTGTAGGCCGTGGTCCAGACAGAATATCTCCTGACGTTTCAACGGTTCCGCTCCTTTCCTTAGTCAGCAGTGGAATGAGGGAGAGGCTTGAAATAATGGGTTACCCATTATTGGTGCCAACAATTAGAACACGGCCGGACAGATGTGTGTGATGCCGTCCGGGAAGGAAGGCCATCAACATCGACCACAGAAGACAATATTAGGCGTTTTGATGAAACGATTCGCATCAATCACATATTGTGTATCCCAGAAATTACACAGCAGTTCCGCATCTCCATAGGCAGTGCTCACGCCATCGTGCGAGACCATCTGCAGTATCAGATATTGAGCTCACGTTGGGTGCAGCGCTCTCTGACACCCATACACAAAGACGCACGGTTCTTGGCGTCGTTCGCCTTCCTTCGGTGTTAACGCTGTCAAAGGCAACTGATTCCTAAGGTGATGGGGCATGTGTGCAACATTTCACACCAGAAAAAGAAGAGGGCGACTAAGGAATGGAGACACACATGTTCGCCGGTGAGGACGAAATTTAAGGTTACGCTATCGGCCAGGAAGTTCATGTCCACTGCATCTTCGATTGTGAAAGCGATGTGGCACTGATCTCTATACATGGATGGCAGGTAGTTAAGGCAGCAGTAAGCCGAATAGACGATGACGGGTATAGCAAGATGGCAGCGAGCGCAAGGTGCAATATTGCGAGTCCGGCTTTGTAATTGGTTACTGGTAGTTTGATGATATACATGTATTTATACTGGCAGTAAGTATTTTGTGGTTCTTGTAGTTGTAAAATGGGCTGAATTTGGTTATTTAAAGCGTAAAATCTTAGTTTTAAGTACCGGTTTGGTGACCCATCATCCCAGGCAAGCCGGTAATACCATTACTTCTCAGGCAGATAGGTCACTTTGCCGTAATTTTGAAGTTATTGTGAAGTTAAGTAAACATATGCGGTGGTGCTGAAGCAGACGTGATCAGCTAGGCTATTGAGTGTTTTAATTTGATCCCATTTCAGGGTTTTTCGGTTCTGGGTGCGAATAATTCACTTAATAGTTGTAAAACGTTGGGGAGAGTATGTTTTGAGTAGGTTTTTAGTTGTGTTAAGTTTTATGTGAAGCTGAGGAGTGATATTGGTTTGGCTTAAAGTGCATTTTTGGCTTTGATCTACTTCCCGTTATTATTAAGTTTATTGTGCTGCTAGCGTGATTAAAAGCTGTAGTATTTGATGTAGAGTGCTGAGATTACTTGGGGGAAGTGTTGGTTATTTCATGGAAACAGGAATTCATTACCAAGCACCGATTACGAAATGTCGAATCTAGGCCTGTATAGTGAGCTACGTTAATATGTACATCATTTGAAGATTGCATAATTTCGTGGCATATAATATACGTTAATACCGTATATACAATTTTCAAGAATGTTTCCAGAAATTGTTTTTCACTCGTTACTCTGTTACTGATCGCTAATTGCGTATACTCAGCACCTGAGTTGATATTTGTCAGCCGTTATTATACATTCATTTTTATTGCTATTTTGGAGATTTACTGACCTCGGAATGATGTGTCAGTGATCCCAATGCCCTTATGCTATGAGTGAACATATCTCTATATATATTCATTTGCTCCAAAGCAGCATTAATTACGATTTAAAATTGACTAGATTACCATTGCTTCCCCATAAGGAGAGCTCGAGAATGGGTACGCCAACATGGCGGACCGCGCGCTCAACCTTGCGTACCTTCTCGTGCGGCAGAGAGTTGCCATCAGCGATCCATGTATAGAGATCAGTGCGATGTGTACATCGTGTTTATGTGAAAGGGCACGACAATTACAGCCGATGCTTATTGTCAAACATTGACGTCGTTGCGCAACGCAGTAAAAGAACAGGAGACGTGGAAAGCTAAGTCGCAGCATAGTTCTCCTGCACAAAAATGCTACACTGCACACATTGCGCGCAACACAGAGTTCTCTGCAACGTTTTCGATGGGATATATGGAAGTAACCGCCATAAAGTCGGGATCTGGCCCTATGCAATATCCATCTGTTCGGCAAGCTGAAGGACCATCCGGGTGGACAGCGATTTGACAATGATGAACAGGTCCAAACAGCAGTTCTCCGATGGCTCCATGACTAAAGAGCGGACTTCTATCGTCAAGGTATTGAACGATTAGTAGACCGTGCCGACGGCTGTTTAGAGAGACTTGCTGACTATGTCAGAAAATGGTGTGATTTTTCGGTGTCCCTTTGCATGATAGTGTGTCGTTCAATAGACGGTGCTTAGTCTGTCATAATCATATGTAACTCTTCTTCTTCTTCTTCCTAGCGTTTTCCCGCTGCTGCAGGGTCCGCTGTTTTGGTCTTGGCTCGCCATTTTGCACGATCTTGGGCATCATGAGGTCTTAGATTGAGAGCCTTCATATCCACATTTGCTGTATCATGCCAGCGCTGTTTTGGGCGCCCACGTGGACGGTGCCCATTAACTTCAAAGGAGAGAGCGGAATTGGCAACAGTTCCAGGTGCAGCACGCAAGACGTGGCCATACCATCAAAGCCGTTTTTCCCGTGCCTTCTCAGTGATGGGTGCAACTCCTATTTGCTGGCGAACAGAGTCATTCTTTATATGATCTAGGAGTGTGATGCCCATCGACCAACGGAGCATACGCATTTCCATGCTATGTAATTGGCGCTCCGTAGCTTTGTCAGCTGGTCGACATTCAGCACTGTACAAAGCAACAGGACGTACTATCATGCGGTATATTTTGGACTTAAGGTATAGTGGCATCCTTCTGTCGCAGAGTACGCCTGTAACTTCCCTCCATCTCATCCATGCAGCCTTTATCCTACTTCGCACTTCATCACCTATCTCACCATCAGCTTGTAGGCGAGATCCTAGATACCTGAAGCTTAAGGTCTTCGTCAATGTCTCTCCATCAACTTGGATGGATCCGTTGGTTGGGACAGTTTCAAGGTATTCGGTCTTCTTTTTGTTCAGTCGAAGACCGTATTGTGAGAGACGGCTGTTCCAATTTTCAACTTGACGCTGCAATCCTATCCTGGTGGTATCAGCAAGTGCGACATCATCAGCATATAAGAGTGTCCAAGGGACATTCCTTTGCAGATCCCGTGTGACTGTGTCCATGACTAGGACAAAGAGCAATGGGGACAGTGCAGATCCTTGGTGTACACCGACTTTCACTGGGAAGCTCTCCGAGGTGCCAACAGCACAACGTACACAACTTGTGGTGTTTGTGTATAGTATCTTGATCCAGCTGATAAGCATTTCTGGTACACCATGGTTACGAAGTGCATACCAGATCACACGATGTGGAACACGGTCGAAAGCCTTTTCAAGATCAAGAAAGGCGATATGCAGTGGCTGTTGTTTCTCGCGATGCTTTTCGATGAGCATTCTGGCAGCGAAGATTGCATCAGTTGTTCCCGCACCCTTGACGAAGCCGCACTGGTTGGTACTAATACTGACGATGTCCCGCAGTCGTCGATCAAGGATTCTCTCAAAAATCTTCATTGTGTGCGACAGGAGGCGAATTGGACGATAATTTGTACATTCTGCTGGATCACCTTTTTGTTTAAAGATAGGTACAGTGATGCTTGTAGCCCAATCACTGGGAACAGTTCCAGAGTCAACTATGGCATTGAAAAAGTTGGTCAGCCAGTTGATCGTGGGTTCTTTTAATTCCTGCAACTTCCAGAAGTCTGCCGGCAGGTCATCTGGTCCTGGTGCTTTTTGATTCTTCATACTCCTAATGGCACTGGTGACTTCCTCAGATGTGATGTGTGAGATAGGACCTGCTGTTGGAGTACCTTCTGGAATAGAGGGATGTGGGAACTCAATGTTGGAAATCTCTTCAAAGTGTTGTTGCCAACGTTTGAGGATATCCTGTTTGTCTTGTAAACGTTGACCATCTTTGCCTTTTATGCACACATAGTGCTCAATATCCTGTACTGACTTTGTTCTAGCTTTGGTCAGCCTGAAGATAGTTTTCTCTCCTTCCTTTGAGTCCAGTGTTGTATACAGGTCATCATAGTGACTGCACCTAGCTTCAGCAACAGCTTTCTTAGCCTCACGTTTGGCTATGGCATACCTTTCCCTGTTCTCTAGAGTCTTTTGTGAGACCCAGTTTCTGTATGCCTTCCTTTTTTCATGCACCTTTTCTTGCACTTGGGGTGTCCATAGCCACGTTTGTTTATCAATTCGGTGGGAGCTAGGTTTTGTTGTACCCAAAGTTGCTGTGGCGGTTTCAGTGACAGATTTACAGAATGTAGTCCAGGTGTTGTCTATCGCATTCAGGTCGATGGGAGGAAAATTTATACTGCCTGCTAAAGTCTCCTTTTGGTCTTTAAGCTTCCACCACTTGATCTTCTCAAGGACATTTATCCCTCTGCCTCTACGATGTTTAGAGATCCTTAAGTCTGCCGTTAGCAACTTATGTTGAGGGGCTACACAGTCATATGGTATGACCTTCACATCTGATACTAGTCGGAGATCACGGTGTCGAACAAGGATGAAGTCAATTTGGCTGCTGTAGTCACCACTGGTGTAGGTGATGAGGTGGTTTATGCGCTTTTTGAAAAACGTATTACCAATAACCAAGTCATTCGCCTCGGCGAAATCCAAAATTTGTGTTCCATCATCATTCCGGGTACCATAGCCATTACCACCGTGGCAGCTATAACCGTCCTTGGTATGACCAACATGACCATTAAGATCACCACAGAGAAGTGGAAACTCATCTTGAGGACATGCTGAAACATGATCTTGTAGCTCTTGCCAAAACTGTTCCTTTTCTAGCTTATCACAGCCAGTTTGTGGTGCATATGCTGAGAAGACACGAAGCCGAGAAGATGCAATGTCGATTGTAATTGACATAAGGCGGTCTGAATAGCGCTGAACCTCAGCAACTCGGTCTCTCAGGCTGGCACAAACGATGACAGCAACACCATTTCTGTTGGACGTACCATGGTAGATCAGTTTATAGCCATCTCCGATGTCACGAGATTTTTGCCCCTTCCAGCGTGTTTCTTGTACACATGCAATGTCCACTTTCCGTTCTTTCAGCATCGCTGCTAGTTCACGGCTGCGTCCAGTAAGAGTCCCAATGTTGAGCGTGGCGATGCATAAATTTTGTCTGCTTTGGACTTGCTTCTTTAACTGGTTCCGCCCTTGAACCAGTAGCCCTTGTCCATTTGTCGCGGCGGTCAGGCGAGGCCGACGCGCGTCGCTTCTGGGGGACGCCCTAGCATTATCCGACAAAATTGACGTAGACATGATCCATGGGTTGCGACAGAGTTACCGACCGGCTTGTCGCCACAGCCTGGCGTCGGGCATTTTAGAGCTACTGCCAGCAGGAATTTGGGCCGCTCCTAACATGGAGAACAGACGCCCTTTGCAGCCGCTCGATCCGAGTCAGACGCTGCTAAAAATAGTTCATCCACCTTCTTCGTCGTTGGGACTCGAAGTCTTCATCCGGCGTTGAAGCTGTTGACTATTTTACTCTTCCCCCTCCTCCTTTCTCAACCGGGCTTGGGACCGGCTACGGCGGAGTTAATCATACGTAACTACTTTTTGAATATCCCTCGTACCTAACTTAATGCCACGGCCAGTTCCTACCTCAATTACAAACGCACACAATAGTACGCAGGACCGGAATTATATTTTATGCGCTCCTAGGCCTGTGGGTTTCTGCCCCCCCCCCCCCCCCCTCTTCATACCATAGTGATGGAGAGAGAATTTAGACCTCAGAAGGTCTTTGTGAAGGTAATGTTTATTATATTCGAATGCATCGTGAAGTAAAATAAATTAAATACATTAAAATAGAGAGCATCAACTGTTTCTAAATTTGTATATAAACTGTAAATAAATACGTCAACGAGATATTAAAGTAAGTTTAAACCATTGAAGACTCATTACAGATATTCAGATACACATAGACACTACATCATACGACCTACAACTATGCTTAATGAATTATTCAATTGATAATGATATTCAAGACTTAAATTTTCTCCTAATAAATCATAAAACATTCCTGTTCTAAAGCTGAAGTCAAAAAATCTGCTGTTGCAAAATGATGATTAAAAAAATGGTTTGGAAAAATCGTAAGTAGTAAACGTTTGTTTAGTCTCCTTATGAGCTGTAAAAATAACTTTTTGAAAATGGACAAGATGAAAAAGGAGCGTATAATTACGTAAAACCGCTTGATAAGAAAGTAGGACTTAATAGTTTTTTTTTATTGAGACAATATTCCATCAAAGTCAGTTTATAAAACCTTGCATTCGTGTTGACCGACTGAAAAGCACTAAACTCTTGAAAACTCTTGCACCCCTGAGCATGGTGCGCTTCTAGGCCGGGGCCTGTTGCTAAATCCAGCCCTGATAGTACAGACATCATAGTGACACAGGTTTTATTTATTTATTTATTTATTTATTTATTTATTTATTTATTTACATAGGTCCCAATGAGCCTGAGCTCGTGTTAGGGACAATCAAGTAACATAGTTACAGCATGGCATATATATAATTTTTGTAACATTATTGTTTAGTTTAATAGTAACTTAGATTGCTAGTGACTAACTTTACAGAGATAATACGGTATGATACATTGCATTGCTTAAGGCTATTGTACATTGGCTATTCATTCCTTAATAGGAAGTCTTTTGTTTTCCTCTTAAATGTTTTTATAGAGAAACTTTCCCTTATGCCTAATGGTAGCGAGTTGTATTCTTTTATTATAGAGGACATAATTCCTTTAGTTCCAAATTTAATGGATTGGGAATGGCTGGTGAATATTTGATTTACTCCTCTTGTTGCATAGTGATGAATGTCATTTGCATGGGTAAAATGGATGTGTGTGTGTATCAATTTGTTTTCTAATTTGTATACAAATACTGTTGCTGACATAGCTATTTGTTTTTGCAGTGGCATAATTTTAGTTCCTGAGTACAATTCATTTGAGGGTGTGAGCCAAGGTAATCCAAAGATAGATTTTATAGCACGTTTCTGGAGTATCTCAAGTTCTTTTATCAGCTCCTTCTTACAATATCCCCATATGAAATTCATGTACATTAGATGTGAATGTATCAGAGCAAAGTATATATTTTTCAATTGTTGGCTAGTAAGACAGCTATATCTTAATCTGAAAATAATACCAATTAAAGGGCTGATTTTATGTTTTACATTTTCTACATGATTTTCCCAGGTTAGTGTACTATCTAGTGTGATACCTAAGTATGTTGCCGATTTAACCCTTTCTATTTCTTTGTTGGCTATGTTGACTATGTTTGTGGTCTCAATCTTGTATGATGGTTTATGGAAGAACAAATATTTTGTTTTAGTGATATTGATAACCATTTTGTGTGCTCTCAACCAATCCACCAGCTTATTGAGATCATAATTAATATTTAGCATAATTTCCTGTTCAGATGTTCCCAGATAGAGTATAAAAATATCATCTGCAAATAGTTTAAGCTTGCCTTTCAATTCTAATAATACTATATCATTAATATAGGCCAAGAAAAGAATTGGTCCTAAGACAGAACCTTGGGGTACTCCTGTGTCAATTCTCATTTGAGATCCTTTTACATTATCGATTGCAACATATTGTTTTCTGTTAGTGAGGTAGTTCTTGAACCAATCATGTGCCACTCCTCTGATGCCTGCAAATTCTAGTTTATTAAGGAGAATCTTATGGTTAACCAGATCGAGGGCTTTTTGAAGGTCAATTAGTACACCAGCAGCTAGTTTGTTTTCATCTAATGCCTTTTCTACATCAGTTACTACTTCAAATATAGCACTATCAGCTCCTCTATTTGGAATAAACCCATATTGGCAGTTTGCAAAGTAATCATTTTTCATGAAGAAATTCATAAGTCTTCGTTTAACAATGCTTTCTAGAACCTTGCTGATGGCAGATATAATATTAATGGGTCTGTAATTTGATGGGTGGGTTTTGTCCCCTTTTTTGTAGATCGGGACCACCCTAGAGACTTTACAGGCATCGGGGAATATACCAGTCATCAGTGAAAGATTTATTATTTTGACAAGATATGGTGTAAGGCCCTCAAGACACAATTGTAGCATGACATTAGTAGTGTTGTCCTCACTTATATTGTTTTTGTGTTTTAGGGAGTTTATAATTGATTGTATTTCATTAGCATCAGTAGGTAACATAAAGATTGTCTTAGTGCTAGTAGTATTTTTATAGCTTGTAATGCCCGAGGTAGAACCGTTTCCTTGATTTTCCCATATACTGTTAGCAATATTGACATAATATTTATTAATTTCATCACATATATTTTCTTTTTTTTTTCGACATTTGTGCCGTCGACTATAAGTTTGACAATTTCATTTTTCCCCTTCTTTGGTCTATTTAACATCTCATTAACAACACTCCACACTTCCCTCTGATTATTTGCATTTTGAATTTTTTGGTCAAAGTAGTTTCTTTGTAGATTTCTCTTAAGTTTTGTAACTTGGTTGCTAATAATTTTATATTCTTCTAAAATTTCTGCAGATGGATTTTTAACTTTGGTTTTTGTATATATCTTATCTTTCCTGTGTATTAGTGCTAAAAGATCTTGTGTGATCCAGGGTTTTATTGGTGGGGCACTTGGCTCCTTATTCATATATTTCATAGTACAGGCTTCTATTCCTTTATTAATAAAATCACAGAATTTATTGTAGTAGTCATTGATGTTAGTTTCATTGCATACAAATTCTTGAGTTATTAAATATTTATTAAGTTTTTTGTAGTTTATTTTATCCTTTTCAATTGGCCTATCATCACATATTGAGTTCCTGTTTATCTTTTTGTTTCTCATTTCACAGATGAGTAAATGGTGATCACTCAAATCATTATCAATATTATAGACATTACATATTTTGTCACAGTCGTTCGCCAATACATGATCAATTAGAGTAGAGCTAGTTTGTGTTACACGAGTTGGATATTTTGTATTACATAAGACTAGACCGTATGATTTGACTAGGTTAATATAACTACTAGTATATCTGTCCCCAAATAATAGATCGATATTCATATCACCTAGTATTATAACAGGATTCGTTGAGTAAGAACTAATAATTACTTCGAGATCAGTTAGAAAGTGTGGAATGTTGCTTTTATGAGGGTTATAAGCAGTGATTATATTGTATTCTTGATGGCCTTTTCTCACAGTAATGTGCAGTATGCTGTGGGTGGAATTTATTTACTTTACAAGGGTACTGCTACATTTGTTTGAAATATACAAAGATACTCCCCCGCCAGTTTGCTTTCTAACTATGTGATATGCAACATATTTCTTAATATTGAAAAACATTTTTGTTTGTTCTGTTAACCAATTTTCTGAGATTGCTAGGACATCTACACCTTTGATTCTGTCTAACATTATTTGGATATCATCGAACTTGTTTTTTATGCTATGTGCATTTATGTGTACGCATTTTAGTGTACTGGTATCGGTTATTATCTGTTTACTGTCCTTAATCTTATAATAATCGCTAAGTGTATTACAGTTACACTCGGTTAATTCTAGTGTATTATTATTAGCATTACCTAAAAAATTTAATTTCTGTAATTCTAGTTCCATATGGGATAATACTTAGTAGATATCTTACTATTACATTGATTTTAGTTTGAGAGGGCGAGTTCATCCAGTATTTCAGCACTTGATATAAGCTTTGAGGGTCCATTTTGATTTTTCCGAATGTATATTTTGCAGTCTCTGACCCAAGTTGCAAAGATTTTTCCCTGTTGTCTCAATTCACGGCACTTTTTGGCGATGGTTTCATTTCTTGGGGTCAGGTGTTCATTGATATATATATTACCACCATCACTGTAACCAATTTCACTCGTCTTCAGGGTCTTCTTTTGTCTTCTGCTACTGAGAATCTCTTCCTTCTTCCACCTATTATTTAATTTCACAATTATCGGTTGAGGCCCAGGCTTTGTTGACGGGAGGCGGTGAGCTGCGTCTATGTTTGCCCTGGTGATTTCAACTCCTAACGTCTTGCCAATGTCCGAGATTTTGTGAAATACATCCTCCTCTCTTTCCGTGGGTATTCCATACACTATCAAGTTGTTCTTGCGCTGGTACTGTTTTAGTTCCTCCAATTCGTTGATAGCTCTAGATGCTGCCATCTCTGCGTCCTTGACGGTTTTTCTCTCTTTCTTCAGAGTTTCAATTTCCCGGTGGAGTTCATCATACTTTTCTGATAAGAAAGTTGCTAGTTTTCTTACCTCGTGGTTTTCTTCTCTCATCGCCGAAAGGGATTCCTCAAGTTTCTGGGAGAAAGATGCCATAACCTCTTTGAGGTTAGGTTGCGGGAGGCAGTCTTCCCGATTGCATGACCATTTGAAAGTATCATCTTTCCGGAATTGTTGGTACGTGTCTTTACTCATTTTCATGCATGTTACATGAAACCAGCGTCCACACTCACCATCACATCCTACAGCCTGCTGATTGTTCTTGATCTTTTTGCCGCATGGAGCACAGTTGACCGTCATGATATTAAATGTTATATGACTTCTCTTTTAGCAAGTTATGTATTGTATTTCTCTTACGTATTTTACCTACACTGTTCACACAATATTTAACACTAGTCACTCGCGTAATCCTCGGTAAACCTGCGTAATTTCTTAATTTTGCTTACGTTTAGAATATAAACCTTTTACATATCCGCCATTTTACCATATTCATGACAAATACCACATACGCCAAAGTACATGGAGCTACTTGTTAGAACGGGGTACCGGTACACTGCCACGTGAGGTAAAACTGAAAAGAAGCGAGTTTGCTCGCCCCAAATACAAAATCACACTTAATTGCAGACACCTCAATAACACAACTTATCAGAAATTTGCTCTTATCACGAACCGTACGCCGGTACTCGAACGCTTCTTTAAAAAGACACACACACTGACAATTATATTTCTTGGCTCACTGTGTAAAACAGTTCGGCTGCCACTCGATTTGTTAAGGAACATTGTTATGAATTCAAAACTTGACAGCTCACACCGAGTTCATAGAGCATTTCTGTTGCTCTTGCCTTCAGGGGCTCACGTCTAGTGGGACGTGGGTTAACAACCCCGTTACTCCAGCTGAGTCCGGCATTGTTTCCACTTCCTCTCCGTCTTCTTTCCTGCCAACCTCTCTTGGTCAACTCTTGTTCTCTTCCGACCCTGATGGTATTAGGGTATCCGAGGCCTAAGGAGTCTTATTCTTTTTCCCCTTAATTGGCCCTTGGCTCAACTTTCCTGATACCCTCCTTCTTCGAGTGGTCAGCCTTCTCTTTCTGTTCATGTTATCTCCTGCCTTCTGCTTAAGGCCCTGTAGGAGGCAGGGTGTATGTAGCCCCACAACTTGTGGTGCATCCTGGATATTGCTAGACCCTCAGGGGCTCATGGCTGGTGAGTTCTGGAGTTGGCATTCCCGGGGGATTCCTGAGCTGGGTCCGTTTTTCCACTGACTTTGGGGCGGGCCCGTTCCTCTTTTCATTTCATGGCTCGCCTTCCTTCCAAGTCCCTCAATCCTCATTCTTCGAGGGCTGAGGGCATTTCTTTTCTTCCTGTCCTTTATTTGCCTTATCATTATTTGTTTACCATTTCTTCTCCTAGTTTGTAAAATAGTAGTTGGAATTAGTTATAGCTTTCATTCTCATCTCATCTTTCACGATCACCCAAACCATTAGGGCCCGATAACCTAGATGTTAGCCCCTTAAACAATAACTATCATCATCATCTGTTACTCTTCGTTTACTTCCTCGGCGAACCTAAATATATTTCAACACCTAAATCATTCTCTCACTAATTATCCCTCCACATGAAGGGCAGATGTCATCCCCCAAGTAGCTGATCGTAGCGTCACAAGGTTTGGACAGTAAATTTTAAAATGTTTAGCTCTGTAACATAGGGTCATTAAAATAATTGCATAATTAATTATTTTTGTGCTCAGAGACAAATTAAGATTCCGTACGCCACAGTGAGCCTAGTGAGTTTAGTTATCTAGTCAACGCCGCGCTATGCTATTGGCTGACGCCGGCGAGCGAATGAATCTGGCCCCTCCCTAATGTTCACTGTAGTTTTGTGTTTTTGAGGCTCCTTATCCTACTTATACCCACCATGTTTGACCGACTGCAGCGTCCCAAGAGATAGTTTTAGTTGTCAAAAGGAAATTACAACAGGAATAGAACTTGGTAATTTTATGTAAGCGTTAGTTGGTGCCACTGGTATTCTCTGCTCTCCACAGAAATCCTAAAATTTGATTGTATTTTTATCCTCAGATCCCGTGTTCTCAGGTGAAAGTGTTTGGATGAAGGAGATACAAAAATAATATTTCTTGTTACCTCTTTAAACTGCTACAAGAACAGTGGACACGTGAGTAGTGCGTTGCATGTTTCCAGTCTTCTCTTTTTCTCACGACGTTCCTGTATCATTGCCACCATAGACCTATTTGAGGGTAGTCACATAGTGATCCCGTCTCTGGATTAGTGTTTTGAGTTGGATTTCCGACGAGAAGTTTCAAAGTGACAGGTTCATTCAGGCAGATTTCGAATGTTCTGCAGGGATGTGACAAAAATGGAATTATGAAAAAAAGTTCTGATTATTGGCACGTGTTCTAAAATACAGGGGTGTGGCTGGTAACTAGAAACTTACATAAAATTATGTTTTCCTACTTACGTTTATGCGTGCCGCTAATGATTTTAGTTTGAGCTGGGCGCCTTGTAACGCGATCAAAGTATCTATTGTGGACTTTGAAAGCTTCTGAGCAATTATTTTTATAGTGCCGTTGTTTGCAGTGAAATACTGTTGCACTAAGTTAAGTTCACTTTCCCGCAGCCTATTTAAACCAAGGGATAATTAAGAAAAGCCCTAGCGGCCAGGAAGTGAACCTCCTGCGCTGGTGCTCAAAACATAAGGATTGCATGGCTTGGAGTGACAATTTGTAAATAGTGGTGATTTTTCGCGTGTGGGTCGAAATGCCGACGTGTGTATAGCACATGGCCGCACAAACAAAACAAGTTTCTTTTCACGACTAATTAAACTTTATTTGCCTTTTATTGTGTTGAGTTTTCAATCTTGGAGTAGGCACCCTAATATTCAATGCTAGCCAAGGTAATAAAAACCAAATGGAATGTTACTTTATTCTTTGATCATGTCAGTGCAAATGTACAATTTGTGTGTACGATATAATTCCACCCATTGTGTTTTTGAAACAAGTAGTTTCTGTGCAGGATGATGCCGATCTCTCTGATATTACAATTGAAGAATTTTCTTTACCTGAGCAAGTTTCATGCTTCAAAGTACGATGATTGATGATATTTTGTCGCATGCACCTTGTCAGGTATAGAAACACCAACTTCAGTGAATGGTGGAGATTTGCTAGGGGTAAGTACCTTATTGATTTACTCCTTGTCGCACCTTATAAAATACCTGCTCGTTATTTTCTTCTCAACAGTGATATTTAGGGATTCCAGAATGTGTATGCAGACCGTATTCTTGACAAATGCATGCTGTCAGCTCTTAGGGTGTGTATTGTAGAGAAACCACGAGCCATTTAGTTGGAAAGTACAGCATTATGATTTATGATGACTGCTGGACTCAAACCCATTACCCCTCTTCTATGTATGCTGTTGCCTAATCCACTTAGCTAATGGAGGATAGTTCGGATATGGACAAGTAAGTACACTAAGATTACGGCACTTCTTTTCAACAGAATATCCAGGAACAAATGTATTTAAGGCGAAAACAATCGAAAAAAGTGCGGTAGATCAAGAAACATTGCTGTAATTAAATAAAATGTAACACCTATAATTCGCATTGGAGACACACCTCCATGTTTGAAGTAGTACGCAGGACGGCAGTCATCTGTTCAATACATCAAGTCAAGGAGCATTGTGAGAAAGACGAAACACTTCCCATAAAGGTTGAAGAAATGGAAATAGTTTTTCTGCTAGAGCTGAGAGAGCGCTACCAGTTGACAGAGCAGGGAGAGGTATCCAACTCTTGACTACGAATTAAATCAACACTATACCGTACCGATCCGGGTCACACATAGCATATCGCAAATTCGAATTTACAAACCTCCAGGACGCTAAAGATGACTTTTCGAAAATCCGATGTATGAAACGTCTTAATATTAATTTAATCAACACAACACCGTACCGATTCCGATAACATATCGCGGATTCGAATTTTCAAACTTCCACCTCATTGGGATTCGAACCCGCGACACTCCAGGACGCATAAGGTGACTTTTCGAAAATCCGATGTATGAAACATCTTAACACTAATTTAATCAACACAATACAGTACCGTTTCCGATAAATTATCCCAGATTCGAATTTACAAACTTCCACCCCATTCAGGTTCGAACCCTCGACCTTCCACGACGCTAAAGGTAACTTTACGAAAATCCGATGTAAGGACCGTCTGAATAGTAATTTAATCAACACAATACCGTACCGATTCCGATAAAATATCGCAGATTCGAATTTACAAACTTCCACCTCATTGGGATTCGAACCCGCGACACTCCAGGACGCATAAGGTGACTTTTCAAAAATCCGATGTATGAAACATCTTAACACTAATTTAATCATCACAATACAGTACCGTTTCCGATAAAATATCCCAGATTCGAATTTACAAACTTCCACCCCGTTCAGATTCGAACCCTCGACCTTCCACGACGCTAAAGGTAACTTTTCGAAAATCCGATGTAAGGACCGTCTGAATAGTAATTTCATCAACACACTACCGTACCGATTCCGATAACATATCGCAAGTTCGAATTTACAAACTTCCACCTCATTGGGATTCGAACCCGCGACTCTCCAGGACACTACAGGTGACTTTTCGAAAAATCGATGTAAGTACCGTCTGAATACTAATTTAATCAATACAATACCGTACCAATTCCGATAACATATCGCAGATTCGAAATTTACAAAATTCCACCTCATTGGGTTTCGAACCCGCAACACACAAGGGAGATAAAGGTGACTTTTCGAAAATCCGATGTAAGGACCGTCTGAATAGTAATTTCATCGACACAATACCGTACCGATTACGGTAAAATATCGCAGATTCGAATTTACAAACTTCCACCTCGTTGGGATTCGAACCCGCGACACTCCAGGACGCTAAAAGATACTTTTCGAAAATCCGATGTATGAAACGTCTTATTACTAATTTAATCAACACAATACCGTACCGTTTCCAATAACATATCGCGGTTTCGAATTTGCAAACTTCCACATCATTGGGATTCGAACCCGCGACCCTCCAGGACGCTAAAGGTAACAATTCTAAAATCCTACGTAAGGACCGTCTGAATAGTAATTTAATCAACACATTACCGTACAGATTCCGATAAAATATCGGAGATTCTCATTTACAAACTTCCACATCATTTGAATTCGAACCCACGAACCGCCAGGACGCTACAGGTGACTATTCGAAAATTCGGTGTAAGGAACGTCTGAATACTAATTTAATCAACACAATACCGTACCGATTCCGATAACATATCGCGGTTTCGAATTTACAAACTTCCACATCATTGGGATTCGAACCCTCGACCCTCCAGGACGCTAAAGGTGAGTTTTCGAAAATCCAATGTAAGGACCGTCTGAATAGTAATTTAATCAACACAACACTGTACCGATTCGGATAACATATCGCGGTTTCGAATTTACAAACTTCCACATCATTGGGATTCAAACCCGCGACCCTCCAGGACGCTAAAGGTAACAATTCTAAAATCCTACGTAAGGACCGTCTGAATAGTAATTTAATCAACACATTACCGTACAGATTCCGATAAAATATCGGAGATTCTTATTTACAAACTTCCACATCATTTGAATTCGAACCCACGAACCGCCAGGACGCTACAGGTGACTATTCGAAAATTCGGTGTAAGGAACGTCTGAATACTAATTTAATCAACACAATACCGTACCGATTCCGATAACATATCGCGGTTTCGAATTTACAAACTTCCACATCATTGGGATTCGAACCCGTGACCCGCAAGGGCGCTAAAGGTGAATTTTCGAAAATCCGATGTTAGGGCCGTCTGAATACCAATTTAATCAACACACTACCGTACCGATTCCGATAACTTATTGCGGATTCGAATTTACAAACTTCCACCTCATTGGGATTCGAACCCGCGACCCTCCAGGATGCTACAGGTGACTTTTCGAAAAACGGATGTAAGGACCGTCTGAATACTAATTTAATAAACACAATACCGTACCGTTTCAGATAATATATCGCTGATTCGAATTTGCAAACTTCCACTTCATTCTGATTCGAACCCGCGACCCTCCAGGACGCTACTGGTGACTGTACGAAAATCCGATGTAAGTACCGTCTGAATATTAGTTTAATAAACATAATACCGCAACGATAATATATCGTGGATTCGAATATACAAACTTCCTCCTCATTGGGATTCGAACCCGCGACCCACAAGGGCGCTATAAGTGACTTTTCGATAATCCGATGTAAGGGACGTCTAGATAATAATTTAATCTACACAATACCGTACCGTTTCCGATAATATATCGCGGATTCGAATGTAGAAATTTTCCACCTCATTGGGATTCGAACCCGCGACCCGCAAGGTCGCTAAAGGTGACTTTTCGAAAATCCGATGTAAGGACCGTCTGAATAGTAATTTAATCAACCTAATACGGTACCGTTTCCGATAATATATCGTGGATTCGAATTTACAAGCTTCCACCTCATTGGGAATCGAACCCGCTACCCTCAAGGGCGCTAAAGGTGACTTCGAAAATCCGATGTAAGGACCGTCTGAATAGTTGTTTAATCAACACAATACCGTACCGTTTCCGATAATATATCGCAGATTCGAATTTACAAACTTCCACCTCATTCGCATTCGAACTGTGGACCCTCCAGGACGCTACAGGACGCTAATGCATTCAATGATTAATGTAGGCTCCTTAAATATTCAGTTATATTAGCGAAATTTCAGGCTTAATCTATAAGCTACGAGCAGTATAGAGCCGTTGTACCCACCTATTAAACAACTTCAACACAATTTGTGATCTGATCATATAAGAAGCACGCTCAAGGACATTGAGTGACATTAATATTGCTCATTATAATAACGACCTTCCTCCTGGTTGCGCACAATACGACAATGCGAGCAAAGGTACGATCTCTTAATATCCAATTGTGATCCCGAGCAACGCCGGGCATAACAGCTAGTATTATATAAGTCCTAGCAGAAGTACACATTCTTCGAACTGTCTTCGGTATTAATAACCAGACGTAATCGATTGAGCTACTGTTGTAATGGTTAGGAGCTTGGAACCTGTTTATCGACAAAGAAAAATGATTAGTTGAAATATGCTCTGAAACTAAATTTACCTAACGTGTACTTCCTGACGTGAAAATAAAATTGAAAACCTCGTAGACGAAACGCAATACACGTCACATAAAAACTGACTCTCACTGTTGTGTCAAGTCCGCATCCAGAGGAAGACCACTTTAATAAATTATAAAGGCTTGTGGTGCAAGAAAATTCAGTTTTTTTTTAGCCTCAATGGCCCAAATTCCTAAAAGAAAAGAAAAAACTATTTCAATTCAGGAATTTTTGAAATTAATGTTGCTATTTGAAGATATAATAGGACCTTATGTACCACATATCGCACATTTAAGTTTTGTGAAAAAATCTAGGGTATCCCTTGACCCCTTAAGCGCATTGATGCATTTTACAGTTTTTGTTGCTTCCGTGATAACCTTATGGCCATTTGCAAACTATTGCAGAAATTTAATCCATAAATTGGCATTACTTCTTGCAGAAATAGATGGAAAGTTGGATGTAACTTTTTGAGACACTGTTGTCATGGTTACCGTACTGGCTCGCATTCCTACATTAGTTTATTAAATGAAATTAGTTTTCTGGGAAAATCTCAGAAACTCTTGGTTTTAGAGCCCTAAAATGTAGTTTTCGGCGACCCTTTACGACAGTTTAAAGGCCCCGAGTCTTGTTTCTGACACCAAGGGGCCGAAAATAAGCTTTGTCTCGTCGTTGCAGGCCGTAGTATAATAATAATAATTTTAATAATAATATAACAATATAGGTATAGGGATATAATAGACCTTCCGTACCACACCAGAACGTGTAAATCGCGTGAAAAAATCTAGAGTACCCCTTGACCCCCTTAAGCGCATTATATGTATAGATGAATTTTACAGCTTAATTTGGTTCCGTTATAACCGTATAGCCGCTTGCAAACTATCTCAGTTATGTAATAAATGGAATTGTATTGCGTCTTACAGCAATAGATGGACCTGTGAGTTTCTGTTGCCATGGTTACCAGCTTGCTTTCTTTCATTATTGTATTAAATGTAATTAATTTTCTGGGAATATCTCAAAAACTGGTGGTTTTAGGGCCTTAGAATGTGGTTTCGTTACGCACATTGAGGGGCTGAAAATGAGTTTTGTCTACGCCTATTTCAGCAAGTATTTTAAGGGGGTAGGTCCCCTTTTAAGAGAGGTACATACAAGTGTTGCATCAATGATCAGTGTCGTGCCCCTGAAGGATATCTGTACCAAATTTTACGTTGATCCACCCAGCCGTTCTCGAGTTATAATGGAACAAAATTGTCCACAGATAGACAGACAGACATACAGACAGACAAAAATATATTTTCGCGCGTACCCGTCATAAAACAGTCTAAAACGCGTAAATAACGCAAATTTCCGTAGAAATTCAGAAAAAACAGACAAACTTTTATTTATATATAAGTTTATATAATATAATATCAATTTCTTGTCGACACTTTAACTGCCGTAATTTTGTACCGATCACATTGAATTTCTTACATAATGTATCCCTATAAAACCTCGGTCGAGTTCGTTAATGGGCAAAATCGGTCGAAGGGGGTGAAAATGGGGGCTTTTTTTTTCTCGAAAAAGTGAAATATCACTATAATTCTCTTAATATGTGAAATATCGAATCCATTCGAAGTTCATATGATGTGTCGGATAAGTGCCAACAATTTATGTTTAAAAAGTTTTTTGATAGCACCAACCATTGACTGAAAGGGTGGAAAAAGTGCTTTTATAGCCTATCCCCTATAACCCGGTGAAATCTACCTCCGCCTTCGGGCGTGCCGAGAGGACGTTTTTAAAAATTATGACTGCATCGGAAGCTTTTCTCAAAATGATGTTATATATCCGGAAGAGCTAATAGTGGAGAGTAATAATTAAAATTATTTCAAGAGGGACACGAAAAATTTTTGCATAGAGGCCCTTAAATTCTGTAAATGGCGCTGGGTGTTATCTCTTCAGTTTATATTCCAGCAAGTCAAGAAGACTACACACAAAGGCAGTGGTCACGGTGTGGCGAGCACATGTGGGCCGTGCCCTGAGCTAATTACACCACTATGCTGACTGTCACACATACTTACTGTCGACCAAAATATTATGTGCACTCGAGTTTGAAGGTTGTTTGTGAAGTAATCAATAGATCTACATAAAATCCAATAACATCGTCATTTTCGATGTTCTATTCTACGTTACTTCATGTAGGTTTGGAATTTTTAATTTATATTTTAATATTTTTTATCGCAGTTGAAACACAAAAAGTGCCCGTTTTTAAGCGTATTTCAACCATGCGTCACATTTAAGAATTATTATCTCACAAACCCGTCATTAGATCGAATCCAAATTTTAACACAATATACATTGGAATGTTATATAACTTGTTTATTAATCTCAAAATTTTGTGTGTTCAAGAACGTAAGTTGTTATCATTTTTGTAAGGTAACATTTTCTCGGCTCGGGGTCGTTGGAAAATTTAGTTCTTGGTTGCGCTGTAATACTTATACATCAAAAAGTTATGCTGTATGACTGTGAAATACGTAAATTAATTCACTTATTTTATATCGGTTTGTATTTGTACGGGGAATTAGACAAGGTTCACCAGTTAGCCGCTCCGGGAAATGCTGTACAGCGTTGCTGATATGGAGCCCATCCTTCCGAGAGAGGCACGCCATGACGCGTGATGGAGCCCATCTTGGCAACGCTGTACAGCTTTCACCGGAGCGGCTAACTGGTGAACCTTGTCATAATTCCCCGTACAAATACAAACAGATATAAAATCATTGAATTAATTTACGTATTTCAAAATCATATACCATACCTTTTTGATGTATAAGGATTACAACGCAACCAAGAACTACATTTTCAAACCACCCCGAGCCGAGAAAAAGTTACCTTACAAAAATGATAACAACTTTGTTTCTTGGACACACAAAATTTTAAAATTAATAAACCAGTTATATAACATTCCAATGTATATTGCGTTAAAATTTGGATTCGATCTGATTACGGGTTTGTGAGATAATAATTCTTAAATATGACGCATGCTTGAAACACGCTTAAAAACGGGCACTTTTTATGTTCCAACTGCGATAAAAAAATATATATGAATTAAAAATTCCAAACCTACATGAACTAACGCAAAATAGAACGACGAAAATGATGATGATATTGGATTTTATGTAGGTCTATTGGTTACTTCACAAACAACCTTCAAACTCGAGTACACATATTTTGGTCGACAGTAGTCCTCTTTCACATGTGGTGGTGGAGGTGGAGGCCCCGTGTGTAAGAGGCTTTAGAGCCCTGCGCAGATAAACAAAACTTTATCCTTATCCGCCCCGCATCCGCACAAATGCTATCCGCATCCGCATGACTGTTATCCGCATCCGCATGACTGTTATCCGTATCCGCACAAATGCTATCCGCATCCGCATGACTGTTATCCGCATCCGCACGACTGTTGCCCGCATCCACCCCACATCCGCACGACTGTTGTCCACATGCACCCCACATCTGCACGACTGTTGTCCACATCCACCCCACATCCGCACGACTCTTATTTGCACGACTGTTGTCCGCATCCGCACGACTCTTATTGCACGACTGTTGTCCGCATCCGCACGACTGTTATTTGCATCCACCCCACATCCGCACGACTCTTATTTGCACGACTGTTGTCCGCATCCGCACGACTGTTGTCCACATGCACCCCACATCCGCACGACTGTTGTCCACATCCACCCCACATCCGCACGACTATTATACGCACGACTCTTATTTGCACGACTGTTGTCCGCATCCGCACGACTGTTATTTGCATCCGCCCTACATCCGCATGACTGTTATCAGCATCCGCCCCACATCCGCACGACTGTTATCCGCACGACTCTTATTTGCATGACTGTTGTCCGCATCCGCACGACTGTTATTTGCATCCGCCCCACATCCGCACGACTGTTGTCCACATGCACCCCACATCCGCACGACTGTTGTCCACATCCACCCCACATACGCACGACTCTTATTTGCACGACTGTTGTCCGCATCCGCATGACTGTTATCAGCATCCGCCCCACATCCGCACGACTGTTATCCACACGACTATTATCCGCATGACTGTAGTCCGCATCCGCACGACTGTTATCCGAATCTACTGGCATTACAATGATATTTTAATTAGATAAAGCATTAAGTACCAAACCGGTCGGTCGGTCGACTATATGCAGGCTGTGGATTTTCATAAATTACTAAAGCAGCATATTTCGACATTTGAGGAGAAAGTCGTTCCCTTAGGCTTTGTGTGTCATGTGCTATGTTTAAAATGAATGCTATACAGCCAGAGTTGCAACCCTTTCCTGTTTGGAGTGTTAATTGTGCTTTAATGACATAATTGGAATGAAATTAGCGTAAATAATCTTCTTACACCCCACGGACAAAAGTTGATATCTTAAGCCAATTTTGTTCATAAAATGGAAATAGGCCAACAATGGAGCTATGCTTACAATGGTGTTCTAGTGCATGACATCATTAGAACCATATATTTTTGAATATAAATACGTATTACGTCAGCAACATTAAATAAGTTTTCTATTGTAACATTTGTCAGTTGGTTATCAGAAATTTCAATTTATGAAATAAACTCACAAATCGAATATCAACATTCTCGGAATTCTAGGGAGGAGGGGGTGGGGGCACGGTCCCATGGAACTTCGGCTCTCTCCGCTATTCGAGTCTCGCTATTGGTTGAATTTAAACCAATAAGGAAGGAAATGGCACACATATAGAATTCAAACCAACACTACTGGGTTACATGTGCCAATTGTTGCGCGGTCAGAACATACACTCTGTTATCAGCGGTTTGCACATCTTCGAAGTGGTATTAATTGTATTGTATTGTGGGTAATGTGTTTGTAATAGAGCTGTGCGACTGAATAATTAGTATTAGACACAATTTAGCCCAGCTATAATAATTATCTGAAGTTAAGCCTACGTCCTACAATCAGGCGATTTTCAGTTCTCATTCTACTAAGTTTACCGGTAGGCTACGCCATGGAAGTTGGGAATATGTTGGATATTTTTCGTTATTTCGCGTGTGATGATGCAAGAACGGTAGAAAAATTACAGAATTTAAGACTATTGCCTCGAAATCCTCGTTGCAAAAGCCGGAATTGCCGGAGTATTTGCAATATGCACAGGAGAGAACGTGCATTTTTAGGGGTATACTTCAAGTGCACAAGATGCAGTAAGTTCCGGAGTGTGACTGAGGGCACATTCCTGAAAGATACAAAGTTACCCATGACTGTGTTTTTTGCCGTATTATGGATGTGGGCAGCGAAGAGTAGTGTGTCCATTGCAAAGAGTGCCGTAGGGGTGTCCAAAAACACTGTGGTACAACAATTTCGGTATTACCGGGACGTTTGCTCCTGGAAATTGGTGAATACTGATCACTTATTTCAATTTGGTGGTCCTGGAACCATCGTTCAGTTAGACGAAAGTGTAATAACCAAAAGGAAGCACAATGTGGGGAGAGTAGTCCCGCAGAAGTGGATTTTCGGCATATATGATTGTTCCCTCAAAAGGGGCATGATTATATATGTCGATAATAGACAAGCCCGAACATTAGAATACCATATTCTGCGGCATGTTCTACCTGGAACGGAAATATGGACGGAGTGTTGGGCGGGATACAGTAACCTCGGAACGATGGGAGGAGCCTCTCCATATGTCCACAAAACGGTTAACCATTCAAGGAACTTTGTCGACCCGATAACTGGAACGTGCACAAATCAAGTCGAAGGTTACTGGTCAAAATTAAAAAGATTCGCGAGGAAACTTGGGGTTATGAACTCAAATTTACTTAATGAGCACGTATACTAATTTATGTGGATGGAGGTGTATGGAAAAACTGACAAGCAGGCTTACGACAATCTCCTAGAGCAGATTACCGAACGATACCGTAAGTAGCGCATTTACATTAAGAGTACCAAGTGAAATTAATGAAGGGGGTTTCTCAATTCGGTTTGTTTTTCTTATGCAGGTGTTCAGTAAACAAGAGAAAAAGACCTTGCTTGCTGTACAAGCAGTAGTTGTCATCCAGACACTCTCCTAACCTTCAAAAGAGGAATGCGTTATATTCATGATTTGTATAGACATGACTTTTACCGGAATATAGGCTAGGTTATATTTTTGTGTTACAGTATAATTAGTTTTTCCTGTTGCATGCTAAAATTTGTTATTTGATTTATTATTATTATTACAGTATGATATACTAAATTGTATCCATTTGTAGCAATTAAGTGTAGGTTAAGCTGTGATTTGAACATGTACATATTTCTAGGTTTAGCTGTAATTTGTATATATATTGCTTTTATGTGTTTCGCAAGTCACTTAAGTGTAAGTTAAGCTTTAAATGAAATGTTTTTGTATTTGTATATTCATTTAGGCTAATTAGCTTTAACATTAGGTTAGGTAACTCTACCTCTTGGTAGTACTCCGAAAGACTCCCGGAGTGCTCCCGAGTGCCGGTCCCAAGACCGGAGAAAAGAGGAGGGCCTTTATATATAAACGTGACCACCTCGTGATATGGTGGTTAGCATTCTCAAAGCAAAGCACAACCTGTTACTACGCCTTACCTTTCCACACAACGCATTGTTTTCATTTGAAGTCGAACTTTCTTCTATGAAAAAAGTTGGGGACTACTATACATTGCGATACGGCCGCGTATAAAATTCCCCTAAAATCAAAATGGCGTCTACCACGACGTCATCAACGACGTCACTCCTCAGGCAAGCTTATGGGAAAAGCCTGGGTAATGGGGGTTTTTGGGTGGGGAAACACAAAAACCTTTTGAACGAAGTGTGCACCGAAATCTGTAATTGACCTACGTAGCTCAATTAAAGATTCCGATACGTAGAAAAATTTCGCGATTACAATTGATATTTTTAATTTTCCGCATCGAAATCTATAATTGGACTATCGGAAGCGGTACGGTATTGTGTTGATTGAATTAGTATTCAGACCGTCCTTACATCGGTTTATCGAAATGTCACCTCCAGCGTTCTGGAGTGTCAAGGGTTAGAATCCCAATGAGGTGGAAGTTTGTAAATTCGAATCAGCGATATGTTATCGGAATCGGTACGGTATTGTTTTGAGTAAACAACTATTCAGACGGTCCTAACATCGGATTTTCGAAAAGTCACCTTTAGTGCCCTTGTGGGTCGCGGGTTCGAATCCCAATGAGATGGAAGTTTGTAAATTCGAATCTGCGATATGTTATCGGAATCGGTACTATATTATGTTGATTAAATTAATATTCAGACGGTCCTTACATCGGATTTTCGAAAAGTCACTTGTAGCGTCCTGGAGGGTCGCGGGTTCGAATCCCAATCGGGTGGAAGTTTGTAAATTCGAATCCAAGTCATATTATCGTAAACGGTACGGTATTGTGTTGATTAAATTAGTATTTACACGGTCCTTACATCGGTTTTTCGAAATGTCACCTGTAGCGTCCTGGAGGGTCGCGGGTTCGAATCCCAATGAGGTGGAAGTTTTTACATTCGAATTCGCGATATGTTATCGGATTCGGCACGGTATTGTTTTGAGTAAACAACTATTCGGACGGTCCTTACATCGGATTTTCGAAAAGTCACCTTTAGCGTCCTAGCGGGTCCGCGGGTTCGAATCCCAATGAGGTGGAAGTTTGTAAGTTCGAATCCGCGATGTATTATCGGAAACGGTACGGTATTGTGTTTATTACATTAGTATTCAGACCGTCCTTACATCGGTTCATCGAAAAGTCACCTCTAGCGTTCTGGAGTGTCAAGGGTTAGAATCCCAATGAGGTGGAAGTTATGTTATCCGAATCGGCTCAGTATTGTGTTGATTAAATTGGTATTCAGACGGTCCTTACATCGGATTTTCGAAAAGTCACCAGTCGCGCCCTTACAATGGATATGGAAAAGTCACCCCTTAGTTGCTTTCAGTGTTCTTCTTTCTCGCTTTATTCTTGAATTATAGTCTTCGCAGAATTGAACAAATGACTTTTGTAGAGCTAAGAGAGTGCTTTGAGTTTGTGTTGTTAACCTGCATCTGTGTTAGCAACGCACGCATGCGCCGTAGTAAAATAGAAATTCTTTTTCGTTTTCATGCTACATGCGAGTGAGTGCTTCTTCTTTCTCGCCATGTTCTTTGCCTCGTGGTGACGAACAGATGACTGCAGTCCTGCGTTTTTCAAACATGGCGCTGCATCTTCCATGCATATGAGATGTGGTACATTTCTTATAGATTACAGCAATATTTCTGCATTTACCGCAGATTTCTCAACGGATTTCACTTAAATACATATGTTTCTTGATATTCTGTGGAGAGAAAGTGCCTTATTCTAAAAACTTTTATATTTTGGTGTACTTGCTTGGACGTACCCGATAGTTCTTAATTCTCATAAGTAAGGGTAAATTATGTGAAGCCAGCATATCCTTAGCACAATTAGTTGCCCGGAGTGAAATTTGTAAATTTTTATCAAGGAGATTGAGTACCAGTATTTTAATGGTCTAGATATACCAAATGATGCAGAGTCAACCAACTTGTTTTATTATAAACAGGGTCTTTGCCTTTATTTTGAGGATACGTATGTTACGTGTCATTTGCTCTAGAATAATTTGTACAATTCCTTGTTATAGAGAACTCCGTTATATAGGCTACATAGAATCTTGGACGGGTGACAGGCTCTGCCTAGGAACTTAAAAGTCTTCCTTTTACATATAGAATTGGGGCAGATGACCTCGTATTTCCGCCCCGTTAAACAACAATAACTAACTATATATTGAACTCTTTCTTTCTTTCATGTCAATCTTTTGGCACAACCGTGACTATTAATCCAATAACGAATACGATGCTACAAATATATCTGTTGGTAGTTAGCAGGTTCTGGGAAACTTCATTTGAGGTTAATGTAAAGTGTCTAAGGAGCGGATGCCAATGATGATGCAAAATGAGAAATTGGGCTGAAGGAATGGGAAGCTGGGGTACTCATTTTCGTGCTGAAGTGACTCTTCCTGGTGATTCACAACAGAACAAAAACAAAGACCAGGTCACAATTAAGGGATCGATCATTCAGAAATTACGATGGCATGCATCAAGATATAAGGGGAATGCGAAGTAAAGGTAAAATAACTGATTTTATGTAAATCCTGGAAGAATATTGAACGCTGCCCCTCAAAACTTGTGAACTGAAATGTGCTAAATGAGATGTTATTAGTATATGCCAAACTTTTTCAGTTTTTTTTTATATTTTTTTTTTTTCATCCCCAGTCTTCGTGATGCGCGTTAAAGTCTCCCCCAAAAGTTTTGCAGTGTGAGTAAAAAGAGGATCGTTGGAACCCATTACCATGCTCGCTTGAGAACATTGAGTTAAGCAATGCAAATTGAGGGAGTATAGGCACGTGGATGTGGGAAGGGAAAAGGGAGGTCGAAGTCGGGACACCACCACAATAAGCGCCATTTATAAGTTCAACGTTGGCTCTGTGAAATCTGTATGAGGCGGTAACCATGTTTCCTGAATAACAAGGTACTTCATTGGGTAGTTGGAAAAGTAAAAATTTTTATTGAGCATACTACAACAATTCCATTGTAGAATTGACATAAGTTGATTCGGAGGTTGTGGAGGGGGTTACTTCTGGGATTGCGATAAATAAGAAGAACAATGGTCAACAAAATATATATATGAATACTTGTTTGTTTAAACGATAATACCTCTGGGCATTGTTGCCGAATAGATTCATGATTTGCTTGAAATCATTTATGATGTCACGTGGTGTAACCGTGGTATGCAGCACAATATGGAGGTCATCTGATGAAGTTAGAACACCCAAGTCTGGGAAGTAAATTATGTGAAGTTAGAACACCCAAGTCTGGGAAGTAAATTATGTAAACAGAACTTCTAATCTGTTCACAGTTTCTGATCCATCTTGTCTATCTCAAATCAAGGTAATGAAAACCAAATGGAAGATAACTTTATTCTTTGATCACATCAGTGCAATTTTACAATTTGTGTATAATACATAATTCCACCCATTGTGTTTCTGAAACAAATAATTACTGTGCTGGATGATGCTGTTCTCTCTTATGATATTAAAATTGGGGAATTTTCTTTACCTGAGGTAGTTCCATGCTGCAAAGTACGATGGTATATGATACTTTGAAGCACGGAATGATCTCAGGTATTGAAACATCATCTTCAAGGAGTGGTGGAGATTTCCTGGAGGTAAGTACCTTATTGAGTTACTTCTTATTGCTTCTTATAGAATACCTTATCGTCATTTTCTTCTCAACAGTGCTATTTAGTGATTCCAGAATGTGTATTCAGACCGTATTCTTTAGAAATGCATGCTGTCAGCTGATAGGTCATGTACAGAAACCACCAGCCATGTAGGTGGAAGGTACAGCATTATGATGTCTGATGAATGCTGGTCTTAAACCATTACCTCCTTCTATGTATGCCGTTGCCTAATCTACTTAGCTAATGGAGGATAGGTCTTAATTCTCATAAGTGAAGGGTAAATTCTGTGATGCCAGCATATCCTTAGCTCAATCAGTTGCCCGGAGTGGAATTTTATTTTTCTGTCAAGAAGATATTGTTTTATGGCCTAGATATACCGAATGATGCCGAGTCAACCAGCTTGTTTTATTCTAAACAGGGTCTTTGCCTTTATTTAGTGGATAAGTATGTTTAGTGACATGTGCTCTAGAATTATTTGTGCAAATCCTTGTTATAGATAACTCAGTTATATAGGCTATATAAAATTTTGGGCGGGTGACCGGCTCTGCCTATAAGCTTAAAACCTTTCATTATACATATTGAACTCTTCCTTTCCTTCTTCTTGTCAATGTTTGGGCAGTTGGGAGTTAGCAGGTTCTGGGAGACTTCATTTGAGATTATTGTAAAGTATATAAGAAGTGGTTGCCAATGATGAAGCACAATAAGAAATTGGGCGAAAGGCTGGGAAGCAGCGGTACTCACCTTCGCGCCGAAATGACTCTCCCTGGTGAATCACAATAGAACAAAGACATAGACCAGGTCACAATTAAGGGATTCAATAATTCAGAAACTAAGTTGACATGCACCAAGGTATGTGAAAATTGGAAGTAAAGATAAAATAATTGATGTTATGCAAATCCTGGAACAATATTGAATGCTGCGTCTTAAAACTTGTGCACTGAAATGTGTTAAATGAGATATTATTAGTATATTAGGGGGTTATTTCTGAGAATGTGATAAATAAGGAGGACAATGGTCAACACAATATATATATATATACTTATTTGTTTAAAAGATATTGCCAGTGGGCATTGTTGCCGAATAGATTCATGATTTGCTTGAAATAATGTTTGATGTCACGTGGTATACCCGTGGTATGTAGCACAATATGGAGGTCTTCTGATTAAATTAAAACACCCAAGTCTGGGAAGTGAATTCCGAAAACAGAACTTCTAATCTGCAAACAGTTTCTGATCCAGATCTTGTATATCGCAAATCGAGGTAATAAAAACCAAATGGAATGTTACTTTATTCTTTGATCATGTCAGTGCAAATGTACAATTTGTGTGTACGATATAATTCCACTAATTGTGTTTGTGAAACAAGTAGTTTCTGTGCAGGATGATGCTGATCTCTTCTTCTTTCCTAGCGTGTATCCCGCGATGGTGCAGGGTCCGCCTGTTTGGTTGCTTTTCGCCACTTCTTCCTTTGAAGGGCATCTTCAGGTTTAAGTACACACATCACCAAGTCTTTCTTGATTCTGTCCATCTTTTCTTTGGGCGTCCACTAGTGATGTGCTTGAGCCCAGCTCGAGCTGCTCGAACAGATGACGTCAGAGTTCGAACTGTGCTCGAGCTTATGTGCGCGCCGTGACCTATCGGCGTGTTCTTATCACCTAGAAACCTAAAGAAGGCTGTGTTTAGAGTATTGTGCTAGGCAGAATCGACTCGTCATGTTGATGCTGTACACTGCTGTATAGTTCGTGCATATAACCCCTTCAAACAGTATCTGTAATGTGGAGACAGCTACAATCTGTGTTTGTGCGATGATCCGAAGCACATGACTGTCTCCCCACCCCAGAATATACAAACTGCCTACTGAACATCATTGGAGTGCACAGGACAACACTTCCTTAGTACAATGGTGCGGCAACAGTCTGTGTATATATGCGATTGGTTAATTAATTAATTTGACCTCAGTGACTCCCGCATCAGCGGACTATATTTTTAATTCAGATGTTAAATTATGAGACTATCTGTTCTCCTTTTTCTTTTCAATGTTTCATTAAGCCGTAATATGATGTAATTGTGTACCATACCATTAATAATAATAATTTGTTCCGTTGCAGGAACATAAGTTTGCTACTATCCTCGACAGTATTACATCCTTCCCAGAAGCCAAAGGCGTATCAGAGATGGGGTGTGGGGGAATTATCTTATTAAAATTATTATTATGTACAATTTCTCTTTCCCTGCACAGAGCATCCGATGGTCACCACTCCACACACATCAATATACTGAGAGTAGTAGTCAAATAGGTTCATTCACACCGTACGCAAGAGAATCTCTACTTATTATTAAACAAAGTACCCGATTCTTGGATGTCACGGGTAATCTCGAGAACTACCGAATGGATTTTGATGCGGCTTTCACCTTTCTGTAAAGGTATTCTCGAGAAAGATTTCTGTAGAAAATAATTTATTTATGATCAAAGGGAGTCAAGCAGTAATGATTTCAGTGAAAATGTCGAGAAAAGAACCTAGCGTCCGTTTGCTTTTTAAGCTTACGCTTGGCAAACCGTTAAAAATATCAATACAATATGAGTGTAACAATTGTTCAGCATGACAAATTCTACACTAAAGTCCGGGAGGGCATATCTCTATCTTCGATACATCGCCCACTATAGGTGCTTTTATAGCTTGGACGGAAGGGGGATTTGTGTCTCGTGCACCTCGCCATTCTTAAATTACGTCTGACAGGAATTCCTTGCACATTCATATATTTTCCCGGGCAAAGCCGGGGTGGGTTGCTAGTGGTTCCATAAAATATCGTCTGGGCGGTCAGCGCTTCGCATAGTTTATGTCCCTTGACAGTTCGAACTGGTTCGATACCGTATCGAGCCTACGTTGCGTATCGGGCTGACGCGACCCCGCTCGAACATGTGTATCTACGCTCCTAGTAATGCGCTTGAGCCTGGCTCGAGCAGCTGGAACAGATGACGTTGGAGTTCGAACTGGTTTGAGCTAGCCGCGAGCTTTCGGCGTGTTCTCATCACCCAGAAACCTCAAGAAGGCTGTCTTTAGAGATTGTGCTAGGCGGAATCGACTCGTCATGTAATTGCTGTCCTATATTATTACAGTATTATTAAGTTATGTACAATTTGGTTTACGTCGCACCGACACATATAGGTCTTATGGTGACAATGGGATAGAAGAGGGCTAGGCGCGGAAGGATGCGGCCGTGGCCTTTGTAAAGGTACAGCCCCAGCATGTTCGTGGTGTGCAAATGGGAAACCACGGAAGACCATCAGCAGAGCTGCCGACAGTGGGATTTGAAACACTGATAGCCTAATATGTTCACTAATACTGTACGCGAGCAAAAGTTGTAGAAAATATCGTCTGGGCCGTCAGCGCTCCGCATACTTTATGTGTGGTGTCGCCTCACAGCTCGAACAGGTTCGATACAGTATCGAGCTTAAGTTGAGTATCGAGCTGGCATGAGCCCGCTTCAGTATCATTCGCCCATCACTAGCGTCCACGGAGTCGATTTCCTCGTGGATCGTATTGGGGAGCTGTTCTTGCCACAGAGTTCTCATCACTTCTTAAAATTGAGGATTTTTTTTTTTTTTTACCTGAGCTAGTTCCATGCTGCAGAGTTCGATGATATATGATATTTTGGGGCATGGAACAATCACGGGTATAGAAACTCCATCTTCAGGGACTGGTGGTGATTTGCTGGCGGTAAGTACCTTATTGAGTTACTTCTTGTTGCATCTTATAAAATACATGATCGTTAATTTCTTCTCAGCAGTGCTACTTAGGGATTCCAGAATGTGTATTCAAACTGTATTCTTGACAAATGCTTGCTGTCAGCTCTTAGGGCGTGTACTGTACAGAAACCTCAAGCCATGTAGATGGAAGGTACAGCATTATAATGCCTGATTAATGGTTGATTCAAACCCATTACCCACATCTATGTATGCCATTGCCGAATCCACTTAGCTAATGGAGGATATATCTTCATTGTTATGAGTGTTAGGTAAATTATATGAAACATCCCAATCACGTTGTATTAGTTGCCCGGTGTGAAATTTGTATTTTTTATGTGAAGAAGATAAGAGTATTTTAATGGTCCAGATATACTAAATGGTGCAGAATCAACCAACTTGTGTTATTCTCAACTGGGTCGTTGCCTTTATTTAGTGGATAATTAGCCTATGTTGACTGACGTGTGCTCTAGAATAATTTGTACTAATCCTTGTTATAGATATCTCTGTTATATAGGCTGCATAGAATCTTGGACGGGTGACCGGCTCTGCCTAAGAGCTTAAAACCCTTCATTATATATCTTGAAGTGGGGCAGATGACCTTGTATTTCTGCCCCTTAAAACAACAACTAACTAACTACATATTGAACTCTTCCTTTCTTTCTTCTCATCAATCTTTAGGCACAACTGCGGCACTTAAACCCAATAACAAATACGAGGATACAAATATATGTGAGAGGAGTTAGCGGGTTCTGGGATACTTCATTTGAGGTTATTGTAAAGTATATAAGGAGCGGAACCAATGCTGATGCAAAATAAGAAATTGGGCTGAAAGGCTGCTAAGCAGGGGTACTCATCTTCGCGCCGAAGTGACCCTTCTTGGTGAGTCACAACAGATACAAACACATAGACGGGTCACACAAGGGATTTGATAATCCAGAAACTCTGATTACATGCATCGAGATATGTAGAAAATTGGAAGTAAAGGTAAAATTTAATGTAAATCCTGGAAGAATATTGAATGCTGCCTCTCAAAAAGTATGCACTGAAATGTGCTAAATGTGATGTTAATAGTATATGCCAAACTTTGTCAGTTTTTTTCATCCCCAGTCTTCGTGATGCGCGTTAAAGTCTCACTCCAAGTTTTGCAGTGTGAGAAAAAAGAGGATCGTTGGCACCCATTACCATGCTCGCTTGATAACATTGAGGTAAGCAATGCAAATTGAGGGAGTATTGGCACGTGGATGAGGGAAGGGAAAAGGAAGGCCGAAGTCAGGACATCACCACAATGAGCGCCATTCATATTTTCCACGTTGGCTCTGTGAAATCTGTATGAGGGCCAGTGGTGGCGTGTTCTATATGTTCAGTGGTTCAGTGAACACCCTAGAAATATATAACTCTTCGTAAAATGTTTAGTCAAGTGCGTATTTCTTTAATTACATACGTAAATTTGCGCTCTGAGGGATAATTTTGACATCAACACTCGGTTGCTCTCCGGAACCAGCAAAAAGGTTGAGTTGCTGGATCGCTGGCGCGCGAAAGGTTCAATTTCTGGATCGCTGGCGCGCCTGGTGGGACGTAAGGAGGGAGCGATGGGCGCGGAGTCGTGTGTGGCAAGGGGGGTAAGCCGTGAACAAAGCTAAACTATCGCTGGTGAAAGGACCAGCTCAAGCCAGCGCTAGACATTCTCTACCTCGAACCACCCCGAAGTTGGCCGATGCAGCCCTGGGCGATGTATTGTCTCCAAGCGTGCGGTTTAAAATTCGTATGTTCTAGTACGTTTTGAAGGGATTTTAATTTCACGATTTTGCGTTTTAGATATAATTAACCGCAATGAACCAGAATATTTTTGTAACTACGATTTGTATAACATCAATAGGTGTACGTAGCCTATGTTTATGTAATTAATGTAAACTTCGAATTATTTAGAAGTGCTCATAAAGGCAAAATACGTCAAGATAAGAACATAAATAACAGTCTGCCTAACACGTTCTTGAAGCAGTGTTTATTTCTGACCCGTCAGTTCAACCACCTCCGGAACAGTACTTTAGCGAATATCTTCTCAAGTCTGTGTTTATCGAAGTGCTCTATTGTATCTGACGTTCGTTATCACGGTGTGTGGCGGTGTCTTTATGCGTGTGTCGTGTATTCATCAGTGTGAAAATGAATACCGTTCGGTTTCTTCTAGAGAATACCTTTCCAACATTTAGTATAGAGGAAAAGTGCAAAATAAAGCAGCTTGGCAGGCCTCTTCCTTCCCTGAACATTATTCAGAAGCAAACTAGTAGAGGTAAGGATTTTTGTAGAACCACAGATTTACGAGAGGATTACTTGACTATGTGGTTACGATACCATTAATAGGCTTTTCTGTTTCCCGTGCTTGCTTTTTGCTAAGGGTAAGGACACGAATTGGACAAAAACAGGGGTATCAGATCTCAGCCAATTAACACAAAAGGTCTGTAAGCACGAAGCATCTATTACACATAAGAGTGCATGTTCAAATCGTTCAGTTCTGAGAAAAACAGATATTAGGCAGCAGCTAAGTAGCGCTTTCAGAAGGAATATTGAGAGGCATGATGATAGTGTCAGAAAAAATAGGTACGTGCTCTCGAAGATCATTGACTGCGTGAAATTCTGTGGTGAATTTGAACTTGCTTTGAGAGGTCATGACGAAACACTCGATTGAAACCATCCAGGCGTATTCAGAGGACTCGTTAATTTTACTTCGGCATTGGATACCGTCGTTAGGGGTCATTTCAACAGTGCTACAGTCTTCAAGGGTACGTTCAAGGACATTCAAAATGACATTCTGGAATGTGTGTCGCGAGAATATTTTAGCTGAAGTAGCTACTGCAGACTTCGTCTCCCTGATAGCAGATGAAACATCTGATGTGTCTTCAAAGTGTCAGTTAGTCATTGTACTTCGATATGTATTAGCTAATTGGAAGCCTGTTGAAAGGTTCTGGACTTTCTTAAACCCAGCAGGAAAATACGCCTGCTCATCAACCGATTGTATAAAAGGGGTCCTCACTCACGTAGTTGGAGTGCATAAAGAAAAAGTAGTCTCTCAAAGTTACGGTGGTACCAATGTTATGATTGGCCGACACTCCGGAGTACAAACAATTGTAAGACAAGACTACCCATTTGCTTACTTTGTGCATTGTTACGCCCATCAATTGAACTTAATTCTGGCTCAGGCTGCTAGCCACAACAAAGAAGTGCGATTGTTCTTTGCCACCATTGGAGAGATTCCAGCATTTTTTTCTCATTCGCCTCAGAGAGTGGGCATTCTTGATGAGGTTGTGGGCAAATGAGTTCCGCAGGACTCAGCTACGAGATGGAACTTAAAATCAAATGCGTTCTTACATTGCATGAGCATAAGGATGCAATTCTGGAATGCTTGGAGAGAATCGAAGACACGATCAAACAAACAGCTACTATGAACCGAGCACGTGGACTGCGTCTGAAAATACAACGGCCAGCGTTTACTTTTTGGTTCGAGTTCTTTTACAGTGTTATGCCTCACGTGAACATTCTATACAACCAATTACAAAAGCGTTCTGCTAACCCTGTGTCAGTGCGAAGTGCAGTAAGCTCCTTCGAAACTGCAATTTTGAAAGTAAGGGACAATGTTGACAGCATCGTTGTGGAGGAAAATGTAGAAGACAACACAGGGATAAGAAGATGCGAAAATAGTTATTACTCGAGAAACATTGCGGCGAAGGAGGTGTGTGACGTGATTATAAATCACAGCAAAGAGAGGTTCGACTTCTCCAACCACTTACTGGCCTCCACCTTTTTTGACCACCAATTCTTCCCATCCTTTCAAAATAATTTTCCAGAGGAGAATCTTACGTATGTTATAGAATCCTATCCTTTTCTTGATAAAAATAAACAGAAAACCGAACTGCAGGTGATTTATTCAAGAAGTGATTTTAAAGAAATGAAAGATGCAACTGACTTCCTTGTTTTTTTGATAGAGAACAATCTCAAGGAACCTTTCGGAGAAGTGATGAAACTTTTGAAATTATTTATTACTGTCACCATGACTACTTCTGAAGCAGAAATATGTTTTTACACCTTAAAGCGGATTAAGACATTCCTGAGGAGTACAATGCATGAAGATAGACTGCCTGCTCTCGCTATGTTGTCCATCGAGAAGGAGATGACTCATAAATTAGTCGATTTTATTGAGAAGGTAATTGACTTATTCGCCGCCAGGAAGGAAAGGAGGATGGATTTCCTGTACACACAGACGACAGCTGTTATACCAACACCAGCAACGTCTTCATCATCAGACGAAACTGGATCAGCTTAAGGTAATTACACCTTATATTCTCTGTCTTTCATTTCTCTTAGTTTTGGTAACTTTTTCGACCTGCAATCGTGTGTCTTCAAAGGAAAGTCGCCTTTCTAGTCATGCAATGTCACTATATTACGTCTATGTATACATCAAGTAACATTAAATTTTGCCACGTTATTTTTCAAAGTAGTGAACCCCCAGATGTTTTATCCACGTGCCGCCACTGATGAGGGCGTTAACCATGTTTCCTGAATAAGAAGGATCTTCATTGAATAGTTGGAAAAATAAAAATTTTTATTTAACATACTCCGTTAATTCCATTGTAGAATTAACATAATTTAATTCGGAGGTTGTGGAGGGGGTTACCTCTGGGATTGCGATAAATAAGGACAATGGTCAACAAAATATGTATATCTATACTGGTTTGTTTAAAAGATAATACCTCTGGGCATTGTTGCCGAATAGATTCATGATTTGCTTGAAATCATTTGTGATGTCACTTGGAGTACCCATGGTAAGTATCTCAATATGGAAGTCTTCTGATGTCATGTGGTGTACCTGTTGTGTGTAGCACAATATGGAGGTCTTCTGATGAAGTTAAAACACCAAAGTCTAGGAAGTGAATTCTGAAAACAGAACTTCTAATCAGTACACAGTCTCTGATCCAGATCTTGTCTATCGCAAATCAAGGTAATGAAAACCAAATCGAAGGTAACTTTATTCTTTGATCACGTCAGTGCAAATTTAAAATTTTTTGTGTACGATATAATTCCACTAATTGTTGTTTGTGAAACAAGTAATTTCTGTACAGGACGAAGCTGATCTCTCTGATGATATTAGAATTGAAGAATTTTCTTTACCTGAGGTCGTTCAATGCTTCAAAATTCGATGATATATGATATTTTGACGCAAGGAATGATCTCTGGGATAGAAACAACATCTTCAGTGAATGGTGGAGATTTGCTGGAGGTAAGTACCTTATTGAGTTACTTCTTGTCGCATCTTATAAAATACCTGATCGTAATTTTCTTCTCAATAGTGCTATTTAGTGATTCCAGAATGTGTATTCAGACCGTATTCTTGACAAATGCATGCTGTCAGCTCTTAGCTTGTGTATTGTACAGAAACAACAAGCCATTTAGATGGACGGTACAGCATTATGTTGTCTGATGAATGCTGGACCCAAACCCATTATCTCCTTCTAAGTATCCACTTAGCTAATGGAGGGTAGACCTTAATTCTAATAAGTGAAGGGTAAATTATGTAAAGCCAGCATACCCTTAGCACAATTACGTTGTATTAGTTGCCCGGGGTGAAATTTGTATTTTTACGTGAAGATGAGTATTTTATTGGTCTAGATATACCAAATGATGTAGAGTCAACCAACTTGTTTTATTCAAAACTGGGTCTTTGCCTTTATTTAGAGCAAAAGTATGTTGCATGACATATGCTCTAGAATAATTTGTACAAATCCTTGTTATAGATAACTCTGTTATATAGGCTACATAGAATCTTGGGCTGGTGACCGGCCCTGCCTAAGAGCACAAAAACCCTTCATTATGCATATCGAATTATGGCAGATGACGTCGTATTTCTACCCCCTTAAAACTACAATAACTATTTAACTACATATTGAACTGTTCCTTTCTTTCTTCTAGTCAAACTTTGGGCACAACCGTGGCTCTTTACCGAATAACAACTACGAGGTTACAAATATATTATGTTGGGAGTATAGGTACGTGGATGAGGGAAGGGAAAAGGGAGGCCGAAGTCGGGACACCACCACAATGAGCGCCATTTGTATGTTCAACGTTGGCTCTGTGAAATCTGTATGAGGGCGGTAACCATGTTTCCTGAATAACAAGGAACTTAATAAACAGATGGAAAAGTGAATTTTTTAATTGAATATGCTGCGACAATTCCTTTGTAGAATTAACATGTGTGAATTCGGAAAATTGTGGATGGGGTTATCCTGGGATTCCGATATATAAGAAGGTCAATGGTCAACAAAATATGTATATTTATGCTTGTTTGTTTAAACGATGTTGCCTCTGCGCATTGTTGACGAATGGATTCATGATTTCTCCCTGGGGCTCACATCTGGTGGGACGTGGGTTGGCGACCACGGGACCCCAGCTGAGTCCGGAATTGCTTCCACGTACTTATGCTGGGCTCCTCTCCGTCTTCTTTCCTGTCACCCTCCCTTTGTCAACTCCGACCCCGACGGAATTAGGGTATCTGAGGCCTAGGAAGTGTTTCAATTTCCCACTTTAATGGGCCCTTGTCCTATCTATACTGATCCCTCTTTCTTCGAGGGGTCAGACCTCTTGCTTTCTTTTTCCTTTCATATTCCCGCAATGTTTTTGTTAATTGGCCCCCCGTGTATCCAAATTATCTGCGAATTTTTTGAATCTACACTGCATTCTGTAGGTATTTTCAATCTAAGTTGCAGTTTGTGATTCTTTTCGATATAAATTGAATGTTGCGAGTATTTTCAACTTCTATTATACTTTTTAGGGATTGACAATCTAAATTGCGTTTTAGTAAGTCTTCCAATGTAGGATCAGGATTTTTAGTGCGTATTTTGAATTTTAATAGCATTTTGTATTTTCAACCTAAACTGCTTTTTGCAAGCATTTCCAATCTAAATCGCATTTTGTATGTTGAGCATTTTGTAAGTATTATGATTGTGAATTGCATTTTGTGAGTATTTTGTATCTAAATTACATTTTTAAGTATTTTCAATCTCAATTGCATTTTGTAAGTATTTGCAATCCAAATGAGTAGTTTGAATCTACCATACATTTTGAAAGCATTTTCAATTTCAATTGTATTATGTAAGTATTTTGAATTTCAATTGCACTTTGTGAGTATTTTTAATATGAACCGGCCTTTTTCAATCTAAATTGCTTTTTTTTTTCAATTTCAATTGCATTTTGCAAGTATTTTAAACCTCAATTGCATTTTGTACTTATTGTCGATCTCATTTGCATTTTGTAAGTATTTCGACTATACATTGCATTTTGTACGTATTTTGTGTACCCTTTTGAACATAGGACCTTCAGGACAGGATTCATTCCTCGGGGGCGGAGCGTTCCTACTTGAAGCTAACAACTGTCCTGGCATACACCATTTGGAAGATCGATAGGGCTGATCAATGAATCATCACACACAGAATTCAAATAAAAGGAAAGCAAACTTTATTAACACTAAATAAACAAATACAAACCAAAAAAAGAAAGAGTAAAACAAAATATCCAAATAAGAAAATCAAAATCTTAACGAGAAATGAATTAAGGCGAAAGTAAACTAATAAATCATGAAATTCTGAAGCAAATCCAAAATAAGTTTAAAACTCCAAAATAACCTACTCAAAATCACAAATTATCAAAATCAATCCGAACGGATTCCAAAAATAACAAAATTGAATAAAAAAATGATCAAAATCAAAATTTAAATTAATTGGATATCAATTAAATTAATTACATAATCAATTTGATTAATTAAGTGGATCAAAGCGATCAATCAAATCATTGAATCCCGATTGGGAAATATCAATCCAATTAAAGACCATTAACAACTTATTCAAATTAATAATTACATAAATTAATTAATCCATCTTTGATCAAACACGTAAGCAAAATTATGATCTGATCTCACTACAATCAGTATTGTACTCATTGAAAATTCCACACTGTGAGCTCATTACATCAAGTATCATGTCATCTCACCATAACGTAATGTACCATGTAAATTAACATTACTTTAATTAAATCATTCGTGCATCACACTATTAAGCAAGGGCTTTCCAAACATGATCCAACATCTTAATATAATCTGGCAATATCGCCTGTATGATCCCTTGTATGGATTAAAAGTACTCTCATAAAGATACACTTCTTATGCATCCAAACTCTTAACACAAGCCTTGCCCCCTTTTTATTCTATGGATATAAAATTGGTACATTTATTTATGAGCTCTCGTGTATGCAACAGATGTACACCACAATAGGACTTGAGATATGCTATACTGGCACATTATAATAAACACCAATGCATGAGAACACGATTATCCAAGAATCGAACTCAAGATTCGATACCTCATTTCGGGTCTCGAATTCGATACTGTCTGTCAGAGTTTATGGGTGTATGTTAACTATACTAATATACAATAACTGAGATGCTTGCAATATCCCCTCAAATATCCTCTTATATAAGACAAAAACCAAAGGCTAAAAATGAACGCTGGACTATATGCAAATTGGCATCAATGCAATAATAAGAATATTCTATGCTCACACTTCGTACGGTGACAAATAACATTTGAAAACAACGATGAGTGTAAGCAACAACGATGTTTCCCCGACACTGTAAATAAAGGCATGGCACAACTGTATCTACAAAACATATTCACAAAATATATACACAAATAGGTCTCGAAGTAAGGACCTCGACTTACCTGTTTCGGGCATGGCATATCTGCAACCGTCGCCAGTATCAGAGAGAGAATACACTTCTACCTCAAATGGTTAATGAATACCTGCACCCTTCCGTAGAACACCATTATCAAATTAATCACTTAACTATCATTATTATTATTATTATCATTATTATTATTATTAGTATTATCCAATATTATTCCCACAGTGATGTTAGTTTGCAATGACGCTAGGACGCGAAAGGTCAATGGATATTCGTACCCTTTTACAGAATCCATTGATTATATAATTATTATTATTATTATTATTATTAGTATTATCCAATATTATTCCCACAGTGATGTTAGTTTGCAATGACGCTAGGACGCGAAAGGTCAATGGATATTCGTACCCTTTTACAGAATCTATTAATTATATAATTATTATTATTATCAGTTCAAAAATGTGCTCAACAAACACAGACTTAAACTCGGTACAGGAAACCTATGATTTATTAAAAGCTCGGCTCTCTACACGGCCAAGAGCGGAGTGACGGAAATACCGTTATCCAAAATGAAAGGGGAAACGTCAAATGACCTTGGCCTAGGACAAACATGTGTTGAGCCAACACACCCAGTGGTAACCAACAGCATCCTATTAATCTCGCACCAACTAAGCGAAATGAAAAAAAAATACGAGCAGCTAGTCTCGTAAGCCTAGTGGTCTCCTGTTCGAAGCTGAGCGTAGTATAAACTTTGGAACATACCCAATCGTGGTTCATCATTTCACTCAAATAATTACAAGCGCCGTTCGGCTTTACCTCTTATCTTATGGCATGCCTCAATACACACTTCTTACCTTTTTATTTTCAGTTGGCGACATCATGGGACACATGGCGATGTCCGCTACAGCCTAACTGCACATATTTCATAATCCTTACCATTTTCTTTTTCTTTCATTCGTCGTAGCTTACCTGAAATGACATGGGACCATCCCAATACCATATTTTGCATGCCTTTATCATAACATTTCTACATATCACCACGACCCAATGCTCATACATGTTCCAAAACACTCAGACAGTTGTTCAGTGCACTCTCTCACAAATCGTATCTTACCTGATTAGAGCAAATATATTGGAGACGCAAAGGTAACGTTCCTAGCTTACTCCCAGGGCGTAACTTAGCTAAATAAATATCTCACCAGGTGTGAAATCAAAATACCAGCATTACGGAATTAAAAATTCCCCTCCATTATTCGTGTTATTATTATTATTAATATTATTATTATTAATAACTTGTGTTATTATTGTGTCCGTAAAAAAAAGAATGTTAGAATCTCTCTCTCTCTCTTTCTTACCCAAAACCACATGCCTCACTCTGGGCTTCTTCCGTCTTTTCCTGGGCTGAAATACACATACTTTAGCAAATAAATAAACATACATTCCTACCAGTGTATCCAACATGTACGACATGTGAGCGTTATTTCTGCCAAGCATCTCAAAATAAATCAACAGCGTCGCGTCATCACGTGCGCACATATCTAAGCAAAATAAATCTAACTTCAAAAATTAATCACTAACATATTATTTACACAACTATGATAATCCTAAGAATACACCCATAAACAATGACTTAATATAATCAAAGATTAGTACTCATCGTGATCTCCTGTCAGCTGCCGTCATTCCTTTCAGCAGGGATCCTTCACAGCTCCTCCCCAGGGCTCTACATTATATCACAATTACACATCATCATTGAATACATTATTACACTGATTAATTCTTCACCATAATTTCGCTGCGTCTCACTTGATTCTCTTCACAAACTATTATCGACACTTTCATAAGGTATCACATACTAGTACCCTAATAAACACGTAATTTATTATTCTAGACACTTTATACACTTTGCAAGGATTGCGCAATATAACCACACGTATTTCTATCCCACTAGCTCTTTCTTCACGATGCCGTGGGTTGACCGATTATACGCGTATTTTCCCTTCGAATTGTGAGCTCGTAGACGACGTGCCCGTTCAACTGGACTCCGGTTCGGACCTCGATTGCCCTTCTACGTCTTCCTCACTCCTGCGTCTGCTAACACCGTCTCTGCCCTTGGCGTGGAAAGTCTACTATACAAATTTGAGCGAATATATTGCTTTCCCGCATATGAATACTTTATTTTACATAATTTATGTCTCTTTAAATATCGTCCCCTTTGTACTTTACAAATTGTGGTGCAATATTATTTTAGCTCGGCGTGCTCCCACTGCTAACTGCCCGTAGTTATGCGACGATCTTCCTCGCCCGCCGTTTGTCACCAACCAACTAGCGAACCGGACTCTGACTCACTACGCAGCACCGCTCACGCGAAACTACTCCAGACTACTGCCAACTAACTCCTGCGACCACGAGAGTGCGGGGGTATATCTTTCACATGGCGGCGGTCAACACTAATCTTCATACGCTGTCGGGAGCTCTTCTTTCAGACCGCACACCATCTTCACAATATATGCAAATTAATATTGATAATAAGGTCGTATTATTATCATATTGTCACTGACATTCGATCGTGGCTTCCACAAAAATCCACCTTGCGTCCCCTGGCACTATTTCTGACGACATGGACGCTATCCCTACCAGCGCAACCAAACTCTCCACCCCAGACTATAGGCGTAAGAAACTAATTTCCTTGATCATCGATTTAATGATATCATGATGATCTATTCAGTTTGATGACTGCCGAAAAATCTTAGGAATATTCCAGGTTTAACGACGTTAAGGGTTCGATCCTGGGTGTTATCGTATTGTCACAATTTATTTATTTAGTGATTTAGGGGCGGGGCTTTGCTAACATGCGGCGTAGCGTAGAACATACGAGAACAAATTATTGAGGTCAGCTCCCCAAGAAGTCCTTGGAATGTTGCACCTGCTCTGGCCAATGCGTAGCATAGAAATATGTTCTAGACTTCGCTGTATTGGCAAACTTTAGGCAATACGTCGCTGGTACTGTCTGCGACGTACATGAGCTCGACTTCCAACCCAGATCGGGCGCTTGCCATGATTAAATAATATGCAATCCGGTTTCCATCTCCTCTGTAATTTGAAGCTCATTTAAACGATATACACTCTGCATGACGAAGAACCATGCGAACTTAGCCTGGGGCCTATAGGATAAGGGCGCATTTGATCCTATTCTACATTTTGTGTGTGTTTTATCAATCTATTCATTTTTTGAGTATTTTCTTCTAAATTACCTTTTGTTAGTAATTCCACTCTCCATTTTGGGAGTCGTTTCAATCTGAGTTCAATTTTGTATGATCAGTCTCACTTAATTTTTGTTATGATTTCCATTTCATTGTCATTTTTGCTATCACCCAGACCATTAGGGGCCAATAACCTAGATGTTAGGCCCCTTAAAACAACCATTAAGAAAAAGAATCATGATTTGCTTGAAATCATTTATGAAGTCAAGAAGTGTACCCATGATAAGTAGCACAATATGGAGGTCTTCTCATGAAGTTTAAATACCCAAGTCTGGGAAGTGAATTCTTAAAACAGAACTTCTAATCTGTACACAGTTTGTGATCCAGATCATGTCTATCGCAAATCAAGGTAATGAAAACCAAATGGAAGGTAACTTTATACTTTGATCACGTCAGTGCAAATTTAGAATAAGTGTACACGATATACTGTAATTCCACCCATTGTGTTTGTGAAACAAGTAATTTCTGTGCAGGATGATACTGATCTATCTGATGATATTACAATTGAGGAATTTTCTTTACCTGAGGTAGTTCCATGCTGCAAAGTATGATGATATATGATATTTTGAGGCATGGAACGATCTCAGGTATAGAAACACCATCTTCAGTGAGTGGTGGAGATTTGCTGAAGGTAATTTCTTGTTGCATCTTATAAAATACCTGATCGTTAGTTTCCTCTCAGCAGTGCTATTTAGGGATTCCAGAATGTGTATTCAGACCGTATTCTTGACAAAAGCTTGCTGTCAGCTCTTTGGTCGTGTATTGTACAGAAACCACAAGCCATGTAGATGGAGGGTACAGCATTATGATGCCTAATGATGTAATGAATGCTGGTCTCAAACCCACTACACCCTTGTATGTATGCCGTTGCCTGATCCACTTATCTAATGGTGGATTGATCTTAATTCTTATGAGTGAAGGGTAAATTAAGTGAAGCCAGCATATCCTTGGAAGACTCACACTGTATTAGTTGCCCGGCGTGAAATTTGTATTCCTATGTGAAGGAGTATTTTCATGGTCTAGATTTACCAAATGATGCAAAGTCAACGAACTTGTTTTATTCTAAACAGGGTCTTTGCCTTTATTTAGAGGATAATTATGTTGCGTATCATGTGCTCTAGAATAATTTGTACAATTCCTTGTTATAGATAACTAGGTTATATAGCATCTGGGACGGGTGACCGGCTCTGCCTAAGAGCTTAAAACCCATCATTATACATATTGAACTCTTCCTTTCTTTCTTCTCCTCATTGTTAGGGCACTTAGCCCGATAACAAATACGAGATTACAAATACGGTATATGTGTTGGGAGGTAGCAGGTTTTGGGAGACTTCATTTGAGGTTATTGTAAAGTAAATAAGGAGCGGATGCAAATGATGATGCAAAATGAGAAATTAGGCTGGAAGCGGGGTACCCATCTTCGTGGTGAAGTGACCCTTCTTGGTAAATCACAACAGAAACAAGAACATAGACCGGGTCACAAATAAGGGATTCGATAATTCAGAAAATACGATGACGTGCATTTAGATATGTGGAAAATTGGAGTAAAGGTAAAATAACTGATTTTTTGTAGGTCCTGGAAGAATATTGAACGCTGTCTTTCAAAAATTATGCACCGAAATATGCTAATGAGATGTCATTAGAATATGCCAAACTTTTTCAGTTTATTTCATCCCCAGTGTTCGTGATGCACGTTAAACTCTCCCTCAAAGTTTTGCAGTGCTTGTTAATGGAGGATCGTTGGCGCCCATTACCACGCTCGCTTGATAACATTGAGGTAAGCAATGCAAATTGAGGGAGTATAGGTACGTAGATGAGGGAAGGGAAAAGGGAGCCGAAGTCAGGACACCAACACAATGAGCGCCATTGATATGTTCAATGTTGGGTATGTGAAATCTGTGTGAGGGCGGTAACCTCGTTTCCTGAATAAGAAGGAACTTCATTGAATAGTTGGAAAAGTGAAAACTTTTATTGAACATACTCCGACAATTCCATTGTAGAATTAACATAAGTTAATTCGGAGGTTGTGGAGGGTGTTATTTCTGGGATTGCGATAAATAATGACAATGGTCAACAAAATATATATGCTGCTCAAAAATTTAAAGCACCACTTCTTTCAAAGGCCACCAAATTTTGAAAAGTTGACCGCACAAGCTCAAAATCTCAGTATGACGTTTGTCCTGACGCTTACCAAGCATAGCCTTCAGCACAACTCCCCAACTTGAGTAGTTTCGGGGTAGCGCCCCGAAATCAGCCCATTTTCAAAAACCGCAAATTGAAGTTTGCGAAAAACGCTGTAGGACTTGTCGCAGGTTGCCAAAGCGTTCGAAAATGAATCAGTCTTGCTCTTAAAGATTCCAAAAACACGTTGAAATCGTTACATTTGAAGTTTGAGTATTTTCAACCCCCTTCATCATCCCCTAAACTTGGACTACAATTGTGGGCATCTGAGAAGGTCCCGGGTGTGTTTAACCACCTGAAAACCTGCACACCGTCCTCAGTTGCTGAATGCAGTAAGTTCTTAAGGCCTCTGGCATTGTTCACCTTCCCCCCCCCCCCTAACACCCCCAACTGGCATGGGACCAAACCATCCCCTCTCGAGTCACCCCTAGGAAGGTTTAAATCGAGATGTTAATCAGTGCTGTGAATGAGGGGGGGGTCTTCCCCTCTCGTTTCAAAAAAGGAGCTGTACCTGTGTCACCACCTCTTCCCCTGCTACCCCCGTTTGTATGATTTTTCGAATGAGGCCCTTTTTACGGGCTGAAACGAGGTCTTAATCGCTGAAAGGGCTGTAAAGGTCCTTAGAAGTAGTGGTGACACGAAATCAACCCCTTCCGATCGTTGATTGATATTCCGTCCCCCAAACTTGAAATGTTTGCACCCTCAACCCTCCCTGTCGGGACGCGTAACGCGTCATGGCAGAGTTTTCCGAGTTCAATGAAAATGAAGCTTATGGCCTGCAATCGATCCCAAAACAGCAGGTTGGATGGAAATTCATCGGTAGGGTGGGAAACGGGACCAAAAATTTTCAAAAAATTTAACAGCCTCTAGTAAGTACGCCCATGCATAGGCAACCCACATCACGTCATTTTTCTCCCATTTCCAACCTTTGCAACCTATTGCCGATCATAGGAAACCCGCATGCACGGACGTGATGTGGGTTGCCTATGCATGGGCGTACTTACTACAGGCTGTTAACTTTTTTGAAAACTTTTGGTCCCGTTTCCCACCCTACCGATGAATTTCCATCCAACCTGCTGTTTTGGGATCGATTGCAGGCCATAAGCTTCATTTTCATTGAACTCGGAAAACTCTGCCATGACGCGTTACGCGTCCTGACAGGGAGGGTTCTCTTTATCACTTTCTTCTTTTCTTAAAAAAAGCATTTTCTTCGACGAGCGCTCCAAATTAATTTGAGACGGGAATTTCAGTTACATGTACTCCATTTATAGGCCTAGGCATATTCAATCTTACCTTACCAGGAACCACTGTCGACCAAGTTTCCTTGCTTTCCTCTCTGTTTCCTTTGAATTTATTCATCTCTTCCATTAACTTAGCAATATCTTCCTTTAGCAGCTTTATAATTTCATCTTTTGAGGACAGTTCGATTCTCAGGTTGTGACATTCGCATGACGTTACCGGTAGGCCTACATTACGACAATCGGTTTCACTTTTCTCCTCACTCAATTTTACCTGAGATCTTGTGATGATTTTATTTGCATTGTTTACTTTTATTTTGCACGACGAGCATAAATCCGTAACGGTTACACTACCTGTCGAGGCACTAACACTGTTTACAATCGACATACTGGAGATCTAAGTTATCCTTGATGTTTACACCAAATTGCACTAAATTTATTTTAATTATTACTACCTAAATGAATTAAACTCATTACCTACCAATAAAGAATAATGTGAAATACGTGTATCTTCCAATCGGGTGAAAACTCGTAAAAGCACCACTGCTGTACTTGGTTCAAACAGTGATTGAAGAAGTCACCGTATCTTTGGATACACGTTCCCACAACTTAGTTTAAGTTTATTAAATTATCAATAAGAATTTCTAAATACTATCAATATTCCGTATTTCACTCGACCTAAGGAGAGTAACTTTATAGATTTTAAACCTCTGTTATAATATTTTACCACTTTTATCAAATATATTTACACTAGCTGCTATTTTACTGCACTTTCACTGTGACGCCATCTTGCCGCAGATCACCTAGTGTTCGTCACGCATGTGCTCTAAAGATCGTCAGCTATGACGACTATTGGACACGATGATCAAACAATATGTAATTAATGCAGGGTGCTTCAGAACTACATTATAAGTATATTGCACTGTTAGTTTGGTCTTACAGTGAGATATGACAATGTGCCAGTTTTCATCACAAATGACGAGCATTGGTTAAGTGCGTGTATTAAACCCAGTGTTCTAACCAAACTAGGAACGTGAACACGTAATAGCAAATCGCATATGCTACAGAGAAAATTACACACTATATCACACACTTGTAACATTTTAAAACGTCGGTACATAACACGTATGCACATAACTAACTCGCGTGCCTGCTTAGCACATGCGAGAAGCAATACGCTGCGTCAACACAGTTCAACTCACACAAGATTTTTGACGCCGGGAATCACCTTTAACATCGCACGCATGATTTCTCTAAGTTGTTCCTTATCGGCGACGAATGTAGGACGAATCTCATACGACTATGTGCGTTGAGATAGACCCGTTGACAGGCTTATATGTTGTACTTATATAGGAGAGTGATGACAACTGGCTCAGTGACGAAAACTGGTACAGTCACCCCTCTTGTTTGTTTAAAAGATATTGCCACTGGGCATTGTTGCCGTATAGATTCATGATTTGCTTGAAATCATTTATGATGTAACGTGGTGTAACCTTAACGAGAATCACAATATGGAGGTAATCTGATGTCACGTGGTGTACCCTTAGTGAGTAGCACTATATGAAGGTCTTCTGATGAAGTTACATTACCCAAGTCGGGGATGTGAATTCTGAAAACAGAACTTCTAATCTGTACACAGTTTCTGATCCAGATCTTGTCTATCGCAAATCATGGTAATGAAAACCAAATGGAAGGTAACTTTACTCTTTGATCACATCAGTGCAAATTTACAATTTGTGTGTACGATATAATTCCACTAATTGTGTTTGTGAAACAAGTAATTTCTGTGCAGGATGATACTGATCTCTCTCTGGTGATATTACAATTGAAGATTTTTCTTTACCTGAGGTTGTTCCATGCTTCAAATTTCGATGATATATGATATTTTGGGTCATGGAACAATCTCGGGTATTGAGACACCAACTTCAGTGAGTGGTGGAGATTTGCTGGAGGTAAGTACCTTATTGAGTTACTTCTTGTTGCATCTTACATAACTCCTGATCATTATTTTCCTCTCAACGGTGCTATTTAGGGATTCCAGAATGTCTATTTAGATCGTATTCTTAGGTCGTGTATTGTACAGAAATCACATGTCATGTAGATGGAAGGTACAGCGTTATGAAGCCTGACGAATGCTGGGCTCATACCCATTACCCACTTCTATGTATGCCGTTGCCGAATTCACTTAGCTAATGGAGAATGGATCTTAATTCTTATGAGTGAAGGGTACATTATGTGAAGCCAGCCTATTGTTTGGTTTTGAACCATAACAATGACTAAGTCGTTGAGGTTTGTCCTCTAGGGGACAGTTTGCATGAAGGGGCTGAAGAGCGATTACTGGAGGGATACTTACCTGTCTTACCTTGGGCGAGATCTTCATAGCTCCGCTCGACAGCGTGCAACAGCGGAAACAGCGAACCTTAACTTAAGCTACAGCAAAGGGGAGCGGAGGATCTATGCTAGCTCAAAGAAATAAAAAGAGATCCTTTGACTGTGATAGTGAGGATTTATTAAATAATTGAAAGGGTGGTGAAATTATAGAAGAGGGGATGAAGGGGAGGATTAGAGGAAGAACGACACACATGCTACCGGATAACCATGCTGTGGGGCGTTGGGACTGACGCAGGGGAGCCACCCTGCTGGCCCTTCGTAGCACTGTCACATAGATAGGAAAGACCAAAGAGAAAAAAGAGACCGAGCGCGTAGGAGTCTTCCCTATTTGTAGCTCTTCAACTGGGTCACTCTTGGTCAGCGGAATTGAGAGTTTGTATACTTGGTTTCGCTACTATTACGTAAGACTCATTTCTTGAACTGTCTTCTATGCCCAGAGTCAATCACAGGGTTGGATCTGGCTTTGGCTGGTAACAACGCCGCCAATGTAGCCAAATACTGGCCACAACTCTTGTAAATATTGTATATATTATCATTCCTGTTTCATTTCTCTGGCTCTTGTGTTATCTTATATGCAAGTGCTCTATTATGTGTTTTTATCTTCTTTTTTTTCAATTTCTTGTTTATATATTTTGGTACCTCTGACACGAATTAAAAAAACTAAGAGTGCAAGCTTGCATTGACCGTCTCTGTGAATGTAGGACAATGCTTGCTTCATTTAATTGTATGCCTTCATCATGCAGGCCCTTCATATACTGCTAATTAATAATGTAGATTTGTAGCCACAACCCTTATGTAAGGGTTGGGGGTATAACAATACCCTTAGCACAATCACATTGTATTAGTTGCCCGGTGTGAAATTTGTATTTTAATGGTCTAGGTATACCAAATGACGCAGTCAACCAACTTGTTTCATTCTAAACAAGGTCTTTGGCTTTATTTAGAGGATAAGTATGTTGACTGACATGTGCTCTAGAATAATTTGTACAAATCCTTGTTATAGATAACTCTGTGATATAGGCAACATAGAATCATGGACGGGTGACCGGCTCTGCCTAAGAGCTTAAACCCTTCATTATACAGATAGAACACTCCCTTTCTTTCTTCTCGTCAATTTCAGGGCACAGGCGTGGCTCTTAGCCCAATAACAAGTACGGGTTTACAAATCTATGTGTTGGGAGTTAGCAGGTTATGGGAGACTTCATTTGAGGTTATTGTAAAGTTTATTAGGAGCGGGTGCCAATGATGATGCAAAATAAGAAAATTGGAATCTGGGGTAGGCCTACTCATTTTAGCGTCAAGTGAACCTTCTTGGTGATACACAACGGAAACAAAAATATAGAGACTGGGTCACGATTAAGGAATTCAATAATTCAGAAACTAAGAAGTAAAGGTAAAATAACTGATGTTATGTAAATCCTGGAAGAATATTGAATGCTGCTTCTCAAAAATTAAGCACTGAAATGTGCCAAATGAGCTGTTATTAGTATATGCCAAACTTTTTGAGTTTTTACCCTTAGTGAGTAGTACAATTTGGAGGTCTTCCGATGACGTTAAAACACCCAAGTCTGGGATGTGAATTCTCAAAACAGAACTTCTAATCTCTACACAGTTTCTGATCCAGATCTTGTCTATCTCAAATCAAGGTAATGAAAACCAAATGGAAGGTAACTTTATTCTTTGATCTTGTCAGTGCAAATTTACAATTTGTGTGTACGATATAATTCCACTAATTGTGTTTGTAGAACAAGTAATTTCTGTGCAGGATGATGCTGATTTCTCTGATGATATTACAATTCTTTACCTGAGGTTGTTCCTTGCAGCAAAGTACGATGATATATGATACTTTCCTGCAAGGAACGATCTCAGGTACTGAAACACCATCTTCGGTGAGGGGTGGAGATTTGCTGGGGGTAAGTACCTTAATTAAGTACAAATTTTTCGGTCTTGTAAGCCGTGGTCCAGTCAGGTTATCTCCCGACGTTTCACCTGAAACGGCGCCCGGAATTTTCAAGGGTTTCGGTCCTTTCTTTGGTCAGCAGTGAAATGAGGAAGAGGCTTGAAATAATGGGTTACCCATTAATGGTGCCAACAATTTGAGCACGGCCGGACAGATGTGTGTGATGCCGTCCGGGAAGGAAGGCCATCAACTTCGACCATAGAAGACAATATTAGGCGGGTTGATGAAATGATTCGCATCAATCGCAGAGTGTGTATCCCAGAAATTGCACAGCAGTTCCACATTTCCATAGGCAGTGCTCATGCCATCGTGCGAGACCATCTGCAGTATCGGATATTGAGCTCACGTTGGGTGCAGCGCTCTCTGACACCCGCACACAAAGACGCACGGATCCTGGATTCGTTGGCCTTCTTTCAGCGTTATGCTGTAGGAAGGCAACGAGTTCCTAAGGTGATGAGGCATGGGTGCAACATATTACACCGGAAAAAGAAGGGGGCGAATATGGAATGGAGACACACATCCTCGCCGGTGCGGAAGAAATTTAAGGTTACGCCATCGGCAGGAAGTTCACGGCCACTGCGTTCTTCGATAGTGAAGGCGGTGCGTACATCGAGTTTGTGTGGAAGGGCACGACCATTACAGCCGATGCTCATTTTCAAACATTTACGTCGTTGCGCAACGCTGTAAAAAAACAGGAGACGTGGAAAGCTAAGTCGCAGCATAGTTCTCCAGCACGAAAATGCATACATCGCGTGCAAGAAATGTTTCGCTGCAACGATTTCGATGGGGGGCATGGAAGTGTGTGCCATACTGTCCGGATCTGGCACTATGCAATATCCATCTGTTCAGCACGCTGAAGGACCATCTGGGTGGACAGTGATTTGCCAATGATGAACAGGTCCAAACAGCGGTTCTCCGATGGCTCCATGACTAAAGAGCGGACTTCTATCGTCAACGTATTGAACGATTCGTAAACCGTGCTGACCGTTCTTTACAGAGAAAATAGTGTGATTTACCTGTGTCCCTTTGCATTATAGTGTGTCATTCAATAGACCTCAGAAAGGGCTTTGTAAAGGTATTTTTTATTATATTCTAATGCATCGTGAAGTAAAACCAATTAAACTAATGAGAGCATCAACTGTTTCTAAATATGTATATAAACTGTAAATTAAGACTCGTTATACACTTACAGATACACATAGACACTACATCATACGACCTACAACTGTGCATAATGAATTATTCAAATTAAACTGTTATTAATATTCAAGACTTAAATATGCGCCTAATAAATCATGAAACATTCCTGTTCTAAAGCTGAAGTCGAAAAAACTCTGCTGTTGCAAAACATTTGTTGGAAAATAATCAAGAAATGGTTTTGAAAATATCGTAAGTAGTAAAAGTCTGTTTAGTCTCTTTTGGAACTGTAAAAATAACTTTTTGAAGTGGAACAAGATTAAAAAGGAGCGTATAACGAAATAATTACGTAAAACCACTTGATGAGAAAGTAGGACTTACAGTTTTTTTTATATAAGTGTTGTGAGACAAGTTTCCATCAACGTCAGTTTATAAAACCTTTCTTCTTGCTTTTGCACCTCTAGGCTGTGCCTATTGGTAAATCCAGCCCTGGTAGTACAGACATCATAGTCACACAGGTTATCTGACAAATACTACACTCGCCAAAGTACATGGGGCGGCATGACCACGATCAACAACAACAACACTTGTTATCACTCATGAGGTCCGGATTCGATTCAAAGCTCAGGCATGATATTTAGTTTTGGTCTCAGAGTTTGAACGGGGTTCCGGTACACTCGGTCTAGGCGGCTCCGGTGGCGTAGTGGGTAGCATGCTGAGCTTCTATGCCCAAGATCGCGGGTTCAAATCCGGCCGAAGTCGTCGGATATTTTAAGAGCGTTAAAAATCCCTCAATATGACTTCCTTGGGAGGGGAAGTAAAGCCGGCGGTCCCATGTCATAGATTTATGGCATGTTAAAGAACCTTCCACTAATTACACCTGCGTGAAGCTGTATAGGTTAAGAATGTAAACAACGCTCTTTGATTCCTACGTTTGTTGCCATGAGCAGACCGTGGTGGCATCTGTTAGCTATGTTCTGAACTAGTAGTCGTTGACAGTGGTGTTTGAAAAATTCAAAAGTCTGCAGTCCTTACTTGAATTAAAAACAGATACACACACTAATACAGTCATCACAATTAACACCGGTTATCAGACAGATTCTACACACACCCAAAGTACACGGGCCAACATGACCGCGTTGTCGCAGCCCCTAAACTAAGGAACCAACCAGCACTCGGCCTCGTGAGGTAAAACTGAAAAGAGGCGAGTTTCCTCGTCCCAATTACGAAATCACACTTAATTGCAGACACCTCAATATAACAACTTGTCAGAAATTTGTTTTTATAACGTACCGTACGCCCGTATTTGAACTGTTCTTAAAAAAAACACACACTGACAATTATATTTCTCGGCTCACTGTATAAAACAGTTCGGCTGCCACTCGGCTTGTTAAGGAACATTGTTATGGATTCAAAAATTCAGCTCACTACTTCTTAAAGCTCTGTGAAATCTGTATGAGGACGGTAACCATGTTTCCTGAATACCAAGGAACTTCATTGAATTGTTGGAAAAGTGAAAAATTTATTGAACATACTGCGACAATTCCTTTGAAGAATTACCATAAGTTGATTCGGAGGTTGTGGAGGGGGTTACTTCTGGGATTGCGATAAATAGAAAGAACAATGTCAACAAAATATATATATATATATTTATACTTGTATCATAACGAATAGAATAAGAAGTGATATCACTGGCCTAGTACTCCTGGTCAGCCGCAGCGCAGCGCTGGCTCCGATCTGTGATGTAAGTAAGCATTGGCGCTTACGAGACTTAAAACCTTGTGACCTGTATTACATGTTAAAACACCGCAAGATATCCTCATAAGCGCTAATAAGTTCGACATCTCCACTTACTTTACTGTGCCCAATTATAATTTAATAAGTCGTCTCCTGTAATAGTCCAGTTTCGACAATAAGCGAAGACAGAGAGCAAGTTCAAAATGCAATTAATTTTGCCTGCTATCGGTAAATTAAAAGAAGAACGGAAAAATTAACCTCGCCATCAGAAAGGATTTCTTCACATTGTTACACGTTTTACATTCCCTTAACAGACTTGCAACACAGGAAAATAAAAGCCGTATGAACGCAACTTTCAACTTTACCGTAGATTACTATAAAATTCAATAATAACCATAGATTTCACTCCACAAACACCAAAACCAGTAAACTACCATCATTTCAGAAGAACTTAACATTAAACAGACATGACCCCTTCATAGAGTAGGCTGATCACGCCTCCTGCAGCATTACGGTACATATATGTTTTTTAACTCATTGCCTTTTTATTCTCATCCCTTTCTTCACAGAAGTAGTCTTTAATGGCATCAAGAGCATTTTTATTTACACCATACTGGACAAATACTTAGGCAAATTAGGAAATATATGTGGGACAGAATAGTCTTTCAATCGCCAGTTGGTTCTTGGGAGAAGTAATACTTCCTTCCCTTCTATCACAAATTTGTCAAATTTAACAATTAAATCTTCTGAAAAGTGAGCATCACAGAAGTAGGACTTTTCATTAAGTTCCCTATCCTTCCCTGGTATGGCCCCTTTGCACTTGATAAAACGTTCCTTATCTTTAGGAGGTTTGAAAAACCGCCTGACCTCTTGACAGTCCCCATAGCTTGATCTGCATCCTGGTACAAAAGAGCAAGGCATCTTCACAGTGTCGGATTCAGGCCTTGCGAGGCCCTGGGCGATATGATAAGGTGGGGCCCAAATCAATAGGAAATAACAAGTAGTTCCGTGAAGAACTAAATAGCCTATTTTCATATAGGCCTATCATACTAATGTTAATTGCCCCTATCAACACACAAATTGTCAGTTTGATTGCTGTAATAGATTCGTAAATATTGAGAACCGTCTAAATATTTTGGATGGTCACCATGTTGGATTTTATATTATAGGCCTTAGATTTAAGTACTATTACATGAAGATTAATGTGTAGGTGTTTTATTCAAACTTCAATCACATGATTACGACACAAGAAATAAAAGCGGGATTTTAAAATTCTCATAAGTGAAGGGTAAATTATGTGAAGCCAGCATTTCCTTAGCATAATCAAATAGAATTATTTGCCCAGTGTGAAATTTGTATTTTTTTTTTTTTTGGTCCAGGTATACCAAATGATGCAACGACAACTAACTTGTTTTATTCTAAATATGGTCTTTGCCTTTATTTAGAGGATAAGTATGTTGCGTGACATGTGCTCTAGAATAATTTGTACAAATCCTTGTTATAGATGACCTCGTAATACGCCCCTTAAAACAACAATAACTAACTAACTACATATTGAAATCTTCTTTCTTTCTTCTCGTCAATGTTTGGGTACAGCCGCGGCACATAACCCAATAACAAATTGAGGTTACTAATATATGTATTGGGTGTTAGCAGGTTATGGGAGACTTCATTTGAGGTTATTGTAAAGTATATAAGGAGCGGATGCCAATGATGATGCAAAATATAAAATGTGGCTGGGAAGCTGGGGTACTCATCATAGCGCCGAAGTGACCTTCTTGGTGAATAGCAAAGACATAGACCACGTCATAATTTAGGGATTCGATAATTCATGACTACGATGACATGCGAAACTTTGGGGGAGTCTTTAACGCGCATCACAAAGACTGGGGATGAAAAAGAAAATTAAAAAATAAAATTGAAAAAGTTTGACATTGCACCGCCCTATTAAAATAAACATATTCTTGGCGTGCCTCCTAGCTGCATCACTGGAACCAACTAGAAAAGAAAGGAGTACGCAGTGGAAATGGATGTTAATTTCTGACCTGTGCTGGGCCCGTATTTGCAGGCCAGATGTGCCGAGCGACTCCAGACTCCGTGAAGGTGGTCCCACGACGAGTGGTAGGAATACCCTCCTGGTGCTAGAAAGCTAGAATAAGTTAGGCCTAGGTTTGAAGAGGGAGAGAGAGCAGCCCGATCGCCAAACACTACTAAATAAGACACATGGATAAAGAAATGGAAATTTAATGAATTGAAACCGAACACACAAAGAAACCCGGCCTGAATTACACACACCAAAAAAAGTCAAATAAAGTCACTTTCAAACGGGGAAGATAAATATAAATAACAATAAATAACTTACGATAGTAAATAACGTTAACAAATTAAATTCATACCTGTGCTCACTTCCGTGAAAACGATGTAAAAAGGGAGGAAGAAAATGATCAAGAGGCAATCGAGCCGGTGGCTGGTCAACAACAATCACTTCTCAGCCTAGAGATGGATGGTTGTCATGACGACCACAAATAACAAGCATAGCAAAGATAAAACAAGAGGCTGTGTGCGTGTCGCAGAGGCTGTGGCGAGCAATGGGGATGCGATCGAGCTGGCAGTCCCCAGAGAAAAGAAAAGCAAAACCAAAGATACTATAAGAAGAAACAAATGACGTCAGGTGTCCGTGAAATATATCAAGATACATACACGCAGTCAAACACACAAAATGCCAGCCGACGATGCAGAAATAAAACTCAAAGCAACTCGTGCTTGTAGGTAGTCTAGCAAAACATGCTAAACCTATATGGTCCCCAACTTACGTTCCGAGTTCGAGCTGAATACGGTAAGGCCTACTTAAAGTTACCGCCGTGATCCAGTTGCCCGAAGCATGGAATGAAGGGAAAACATAAGGGCTAAAATATATGGTGTCATGCCTCGTGTTGGGAGAATGGTCGAAACGCCAACGTCCACAAACCACGGGAGACCCATTCGAAGATATGCCCAAATCAAAACAACTTCAATGCACCTGGCAGTAAGAAAAACATACACTCACAAAATCACTCGCAGATATATTTCACGGCACAAATAAAAGGTTAAACGAAGACTCAAACAAAATAAAACAGGAGACCGCCATTACGATTGGTTCCACAGCAAATCCAAGCACACGACGAAGATCAAAAATAAAGGTTAAATTTAGGAAATGAGCATAGTGGACACAAGGTTAGATGTATTACTTACATGAGTAAATGGAAGGCTTCGGCATAATAACAATGTTAAATAAAAAGGAAAAACCTTACATTTTAAATAATAAGGCGGAGAGCCTCAAGGCACGTCCGGACAGAAAGTATCTCACATGGCGTCTGAGTCAACCGAGACGGCCGCCAAAGAAAATAAAGAAAAGAGAGATGTTAAACATGGCTCAGGATCCACACCACCCCCCAAAGAAAAATTATTTATAATAATAAAAGATTTTTCTTTTTACATCACTAAGTACCACCGCTTTGAAATCAAACATGTCCCAAGTGTTCCTAAATACACAACATCCTTATCACACAGGTGGTTTGTCAACAACTATAACAGTACACAAAATATGAGGGGGGAGGGTGATCGATATAACAATCACTTAAGCAATTGAGCCATATCAGAAAGAATACAGTTATAAAATGAAGTAATATATAAAAATAATCAGATCGCTTCGGCGATCGCAATATCAGGACAGAACTCCTTCGGGGTCCCCAAAGGCGCGCGTTCCTTTGACGATCCCTGGGCTTGTCATAATGGTATTACGGTTCGCCTGAGCGTTACAATGACAAGAAAAGTAGATAGAGACACGGACGAAAATCATAAACAAAAGACTTTCGCCCTTTGACGCCGATGTCTGCCATTCTCCTTATACCCATCATGAAAGTGACGTATTAAAATAACAAAGAAGCGATATAATGTGTCCATTATTTATAGAATATAAATTCTCTACTGGCCGAATTCGCAAAAATACATATTTTTACAATAAATATCAAGTTACACAGAGTATGTAGGCCTATTTCTTCTTGTATTATTTTCTTTCTTGAGCTCGTAAATTTGTACTTGACTCTGCCTCGGTCAAAATTGGTTCAATAATAGGCAGGTCAAGGAGACGCCATATGAATACTAGCTTCCTTGGATAACATAAGCAAATTATGATTGGCTAACCTACGCAGAAAAAGGACAACATTAATCACAGCAAATAAGAAGGTTACACAATAAATGGTTTCAATTGAGATATGTGAGCTCTGGATACGTCGGTGGGATTCTCCTTGGAGATCAATTCAACAGTGACAGGTGTTAAAAATCTAGTGATAGTTTTGGGCGTGCTCCAGCGAAGAATTAGCTTAGCTGACTCCTTATTCTTGGCCGAACTCTGTGGGTGCAGGCGCACTAGCACGTCGTCATTCACCTGAAAACAAACAGGTTGCCTACCCTTGTTATAGCGAGACGCCACGCGATCTCGTGCCCTTTTCAGATGCCGTACAGCAACTTCCCATTTTTCTTTGACTGAGGTACGGCGGGATGGCGCAGCCAGATAATCTATTTTCCACTGAAGCTGAAGTGGATCAACAATACGCCTTCCTAAAAACAATTCCGAAGGGGTAGAATTCGTCGATTCATGAAGAGCAGTGTTAAATCCTAAGGAGAAAAACTGAAGATTTGCGTCCCAACGTGACTGATCTGCGTTGTGGAACGCACTCAAGCAAGCCTTCAAGTTACGATGAAACCTTTCAACGTGATTTGACTGAGGGTGGTAGGGTGCCAAAAAGACATGATCAATTCCCCAAGAAAAACACATTGATCTAAAAGACTTGGACCGGAAAACGCTCGCGTTATCGGACACTAAAAACTTTGGAGGACCAAAAACACCAAAAATATGATTGGTCAAAAGCCTAACAGTGGTACGTGTCGTGATTTCCCTGACAGGAAATAACCATACAAATTTTGAAAATCCATCAACGACAGTAAGTATAGCTTGATGACCACAAGATGACCTAACTAGGGGACCAAAATAATCTATAAACAGGCGCTCATTAGGATATGACATCGTGTCAGCGTGGTGAAGTCCAATGCGGGAATTCTTTGCAGGCTTAGAACGTTGACACGTAACGCATTTTCGGACGAAAGCAAAAGCATCCGCTTTCAAATGAGGCCAGAAGAATTCCTGAGAGATTTTATGGAAAGTCTTCGTCATACCTAAATGTAATCCAAAACAGGATTCATGGAAATACGCCAAGAGCATACTTCGTATATTCTCTGGCACGAAAATCCTACATTTCGAAGATCGAGGAGCGGTATGCACTATAACATCATTGCGCAATGAAAACTCAGATACACCAGGATCTTTCCCGAGAATTTTTTCACGCAATGTGACACAAAATGGGTCATCTGCTTGGTACGTACGGATGTCAGTAAATGACCATGGAATGTGTTGGAGAAGATTCACTGGCTCGGGGATCTCAACAATGGGAGGAGGTTCCTCAAACATGCGTGACAAACAATCCGCTACAACATTGTCACTGCCTCTGACGTGAATGATGTCAAAGCTGAAAGAGGATAGACGAAGAATCCAACGATTTATACGTCCCAATTTTTTGACATGCGAGCGCATCCAGGACAGAGCTTCATTGTCGGTATACACTATGAAATGCCGATGTTCTAGAAAAGATCTGAAACGTTCACAGCCGAATACGACAGCCAGACTTTCTTTCTCGAAAGTGGAATACCGGCGTTCGCAATCATTAAGCATCCGACTGGCAAAAGCGATGGGTGCCAAATTACCATTCACCTGCTGACTAAGCACACAAGAAACTGCGACATCACAATGTAACATAAAATCTTTCCCAAAATCCGGAGTTCGAAGGACGGGAGCAGAAGAAAGACATTCTTTCAATTTCTCAAAGGCGAGACACTGGTCGGGGCCCCACACGAATCGTACATTCTTCTTCTTCAAATAATTCAGGGGCGCTGAAATGTCCGAAAAGCCCTTAATGAACCTACTGTAAAAGCCCGCCATTCCCAAAAAACGTCGGACTGCTTTCACATTCGTGGGAGTAGGGAACTCTTGGATACATTGGACACGCTCAGGGTTCACTTCTATGCCCACATCCGAAAGAATGTGACCTAAAAATTTGATTTGCTTCGAAGCCAAAGAGATTTTGTCCGGGTTAACAGTGAGTCCGGCTCTGCGAAGACGACATAGGACTTCACGTAAATGTATCAGGTGATCCTCAAAAGACTGACTGTAAATCACGAGGTCATCTAGATAGTTAAACACAGATGAATACTTTAAATCTCCAAATAACTCGTCCAAAACCCTACTCAATACTTGTCCGCCGATAGAAATTCCCATGGGTAACTTATTGAACTCAAAAAGGCCGAACGGAGTGGAGAACGCAGTTACCTTACGGCTCTCGGGATCGAGAGGAATTTGATAATATGCACAATTCAAATCTAGGACGGAATAGTACTTCGCCCCGTGAAAATGCTGAAAAGCGCTCTCCAGAGTTGGAAGGGGAAAGTTGTCGAACACCACCTTAGAATTGAGTCGACGATAATCAACTACTAAACGAAAAGTACCCTCTTTCTTAGGCACCAGGAATGCTGGACTACCATAAGAAGACTTAGAAGGACTCACAACACCGCGTGCCTTAAGATCATCAATATATTCTCTCATGGCAATGAGTTTGGGTGGAGAGCACGAAAATGGCGCCGACCTAACTGGAACCTCATCAGTTAAATCAATATGACACTCGTAGCCGATAGCGGAACCCAGTTCCGACGTGAGAACATCTGGAAATTCATTCACCAAATCAGATAAAGCGTCACGTTGACTCGTGAATAAAGTAGGAGGGATTAGAACAGCAGAGATACCAGAAAAACTACAAGGAACACTCGCTTCACAAGTATTAAAATGAAACCGCTCCTTGGATTTAAACAAAAAACTGAAGGAATGATCCGAAAAATCAAGCCTCAACCCTGCTTTGTGCATAAAATCAGAACCTAAGATCATAGGCGTAGATAAGTCATCCACCACATGGAAGTTCCAATCCCAAGAATAACCACATATCTTAATATGACATGTTACAACGCTAGAAACAGAAATAGATGACTTCACCGCAGAATAAAATTTTAAACCCCCATCTTGTGGACAAATCTGAGTAACAGGAAGCTGTTCCGCGATGGAGCGCTGAATAAATGAACGTGAAGCACCAGAATCCAGTAAAGCGGGTATCGACAATTTCTTAACACTTACAGGGACCCAAGGACAGAAGTTTCCCGTCGCGGAAATGTTCATTTCCCGGCGAACTTCATTACATGGCCACTCCGGCGGGTCTAAACCGGGGACCCATGCTCGTTTCCCTGACGCGAAGCACATCTAGGACAGGCTATGTGCGTCACGTCACGAAGACCACATGTGTGACAAAACACACGAGAGGGCGCACGGCAGGAATTAAAATGATGCCCCAAACGATCACAATTCCAACATTTTATACGGTTATACATGTTCGGGTTTCGAGGTAACTGTTGATCCTGAGGAGCGGGATTCGCAGAAGAAGTAGCATTGGGAATACTCCCGACAATATGCGAGTGGGGACGGTTAACTGCCCGGTCCTCCTGACGAGATATTGAAGATGGGTGCGCAGTCCTCTGAATCTGGGATTCCGCGCATGCAGTCTCTGGAAACAAACTGTCAGAGGGGAGGGGTGGGGGTACATATGACTTGCGCAGGCGCCGATTGAACTCGCATTCACGTCCTTGATCAACAATGTCAGCCACACTATACACACTGGACCGGCGTATGAAAGACTTGTACTCAGGTGCTAGATTTCTATACACAATATCAACAGTTTCAATAAGGGGAAGGGGCTGCGACAACCTACTTATTAAAGTCATTAGCCCAGTAACAAAATCGTCTACAGGCTCTTCCAAACCCTGGGTACGGCGATGAATTTCAGCCTTCAAGTCATGTTCAAAATCATAAGTCGTAAACCGCTCCTTTATTGACTTACAGAAATCAACCCACGAGATGAAAGATCTGTTGGTAAGTCGATACCATTTTAAAGCTAAGCCACTCAACAATAACGGTAGGCAGACAACAATGTCGTCTGGTTCGAGGTCATAACAATGGCAGAGTTCACTGACCCTGTCTAAGAACTCAAATACAGACGAAACTCGCAGTTCACCAGAAAATGAAATTCCCCACTTGGACACTATATTGGCTACGCCTCCCTTGCGATGGCCTTTCACCTCAGTCAATGGATTAGTGTCTTTCCCACAGACACTTTCAAACGATAGCAGATCATCGTCAGACTGGATGAGCTCCTTCTTCACGTTACAACCTGGGAGAGAATACATGGCTAAACTACAGAAGTGCTGCTAGCTACAATTCAAAACAATAACTACAAATGTCTTGCCTCCGTCCTGCGCCTGAAATGAGTACGAAACAAGAAGTAGGGTTGTTTAGTACATTACCAATGCTGGGGTTCGTTGATAGGGTCCAACTCATTGCACTCTCCTTACAGTTTGTTATTTTTATGGTCCATACTCCTTGGAAGTTCACATTGACTCTTAATATTTGTTTGCATAGTATGCAATAAGGAACATGAAACAGAATAAAAACAACATTGAAAAATATGCAGCGAAATATTAAAATCCAATGGATATGGCTAAGCGACCAGGAGACTTAACCTCGCAACTGATACCATCTGCACCGCCCTATTAAAATAAACATATTCTTGGCGTGCCTCCTAGCTGCATCACTGGAACCAACTAGAAAAGAAAGGAGTACGCAGTGGAAATGGATGTTAATTTCTGACCTGTGCTGGGCCCGTATTTGCAGGCCAGATGTGCCGAGCGACTCCAGACTCCGTGAAGGTGGTCCCACGACGAGTGGTAGGAATACCCTCCTGGTGCTAGAAAGCTAGAATAAGTTAGGCCTAGGTTTGAAGAGGGAGAGAGAGCAGCCCGATCGCCAAACACTACTAAATAAGACACATGGATAAAGAAATGGAAATTTAATGAATTGAAACCGAACACACAAAGAAACCCGGCCTGAATTACACACACCAAAAAAAGTCAAATAAAGTCACTTTCAAACGGGGAAGATAAATATAAATAACAATAAATAACTTACGATAGTAAATAACGTTAACAAATTAAATTCATACCTGTGCTCACTTCCGTGAAAACGATGTAAAAAGGGAGGAAGAAAATGATCAAGAGGCAATCGAGCCGGTGGCTGGTCAACAACAATCACTTCTCAGCCTAGAGATGGATGGTTGTCATGACGACCACAAATAACAAGCATAGCAAAGATAAAACAAGAGGCTGTGTGCGTGTCGCAGAGGCTGTGGCGAGCAATGGGGATGCGATCGAGCTGGCAGTCCCCAGAGAAAAGAAAAGCAAAACCAAAGATACTATAAGAAGAAACAAATGACGTCAGGTGTCCGTGAAATATATCAAGATACATACACGCAGTCAAACACACAAAATGCCAGCCGACGATGCAGAAATAAAACTCAAAGCAACTCGTGCTTGTAGGTAGTCTAGCAAAACATGCTAAACCTATATGGTCCCCAACTTACGTTCCGAGTTCGAGCTGAATACGGTAAGGCCTACTTAAAGTTACCGCCGTGATCCAGTTGCCCGAAGCATGGAATGAAGGGAAAACATAAGGGCTAAAATATATGGTGTCATGCCTCGTGTTGGGAGAATGGTCGAAACGCCAACGTCCACAAACCACGGGAGACCCATTCGAAGATATGCCCAAATCAAAACAACTTCAATGCACCTGGCAGCAAGAAAAACATACACTCACAAAATCACTCGCAGATATATTTCACGGCACAAATAAAAGGTTAAACGAAGACTCAAACAAAATAAAACAGGAGACCGCCATTACGATTGGTTCCACAGCAAATCCAAGCACACGACGAAGATCAAAAATAAAGGTTAAATTTAGGAAATGAGCATAGTGGACACAAGGTTAGATGTATTACTTACATGAGTAAATGGAAGGCTTCGGCATAATAACAATGTTAAATAAAAAGGAAAAACCTTACATTTTAAATAATAAGGCGGAGAGCCTCAAGGCACGTCCGGACAGAAAGTATCTCACATGGCGTCTGAGTCAACCGAGACGGCCGCCAAAGAAAATAAAGAAAAGAGAGATGTTAAACATGGCTCAGCATATACTAATAACATCTCATTTAGCACATTTCAGTTCACGAGTTTTGAGGGACAGTGTTCAATATTCTCCCAGGATTTACATAAAATCTGTTATTTTACCTTTACTTCACATTTCTCTTATATCTTGATGCATGCCATCGTAGTTTCTGAATTATCGATCCCTTAATTGTGACCTGGTCTTTGTTTTTGTTCTGTTGTGAATCACCAGGAAGATTTGTGGGGAATGGGAAGTAATCGTAAAATAACTGATGGTATGTGAATCCTGTAAAAAACATTGAGCGCTTCCTTTCAAAAGTTGTGCACTGAAATGTGCAAAATGAGATGTTATTAGTATATCCTAAACTTTTTCTGTTTTATTCATCCCCAGTCTACGTGATGCGTGTTAAAGTCTCCTCAAAGTTTTGCCGTGTGAGAAAAAAGAGGATCGTTGGCGCCCATTACCATGCTCGCTTGATAACTTTGATGTAAGCAATGCAAATTGAGGGAGTATAGGTACGTGGATGTGGGAAGGGACAAGGGAACCGAAGTCAGGACACCCACACATTGAGCGCCATAGATATGTTGATCGTTGGCTCTGTGAAATCTGTATGAGGGCGGTAACCATGTTTCCTGAATAACAAGGGACTTCATTGAATAGTTGGAAAAGTACACATTTTTATTGAACATACACCGGCAATTCCATTGTAGAATTAACATAAGTTAATTCGTAGGTTGTGGAGGGGGTTACTCCTGGGATTGCGATAAATAAGAAGGACAATGGTCTACAATATATATACGTGTTTGTTTAAAAGATATTGCCACTGGGCATTGTTGCCGTATAGATTCACGATTTGCTTGAAATTATTTATGATGTCACGTGGTGTACCCGTGATTCGTAGCACAATATGGAGGTCGTCTGATGAAGTTAAAACACCCAAGTCTGGGATGTCAATTCTGAAAACAGAACTTCCAATCTGTACACAGTTTCTGATCCAGATCTTGTCTGTCGCAAATCAAGGTAATGAAAACCAAATGGAAGGTAACTTTATACTTTGATCACGTCAGTGCAAATTCACAATTTGTGCGTACGATATAATTCCACTAATTGTGTTCGTGGAACAAGTAATTTCTGTACAGGATGATGCTGATTTCTCTGATGATATTACAATTCTTTACCTGAGGTAGTTCCTTGCTGCAAAGTACGATGATATATGTTACTTTTCTGCAAGGAACGATCTCAGGTACTGAAACACCATCTTCGGTGAGGGGTGGAGTTTCGCTGGTGGTAAGTACCTTAATTAAGTACAAATTTTTCCGTCTTGTAAGCCGTAGTCCAGTCAGGTTATCTCCTGACGTTTCACCTGAAACGGCGCCCGGCATTTTCAAGGTTTTTGGTCCTTTCCTTGGTCAGCAGTGAAATGAGGAAGAGGCTTGAAATAATGGGTAACCCATTATTGGTGCCAACAATTTGAGCAAGGCTGGACATGTGTGTGTGATGCCGTCCGGGAAGGAAGGCCTTCAACATCGACCACAGAAGACAATATTAGGCGCCTTGATGAAATGATTCGCATCAATCGCAGACTGAGTATCCCAGAAATTGCACAGCAGTTCCGCATTTCCATAGGCAGTGCTCACGCCATCGTGCGAGACCATCTGCAGTATCGGACATTGAGCTTCCTTTGGGTGCAGCGCTCTCTAACACTCGCACACAAAGACGCACGGATCCTGGATTCGTTGGCCTTCCGTCAGCGTTATGCTGTAGGAAGGCAACGAGTTCCTAAGGTGATGAGGCATGGGTGCTACATTTCACACAGAAAAAAGAAGGGGGCGAATATGGAATGGAGACACACATCCTCGCCGGTGCGGAAGAAATTTATGGTTACGCCATCGCCAGGAATTTCGAGGCCACTGCGTTCTTGATAGTAAAGGCGGCGTACATCGAGTTTATGTGGAAGGGCACGACCATTACAGCCGATGCTCATTTTCAAACATTTACGTCGTTGCGCAACGCTGTAAAAAAACAGGAGACGTGGAAAGCTAAGTCGCAGCATTGTTCTCCAGCAGGAAAATGCAACACCGCATACATCGCGTGCATCAAACGTTTCGCTGGAACGGTTTCGATGGGGGGTATGGAAGAACCGCCATACTCTCCGGATCTGGCAGTATGCAATATCCATCTGTTCAGCACGCTGAAGGACCATCCGCGTGGACAGCGATTTGACAATGATGAACAGGTTCAAACAGCGGTTCTCCGATGGCTCCATGACTAAAGAGCGGACTTCTATCGTCAAGGTATTGAACGATTCGTAAACCGTGCTGACCGGTCTTTACAGAGACTTGGTGACTAAGTCGGAAAATAGTGTGATTTATCTGTGTCCCTTTGCATTATAGTGTGTCATTCAATAGACCTCAGAAAGGGCTTTGTGAAGGTAATGTTTATTATATTCGAATGCATCGTGAAGTAAAACCAATTAAACTAATGAGAGCATCAACTGTTTCTAAATATTTATATAAACTGTAAATAAATACGCCAACGAGATATTGAAGTAAGTTTAAACCATTGAAGACTCGTTATACACTTCCAGATACACATAGACATTACATCATACGACCTACAACTCGTTATACACTTCCAGATACACATAGACATTACATCATACGACCTACAACTCGTTATACACTTCCAGATACACATAGACATTACATCATACGACCTACAACTCGTTATACACTTCCAGATACACATAGACATTACATCATACGACCTACAACTCGTTATACACTTCCAGATACACATAGACATTACATCATACGACCTACAACTCGTTATACACTTCCAGATACACATAGACATTACATCATACGACCTACAACTCGTTATACACTTCCAGATACACATAGACATTACATCATACGACCTACAACTCGTTATACACTTCCAGATACACATAGACATTACATCATACGACCTACAACTCGTTATACACTTACAGATACACATAGACATTACATCATACGACCTACAACTCGTTATACACTTCCAGATACACATAGACATTACATCATACGACCTACAACTCGTTATACACTTACAGATACACATAGACATTACATCATACGACCTACAACTCGTTATACACTTACAGATACACATAGACATTACATCATACGACCTACAACTCGTTATACACTTACAGATACACATAGACATTACATCATACGACCTACAACTATGCTTAATGAATTATTCTAATTAAAAAGACTTAAATAATACGGCTTAAATTTTCTCCTAATAAATCATGAAACATTCCTGTTCTAAAGCTGAAGTCAAAAAAACTCTGCTGTTGCAAAACATTTGTTGGAAAATCATGATAAAGAAATGGTTTTGAAAAGATTGTAAGTAGTAGAAGTCTGTTTAGTCTCTTTTGGAACTGTAAAAATAACTTTTTGAAGTGGAACAAGATTAAAAAGGAGCGTATAACGAAATAATTACGTAAAACCACTTGATGAGAAAGTTGGAATTACAGTTTTTTTATAAGTGATGTGAGACAAGTTTCCATCAACGTCAGTTTATAAAACCTTCCTTCTTGCTTTTCCACCTCTAGGCCGGGGCCTATTGGTAAATCCAGCCCTGGTAGTACAGACAGCATAGTCACACAGGTTATCAGACAAATACTACACACGCCAATGTACATGGGGCGACATGACCACGGACAACAACAACACTTGTTATCACTCATGAGGTCCGGATTTGATTCACAGCTCAGGGAAGATATTTAGTTCTGGTCTCAGATTTATAACGGGGTACCGGTACACTCTGCCTCGTGAGGTAAAACTGAAAAGAGGCGAATTTCCTGATCCCAATTACAAAATCACACTTAATTGCAGTTACCCCCAAAAGGAAAACTTACCAGAAATTTGTTTTTATCACGTACCGTGCGACCGTTTTCGAACGCTTCTTAAAAAACACACACTGACAATTATATTTCTCGGCTCACTGTATAAAACAGTTCGGCTGCCACTCAGCTTGTTAAGGAACATTGTTATGGATTCAAAACTTCAGCTCACTACTTCTTAAAGCTCTGTGAAATCTGTATGAGGACGGTAACCATGTTTCCTGAATAGCAAGGAACTTCATTGAATTGCTGGAAAAGTGAAAACTTTTATTGAACATACTGCGACAATTCCTTTCAAGCATTACCGTAACTTAATTCGGAGGTTGTGGAGGGGGTTACATCTGGGATTGCGATAAATAAAAAGAACAATGGTCAACAAAATATATATATTTATACTTGAATGTTTAAATTATATTGCCTCTGGGCATTGTTGCCGTATAGATTCACGATTTGCTTGAAATCATTTATGATGTCACGTGGTGTACCCTTGGTAAGTAGCACAATATGGAGGTCTGCTGATGACGTTAGAACACCCAAGTCTGGGATGTGAATTCAGACAACAGAACTTCTAATCTGTACACAGTTTGTTATCCAGATCTTGTCAATCGCAAATCTAGGTAATGAAAACCAAATGCAAGGTAACTTTGATCATGTCAGTGCAAATTTACAATTTGTGTGTACGATATAATTCCACTAATTGTGTTTGTTAAACAAGTAATTTCTGTGCAGAATGTTGCTGGTCTGTCTGATGATATTAAAATTGAGGAATTTTCTTTGCCTGAGGTAGTTCCATGCTGCAAAGTTCGATGATATATGATATTTTGACGCATGGAACAATCTCAGGTATAGAAACACCATCTTCACTGAGTGGTGGAGATTTGCTGGGAGTAAGTACCTTATTGAGTTACTTCTTGTTGCATCTTATAAAATACCTGATCGTTATTTACCTCTCAACAGTGCTATTTAGGGATTCCAGATTGTGTATTCAGACCGTATTCTTGACAAATGCTTGCTGTCAGCTCTTAGGTCGTGTATTTTACAGAAACCACAAGCCATTTAGATTGAAGGTACAGCATTATGATGCCTGATGAATGCTGGACTCAAACCCATTACCCCTTTCTATGTATGCCGTTGCCTAATCTTCTTAGCTAATGGAGGATATATCTCAATTCTCGTAGGTGAAGGGTAAAATATGTGAAGCCAGCTCATCCTTAGCACAATCACATTGTATGAATGCTCGGTGTAAAATTTGTATTTTTGTGTGATGAAGATAGAGTATTTTAATGGTCTAGATATACCAAATGATGCAGAGTTAACCAACTTGTTTTGTTATTAACAGGGTCTTTGCCTTTATTTAGAGGATAAGTATGTTGAGTGACATGTGCTCTAGAATAATTTGTACACACCCTTGTTTTAAATATGTCTGTTATGTAGGCTACATAGAATCTTGGACGGGTGTCGGGCTCTGCCTATGAGCTTAAAACCTTTCATTATACATATTGAGGGGGGGGGGCAGATGACCTCGTATTTCCGCCCCTTAAAACATTAATAAGTAACTAACTACATATTGATGTCTTCCTTTCTTTCTTCTCGTCATTGTTTGGGCACTACCGTGGCTCTTAACCCAATAACAAATACGAGGTTACAAATATATGTGTTGGGAGTTAGCAGGTTCTGGGAGACTTCATTTGAGGTTATTGTAAAGTTTATAAGGAGCGAATGCCAATGATGATACAAAATATGAAATTGGGCTGAAAGGATGGGAAGCAGGGTACCGGTTCGTTCTGAAGTGACCCTTCTTGGTGATTCACAACAGAAACATAGACCGGGTCACAAATATGGGATTTTATAATTCAAAAACTAAGGCTTGATTCACACACGATCACGCTACAGTCACGATTCGGTCACAGGGCAGCAATATCCACACTACAACGGGGAAGCCCCAGTCTTGATCGGTGAACAGTTGAGATCAGACCCGCGGACAGGTCACAATGGCTGGTGTTTTCTCTACGAGAGAGTTAGCAATTATCTCGATTGCGATAATTCTTGTTTTAAGGGGCCTAACATCTAGGTTATTTGCTCCTAATGAAATGAAAGGATGAAGTTATGATATGAAGAATGGAAGACTTTGATCATGTCAGTGCAAATTTACAATTTGTGTGTACGATATCGGTTATCGGCTCCTAATGAAATGATATGGTATGAAATGAAAGGATGAAGTTATGATTATGATGATAATTCTTGTTTTAAGGGGCCTAACATCTAGGTTATCGGCTCCTAATGGTCTGGTTGAGCGAAAAAGGCAATTAAACGGAAACCATGACGAAAATGTAGCTGGACTGAAAATACTTACAAAAGGAAACTCAGATTGAAATGACTCACAAATTGTAGAGTGTAAAAACTTACAACAGGTAATTTAGAAGGAAAATACTCACAAAAGGAATTTACATTGATGAAGTACGCGCAAAATATTGTTAAGGTTCAAAATACTCACAAAATGCAATCGAAATTCAAAATACCTACAAAATGCAAATGAGATTGAAATTACGTTTAAAATGCAATTGATGTTCAAAATTCTTACAAAATTCAATTGAAATTCAAAATACTAACAAACTGCAATTTAAATTGAAAATGCTTACAAAATGTATAGTAGATTCAAAATACTCACAATATGAGGAAGCCCTTGATTCAAAATACTGTACTTACAAAGAGTTTAGATCGAAAATACCTTTAAAAAATGCAATGTAGATTGAAAATGTTTACAAAAATGTGGTGGGGATTCATAATACTCACAAAATGTAATTTAGAGACACGGGGAGACAATTCATAAAAATAAGGCGGGAATCGTAAAGAGAAAAGGAACTATAATGAAAAGGAAAAGAAGGCTGTTCCCTAGAAGAAGGAGAGATCAGGAAGGGCCAATTAAGGCTGGAAAGGAAGCGACTCCCTAGTTCTCGGATACCCTAATCCCGTCGGGGTTGGAAGAGAACAAGAGTAGGGCAAGAGAGGTCGTCAGGAAAGTAGACAGAGGAGCCCGGCAAAATGAAGTGGAAGCAATGCCAGACTCAGCTGGGGTCCCGTGGTTGCCAACCCACATCCCACTAGATATGAGCCCTTGGGTGGGGGCTGAAAAACGCGCGCTCTGCATGTTGCTTGCACGTTGCTTGTGAGTGTGGTATGTTCACACTGCCAGGCTAGTCACGGTACAGTACGGTCCGTTGAAATGATCGTTGCCTGCACGTGCCTGTACTCTGACCATACCGCGACTGCTGGTGTGTACAGTTCCTATGAAATCAGTTAAATAATATCTGACTGGACTGTGCCGTGACCATACCGATAGTGTGAATCAGGCTTAAGATGACGTGCATCAAGATATGTGGGGAATACTAATTAAAGGTAAAATACCTGATTTCTTTAGATCCTGGAAGAATATTGAACGCTGCCTCCCAAAAATTGTGCACTGAAATGTGCTAAATGTGATGTTATTAGTTGGGCTCGGATTTGTAGGGACTAAAAATCGGGAAAATGTTTATTTTTAAGTATTAAAAATACCTGAAATATGTGACAAAAAAGGAAAAATAATTATAATTTAGTTTATTAATGTGAATATAAACAATGTGCAGCACTCATGAATGCTATGCTTCACTGACTACTGAAGAATTACAATACACAACGAGATACATCTTCAGGATGGCCATCACAAATGACTGACGATTATCGCGAAACTGCGGCAATATGTTTCTTGCCCTCGAGGTGTGGTGTAACTTGAGATCGCTTGTCAGTATTGATTGCTTTCCCACATGGTTCGCAGAAAGAACGCCCCCATCAGAAATAAAATTATCCTTAAATTCTGCAACATACTTCTGCAGACGATAATTTGTAGATGCTTTTACTTTAGGCATCGTAGAACTGCCTTACACTTCACAGTGCCAGAAATGGACTGCATGTGAGTGACACTGGTTCCATGTGGTTGGGCGAGGGTGAGGTTTAGCACGTGGCACAATATGGTTATGGACAAGGAAATCCCGGCTTCCACAGTGAGTGGCACGGGGCGACAAGATAAGAAAAATAACAGCGGTAAGCTGACATACGCTCTGCATGAAGTGTAGATAGCTCACAGGTTCTTCCCCGTTGAAGTAACATAAAACAAATATGCAATAAACTGAAAGATCTAACATACTGATTTTTCTAATGTAAATGTTATGTCTTTTTATGTGCTAATTAGTGAAAAGCAGGAATTTATGTAATTATAGAAAACATGTTTAAAATATGTATTTACATAAAAAATATTTCTTTATCGAAAAATCCGAGCCCTAGTTATTAGTATATGCCAAACTTATTCGTTTTTTTTTTTCATCCCCAGTCTTTGTTATGCGCGTTTAAGTCTCCATATAAGTTTACAGTGTGAGAAAAAAGAGGATTGTTGGCACCCATTACCATGCTCGCTTGATAACATTGAGGTAAGCAATGCAAATTGAGGGAGTATGGGTACGTGGATGAGGAAAGGGAAAAGGGAGGCCGAAGTCAGGACACCACCACAATGAGCGCCATTGATGTGTTCAACGTTGGCACTGTGAAATCTGTATGAGGGCGGTAACCTTGTTTCCTGAATAAGAAGGAACTTCATTGAATTGTTGGAAAAGTACAAATTATATTGACCATACTATGAAAATTCCATTGTTAAATTAACATAACTTAATTGGGAGGTTGTGGATGGGGTAATTTCACGGATTGTTATAAATAAGTTGTACAATGGTCAACAAAATATACATATTTATGCTTATTTGTTTAAAAGATATTGCCACTGAGCATTGTTGCCGAATAGATTCACGATTTGCTTGAAATCATATATTATGTGACGTGGTGAGTAGTACAATATGGGGGTCTTCTGATGAATTTCAAGAACCCAAGTCGGGGATGTGAATTCTGAAAACAGAACTTCTAATCTGTACACAGTTTCTGATCCAGATCTTGTCTATCACAAATCAAGGTAATGAAAACCAAATGGAAGGTAACTTTATTCTTTGATCACGTCAGTGCAAATTTACAATTTGTGTGTACGATATAATTCAACCATGTTGTTTGTGAAACAAGTAATTTCAGTGCAGAATGATGCTGATCTGTCAGATGATATTAAAATAGAAGTATTTTCTTTACCTGAGGTTGTTCCATGCTTCAAAGTTCGTTGATATATGCTACTTTGAAGCATGGAATGAGCTCGGGTATTGAAACACCATCTTCAGTGAGTGATGGAGATTTCCTGGAGGTAAGTACCTTATTGAGTTACTTCTTGTTGCTTCTTATAAAATACTTGATCGTCATTTTCTTCTCAACAGTGATATTTAGGGATTCCAGAATGTGTATTCAGACCGTATTCTTGACAAATGCATGATGTCTGCTCTTAGCTTGTGTATTGTACAGAAACCACAAGCCATTTAGATGGAAGGTACAGCATTATGATGCCTGATGAATGCTGGACTCGAGCGATTTATCCCCTTCTATGTGTGCCGTTGCCTAATCCACTTAGCTGATGGAGGATAGATCTTAATTCTTATCAGTGAAGGGTAAAATATGTGAATCCAGCATATCCGTAGCACAATGACATTGTATTGATTGCCCGGTGTAAAATTTGTATTTTTATGTGAAGAAGATGGTCTAGATATATCGAATGATGCAGAGTCGACCAACATGTTTTGTTATAAACAGGGTCCTTGCCTGTATTTAGAGGATAAGTATGTTGACTGACATGTGCTCTAGAATAATTTGTACTATTTCCTGTTATATATAAATCTGTTATTTGAGCTATAGTCCGGGACAGCTTAACTAAGTTACTAGATCAAAACAGGGTAGGCAACATTAACAGCCGTCTCCTATGCCTACGTAAATGTTGGTTTATGCTTGCATTTCTTGAAGTTAAGTTGTTTTCAGGTGCGAGCATATTGTCGCCAACCCTGCTAAAAATCTCGCCATCTCCAAAGACCATAATACCAGTAAAATTTCTTAACACACAGTTGCCGACATTTTTCTCCCAGAATGCATTTTCCACACATTCTCCCAACATAATAATTACGAATTTTACTAATGCCTATTATCTGAATAATTTCACAGTTTTCTTTGTAATTTCAAGTCTAATGAAGTTAAAACAAGTTGTACAAGGTAAGAACTACTAATATACATCGATTAAAACAGTTATTATAGACCCTTGATTATGGAATAAGTGCGTGTTCATACCCACTCGTCTGAGATGTTTGCAAGCTTTTATTTAATTAATTTTTGGATAAATTCTTATTTAGATTTCATCATGACGCCTAAAAAACACGAGAACAAGATTGGAGATGGATTGGAGAGACTCGACGAAGATCACTGGCGAATCAACTAGTTTTGAGTCAGTAGCCTAGACCCTATCTGCATAATTAAAAGTACAAATTTATTTAATCGTTGTTTTATTTATTTTTTTATTCAGTCCGAGCACAAATAACGTAATAAAGAACCTTAATGGTCTTTGGAAATTTTGGCAAAGTCTTCTGACTGCATTTTTTATATAATACACACCATACATAACCTAAAATATAGCCTATGTCTACAAGTTCACACCCAGGAACATATTCTTAGGATCAATTCGCCTTGTAATATTGTAATGTACCGGTATCTTATTCTCGACTTCCAAGTGCCGTCAGCCATAATATTATAATACATTGCATATGCTTGAAAGTAGTCTATGATTCACACTCGGATAGTTGTAGTGTGAATGCATTGGCGATTATTTATGTAGTTGCCTACTGACCTATAGCCTACTTAGTAGTAGGCAGATAAAATATTTATATTAGGCCTATTTTTATTTGTTTCAGTTATGGTTGCGACAGATTATTGTGGAAGCCTTCAACGAACTTCAAGGGTTGTGCAACATGAATCAATCATCATTCTGACGAGCCATATGCACTGCGCTTGAGTCACAGATGCACATTTTCAGAAAATACCAACAATATCTCTTGGCTCTCTTTTAGTTCTCGACATAAGTTACTGCACCACTGAATGTCTGGGTGATAATTACTCATGTACTTAAGTTGGGTGAGACAAAATCACTGTTCGCTACTTGGTTAGATGACACAGTTCGGGCGAAGCCACTGGTTGCAATACGTTATAAATATTCCTCGCAACTATAGCCCAGGCTACTTGTATTATTAATTCTGAATGAAAGTAGAACGCGGCTTATACAGTATAGTTGCATCGGATATGAATGTGACTTTTACATACCTTGTGTCCTTGTTTCATCTTCTGGGCGATATTACTTCTTGAAATTAGGGACCTTGGTCACTACTGCACTTCATATATGTGCATAAGTACATAAATATGTGTTTTTATTTATTTCTCTTCAAAAACGGCTGCCATGTTCCAACAGCGCTTGCATCTCGTTCAACTGTCAACAAGGCGCACTCTAGCGGCACACACCGAGCGCACACATTGATGCCAACATGTGGGATACAAAATCGTCTTCCTTTTGTCATAAATGAATATTTATTCTAAAATTACCTCGCTCGAGAACAGTGCAAACCGCATCAAAATCCATCCAGTGGTTCTAGAGATTACCCGCTTTCTTCAGCTCAATGGATTATCCGCAAACTGTCAGAACACGTCTCTAAAAAATACAACTGTAGAACAGACGACTGTCTGGACGAAACCATTCGCCGCTACTAGGCTAGGTGACTGTGTGGAAGAAAATTACTGCTTTTAATACAAGCAAGGGGGTCTGGGGTATAAGCCCCAGGTTAGGTTTGTATGTAAAGCCTTATTCCGGGTTCACCACGCTCGAACTAAGAGGCAAGACCAGTGCCAAACCATAATGTTGTCACTGCTGAAAAATGTAATAACACCCTTTAGCGATAAAATGTTCAACTCTTGTATCTTAGTCACAATACATAAGTTACGGTAGAAAATTTTCCAGATTTTGATGGAGGTTGACTGTTTTTCAATCGCTAGGCAAAGTTCAGATTAGCGTACTCCCAGCATCAAACGCCATATTGTGTTTTTCAATCTCTAGGCAGCGCTGCCAAGGGAGTTAATGTGGTGGGCACGTTGGTCATATTTACTCGGTGCAATTTGTGCTGAATAAGCATTAAACCTTTGGAGTAGTGACACTCCGTAGTTGCTTGTTGTGTTTCTCCTACCAGCTGTAAACACTATGATTTGTGTCATGGATTTGTATGTTAATTGCATGAATCTTAATTTCATGCCTTGTTTTCGTTTATCGAAAAGTGCTGTGATGGCTGACCAATAATTGTTAGGTCGTTACGCCATACAAAGACCACCCCTGGTTTTTGTCACGCACAGTGGGGGTAGACACGCATCAATAATTTTCATCCAAAACCAACGGTTTGTGCCTAGACCGATAATTTTTAGGAACTGAGGCGCTGGTTTTGCCTTTTAGTTTCGAAACATGGAATCCTTGCGATCAGCGTTCATAACAGTGGTAAATACGGTTCTATATACAAAACCTAACCTTGGGCTTATGCCCAGTAGTGCAATCAGTAATTTTCGTCCAGACAGTCGTCTAACCAAGTAGCGACCAATGGTTTCGTCCAGACAGTCGTCTAACTAAGAAGAGCCCGATTATTTCTTTTTTTTTTACATAATTGCAACATTACATGTGTCGTCTAATGTAGGCCTATTTTGTATCGGATATGTTCGTAACTAATGACGTCAATGTGATCGCTGCAGCAGTTTTACATAGTAAATATGCTGTCAAACATGGCTGTGGTGGTGAAATATACAATAAATAAAAATAAAGGGATTTAGCACATATATCCGGTGCAGAAGTGATCAATTACAATTGATAATGTCCCCCCCCCCCCCCCTGCCAAAAATGAAATAAGGTATGAAAATGATATATATTATCAAAGTGAAAGCGAAAAGCAAATGAGTGATACGTGGTACAGAATTAATCTGAATTTTCCCTACAGTATAGGCCTATAAGTCGTGTTGTAAAGGGGATAGCGGGTGGGTTACAGACAGCGAAGGAGAAAACATCTATTAGGACATCATTTCCACAGTTATTATTCATCATTTCACAATGTATTTAGGCTAATTTAAGTATTCTACTTGGTTCATCACTCATGAAGTGTTACCTCTATTACGGTACGTATGTCGTTTTGCCTTGAACATTGTTGCTTGAAGACAGGCTATTGTTTTATGTAATTTCTTAATTTATTCCACTAATATGAATCGGTTTTCCAATATTTGCATTATTCATGTAAATTTTAGATGGTTGGCTACAGAAAATACTGAAACCTGTTTTACAAAACGCTTTAACTCGCAAATTTCGTTACATTTTGCAAATCTTACAATTTTCTATTTTTAGTAATGTTCTTTTGGGCTCTATCCTTTTTTTTTTTTTTTTTCAAACAAAACAGTGTTAATGTTTGCACTGCACAACACCACTGGTCACTAAAAACAAGTGTTTCCACCCGTAGCGTCTTTGACAGCTTGTAAACACTCAGGCATACTGTTCACAACTCGTCGAATGACATTTGCGACCCCATTCCTCCAGCAGCGATGTTCTAAGTTGTGCCAAGGTGGTGGGGTCACACTGTCTGACGTTCTTTCCAAGCATATCTCGTACATGTTCGATGGGGTTTAAGTCAGGACTACGAGCTGGCCAGTCCAGGGTTTGAATCCCCACTTCCTGCAGATATTATACAACACAGCGAGTAGTATGAGGGCATTATCCTGCATCAACATGAAATTCTGACCAATGAAAGGTGCAAAGGGCATCACATGGTTCATCAGGATCTCTTCGATGTACCGTTGGGAATTGAGTGTCCCGTGATCGATGCACACCAACCCAGTGCGGGCCATAACGTTGATGCCACCCCACACCTTAACCGAGCCACCTCCAAATGGAGTCATGGAGGAGAAAGCAACAGGGCTGTAAATCTCCCCGCACCTTCTCCACGCTCTTTCTCTTCCATCAGGAGATCTAAGATTAAAGCGACTCTCGTCAGTGAAGAGAACAGAGGCCCACTGCTCGTGTTCAACAAATGCCAGTTGTTATTCCTAGAACAACAATAAGCAAGCGGCCACACTCATAACCCTTAAATGCTTACAGTGCGCTTCCCGTCATAAAACCATTAAGATAGGCTCATTGAGGATTGGGGGTAATAAACCAACCTAAGAATTGTCATATTATCAATTACTATTCGCGGATGTTTCAGATGTTTGTTCTGATGCGTGAAAAGCTTTTAAAATGTGATTACATCTTTTTCATGGCTAATTTTATACTATTTATATTACATTTTTAACTGTTCCACTTTTTTTTGCCGGTCTGTGAATTACTCCGTCGATAAAGCTTGCCTTTCAACACGTGTATTTAACTAGTCAATTTGTTAGTGAATTCAGTGAATTTTCTGCAAGTGGCTTTTAATGTGCCAGGTGACGAAAGGTCAGGAGAGTATTCTATCAACCATCTCGCGCTGTGCCGCTAGCATTTTTTGGCAGTTGGTCCAGGTTTGATTTCCGGCTCTGCCAAGAATTTTTAATTTTGGTCTGAGGGATGGAACAAGGCCCACTAAGCCTTGTGAGGCAAAACTGAGAAGAGGAGGGTTCGCTTCCCATCTTAGCCATCTTGGAAGTGGTTTCCGCACTTCTACTCCAGGCAAATACCGGGATGGTTCCTAATTTAAGGCCATGGCCGCCTCGTTCCCAATCCTCATCTGAATAATAAATGCACACACTAATACAGCCATCACAATAACACAGGTTATGAGACAAATTCCACATGTCCAATTACACAGATCTACATGACCATGATGTCGCAAAGCCCCAAAATCAACCAACAACTGCTGCTTTCTACCATTCCAAGAAAAAAAATTAGAGTTGGCATTACAGTCTTATGCCCCTAAAATCCACGACTAGTTCGAATGGATTTAGGCCTAAGCATTGGATCAACCATCTTCTTTCATCTCAATAGGGATTTGCCAATAGGCTTTCAATAGCTTGTATCAATTCTGCTTCCATATATGTAGGCCTATACATGCAAGAAATGAGTATGGTACTTATCAAAAATAAAGAAATAATAAGCTAATATGTACCCTACTATTCTATTTCTCTCCTACTCCGAAATCCTTCTCTGAACACACATCTGAAAACAGAATGGTCTGCATTTTCGGACCAATTATAAAAATGTAGCCTATAAGAAGAAATGAACATGCTCATCTTTAGCTCCCCGGCAAAACTGGAAAAAACCTTGAGTAAGTATTAATATTTCTGTTCTTATGCATTTTATATAATGCTTTAAAAATCAATCTAGAAGAGCTAATTTAAGTTAACTTCACTACCATAATACTACTTAAGAGTTAGACTGTTGAGGACTGATGACCAAGATGTCCCTAACTTGAGCAAGGACTGCTTCACAACTTTATGTAAAATGTAAAGGGCCTTTACTTAGTTTGGATCATTTGCGAGGATGTGTGTGCTGACTTTTTGGTGTTAAATGATGTAGGTTGGCAACACCAAATGTGGCGGCCATGTTGGTTTTCTAGTAACTTATTTAAGGTGTCCCGGACTATACCTAGAATCTTGGGCTGGTGACCGGCTCTGCCTAAGAGCTTAAAATCCTTCAGTATACTGTGGTTTTAATGATGCTGTACTCACATTTGTTTGACTCCTTTATTATGAGGGAATAAAATACACATTTTAGAAGACGAACTAGCGAGGGATTATCTCTAGCAGATCAACAATACTAAAAAAATAAGAGTCAGAGATAAAACATATACCGGTACAAGTAAACGTTATTCCCGTTACATGTCTCCGCCACACACTCCCTCCCCAGTGACAACGGAGAGATATCGTGATGGGAATCGAACAGTTCTTCCAGAACGGGTGTAGGACTCTTTCAGTTGAGTCTGTGGGATGCAGATGTCCCTATGAATCTGCTGTTGGCTACTGACACAAGTTGTGGTAGCTGTGCCAGTGTATTCACTATTTAGTAGAAATGCTGGTTTAAGTCTATCAATACAAATAGTCTCTTCACCATGGTTGGTAATAACCACAAAGTGTTTGTCGGAGCGAGATATTACACGGAATGGTCCATCGTAGATAGGCTGCAAGGGTTTACGATGAGAGTCATGCCGGATGAACACATGAGAAGAACACAACAGTTCAGGATGTATAAATGTTCTTTTAACAGCATGATGTTTTGGTTGGACTGGGCGTAAGGATTGAACATGCTGTTTGAGCTTGAGGACGAAAGCAGGAAGGTCTGTCGGTGGTGATTCTTCAAAGAAGTCTGCTGGTAGGCGAATAGGCTCTCCATAAATGACTGCAGCTGAGGAGGAATTTAGGTGAGGTATGATGAGTGATCTGAGGCCTAGCAGGACTGTTGGAAGTTGGGGTACCCAGCTGTTGGTTAACTGAGTCCGAAGTGCGCCTTTGAGCTGGCGGTGCCAACGTTCTATTTTCCCATTTGCTGCAGGATGGTAAGCTGTCGTTTTAATGTGGTGTATGCCCAGTATTTTCATCAGATGACTGAATAACGAGCAGTCAAACTGCTTGCCACGGTCAGTTGTGATGACGGCTGGTACACCAAATCTAGCTATCCAAAAGTATAGGATGGCATGAAAATTAATAAATGTAAAACAAAAATATTGGAATGCAGCCGAAATAAATCAGAAACCCCTATGGACATCAAATTGGCAGGTGAAAAGCTGAAGGAAGTAGGAGACTTCCGTTACTTAGGAAGCAGAATAACCAGTGATGGACGAAGCAAAGAGGATATAAAAAGTAGGTTGGCTCAGGCAAGGAAAGCCTTTCTACAAAAAAGGAATCTGTTGACATCGAATATAGATTTAGGTATTAGGAAGTCATTTTTGAAGGCCTTTGTCTGGAGCGTGGCGCTCTATGGAAGTGAAACTTGGACTATTGGTGCAGCAGAAAAGAGGAGAATAGAAGCATTTGAAATGTGGTGTTACAGGAGAATGATGAAGTTCAGATGGGTAGATAGGGTTACAAACGAAGATGTATTAAGGCGAGTGGGAAAGGAGAGATGTTTCTGGCGACTGCTAATGAAGAGAAGAAATAGGTTGGTAGGACACATACTAAGGCACCCAGGAATAGCAAGCTTAGTTATGGAAGGAAGGGTCGAGGACAAGAACTGTAGGGGTAGACCAAGGTTAGAATATATTAAGCAGATTGCCTCGGATGTAGGGTGTGGTAGCTATGTAGAGATGAAACGATTAGCTCAGGACAGGGAGGCATGGAGGGCTGCATCAAACCAGTCAAAAGACTGATGTCTCTAACAACAACAACAGGATGGCATGAGCTACTGATTCTGCTGTTATGTCCTTTAATGGTATATCCTCTGGCCAACTTGAAAATCGATCGATGATTGTAAGGATATATGTATATCCTTCAGATGGTGGAAGGGGGCCAACAATATCCGCATGTATGTGAAAGAAGCGTCGTTCCACTGGATCATATGTATTAATTGCACTGTTGGTATGTCTGGTAACCTTGGAGCGCTGGCAGGCTATGCAGCATCTTGTCCAGAGTTTGACATCTGCCTTGAGTGATGGCCATACATATCTTTCCTGTAGAAGTGTGGTAGATGCTTTAATTCCTGGGTGCGTCATATTATGAAGCATTTCAAATGCAAGCTTGCGGAATTGGATAGGTAAATATGGCCGCACCTATGCTGTTGAAACATCAGTGACTAGTTCTGCTCCGGATGATAAATTGATGGTCTTGAATTGAAGAGATGTGGTAGTTGATTGTAGCAGAGCTTTTAGGTCTTCATCGGATGCCTGTGCTTTAGCTACATCATCAAATGGCAATTGTGATGTAATGAAGATAGATGAGATGCGGGAGAAAAAATCTGCTGGAATGTTATCCTTTCCCGGAAGATACTTCAAGTCAGTTGTAAATTGGCCTATAAAATCCAACTGTCGGAGATGCTTTATCTAGGCGCTGCTGAAATGCGAACGTTAGAGGTTTGTGGTGTGTAAAAAGTGTAAAATTTCTACCTTCCAATAAATGGCGGAAGTACTTTTTTGCAGAATAGGCAGCGAGAAGCTCACGATCATATGTGCTGTACCCTTTTTGTGTGTCATTTAGAGTATTTGAGAAAAATGCAAGAGGTTCTGCTGTACCATCACGGATTTGATGTAGTGAGGCTCCAATCGAAAAGTCGGAAGCGTCAACCGTCAATGCCAATGGTAGATCACTTGAGGGATGTGCAAGTAGGGTAGCATCAGCAATTTGTTTCTTGAGGTTGTTAAAAGCTTGAACAGCATCTGGTGTCCATTTAACTGCCCTGCGGTCACGCTTGCGTGTGTCCTTACATAGCCTGAAGAGGCTCTGCTGGGTCTTTGCCGCATTGGGAAGTGACCGACGATTAATGTTTACCAACCCCAGGAATCGTCTTAGATCAACGATTGTACTAGGTTGTGGAAATGAAAGAATAGCTTCAACTCGATCAGGTAATGGTTTGATTCCTGTAGACGTAACAGAGTACCCTAAGAAGGAAATTTCAGAGGCCCCAAAAATACATTTGGACAGGTTTACATTGATAGAATATTTATCTAGGTGTTCCAGAAGCAATTTCAGGTGAATCTCATGCTCCTGATCGACAGACGCTATGAGAATGTCATCAAGGTAGCAGAAAACAAAGTCTAAATCTCTCAAAATGACGTCGATATACCTTTGAAATGATTGTGCTGCATTGCAAAGCCCAAATGGAAGTTTAAGAAATTCAAAGAGGCCGAAAGGAGTGATGACAGCAGTTTTAGGTATATCCTCTTCAGCGGCTGGAATGTGGTGAAAAGCTCGAATCAAATCTATTTCGGAGAAAACTGTTTTGCCACATAAGCGGCTGTGAAGTCCTGTAGATGTGGAATAGGGTAGCGGTCTGGAATAGTTTTTGCATTTAGGCCCCTGTAGTCTCCACAAGGTCGCCAGGAACCATCACTTTTAGGAACTAAATGGAGTGGGCTGGACCAAGGGCTCTTGGAAGGTCTACATATACCTAGATTTATCATTTTCGGAAACTCCATTTTTGCTTGTGCTAGCTTATCTGGGGATAGTCGTCTAGCCTTGGCCGAAACTGGAGGGCTTATCGTTGAAATGGTATGAAAGAATGTGATATCGGGTGCACAATAATTGGGGTTGTCACGAAATATATTTGGATAATTTCCCAATAGTTCTGGATACTTATTCTGAGGATCAAGTAAATGGACGCTCTCTGAAATTCGACGTTTAACTGGCACTGCAGAGGTGGACATTCTGGTGGTGCTATCAATAAGACGTTTATGTTTGACATCGATAAGCAGTTCATAGTTGTTGAGGAAATCAGCACCAATGATAGCGTGTTGGACATCAGCGATGATGAATGGCCAGCAAAATGGACGTCTTAGATTGAGGTTAAGTTGCATTAATTGCTCGCCGTAGGTTTTAATTGGTGTGCCGTTAGCAGCATAAAGTATGCGTTTACATGTCTGCTTTCTGTCATGTGCAGTGGGCGGTAGGACTGACACATCTGCTCCTGTATCAACCAGGAATCGTGTACCAGAGGAACGGTCTGTTACAAATACACGGCGAGAATTTCCTTGGCCCACATCACTATGTGCCGCGTCTAGCGAGGGGCCTGAGCATTTCCCGAAGCAGAGAAGGCTGTGTTATATGAGCATGGGTTGACACACTTCCTAGCTTTGTCTTGGTATGTGAAATGGTACCAACATAATGAACTATCTGGCCGATATTGGCGATAAGGTGATCTAGGTCTAGATCGAGCTCTCGTTCGATGACGGGTTGTATGTGGGTTCGAAATCAGACTGTTTATAGATAATGTAAGTTGTTCTAATTGTGACTCTAGTCTGAAAATCCTGTCCACCTACTGCGTAGGAGGTTCTGCGGCGGGTTGGCGAGATTGAATCACCGATAGAAATTGCGAGGGGTTTGAGAAATCTAAAATTCTATCAGCTAATGCGGACAGGTTGTCTAGAGTATCGTTGCAGGATGCTAGAATCGATCTTAAATTAACTGGGAGTCGTTGCAGAAAGATTGTGTGTAGAAAATCATCCTTGACCTGTGTCCCCGCAAGGGCGCGCATTTCTCGTAAAAGCTGGCTTGGCTTTTTGTCTCCTAAGTCAAGCTCTGTGAGTAATTTCGTCACTTTCCGTCCTTCTGATTCTTCAAATTCAGCAATTAACCGGACCTTCAGTTCTAAGAAAGGCGTATTCGAACGTGGTCTTACTAACAAATCACGTATAAGTTCGGCAACGTCTGGCTCCAGTGAGCCGATAACATAGTTGAACTTGGTAAGCTCTTGTGTGATGTTAGCTGTAGCAAATTAGGCCTCGATCTGCAGTAGCCAAACTTTAACATTTTTTCGCCAAATTGGCGGGATTTTAATTGACACTCGTAAAATTTCAGGTTCGTTATGAGATGTAGGCATACCTGATAGCGTCGCATCGGTTGGTGTGTTGTCCGTGCGAGGCATGGTTTTAATGTCGTTATTTTATTACGCGATAACTTAACATTCACTCAAATATCACGTCAGGGTCACCAATGTGGTTTTAATGATGCTGTACTCACATTTGTTTGACTCCTTTATTATGAGGTAATAAAATACACATTTTAGAAGACAAACTAGCGAGGGATTATCTCTAGCAGATCAACAATACTAAAAAAAATAAGAAAGAGTCAGAGATAAAACATATACCGGTACAGATAAACGTTATTCCCGCTAGATGTCTCCGCCACAATACATATTGAATTGGGACAGAAGACCTCGTATTTCCGCCCCTTAAATCAACACTAACTAACTACATATTGAACTCTTACTTTCTAGTCAAGCAGGTTCTGGGAGACGTCGTTTGAGATAATTGTGAAGTGTATAAGGAGCGGATGAAAATTAGAAATTGGGCTGACAGGCTGGGAAGCTGGGGTACTCACCTTCGCGCTGAAGTGACTTTCTTGGAGAATCACAACAGAAACAAAATCATAGACCGGGTCACAAATAAGGGATTCGATAATCAGAAACTAAGATAACATGCATCAAGATATGTGGAAAATGGGAAGTATAAAAGTATAATAACTGATTTTATGTAATTAAAAAATAAAAAACCAATGCTGCCACTCAAAAATTGTGCACTGAAATGTGATAAATGAGATGTTATTAGTATATGCCAAACTTCTTCAGTTTTATTCGTTCCCAGTCTTCACGAGGCCCGTTAAAGTCTCCCCCAAAGTTTTGCAGTGTGAGAGGAAAGAGGATCGTTGACGCCCATTCCCACGCTCGCTTGATAACATTGAGGTAAGCAATGCAAACTGAGGGAGTATAGGTACGTAGATGTGGGAAGGGAAAAGGGAGCCGAAGTCAGGACACCACCACAATGAGCGCCATTGATATGTTCAACGTTGGCTCTGTGAAATCTGTATGAGGGCGGTAACCATATTTCCTGAATAAGAAGGAACTTCATTGAATAGTTGGAAAAGTGAAAATTTTTATTGAACATACTCCGACAATTCCTTTGTAGAATTAACGTAAGTTAATTCGGAGGTTGTGCAGGGGGTTATTTCTGGGGTTGCGATAAATAAGGATAGTGGTCAACAAATATTATATATTTATACTTGATGGTTTAAAAGGTATTGCCACTGAGCATTGTTGCCGAATAGATTCATAATTCGTTTGCAATCAATTATGATGTCACGTGGAATAACCGTGGTAAGTAGCACAATATGGAGGTCTTCTGATGATGTTAAAACACCCAAGACTGGGAAGTGAATTCTGAAACAGAACTTCTAATCCTTACACAGTCACTGGTCCAGATCTTCTCTATCGCAAATCAAGGTAATGAAAACCAAATGTAAGGTAACTTCATTTTTTGACCACGTCAGTGCAAATTTACAATTGGTAAGTTCAATATAATTCTACCCATTGTGTTTGTGAAACGAGTAATTTTTCTGCAGGATGATATTATAATTGAGGAATTTTCATTACCTGAGGTTGTTCCATGCTGCAAATTTCGATGATGTATGATATTTTGCGGCACGGAACGATCTCTGGTACAGAAACAACGTCTTCAGCGAGTGGTGAAGATTTGCTTGGGGTAAGTACCTTAATTAAGTACAAATTTTTCGGGCTTGTAATCCGTGGTCCAGGCTATCTCCCGACGTTTCACCGGAAACTGCGTCCGGCATTTTCCATGGTCAGGAGTGGAATGAGGAAGAAGCTTGAAATAATAGGTTACCCATTATTGGTGCCAACAATTTGAGCTCGGTGGGACAGATGTGTGTGATGCCGTACGGGAAGGAAGGCCATCAATATCGACCACAGAAGACAATATTAGGCTGGTTGGTGAAATAATTCGCATCAATCGCAGAGTGTGTATCCCAGAAATTGCACAGCAGTTCCGCATCACCATAGGCAGTGCTCACGCCATCGTGCGAGTACATCTGCAGTATCTAAAATTGAGCTCACGTTGGGTGCAGCGCTCTCTGACACTCGCACACAAAGACGCACGGTTCTTGGCGCCGTTGGCCTTTCGTCAGCGTTACGCTGTTGAAGGCAACGAGTTCTTCTGGAGATGAGACATGTGTGCAACATTTCACACCGGAGAAAGAAGAGGGCCTCTATGGAATGGAGACACACATCCTACGCCATCGGCCAGGAATTTCTTGGCCACTGCGCTCTTCGATTGTGAAAGCGGTGTGTACATCGAGTTTATGTGGAAGGGCACGACCATTACAGCCGATGTTTATTGTCAAACATTGACGTCGTTGCGCAACGCTGTAAAAAAACAGGAGACGTGGAAAGCTCAGTCGCAGCATTGTTCTCCTGCACGAAAATGCAACACTGCACACATCGCGCGCAACACAGGTTTCGCTGGGGGGTATGGAAGTAGGTGCCATATAACCCGCATCTGGCACTATGCAATATCCATCTGTTCAGCAAGCTGAAGGAGCATGTGGGTGGTCAGGGAATTGACCGGTACACTCTGCCTCGTTAGGTAAAACTGAAAAGGGTCGAGTTTGCTCGCCCCAATTACAAAATCATACTTAATTGCAGACATCTAAATAACACAACTTATCAGATTTTTGCATTTATCAAGTACCGTACGCCTGTATTCGAACGCTTATTTGACAAAAAACACACACTGACAATTATATTTCTCAGCCACTGTGTAAAACAACTCGGCTGCCACTCGGTTTGTAAAGGAACATTATTATGGATTAGAAACTTCAGCTCACTACATCTTAAAGCTTCACACCGAACTGATACAGCAGCCTCTGTTACTCTTGCCCCCCAGGGGCTCAAATCTAGTGGAACGTGGGTGACGACCACGGGACCCCAGCTCTCTTACTTGTGCCGGGCCCCTCTCCGTCTTCTCTTGGTCAACTCTTCCGACCCCGACGGTATTAGGGTATCGGAGGCCTAGGGAGTCTTTTCCTTTCTCGTCATAATTGGCCCTTGTCTCATCTTTTCTGATACCGTCCTTATTCGAGGGGTCAGCCTTCTCTTTCTGTTCATGAAATCTCCTTCCTTCTGCTCAAGGCCCTCAAGGAGACAGGTTGTATGTAGCCCCACCACTTCTGGTGCACCCTGGATATTGCTACACCCTCAGGGGCTCACGGCTGGTGAGTTCGGGAGATGGCAATCCCGGGGAATTCCTGAGCTGGGTACGTTTTCCCCTTTTTCCTCTGAAATTGGGGCTGGCCCTTTCCTCTTTCCCATCTGCCTTTCATGGCTCGCCTTCCTTCCAAGTCCCCCAATCCTCATTCTTCGATGGCTGAGGGCATTTCTTTTCTTCCTGTACTTTATTTGCCTTATCATTTATTTATTTAACATTTCTTCTCCTAGTATGTAAAATAGTTGTTGGAATTAGTTATAGTTTTCAGTCTCATCTCATCTTTCACAATCACCCAAACCATTAGGGGCCGATAACCTAGATGTTAGCCCCTTAAACAACAACTATCATCATCATCTGTTACTCTTCGTTTACTTCCTCGGCGTACCTAAATATATTTCAACACCTAAATCATTCCCTCACTAATTATCCCTCCACATGAAGAGCAGATGTCATCCCCCAAATAGCTGATCGTAGCGTCACAGGGTTTGGACAGACAATTTTAAAATGTATAGCTCTGTAATATAGGGTCATCAAAATAATTGCATAATTAATATTATTTTCGTGCTCGGAGACAAATTAAGATTTTGTACGGTGCAGCGAGCCTAGTGAGTTCAGTTATCTAAGCAACGCCGAGCTATGCTATTGGCTGACGCCGGCGAACGAATGAATCCGGCTCCTCCCTCAGGTTCACTGTAGTTTTGTGTTATTGAGTCCCCTTATCCTACTTATGCCCGCCATGTTTGATTGACTGCAGTGCCCCAAGTGATAGTTTTAGTTGTCAAAAGGAAATTACAACAGGAATAGAACTTCTCAATTGTATGTAAACTTTAGTTGGTGCCACTGGTACTCTCCGCTTTCTCTGTTCTCCACAGGAATCCTAAAATTTGATTGTATTTGTATCCTCACATCCCGTGTTCTCAGGTGAAAGTGTTTTGATGACAGAGATACAAAAATAATATTTCTTGTTATCTCTAACTGCTACAAGAACATTGGACACGTGAGTAGTGCGTTGAACGTTTCCAGTCTTCTCTTTTTCTCACGACGTTCCTGTATCATTGGCACCGTGGACCTATTTGAGGGTAGCGATTCCGTCACTGGATTAGTGTCTTGAGTTGGATTTCCGACGAGAATTTTCAAAGTGACAGATTCATTCAATCAGATTTCAAATGTTCTGTAGGGATGTGACAAAAAATTGAATTATAAAAAAGAGTCTTAGAAAGGACACTTATTCTAAAATATTTACCCGCCATGGATAGAGATGTGGTTGGGTAACTAGAAACTATTATATAAGTTAGTTCTCCTGCTTACGTTTCAGCGCGGCGCTAATGATTTGAGTTTGAGCTGGCCGTCTTGTAACGCGATCAAAGTATCATATTGTGGACTTGAATGGATTTATTTTAGAGTAATAAGGAGAAGCTCTAGCGGCCAGGAAGTGAACCTCCTGCGCTGTTGCTCAAAACATAAGAATTGCATGGCAGGGTGTTACATGTTGTAAATAGTGGTGATTATTTGCGTGTGGGTCGAAATGCCGATGTGTGTGGCACTTGGCTGCACAAACCAAACTCCCGACTGCCGGAATTGAATTTCATTTCACGACTAATTGAACATTATTTGCCTTTTATTGTGTTAAGTTTTCAATCTTGTGGTAGCCACCTTACTGTTCTAGGCTCGTCAAGGTAATAAAATCCAAATGGGATGCTAATTTATTCTTTGATCACGTCAGTGCAAATTTACAATTTGTGTGTACGATATAATTCCACCCACTGTGTTTGTGAAACAAGTAATTTTTGTGAAGGATGATACTGATCTCTCTGATGATATTACTATTGAAGAATCTTCTTTACCTGAGGTAGTTCCATGCTTCAAAGTACGAGTATATATGATATTTTGATGCTTGGAACAATCTCAGGTATAGAAACACCATCTTCACTGAGTGGTGGAGATTTTCTGGGGGTAAGTACCTTATTGAGTTACCATACTTCTTGTTGCATCTTATAAAATACCTAACCGTTATTTTCTTCTCAACCGTGCTATTTAGGGATTCCAGAATGTGTATTCAGCCCGTATTCTTGACAAATGCATTCTGTCAGCTCTTAGGTCGTGCATTGTACAGAAACCACCAGCCATGTAGATGGAAGGTACATCATTATGATGCCTGATGAATGCTGCTCTCAAACGCATTACGCCCTTCTATGTATGCCGTTGCCTAATCTACTTAGCTAATTAACGATAGATCTTAATTCTCATCAGTGAAGGGTAAATTATGTGAAGCCAGCATATTCTTAGCACACTCAGATGACCGGAGTGAAATTAGTATTTTTGTGTGAAGAAGATAAGAGAATTTTTATGGTCTAGATATACCAAATGATGCCGAGTCAACCAACTTGTTTTATTCTAAACAGTCTCTTTACCTTATTTATGCGTGACGTGTGCTCTAGAATAATTTGTACAAATCCTTGTTATAGATATCTCTGTTATATAGGCTACATTATCCGGCCCCGTGGTGTTGGGGTAGCGTGCCTGCCACTCACCCGGAGGCCCCGGGTTCGATCCCCGGCTCCGTCAGGGATTTTAAAAACTGACGTGAGGGTTGGAACGGGGTGCACTCAGCCTCGTGAGGACAATTGAGTAGCTGTCTGACAGTGAGACAGCGCCCCGATCACGAATACCAAGATTAACGGCCGAGGGGACCCGACGCGCTGATCACGCGTCACCCCAATATCTGCCGGCCAAATGGCTGGGCAGCGGTCGCTTGGTCGGCCTTAGCCCGTCATGGGCTGGATGGTGCCAGGGTTTTTTTTGTTGTTGTTGTTGTTTTTATAGGCTACATTGAATCTTTGACGGGTGACCGCCTCTGCCTATGAGCTTAAAACCCTTCATTATACATATTGAATTGGGGCAGATTACCTCGTATTTCCGCCCCTTAAAACAATAATAACTAAATCTATTATATAAAACTAAGTGTCCTGACTGACTGACTGACTGACTCATCATCGCCCAGCCAAAACTATTAAAGTTAGAAACATGAAGGGTTTTTGGATATTCAGGTTCTAAAGGGGTGTTAAGGGGGTACACCTGCATTTCATTGAATAACAATATCTCCGGATTGCTTTCATTGGGGGATTTGATACTCGGCATATAAACTCATCATTAAAAATAAGAAGATACGTGTCTGAGGGTTTTTCGATGTGGTGTATATTATGAGGTGAAAGGGGTGAAAAGTGAGGGTTGAAGGTTTCCTAACCGAGCGTGTATCTCTTAAACGACATAGGCGAGGAGACTGGAACTCGGCGGAAAAAAATCAGCATAAAAAATAACAAAATAGGTGTTTGACGGTTTTTTTTTTCATAAATCCAATATAAGGGGCCCATGGGGAGGGGTGAAATTATGGGGGGGGACGTAATATGTCTGAGTGTAAAATTATACATGGCCTATGTTGTAGACAATAACACATTACATCTTTTTTTGTCTCTTGCTATTTCATCATACGACGAATACTTAGGGAGTTATTAATGATTTTGTACTTTTTGGCCCGAATTTTCTAAGTCCCAGGAAATGAAATGAAAATCCACAGCCTGCTTCCAGTCTCCGACCGGGTCAGGAATGGAATGAATGAAGCCCCCATCTAGCGGCGAGGATATGAACTGTGCCGGCTGCCGAGGCTTGACGCACTCCTCTGGGGCAATGATTAAATGAATGACAGATGAAATGAAATGATAGTGGAGAGTGTTGCTAGAATGAAATGTTAACAGGGAAAACCGGAGTACCCGGAGAAAAACCTGTCTGCCTCCGTTTTGTCCACCACAGATCTCACATGGAGTGACCGGGATTTGAACCACGGACCCAGCGGTTAGAGGCCGGCGTGCTGCCGCCTAAGCCACGGAGGCTTCGTCTAAGTCCCAGGAATGACATAAAAATTGATTCGAATGAAATTTCGAAAAATAGTTTTTTTAATACTTTTATTATATTTTTCACGTCTTTTAGGGTGCGAAACCAACATGATATTCTGATGTTTTTTTTCGTCCCATGCATTTTTGGTTTCAGGTGATAGAATTATTTTCCACTAGGACCAATGCTTATCTATTATATAAAACTAAGTGGACTGACTGACTGACTGGCTGACTCATCATCGCCCAGCCAAAACTATTAAAGTTAGAAACATGAAATTTTAGGAATATGTTCGCTGTAAGTCGAAGACGCCCACTAAGGAAGGGTTTTTGGATATTCAGGTTCTAAAGGGGTGTTAAGGGGGTACACCTGCATTTCATTGAATAACAATATCTCCGGATTGCTTTCATTGGGGGATTTGATACTCGGCATATAAACTCATCATTAAAAATAAGAAGATACGTGTCTGAGGGTTTTTCGATGTGGTGTATATTATGAGGTGAAAGGGGTGAAAAGTGAGGGTTGAAGGTTTCCTAACCGAGCGTGTATCTCTTAAACGACATAGGCGTGGAGATTGGAACTCAGCGGAAAAAAATCAGCATAAAAAATAACAAAATAGGTGTTTGACGGTTTTTTCATAAATCCAATATAAGGGAGGGGTGAAATTATGGGGGGGACGTAATATGTCTGAGTGTAAAATTATACATGCCCTATGTTGTAGACAATAACACATTATATCTTTTTTGTCTCTTGCTATTTCATCATACGACGAATACTTAGGGAGTTATTAATGATTTTGTACTTTTTGGCCCGAATTTTCTAAGTCCCAGGAATGACATAAAAATTGATTCGAATGAAATTTCGAAAAATAGTTTTTTTAATACTTTTATTATATTTTTCACGTCTTTTAGGGTGCGAAACCAACATGATATTTTGATGTTTTTTTTTCGTCCCATGCATTTTTGGTTTCAGGTGATCTTATATATAAAAGTGAAAGTCTGTATTATGTATGTGGGTGGGTCTGTTCCGTATACAAATCCACACCGTTCCACCAATCTCAACCAAATTTTGCATACGCATAGTTTAGGACCCAGAAGGAACCGCTGGCTACATGAATTTTCGATAGTCTTTCTCATTCTTCTGATTTCGGCCCTTTTGCACTCAAGCACATGCTAATCAAATCACAAAATATACTCATGAAGGAATGGCAAGGCAGATAGTTTCCATGACAACATAGCTCAAGTCGAGACACGGCCGTCTGGATGCCAGTTGCGCTCTGCACTACCGGTATAGAAAATGAGCATCTTTATTTGAAATCCCGTTAGTTACTCATCTACTCACACAGCAATGTCAACCGAGTTTAGCATAACAAAGACTTCACACTATCTTCTACTATATATTTGTCAAATACCACTCACTCACTCACTCATTCATTCCTCACGAAATCTCAGAAACCACTGAACGGATTGGAATGAAATTTGGTATGCAGCTTCCCCAAGGGCCGCAAATGCCCACTAAGAGAGGATTTTTGTATATTCAGGTTCGAAAGGGGTGTTAAGGGGGTAGACCTGCATTTCATTGAATAGCAATATCTCCCGATTGGTTTCATTGGGGGATGTGATACTCGGCACATAAACTCATCATTAAAAAGTAAGAAGACACGTGTCTGAGGTTTTTTCGATGTGGTGTATATTATGAGGTGAAAGGGGTGAAAAGTAGGGATTGAAAGATTCCTAACGGAGCGTGTATCTCTTAAACGACTTGGGCGAGGATTTTGAATCTCAGCGGAAAGAAATCAGCATAAAAAATAAGTAAATATGTGTTTGACCGTTTTTTCATAAATCCAATTTAAGGGGCCCATGGGGAGGGGTGGAATTTGTGGGGGGGGGGGGGACAGGAAAGAAAGTGTCCTAACTGATTGACTCACTCACTCACTCATCAAACTCAGGGGGAAAACAGCTTTAAATAAGTAAATAGGTGTTCGACCGTTTGTTTCATAAATCCAATTTAAGGGGTTCATGGGGAGGGGTGAAATTATCAAAAATAAATGATAGAAAATGTCCTGACTGACTCACTCACTCATCATCGCCCAGCCAAAATTATTGAAGTTAGAAGCATGAAGTGTTGTGGATATGTTCGTTGTATGTCGAAAAGGTCCACTAAGGAAAGAGTTTTGAATATTCAGGTTCTAAATAGGTGTTAAGGGGTGTAAACGTGCATTTCATTGAATAACAATATCTCACGAGTGGTTTCATTTGGGGATGTGATACTTGGCATATATACTAATCATTAAAAATAAGCTGACACATGTCTAATGGTTTTTCGATGTAGTGTATATTATGAGGTGAAAGGGATGAAAAGTGGGGGTTGAAAGATTCTTAAAGGAGCGTGTATCTCTTAAACGACATAGGCGAGGAGTTTGAAACTCGGAGGAAATCAATCACCTTAAAAATAAAGAAATAAATAAATAAAATAAATAGGTGTTCGACCGTTTTTCCATAAATGCAATTTAAGGGGTCTATGGGGAGGGGTGAAATTCTGGAAGAAAAAGTTCCACTAAGGAAGGATTTTTGGATGTTCACTCTCATCGACCAAACCAAACTATTAATGTTAGAAGAATGATATTTTGGGGATATGTTTGTTGCGTGTCGAAAACGTCTACTAAGGAGGGATTTTTGGATATTCAGGCTCTAAAGGGGTGTTAACGGGGTTAAACCTGCATTTCATTGAATAACAATATGACACGACTATGACGCGAGCGAAGCGAGGCTAAAAATGAGATGGTGTGTGTCTGTGTATTACTCAATCACGCAAGTACCACTGGTCCGATTTACATGAATTTTACATGGAAGTAGCCGATTTACCTGGTTAACATATGGGTTACTTTTGATTTCAATACTTTGCACTATTTAAAGATGGCGACCATTTTAGTGACGTCACTACACCCTTTGGTTTAAAACTTTCATATTTCCATTTCAAATAAAAAGAGAACGCTAAGAAATAGCAAATTTGTGATGGTATATACGAGGTTTGAAATTACATTTCCCATCCGTAAGGTATCTCCAACCGTTAGCGAGTAAAACCTAAATTTGTGCTATAAAACACGGTCAACGCCGAGCGGTGTAGTTGGACAAAATGTTCCATCCTTAATCTCCCTCTGCGCAGCACCTCGCCTATCCCCTGTTTTAACTGTCACCTTCACATTTTATTTTATTTATGACGCGTAGCGAAGCACGGGTACTTCAGCTAGTAACTACATATTGATGTCTTCCTTTCTTTCTTCTCGTCATTGTTTGGGCACAGCCGTGGTTCTTGACCCAATAACAAATACGAGTTTAAAAATATATGTGTTGGGAGTTAGCAGGTTCTGAAAGACTTCATTTGGGGTTATGCCAATGATGATGCAAAATAAGAAATTGGGCTGAAAGGATGGGAAGCAGGGGTACCTATCTTCGCGCTGTAGCGGCCCTTCTTGGTGAATCAAAACAGAATCTAAAACATACACCGGGTCACAAATAAGGGACTCGATAATTCAGAAACTAAGATGGCATGCATCAAGATATGTGGGGAATAGGAAGTAAAGGTAAAATACCGGTAACTGATTTTATGTAAATTCTGGAAGACTAGAGAACGTTGTGCACTGAATTGTGCTAAATGAGATGTTATTAGTATGTGCCAAACCTTTTCAGTTTTTTTTCCTCCCGCGTTTTAATGTTGCGCGTTTATGTCTCACTCAAGGTTTTACAGTGTGAGAAAAAAGAGGATCGTTGGCGCCCATTCCCATGCTCGCTTGATAACATTGAGGTAATCAATGCAAATTGAGGGAGTATAGGTACGTGGATGAGGGAAGGGATAAGGGAGGTTGAAGTCAGGACACCACCACAATGAGCGCCATTGATATGTTCAATGTTGGCTATGTGAAATCTGTGTGAGGGCGGTAACCACGTTTCCTGAATAAGAAGGAACTTCATTGAATAGTTGGAAAAGTGAAAACTTTTATTGAACATACTACGACAATTCCATTGTAGAATTAACATAAGTTAATTCGGAGGTTGTGGAGGGTGTTATTTCTGGGATTGCGATAAATAAGGACAATGTTCAACAAAATATATATATTAATAAGGTAAATGAAACAATGGTCGTCGTGTTAAGACAGACTTAGTCAATAAAATATATTCAGTTTTACACCTTATACATTTTGGTAAATTGAATCAACAAAAGCACTGTACCTAACCTCAAACTCTACTCCAACACTAGGAAACTCTCAATATTGAAAATATTCGTTTTTTGGGAAAAACTAGTCTACGAATTTTTTAGAAAAGTTTTTTTTTGCCCTAGTCCTCGGCACGATGTTTTTGGATTTTTCCTTTATTCGTCGCCCGTTTGCACCAATTGCTGTCACATTGTTAGTTTTCCTTGCCTGCTGCTTATAATGCGTTTCTGTCAATTGTTGCGTAAGACACCGATCTATCGACTTGGAGGCTAACATTTACGAATAAAACAGTACCAATAATCATGTTTTAATTAAAACAATGAAACTTTAAAAAAATAAAAAATAAAGACGGCATCGGGAAGCGGGAATGGTGGGTAGAAGACATCCGGGCATGAAAATATCGTATTTCGTATTTCTTATGAGTTATTTTTGTATTAAATTAAAGTGCAATACAGTATTAATAATAATTGAATTTCGAACAATATAACCACAAGCACGTGTATTGATGTAGGCTTCCCCGACCGGTGTTCAACGGGTGAATGGTCATTTTCCGGGCTAGGTTTTAATTTGATGTTGTATAATATTGCAGCACGGTTTACTGTCAAATTTTGAGGGATTCGTAAAGACAGGCTTGGATTTCCTTTTAGGAAAGATTCACACCCTTTCCTCCCTGGCCGCCCATCTTTGAAAGGAGAGTCACTCTTCAATTCTTTTGTGAGGCACTGGACGTTATTTTGTAACCGGGAACCCCGCTTTTCCTAGTGAGAGTACCCATTGAAATAACACCCTTTGCTAAAAAGGAACTTGGCCCCATCTTCCTCTCTATTTTTTCCTTTAATTTTGTCCGAGAGGGAGTTTCACGGAACACCATTCCTATCCGCGGTCGTTGTAATACTCTTGCCGTCCTCCTCAACGACCTTAATAGCAGCTTCCATTTGCTGAATATCGTAGGCTAATTGAGAAATGTGCGTTTCGACATATTATTTGAGAGCAAAGATTTAGTCTTAGAATATATTTTTCATCTCAACTTGAAAAGCTCACATATGAACCCTAGGCCTAGAGCTACTGATAATAATAATAATAATAATAATAATAAGGCACTGTGCATTATTACAGGAATTATTCCTATACATATAATGGCTAAAGAGATTGTTACTCTATACAAAATCAAGTCAGGAAAAACAACTATGAACTATGTCATTGACCACCCCGAAAAAACTATGAGATGGCTCCATCCAGCCTATTTTCCTGGTACCGAAGATCTAAGAATAGCATTAAATGAATATATCCCATGGAAAATTTACACAGATGGAAGCAAAAGTGAAGAAGGAGTGGGAGCTGGCATAGCTATATTCAGATCGCATGAATTAGTAGACCAATTGAAATATAGACTGCAAGACAACTGTTCGAATAATCAGGCGGAGCAATTAGCTATACTTAAATCTCGAGTTCTTAGATACTTCTAGGATAGAGGATGATGAAGATAAGAAAGTAATTATTTACACAGATAGTAAAATAGCAATTGACTCCATTGCGGACTTCAGAAATCATAACGAACTAATTGAGAATATAAGAAGGTCTACAGCTATTCTAAAAAGAAAAAATTGGATAATAAAATATGAATGGGTTAAGGCACATACAGGTGTTGCAGGCAATGAACTGGCTGAAAAAATTGCATAGGAGGCTACAAAATTAAGTGAGATTTTCTTCGATAGAATACCCATCTCAACTTTTTTTAAAAATCTCAAAGAAGAATCAATTCATGAATGGCAGCAAAAATGGGAACAAACTTCAAAAGGCACACTTACAAAAGAATTCTTTCCGACAGTTGCAGGTAGATTAAAATCCAAAAATACCTTAACACCTAATATGACTACAATACTGACTGGACATGGAAATATTGCTTCGTACTTACATAGACTTAAAATTATACGTAATCCCGAGTGTTCCTGTAAAAGCAGCCCTCAGACTATAGATCATATCATTTTCGTGTGCAGTGAAGCGAAAAATATTAGGCAATTCTTGATCAATAGTGTTAATAGAGACGATAATTGGCCGATTCAGAAATCTGTGCTATTAAAAAAGTATTTGAAGGAATTTTCTAAATTTGTTAATGCTCTGGATTTTCAAGCTCTAAGGAAAAACGATGAATAATATTGTTTGATATTGTTAAGATTAAGTCATCTAGAAATTGAATTATTAGAATGTAATTTATTTTGTTCATTTATAAAATGTATTGTAAGTGCATGTAGTACTACTTATGTAGTGGAGCATGCAGAGAGTATGAACAATAAATATAATAAAAATAATAATGTTATTTGTTATACGTCCCTTTTAACTACTGCGGCTTTTAGAGACCCCGGTGTGCCTGAATTTTGCCCCGAAGGGGGATCTATAACGTGCCAGTATATCTACTGACACGGCTCCCTCGCATTTGCGCACCCTCAAATTCCAGATGACTGCGCCAGGATTCGATCTTGCAACAGCAGGCGAGAACGAGCCACGCAGGCAGCGTACTGTAGACCTACGGCCGTCAAAGAGACAGATCTACATAATAACAACACACTGTAAATGTTTTTTGGTTCTGAAACGTTAAAGCAAACTTTAACATTATCGTGCACTAGTGTTCGTCACGCATGTGCTCTATAGATCGTCAGCTTTGACGACTATTGGACACGATGATCAAACGACAATTTAATTAATGCAGGGTGCTTCAGAACTACATTATAAGTTAATCGCCGCTGTTAGTTAGGTCTTACAAGGAGATATGACAATTTGCCAGTTTTCGTCACAAATGACGAGCATTGGTAAAGTGCGTGTTTTAAACCCAAAGTTCGTCACCAGCATTTCTAACTAAACTAGGAACGTGAACACGAAATAGCAAATCGCATACGTTACAGAAACAATTACACACTTGTAACGTTTTAAAACGTCGGAACATAACACGTATGCACATAATTAACTCGCGTGCCTGCTTAGCACATGCGAGAAGCAATACGCCGCGTTAAGACAACTCAACTCACACAAGATGTTTGACACTGGGAATCACCTATTACATCGCACGCATGTTTTCTCTAAGTTGCTCCTTATCGGCGACGAATGTATGACGAATCTCTCAAGGTAAAGAGAAACTAATGGAAAGTAACTGTATTCTTTGATCATGTCAGTGCAAATTTACAATATGTGTGTACGATATAATTCCACTAATTGTGTTTGTGAAACACGTAGTTTCAGTGCAGGATGATACTGATCTCTCTGATGTTATTACAATTGACGATTTTTCTTTACCTGAGGTAGTTCCATGCTTCAAAGTACGACGAGATACGATATTTTGACGAATGGAACGATCATATAGAAACACCATCTTCAGTGAGGGGTGGAGGTTTGCTGGAGGTAAGTACCTTGTTGAGATACTGCTTGTGGCATGTTATAAAATACCTGATCCTTATTTTCCTCTCATCAATCATGCAATTTAGGGATTCCAGAATGTGTATTCAGACCGTAATCTTTACAAATGCATGCTGTCAGCTCTTAGGTCCTCTATTGTACAGAAACCACAAGCCATTTAGAAGGAAGGTACAACATTATGATATCTGATGAATGTTGGACTCAAAACCTTTACACCCTTCTAAGTATGCCGTTGCCTAATCCTCTTAGCTTATGGAGCATAGATCGATTGTTATGAGTGAAGGGTAAATTATGTGAAACCAGCATATCCTTAGCATAATCAAATAGAATTATTTGCCCAGTGTGAAATTTGTATTTTTATGTAAAAAAGATCGAGTATTTTATTGGTACAGGTATACCAAATGATGCCGAGTCAACCAACTTGTTTTATTCTAAACAGGGTCTTTGCCTTTATTTAGAGGATATGTATGTTGCGTGACATGAGCTCTAGAATAATTTGTACAAATCCTTGTTATAGATGACCTCTTATTACGCCCCTTAAAACAACAATAACTAACTACATATTGAAATCTTTCTTTCTTTCTTTCTTTCTTTCTTTCTTTCTTTCTTCTCGTCATTGTTTGGGCAAAGCCGTGGCTCTTAAACAATAACAAATTGAGGTTACTAATATATGTGTTGGGAGTTAGCAGGTTCTGGGAGACTTCATTTGAGGTTACTGTAAAGTATATAAGGAGCAGATGCCAATGATGTTGCAAAATATAAAATTGTGCTGAAAGGCTGGGAAGCTGGGGTACTCATCTTCGTACTGAAGTGACTTTCTTGGTGAATCAAAACAGAACAAAGAATAGACCAGGTCATAATTAAGGAATTCGATAATTGATAAACTACGATGACATGCATAAATATTTGTGGGGAATGGGAAGTAATGGTAAATTAACTGATTTTATGTAAATCCTGGAAGAATATTGAACGCTTCCATAGTAGGTAATAAAGAGCGGTTCTGGCGCAGCGGCTAATGCGTAAGATGGCCGCCGCGCGCAACCAGCCCTTTGTTATTCTTAGGGCTGTTTTCACCAACTCTTATTAACGATTAGTTAGTTAATTCCCATTAAACTTAAATGCGAGATTTAATGCGTGATTATCTTCGATGCATTTCACGAGGCCATTCGGGTTCGCAATTACGTAAATAAGATTTACGGCTCTCGCGCATGCGTAGACTCGGTTTCAGCTTGGACAAGCATGGCGGACAGAACAAGAAGCGTCTAGCACTGATTGTTGTTTGCGATGCTTCCCTGAGATTTTCTGGAACATATAAAGGAAGGTAAATACATAAGACCTTATTCGTGGCAAAAGCTTAAAATGATATGAACCAAGTTTTGTTGTGTGAAAGCAGTTGTGTGAATAGAAAGCTTAATAGGACGCGATCACCCGGTTGGCTTCGTAGCGTAAGCGATTGCGATGCAGGCTCCGAATTCCTTATGCAGTGTTGGAAGGAGTTCGAATCCCACTTCGGATATACTTTTTTTTTCTATTTCCGTATTCGTTTTTCTTGCTATTAAAACCTAGTATAATAATTTCACTGTCATAAACATATTTTATATTCATATGGATGAAAGTTCGTGTGAAACTTGGATACAAACTACCATTGTCAGATGCGCGAGGCGCTGTTCAGCTGATTCCCGCCACTTTAAAGATGCTTTAGAGAGTTGAGTGGCCAGGTTTGGCCATTTAACCTAATTGCTTGTTAGTGGTAAGTTAACGAGCAATTCTGTTTGGTGAAATGCTCGTGCAAAGTTAAACAACCTTTAATGATGAATTAACAGATAATTGACTTTGGTGAAAATGGCCCTCATGGAGGGGAGTGTCCTAGCTGGGGCAGGGGCTAATGGGCAAGATGGCCGCCGCGTGCAACCAGTCCTTTGTTATTCTTATGGAGGGGAGTGTCCTAGCTGGGGCAGGGGCTAATGGGCAAGATGGCCGCTGTGCACAACCACACTCCTTAATGGCGGGCATTTCAAATCATGCTTCATTTGTTATTAACTATACATTATTTATTATTCATTTATTATTATTTTTATTAATTTATTATTTATATAATATTTTTAATTAGATTCTACATTTTTGATTTTAGATTTTGTGAAAAAGACCAAGCTGACCTAAGTTTTTATCTTTATTTTTTTTAAACAATATTGGGAAAGTAGGCGATATGTTAAAACTAAAAATCCTAAAATGTCATATGTTAACTCTTTCACTTGCCTCTATCCCACTCTCATTCGATAAATAGTGTATTTTTCATTTTTTAATATTTTCAAAGTGGGTTATATTTTGGAAACTAACAATTTTACAAAAATGTTTGTTTGACATATATCAATGGTCCATACCCCCCTCTACCTGTCAACCAAGTCCCAGGTCTGTAGGACAAAAACAAAAAAGTTCAATTTTGAAACTAGGCTATATTTCCTAATTTAGGAATTTTACAAAATTATTCGTTTGACATAAATTAATGGGTCTTTACCCCCTCTACCCCCGAACCAAATTACAAGTCTCTAAGACGAAAACTGTTCAGTTGGGGGGCAGTGGGGCTTCTAACGAGTCGCCTATTTTCATACAAAGTTTGCCGATAACTGCCGAACGCCTGGTCGGATTTGGACTTGTGACGTGTCAAATCGCTTGTCTCGAAGCCAGACATAGTTTGACATAAATTAATGGTCTTTACCCCCTCTACCCCCCCCCCCCATACCAAAATTACAAGTCTCTAAGACAAAAACTGTAGGCGATATTTCCTAAATTTTAAAAAATTACCGGCCGCGGTGGCCGAGAGCGTTAAAGCGCTACCTCGTGCCTCGCTGGCATCGGGAGAGCGTGGGTTCGAATCCCACCTCGGCCATCCAGAAAATGGTTTTCGTGGTTTCCCATTTTCACCACCAGGTCCACGGCCGATTTCCTGCCAATATCCCTTCACTGGTCCGTCCTGAAAAGAAAAGTACATGGCCATGGGCTGCATTAATAAAATTATATTTCCTAAATTAGGAATTTTACAAAATTATTCGTTTGACCTAAATTAATGGTAATTTATCGAAATTACTAGAGGTTAACAGTTTGGATTAGGAGTGAGAGGTGGGTAGTAATTTAAAAAAAATGTCCAAGCAGTGTTCATACAATTTTTTTTTTCATTTTAAATATATTTACACATAATATATTTTTTATAAATTGTACAGTTGTTTTATTTTGTTTTCTATTTTATTTATTTTTGAGTATGAATACATTTTTTTCTTTTTGTGTTTTTTAATTTTTGTAGTGCTATTGTTTTATTTCCTAAAATATTTTGTTTTATGTATTTGCTAGTTGCAGGCAGAGGATTTTAATATTCATAACTTAACTCTTTAAGCATGGTCAATGATTGAGTAATGACCATAGGCATGAGTAGCTATACCATCCAAATCAATTACTCTTTTTTCATCACCAGGCACAAAGCAACTTTCTTTAGTCTTATGGATGATATGTTATGTTGTTTAGAAGCGATAATGTTCATTGGTATTCTTTTTACATTGTGTTTCATGACACAATCCTTATAATCTTGAAAGCTTATACAATTTTTGACAACGCCTCTGCTAAAACCTTTAATCTTTTTGATTTCTTTACCATTTATGTCTAAAGCGACATGTGGGAGTTTGAATGCTAATTCATTATAGCTTTAACTCGTTGGCATGTCGTTTATGTGGAACAACGTTTAATTTCACATGTCTCACTTGGAAAGCGAGATTTTCTAAAAATTAAAATTTCAATCCCTAGCTGTTGTTCATTGGAAAGGGGGTGTCCGTCCGAGTTCAACGACACCTCATTCGTCAAAATCCGATCATGCGTTCGGGAGATATCGGCTAGATTAAATTAAGCTATGGCCGCCATCTTGTGACGTCACCAGGAAAGTAGGCTATCATCTAGAACCGTCATCACCCCCCTACTGAACAGTTTTCGTCTTAGAGACTTGTAATTTGGTATGAGGGTAAAGGGGGTAAAGACCATTAATTATTAATTTGTAATTTTGTAAAATTCCAAATTTAGGAAATATCGCCTACTTTCAAAATTGAACTTTTTGTCCTACAGACCTGGGACTTGGTTTACAGGTAGAGGGGGTATGGACCATTGATTTATGTCAAACAAACGTTTTTGTAAAATTGTTCGTTTCCCAAATATAACCCATTTTGAAAATATTTTTTTAGAAAAATTGAAAAATACACTATTTTTCGAATGAGAGTGGGATAGAGGTAAGTGTAAAATTTAACATATGACTTTTTAGGATTTTTAGTTTAAACATATAGCCTACTTTCCCAATATTGTTTTTAAAAAATGGAGATAAAATCTTAGGTCAGTGACCTTATAGTTTGGTCTTTTTCACAAAATCTAAAATGTAGAATCTAATATAAAAATATATAAATATTAAATTAATAAAAAATGTATAGTTAATAACAAATAAAGCATGATTTGAAATGCCCGCCATTAAAGAGTGTGGATGTGCACAAAGGCCATCTTGCCCATTAGCTCCTGCCCCAGATATGACACTCCCCTCCATAAGAATAACATAGGACTGGTTGCGCGCGGCGGCCATCTTGCGCATTAGCCCCTGCGCCAGAACCACTCTTTATTACCTACATTCCTTTCAAAAGTTGTGCACTAAAATGTCCAAAATGAGATGTTATTTGTCTATCCTAAACTTTTTCAGTTTTTTTCATCCCCAGTCTTCGTGATGCGCGTTAATGTCTCCCTCAAAGTTTTTCAGTGTAAGAGAAAAGAGGATCGTTGGCGCCCATTACCATGTTCGCTTGATAACATTGAGGTAAGCAATGCAAATTGAGGGAGTATAGGTACGTGGATGTGGGATGGGAAAAGAGAGGCCGAAGTCAGGACATCACCACAAAAGCGCCATTGATATGTTCAACGTTGGCTCTGTGAAATCTGTACGAGGGCGGTAACCATTGAATAGTTGGAAAAGTGAAATTGTTTATTGAACATACTCCGTTAATTCCATTGTAGAATTCACATAAGTTAATTCGGAGATTGTGGAGGGGGTTATTTCTGGGATTGAAATAAATAAGAAGGACAACGGTCAACAAAATATACTTATTTATACTGTACTTGTTTGTTTATGAGATATTACTACTGGACATTGTTGCCGTATAGATTTCTCGATTTGTTTGAAATCATGTATGATGTCACGTGGTGTACCCGTGGTAATTAACACTATATGGAGGTCTTCTGATGATGTTAAAACACCCAAGTCTGGGATGTGAATTCTGAAAACAGAACTTCTAATCTGTACACAGTTTCTGATCCAGATCTTGTCTATCGCAAATCAAGGTAATGAAAACCAAATGGACTGTAACATTTTACTTTAATACGATATAATTCCACCCATTGTGTTTGTGAAACAAGTAGTTTCTGTGCAGGATGATGCTTATCTCTCTGATGATATTACAATTTAAAAAATTTCTTTACCTGAGGTAGTTCCATGCTGCAAAGTTCGATGATATATGATATTTTTCGGCATGGAACTATCTCTGGTATAGAACCACCATCTTCAGTGAGTTATGGAGATTTTCTGGAGGTAAGTACCTTATTGAGTTACTTCTTGTTGCATCTTATAAAATACCTGATCGTCATTTTCTTCTCAACAGTGCTATTTAGGGATTCCAAAATGTGTATTCAGACCGTATTCTTTACAATTGCATGCTATCAGCTCCTAGGTCGTGTATTGTACAGATACCACCATCCATTTAGATGGAAGATACAGCATTATGATGCCTGATGAATGCTGGACTCAACCCATTTACCCCCTTCTATGTATGCCGTTGCCTAATCCACTTAGCTAAAGGAGGATTGATCTTAATTCTTATGAGTAAAGGGTAAGTTATTTGAAGCCAGCATATCGTTAGTACAATCATGTTGTATTAGTTTCCTGGTGTGAGATTTGTATTTATATGTGAAGAAGATAGAGTATTCTATTGGTCTAGATATACCAAATAATGCAGTCAACCAACTTGTTTTGTTATAAACAGGGTCTTTGCCTTCATTTAGAGGATAAGTATATAGGCTACATAGAATCTTGGACGGTTGACCGGCTCTGCCTATGAGTTTAAAACCCTTCATTATATATGTTGAATTGGGGCAGATGACCTCGTATTTCCGACCCTTAAAACAAAACTAACTAACTTACTACATATTGAACTCCTCCTTTCTTTCTTCTTGTCAATCTTGGGCACAAACGTGGATCTTAACTCAATAACAAATACGAGGTTACTAATATATGTGTTGGGAGTTAGCAGGTTCTGGGAGACTTCATTTGAGGTTATTGTGAAGTATATAAGGAGCGGGTGCCAATGATGATGCAAAATAAGAACTTGGGCTGAAAGGCAGGGAAGCAGGGGTACTCATCTTCGCGCCGAAGTGACCCTTCCTGGTGAATCACAACAGAAACAAAATCATAGACCGGGTCACAAATAAGGGATTCGATCATCCAGAAACTAAGATAACATGCACCAAGATATGTGGGGATTGGAAGTAAAGGTAAAATAACTGATCTTATGTAAATCCTGGAAGAATATTGAACGCTGCCTCGCAAAAATTGTGCATGGTATGTGCTAAATGAGATGTTATTAGAATATGCCAAACTTTTTCAGTTTTTTTTTTATCCCCAGTTTTCGTGATGCGCGTTAAAGTCACCCTCAAAGTTTTGCAGTGTGAGAAAAAAGAGGATCGTTGGCGCCCATTACCACGCTCGCTTGATAACATTGAGGTAAGCAATGCAAATTGAGGGAGTATAGGCACGTGGATGTGGGAAGGGAAAAGGGAGCCGAAGTCAGGACACCAACACAATGAGCGCCATTGATATGTTCAACGTTGGCTTTGTGAAATCTGTGTGAGGGCGGTAACCATGTTTCCTGAATAACAAGGAACTTCATTGAATAGTTGGAAAATTACAAATTTTTATTAAACATACTCCGACAATTCCTTTGTAGAATTAACTTAAGTAAATTCGGAGGTTGTGGAGGGGGTTATTTCTGGCATTGCGATAAATAAGGAGGACAATGATCAACAATATATATATATATATATATATTTATACTTGTTTGTTTAAAAGATATTACACTGGGCATTGTTGCTATATAGATTCACGATTTGATTGAAATCAATTATGATAACACGTGGTGTACCCGTGGTAAGTAGCACAATATGGAGGTCGCCTGATGAAGTTAAAATACCCAAGTCTGGGATGTGAATTCTGAAAACAGAACTTCTAATCTGTATACAGTTTGTGATCCAGATCTTTTCTATAACAAATCAAGCTAATGAAATCCAAATGGAAGGTAACTTTATTCTTTGATCACGTCAGTGCAAATTTACTTTCTGAGTGTTCTATATAATTCCACCCATTGTGTTTGTGAAACAAGTAGTTTCTGTGCAGGCTGATGCTGATCTGTCTGATGATATTACAATTGAGGAATTTTCTTTACCTGAGGTTATTCCATGCTGCAAAGTTCGAAGATATATGATAGTTTGCGGCATGGAACAATCTCGGGTATTGAAACACCATCTTCAGTGAGTGGTGGAGATTTGCTGGGGGTAAGTACCTTATTGAGTTACTTCTTGTTGCATCTTATAAAATACCTGATCGTTATTTTCCTCTCAGCAGTGCTATTTAGGGATTCCAGAATGTGTATTAGACCGTATCCTTTATAAATGCATGCTGTCAGCTCTTTGGTCATGTATTGTACGTAAACCACAAGCCATGTAGATGGAATGTACAGTAATATGATGTCTGATGAATGCTGGACTCAAACCATTTACCCCCTTATGTGTGTGCCGTTGCTTAATCCACTTAGCTGACGGAGGATAGATCTTAATTCTTGTCAGTGAAGGGTAAATTATGTGAATCCAGCATATCCTTAGCACAGTGACATTGTATTGATTGCCCGGTGTGAAATTTGTATGTTTGTGTGAAGAAGATAGAGTATTCTAATGGTCTACATATACCAAATGTTGCAGAGTCAACCAACTAAACCCAGTCAACTAAACTGGGTATTTGCCTTTATTTAGAGGATAAGTATGTTGACTAACATGTGCTCTAGAATAATTTGTACAAACCCTTGTTATAGATATCTCTGTTATATAGGCTACATAGAATCTTGGACGGGTGACCGGCTCTGCCTATGCGCTTAAACCATATACATAGATATATTGAACAATTCCTTTCTTTCTTCACGTCTATTTTTGGGGACAGGCGTGGCTCTTAGCCCAATACCAAATACGGGTTTAGAAATATATGTGTTGGGAGTTGGCAGGTTCTGGGGGACTTCATTTGAGGTTGTTGTAAAGTGTATAAGGAGCGGTTGCCAATAATGTTGCAAAATAAGAAATTGGGCTGGGAAGCAGGGGTACTCATCTTCGTGCTGAAGTGACCCTTCTTGATGAATCACAACAGAAACAAAATCATAGACCAGGTCACAATTAAGGGACTCGATAATTCAGAAACTACGATGTTATGTATCAAGATATGTGGAAAATTGGAAGTTATTTTAACTGATTTTATGTAAATCCTGGAAGAATATTGAACGCTGCCTCTCAAAAATGATGCACTAAAATGTGCCAAATGAGCTGTTATTAGTATATGCCAAACTTTTTCAGTTTTTGCCCATAGTGAGTAATGCAATATGGAAGTCTTCTGATGTAGTTAAAACACCCAAGTCTGGGATGTGAATTCTGAAAACAGAACTTCTAATCTATACACAGTTTCTGATCCAGATCTTGTCTATCGCAAATCAAGGTAATGAAAGCCAAATGGAAGGTAACTTTATTCTTTGATCACGTCAGTGCAAATTTACAATTTGTGTGTACGATATAATTCCACTAATTGTGTTTGTGAAACAAGTTATTTCAGTGCAGGATGATGCTGATCTCTCTGATGATATTACAATTGATAAATTTCCTTTACCTGACATCGTTCCATGCTTCAAAGTACGATGATGTAAGATATTTTGAAGCATGAATCGATGTCAGGTATAGAAACACCATCTTCAGTGAATGGTGGAGATTTGCTGGAGGTGAGTACCTTATTGAGTTACTTCTTGCATATTAAATACCAGATCGTCATTTTCTTCTCAACAGTGCTATTTAAGGATTCCAGAATGTGTATTCAGACCGTATTCTTGACAATAGCATGCTGTCAGCTCTTCTGTCGTGTATTGTACAGAAACCCCTAGTCGTTTGGATGGCAGGTGCAGCATTATGATGTCTGATGAATGCTGGGTTTAAACCCATTTCCTCCTTCAACAGGGAGTCCGAGGAGTCCCCGCACCCCTAGTTTCATATTATTATTTTGTTATATTATGGCATGGCAATTACGATTAAATAGTTGTTGTATTGGTACTGAACTCGAATTCAGCCCAGCTTAAGACATTGACTGAGCCGAGGTTCGAACCGACTTGTGAACCATGGGAGAGGAAAATTGGAATTAAAACAATTTAATATTTATGTATGCATTTTGGAAAGTGAATGATGCATAATTAAACTATTTCGGAAAATTTTGGAGCATTTTATGGAATTATTATTTGGAAATATTCTGGTGAATGGGATTTTAACTACGGAAGAGTCAGATCATTCGAGGCTGGAAATTGAACGAGGCTTCATGTTAGCAAGCAGGTAACCAGTTTTGGTTGATCAAGGCGACAATAACAAATTTTGCACACGACCCGTTGATAAGAGGCTAGATCCAGGAGCTTCTATCATTGTATTTCAACAGCCAATCATATTGAGGCACATAAATTTTGTGGGAATCGCTTTTATATAAATTTGGCGTATATAAAGCGATATGAACACGCCTACAGGTGTAAAATACAATATGGAACTTATTTGGTTAAATAGAAGTATACATTTTTGGCTAGGAGAGAAACTATGAGTATATTTCTATTGAAATGCATCCGTGCGAGGCTAGCAGAGCAGGCTAGTTTTGGCACGCGCGCCATCGCAAAGAGAGAAGCCAGAACTCTAACTCAGCTTCTTGAACCGAGCGGACGTTTTCAGTCACGCGTCCAGAAGAACATTACCATGATAAAGAAGTACGGCCGACAGACGAAGTAGGACCGTTTGGAGATCAACCATTCGCCGAGGAAGAAATACGAGAAGCCGGTGAAATATATATGCACTAGCTACAGAAGAGAAAAGCATATATTCAGTATCACAACATTAGAAAAAAAATCGCTACAATAGCACTATTCTTCAGCGAAGCGATAAACAGCAGCATTGCTTACTACTGCTATATTATTGCAGCATTCGACAATACAATATCACAGTCAAGATGACCGTAATAAACCTGAGTCAGGGAGGACAAAGTTATTCAACTATTATTGAGAAGATTATAATGAGCAACTAAACTAATGGAAGGAGGTTAGTCTATACCATGGATTGGAGATTCAGAGTGATCTAGAAAACCGGGGATCGATAAATTTACAACTTCTTAACAACATGCAGTATTCTGAGATGACTTCCGATACTACAAGCGAGATGTCCATTACCACCAGAAAGAGATATCAACCCAGGACATTCAGATCTACATTGATGATGACGATCTGCTACACGAGAAAAAGAAGATGGACGCATGCAGTCGTTTGGACCAAGAGATCCAAGAGAAGATTTGCCGTTAGCCGAGAAGGACGAGTTGTCTCGCAGGTGTTTGCAGCACGATCCAGACCGGGGAGCGATAATATGGCTGGCACGCGCTTGCCAGGAACCCGTTTCCAACGCAGACGACTCGCACCAGCAGTTCGAGCCAAACATCGAGCTCATCTAATGAAGGTATTCTCGACACCAGAAGCCATCAGAAAGGTAGAAAAACTGAATGATCTAAGATCTGTAGTTTTGCAGTAGCATTTGTTGTTATTGAGGGGTGACCAACTTCATTGTAGATATTCTTATCTTTATCCTATATTTATTGTACCAAAAAAAAAAAAATTTAAAAAATTTAAAAAAAAAATTAAAAAAAAAAATTTAAAAGAGAATGCCACAGATATCTTGGAATACTCCAGACCTTTTACTAAGGATGAGATAACTATTGCAATTAAAGACATTAAGCCAGGCAAAGCACCAGGTTTGGATGGCATCCACCCGGAATTTATTACTCATTGTGGAGACAGAGCTAAAGTATGGTTGTCTAACTTCTTCACGAACATATTACAGAGTGGGCAATTGCCAAAGTTATTCAAACAAACGAAGATCATAGCCATCTTGAAGAAAGGCAAAGCAAGTGATACACCAGAGAGCTATCGCCCCATTGCCCTGCTTAGTGTGACATATAAATTACTAGAAAGGCTCCTTCTCAATAGAATTGGCCCAGAGATAATCAAGAAAATCCTAGTGGAGCAGGCAGGGTTCAGACCGCACAGAAGCACTACAGATCAAGTACTGTCCCTTACAACTTTCATAGAAGCAGGCTACCAGAAAAAACTTAAGACATCGGTGGCTTTTATCGATCTGACAGCAGCATACGACACAGTCTGGAAGGATGGCCTACTCTTCAAGTTCCTGAAAGTGATACCATGTAAGACGACTGCCCGACTCCTGAATAATATGCTAAGTCAGAGACTTTTCCAAGTACATATGGGGAATAATGTGAGCACCAAAAGATCACTAAATAATGGACTTCCTCAGGGCTCTGTTCTTGCTCCAATCTTATTTAGCCTATATATTGCAGATATGCCTGCCACAACTTCAAGAAAATTTGGTTATGCAGATGATTGGGCACTTGCTACTAGAGATACAACTTTTGAGAAAACAGAGATGAACCTAACAGACGATCTTGAAGAACTGACTCAATACTTTAAGATGTGGAGACTTACACTTAATACTAACAAGACAGAAGTGTGCTGCTTTCATTTGAACAACAAGATGGCTAATAAAGAATTGCAGGTGTATATTGGAAATCAATTATTGAGACATAATAGATTCCCTAAATACCTGGGGGTCACAATGGATAGAACACTCTCCTTCAAACAACACCTCCGCAATACTCAATCCAAATTGAGAACCCGTAACAATATAGTCCAAAAATTATGTGGCACAACTTGGGGTTCATCGGCAACTTCACTTCGATGTACAGCTTTGGGACTTGTGTTTTCAGCTGCAGAGTATTGTGCCCCGGTGTGGTTGAATAGTCCTCACACTAACCTCATAGATACCCAGCTCAACACCACCATGCGCCTAATCACTGGCACAATAAGGTCTACACCCACACATTGTCTACCTATCCTCAGCCACATCCCTCCACCAGATCTTCGACGTAAAAACGCTCTCCTCAAGGAGTTCAAGAAAATAATGGATAACCCACAGCTACCAATACACTGTGACATTGCTGACATTTGCCTGAATCGCCTACGATCCCGAAATCCACCAACAAGGACTGCAATAGACTTGGAGAATACCAACTACAACATCACTAAAGAATGGCAGGGAAGACAAGATAATAGGCCTGGATCAACCTTACCACGCATTGGATCATCGTTGCCACCTGGATTTGAGCTTCCTCGGAAAACATGGTCAACTCTCAACAGGATTCGTACGGGTCACGGCAACTGTGCAGACTTCCACTACAAATGGAAAATAATGTCTTCACCTAACTGTGATTGTGGTGCCCCCAAGCAGACCATCCAGCATATCATCACCGAATGTCCTAAACGAAAGTACAGTGGTAACGTGACTGATTTCGCTCATGGATCATCAGAGACAATTAACTATATAAACAATTTAGACATGAACATATAGTTTGTCTTCATAAACTAATTATCTTTTATGTGCATATTGTATCTGTAAAGCCATACGCTAAATAAATAAATAAATAAATAAATGTAGCTAAATTTTGGAGATTTGCTGTAATTCATTGATACGTCTACGTGTGTCGTTTCAGACGTAATTTCATTCATTTTTGACCTTAGATACTTCGATTCTTATATATTTTGAAGGAATCGTTTTTAACATGCTCACTTTTGAACAAAACTCGTTTTACAAGGGAATGCTTTGATAGTAATATATTTCGAAGGGAATGCTTCGATAGTAACATATTTCATTGGAAATTATTTCCAATAGTAAGAATATTTTGAACGTTAAGATTGTTATTGATAGTTACAAATGCGTAACAGCGACTGAATACATTTGTATAATTATATTGCATTATTATAAAGGAAAGCATTTTTGTAAAATGCTGTAACATTGTTTAACAAACATTATTATGTCAGAATATAACTGAAACACTTATTTATAACAATATGGAAGTTATAAAATTCCAATTGCGGAATACAATTTATTTGACATTGATATAGTCATGGACTATTGTTATTATGAAAGTACACTATAAAATACGATCATGTTAGTGACAATTGAAGTCAAATGATGCCTATAGTTATTAACAATTTCATTGGAAACATTGTTAAACTGAAATGACAGCTGACAGGAGATTTGCTAGTCTACCTGAAGTCTTGTATGTCGTAAAACAAGCGTAAATATGAATAATTTCATTCATTTAAATGTACACCAGATGCGTGAGGATATGTATTTATATTTATTAACTAGTAAAGACGAGCGAACTACGAGTTAGTATTGTTTATATTTGGTAACGTGGAAAAGCAGTCTATTATGGAACTAAGTGAACGAAAAGCGCTATTGAAAGAAATAAGAAATATTGTGTGAGGTGAATTGTAGTGAACAAACATGTAATTGTTGTTAAAAATGCACGAGATTAAATAATTTAGAAGAGAGATGTGGTTAGGAGTGCACTCTGAACGGTAGTATACAATTGCGTATTTACCTAGTAAAGTCACTGATTCTTCTACATGTTTGTAGCAAGATGGGTTTCTTATTGAAGTAATGCCGTGCGGAGTGATGAAGATTGTTGGTAGTAATGAAAAGAAGGAAGTATGTTATGTTTGGAGCGTAGCAGACGCTATTTATGAATATTGCTCACCGTATTACGAGAGAAGGAAACGTGTTGCCATGTGGAGCAACGAATTGTTACAGTGTGTGTAAATAGCACTCACATGAGGGTTAATATTTGTATTGTCCATGTCAGAGAGTATCAGTATAATATCCACGAAGTATTTTTTGAGTTTTTTTTAAGTAGTTTCGCACCGCTCTTTATCTTATTGTATTTTATTCATTGACACCACTTATTCTATGCTATATTTAACTTCGGTGTTCGATATACAAGCTTTACTTATTATGACAGTTACCAGAGATACCTGAAAATTTATTGTTGTGTGAAACATTGTTCATAGAACTGTTTTTGAAAACAGAGACACTAGAGGACTGTCAGATCGCGACTGATAGTGCGAATAGTATTTTTAATACTGTGTTAAACATATATATTCACATTTTACTCACGTATGTGTATAATTCAGGGGTTTTATATTGTTAACTATATTTTTGACGCTTGAACAGCTGATGCTGATCAGATTGCCTCAGTGACAGAGTCACAGGGTGATTATTAAATGCGTTAACATTTAATTAATTTCTTAAATAATCACGTTTCTGTAATTACATTGTTTATGAACATTTATAGCAGAGATAGAAGGACGATCTGACGTGTGATTTATTTTATTTTAACTTGCTTTTCTTTCTGTTGCTGATAGGGAGTTTATTGTTTGTAATTTTTAGTAATAAATCCCAGGCACTATTTGGTTTGGTTTGCCTGTTCGTTTTTATATATCTCATCACCTATTCATTTTGCAATCGACATGCGATAATACTGCGAGTTAGTTACTAGAATTCACGTAGTCTCAACTTTCACCGTTCACGCCCGAGATCCGAGATTCTCGTTCTACCATCATGTTATGGGTATTTTATTTCTAGTAAATGTGTAGTGTTGTTGCATGGCCGGTATGTGTCGAGAGTTTCCCAGTCATTATCCTAGTAGGGTAGTGTTGGTTTATCTCCCTACAATCCTTTTCCATCTCAGCGGATATAGGCTATGGCTATGCGGAATTCGGGTGCAGTACCTTTGCTTTGGTGCTCTCAAACGCGTTGATATCAGAATCATTTCAGTTGTGACGTGAGTGGACACAGCTACGAGTACACTGTTGATGAGCGATTAGTAGCGTGTGTGTGGGTGCACGAACGAGCACATGCGGTATTGTTTTGATGGATACTTGAACGGAAAATCTTATTTCCATATGTTACAATCATGGTTAATACCACAGCTTCAAGACAAGGAAATCATGGATGGTTCTCCAGCACAATTTGCTATTCAGGTGCGCGATTTCCTTGATGAACAATTTCAAGGCTGTTGGATTGGACGTGGCTCACCAATATATCCAGCCCCATTGAAACGGCCCCACGAAGCCCGGATCTTACCACGCCAGACAACTCATTATGGGGATTAAACAAGTCCCATGTGGCTCAACGTCGGTACACGACTAATGAAGGATGGCGCCAAAGTGTGGAGGAAGCCTTTCGTACCATAACTCATGAGATGCTCTGCAAGATGTCAATGACGACTTGGAGACGGATAGAACTCTGTGTAAGGCATGATGGTGCACATTCATATCCCCTGGATACATAGTTTTTATATGCAAGTACTCCACCAGACAGTATAATGTTTTGACGAAGGGGTACGGGGACTTCTCGGACACTCTGTATGTATGCCGTTGCCTAATCCACTTAGCGAATGGAGGATAGATCTTAATTCTCATAAGTGAAGGGTAAATTCTGTGAAGCAACCATATCATTAGCACAATCAGTTGCCCGGAGTGTAATTTGAAATTTTGTGTGATAATAATAATAATGTTATTGGTTTTACGTCCCTTTTAACTACACTGGCTTTTAGAGACGCCGGGGTGCCGGAATTTTGCCCCGAAGGGTATCTTTAACGTGCCAGTAAAATTTTTTGTGTGAAGAAGATAGAGTATTTTAATGGTCTAGATATACCGAATGATGCAGAGTCAACCAAATTGTTTTATTCTAAACAAGGTCTTTGCCTTTATTTAGAGGCTAAGTATGTTGCGTGACATGTGCTCTGCCTATGAGCTTAAAACCTTTCATTATACATATTGAACTCTTCCTTTTCTTCTTCTTCTTCTTGTCAATGTTTGGGCAGTTGGGAGTTAGCAGGTTCTGGGAGACTTCAATTGAGATTATTGTAAAGTATATAAGAAGTGGTTGCCAATGATGTAGCATAATAAGAAATTGGGCGAAAGGCTGGGAAGCAGCGGTACTCACCTTCGCGCCTAAATGACTCTCCCTGGTGAATCACAATAGAACAATGGCATAGACCAGGACACAATTAAGGGATTCAATAATTCAGAAACTAAGTTGACATGCACCAAGGTATGTGAAAATTGGAAGAAAATGTAAAATAATTGATTGTATGTAAATCCTGGACGAATATTGACCGCTGCCTCTCCAAAATTGTGCATTGACATGTGCTAAATGAGATATTATTAGTATATGCCAAACTTGTTCAGTTTTTTTCATCCCCAGTCTTCGTGATGCGCGTTAATGTCTCCCTCAAAGTTTTGCCGTGTGAGAACAAAGAGGATTGTTGGCGCCCTTTACCACGCTCGCTTGATAACATTGAGGTAAGCAATGCAAATTGAGGGAGTATAGGTACGTGGATGAAGGAAGGGATAAAGGAGACCGAAGACAGGACACCACCACAATGAGCGCCATTGATATGTCCAACGTTGGCTCTGTGAAATCTGTATGAGGGCGGTAACCATGTTTCCTGAATAAGAAGGAACCTGTTTCTTGAGGAATCTACTTGAACAGAAGGTTTTTTTTAATTTCAGGGAAAGAGAAGCAGATGGATATCGCAAAAAAATGTATTACCCCAGGGAAGTGTGCTTGCTCCTTCGTTGTTTAATATCTATACTAATGATCAGCCACTACCAGAGGGAACACAGAGTTTCATCTATGCAGATGACTGGGCTATCACTGCCCAAGCTGACTGTTTTGATATTGTAGAACAGATGTTGTCCAAGGCTTTAATAGAATTGTCTGCTTACTATAGGGAGAACCAATTGAGACCAAATCCCAGTAAAACACAGACTTGTGTTTTCCACCTTAAATACAGACAGGTAGCTAGAACCCTGAAAATTAACTGGGAAGGATCCTCGCTGGAGCATTGTTCGTTTCCAAAATACCTAGGAATTACCCTTGACCGCGCTCTCACTTACAGGAAGCACTGTTTGAATACCAAGCAAAAAGTGGCAGCCAGAAATAACATCATAAGGAAGTTAACAGGCACAACAAGGGGAGCACATCCTCTTCTCTTGCGTTATGTTTCTCCGCCGGAGAATATGCAAGCCCAGTATGGAAGAAATCCAGTCATGCCAAAGTGGTAGATATTGAGCTAAACGATACTTGTCGTATTATAACTGAGTGTCTAAAGCCCACTTCACTAGACAAGCTGTACACCCTTGCTGGTATCGCACCCTCTGACATCCGCCGGGAGGTAGCGGTGAAAAATGAGGGGAAAAAAGGGCAGAAACTTCTGAAGCCCATCCTCTGTTTGGACCCCGAACATCGGAAGCTCTTGTCGGGACTTCACAACAATCCCGAACCAATTTTTGGCGTGCAATATTCTACAGCCCTGGACAATGATTTCCACCCTCTGAAAAACTACCAGCCGGTTTCACAGAGAAATGGAGTAAATTACATGGATATCACTCAACAGACTTGGCTCGGGTGTCACAAGATGCAAAAGCAACTTAATGAATTGGGGTTTCCATGTGGAGTCACCATTTTGTGAATGTGGAACAACGCAGACATCCTACCTTGAGCTTCAGTGCAGTCAGTGTCCAACAACATGTACGCTAGAAGACCTGTTACATGCAACACCTAATGCCATAGAGGAACTTTTAGGCGGCTATAGTTTGAAAAAATTGACATTTCAAATTTTGTATGTAATATTATGTATTTATTGTATATTGTTTAGCCTTTTAAGGGGCTGAAACTGTGTAACGGGAGGGTGTGTGAGTGTTTTGAGGTTGCGGTAAGATAGGGGGAGCGTGGAGGGTGTTTAGATCCTCCGGGCTCTCCGTGGGGCGATGTATCGGTAAATGTGGGGAGAAGGTTAATAACTACAATTAGGGGTTGCGCCTCCGGGCTGAAAGTAAGGCTTGGACGCCTAGGTGTGAACTGTGGCGTCGATGCTAAAGAGTCGCTTATGGCGCGGTATAACCGACTGTGTTCGTGCGTGCTCCTTTAAGTGCTAAGGACAGTGGTAGTAAACAAGCTGATACTGCTTGCGTAGCGATACTATGAATATGCGGTGAATGAGTAAGGTGTGAGGAGGGAGTCAGGCAATAATGACAATAAAGAACAATCGGGCTGTTGTAATAAAAAGTACTTATTTACTAAGAGCTATGTGATAATGTACTGGATTCCGTGAATGTAGGGATAGTACAATGATGCAGTGTTTTACAAGTAGAGTGGGTATGGCAATTAGGCAGGATGTTCAGCAATGTGTAGGATTCTGAGAGACACACTCACCTGAGGTACGATGTCGTCGATGTGGATTCTGGCAGCGTCACGGAAGGCAACAGACATCTCCCTCTTAGTGGGATGCCTTTTTACGTGTTTAACATTGCTCACCGTTGAAAACTTGCTACATCGTTGTTGTGTGGCGCAGTTCCTGTATCCTTGTTAATGTTTGTGTAATCCTTGAGCAAGAGTTGTAGGATGTCTCTGCTGGCGTGGTGTAGAAATGAAGAGTGTTTGTTGTTGGTTCCCCTTGACTGTTGGGGTGCTGTTTTAGACATGGGGCTGAACGGGGTGTAAGGCGGTGGTCAGATAGTGTAGGTAATAGATGTATGCTGATATACCTCTTAAGGACACTATGTGTTCTTAAAGGTATAACAATATTCAAATTCACACTGTAAGGGTTTCGGACACGAATGAATAAATGAATTGAATTGTTGGAAAGAGACATTTTTATTGCACATGCTGCAACAATTCCGTTGTAGAATTAACATAAGGTAATTCGGAGGTTGTGGAGGGGGCAACCTCTGGGATTGTGATAAATAAGAAGGACAACGGTCAACAAAATATATATATTTATACTTGTTTGTTTAAAAGATATTGCCACTGGGCATTGTTGCCGAATAGATACATGACTTGCTTTAAATCATTTAGGATGTCGCGTGGTATACTCTTAGTGAGTAGCACAATATGGAGGTCATCTGATGAAGTTAAAACACCCAAGTCTGGGATGTGAATTCTGAAAACAGAACATGTATTCTGTGTACACAGTTTCTGACCCAGATCTTGTCTATCACAAATCAAGGTAATGAAAGTCAAATGGAAGGTAACTTTATTCTTTGATCACGTCAGTGCAAATTTACAATTGGTGTGTACGATATAATTCCACTAATTGTGTTTGTGAAACAAGTAATTTCGGTGCAGGATGATGCTGATCTATCTGATGATATTACAATTGAAGAATTTCTTTACCTTGGGTTGTTCCATGCTTCAAAGTTCGATGATACATGATATTTTGACGCATGGAACAATTTCAGGTATAGAAACACCATCTTCAGTGAGGGGTGGAGATTTGCTGGGGGTAAGTACCTTATTGTGTATTGTGTTCTCGTTTTCTGAGACATTTCTTGTGGCATTTTATTAAATACCTAATCGTCATCTTCTTCTCAACAGTGTTATTTAGTGATTCCAGAATGTGTATTCAAACCGTATTCTTGACAAATGCATGCTGTCAGCTGTTAGGTCGTGTATTGTACAGAAACCACAAGCCCTTTAGATGGAAGGTACAGAATTATTTATTTAGTTATTACCACAACAGGGCAGTGCCCCAATTACAGTAGCAAACAATTGTCTACACACAGATAATACATGAAAATACATTAACATACAAGATAAAAATACATTAGAATACAAAATAAAAATTGAAGATTAAAACTTATAAATTTAAATTTAAAAAAAGATATTGTTAACAAGGAATATACACAAGTTCGAGTCGCAATAACAGTAAACGAAGCATGATTTTAAATATTTGGTCACATAGTGGAAAACTAGATTCATATCTTTAGGTACTAATACAATAGCAATGGAAGATGGTAAGAAAGTGAAACCCAAATCTAACAACAGCAACATTTAATATCTTCTTTATAGTGAATCATTTGACATCTAAAACTAAGTGTCATTTTCTTCTATAATTTAGCAAGGACATTCCAAAATCTAACTTCTTGTCAGCTGAGAGCCTGTTGTAAGTACAGCACATATTCAATATCGGTGAATTTTTATGGAAATTTGTATTAGATCTTTTAACTATTAGGAGTTCTCGTCTTCTGAGACATTTCTTTCTCACATCTATATATTTAAAACACTGAGGTGATTTTTGTTACCACGAGATTGAGAGAACGACAGAACCGATTTACTTCGTAGAGCACTCTATCGAAAGCTCTTGGCCTCTAGATTTGCAGAGTGTCTCTAAGATAAACAAGTATGATACAGTATATTTTTAAATCAATATAGAAATTAGCAGAATTCTTGTCCCTCACGCATGCGCACAATCCGCCTTGGCTCATGACAAAATGGCGGTGAGAACTCCATTAAAATTTAAGTTACTTAATAAGCTTCCATGTAATTGAAAACATACATTAACCTAGTTCTGACAATAAAATATAATAACAGTAAGAACATATACGAATGTGCAACGTTGATTTTTTAATTTATTTTTGTTAATGAAATGGATTATTTTCTTCAGACAGTGGGTTTTGAAGTTAGTGAATAGTTGCGTCTGCTGCTGAACAAGACAGCGAGTAGCTATTTGGTTAAGGGGACTTACTGTGGATCCAAGGAGCACAGGTTCGATCCCATCTCTCGCCATTTTTTTCCCACTGAAATATTGTTTTATCAAGGAGTATTAGTAACGTTTTATGTCAGTTCAAGATACTTATTTCTACATAAGATTGTATCTCTTATGATCTGTTATTATAATAAGTTATAAATAGTTATAGTATTAGTATTATATACCTATTACTACTTTTATTTTATAGATGTAAATTCCGACGTGTCCTATATCAAAAATGTATTGTATACATGTAGTTGATCTAATGGAATTAATAAAATCTATCTTTCTATCATTCCCTCTCAATACATTTTATTTCCGTTTTACCATTGCATTACAGCATGTGATCAAATGAGCTAACTAATCTTGTCCTCAATTCGCCGTTTGCATATCTGCAATCAGTTCCAGTAACTGAACACAGATGGCAGTACCTCGCCCACATCGTTCCAGTAACTGACAACAGATGCCAGCACCATTGCATCGATATATTTAAAACACAAGACATGGCGCGTTATCACGTGACATCTAAATATTGTTTTATCAAGGAGTATTAGTAAACTTTTATGTCAGTTAAAGATACATATTTCTACATTCCCTCTCAATAGTTTTATTTCCGTTTCACCATTGCATTACAGCATGTGATCAAAAGAGCTAACAACTGTTGTCCTCAATACGCCGTTTGAATATCTGCAATCAGTTCCAGTAACTGAACCCAGATGGCAGTACCTCGCCCATATAGTTCCAATAACTGCCAACATATGCCAGCACCATTGCATCGATTTAATTAAAACACAAGACATGGTGCGTTTTCACGTGATATCTAAATATTGTTTTATCAAGAAGTATTAGTAACGTTTTATGTCAGTTGAAGATACAAATTTCTACTTTCCCTCTCAATAGGTTTTATTTTGGTTTTACCATTAAATTGCAGCGAGTGATCAAAAGAGCTAACTACTGTTGTCCACAATACGCCGTTTGAATATCTGCAACCAGTTCCAGTTACTAACAAAAGATGGCAGTACCTCGCCTATATAGTTCCAATAACTGACAACAGATGGCAGCACCATTGCATCGATATATTTAAAACACAAGACAGGGCGCGTTTTCACGTGATAGTTAAATATTGCTTTATCAAGGAGTATTAGTAACGTTTTATGTCAGTTAAAGATGCATATTTCTACTTTCCCTCACAATAAGTTTTATTTCCGTTTTACCATTTCATTACCGCAAGTGATCAAAGAGCTAACTACTCTTGACCTCAATTCGCCGTTTGAATATCTGCAATCAGTTCCAGTAACTAACAACAGATGGCAGTACCTCGCCCATATAGTTCCAGTAAGTGACAACTGATGGCAGCTCCATTGCATCGATATATTTAAAACACAAGACATGGCGCGTTTTCACATGATAGTTAAATATTGTGTTATCAACGAGTATTAGTAACGTTTTTTGTCAGTTAAAGATACATATTTCTACATTCCCTCTCAATACTTTTTTTTTCGTTTTACCACTTTATTTAGAGGATATGTATTTTGCGTGACATGTGCTCTAGAATAATTTGTACAAATCCTTGTTATAGATGACCTCGTATTACGCCCCTTAAAACAACAATAACTAACTACATATTGAAATCTTCCTTTCTTTCTTCTCGTCATTGTTTGGGCAAAGCCGTGGCTCTTAACTCAATAATAAATTGAGGTTACTAATATATGTGTTGGGAGTTAACAGGTTCTGGGAGACTTCATTTGAGGTTACTGTAAAGTATATAAGGAGTAGATGCCAATGATGATGCAAAATATTAAATTGTGCTGTGCTGAAAGGCTGGGAAGCTGGGGTACTCATCTTCGTACTGAAGTGACTTTCTTGGTGAATCACAACAGAACAAAGAATAGACCAGGTCATAATTAAAAGATTCGATAATTCATAAACTACGATGACATGCATAAATATTTGTGGGGAATGGGAAGTAATAGTAAAATAACTGATTTTGTGTAAATCCTGGAAGAATATTGAACGCTTCCATAGTAGGTAATAAAGAGCGGTTCTGGCGCAGCAGCTAATGCGCAAGATGGCCGCTGCGCGTAACCAGCCCTTTGTTATTCTTAGGGCCGTTTTCACCAACTCTTTACTAACGATTAGTTAGTTAATTCCCATTTAACTTAAATGCGAGATTTAATGCGTGATTATCTTCGATGCATTTCACGAGGCCATTGGGGTTCGCAATTACTTAAATAAGATTTACGGCTCTCGCGCATGCGTAGTCTCGGTTTCAGCTTGGACAAGCATGGCGGACAGAACAAGAAGCGTCTAGCACTGATTTTTGTTTGCGATGCTTCCCTGAGATTTTCTGGAACATATAAACGAAGGGAAATTCAGAAGACCTTATTCGTGGCAAAAGCTTAAAATGATATGAACCAAGTATTTGATGTGTGAAAGCAGTTGTGTGAATAGAAAGCTTAATAGGACGCGCTCACCCGGTTGGCTTCGTAGCGTAAGCTGTTGCGATACAGGCTCCGAATTCCTTATGCAGCGCTGGAAGGAGTTCGAATCCCACTTCGAATATACTTTTTTTTTCTATTTCCGTATTCGTTTTTTTGCTATTAGAACCTAGTATAATAATTTCAAGTCGCCTCCGTAGCGTAGCGGTCGGCATGGTTAGCTGCCGCCCCGGAGGTCCTGGGTTCGATTACCGGCTCTGCCACGAAATTTGAAAAGTGGTACGAGGACTGGAACGGGGTCTACTCAGCCTCGGGTGGCCCAAATGAGTAGAGGGGGTTCGATTCCCCCTCAGCCATCCTCGAAGTGGTTTTCCGTGGTTTCCCACTTCGTCTTCGGGCAAATGCCGGGATGGTACCTTCTTCAAGGCCACGGCCGCCTCCTTCCCTCTTCCTTGCCTATCCATCCTCACCATCCCTTACCTTCCCTCATGAGGCCCCTGTTCGTTCTTCGGGTGAGGCCGCCTGGGCGAGGTGCCAATCTCTCCTCACCAGTTGTATCCCTTCCGATTCGATGTTCCCAGCTCTAGGACACTGCCTGTAGAGGCGGTAGTGGTGAGTTCCCTCGCTGAGTCCGTGAGTTCCACCAACCTGGAGGGCAATAATAATTTCACTGTCATAAACATATTTTATATTCATATGGATGAAAGTTCGTGTGAAACTTGGATACAAACTACCATTGTCAGATGCGCGAGGCGCAGTTCGGCTGATTTCCGCCACTTTAGAGATGCTTTAGAGAGTTGAGTGGCCAGGTTTGGCCATTTAACCTAATTCCTTGTTAGTGGTAACTTACCGAGCCATTCTGTTTGGTGAAATGCTCGTGCAAAGTTAAACAACCTTTAATGATGAATTAACAGATAATTGGCGTTGGTGAAAATGGCCCTTATGGAGGGGAGTGTCCTAGCTGGGGCAGGGGCTAATGGGCAAGATGTCCGCTGCGTGCAACCAGTCCTATGTTATTCTTATGGAGGGGAGTGTCCTAGCTGGGGCAGGGGCTAATGGGCAAGATGGCCGCTGCGTGCAACCAGTCCTATGTTATTCTTATGGAGGGGAGTGTCCTAGCTGGGGCAGGGGCTAATGGGCAAGATGGCCGCTGCGTGCAACCAGTCCTATGTTATTCTTATGGAGGGGAGTGTCCTAGCTGGGGCAGGGGCTAATGGGCAAGATGGCCGCTGCGTGCAACCAGTCCTATGTTATTCTTATGGAGGGGAGTGTCCTAGCTGGGGCAGGGGCTAATGGGCAAGATGGCCGCCGCTGCAACCAGTCCTATGTTATTCTTATGGAGGGGAGTGTCCTAGCTGGGGCAGGGGCTAATGGGCAAGATGGCCGCTGCGTGCAACCAGTCCTATGTTATTCTTATGGAGGGGAGTGTCCTAGCTGGGGCAGGGGCTAATGGGCAAGATGGCCGCCGCGTGCAACCAGTCCTATGTTATTCTTATGGAGGGGAGTGTCCTAGCTGGGGCAGGGGCTAATGGGCAAGATGGCCGCCGCGTGCAACCAGTCCTATGTTATTCTTATGGAGGGGAGTGTCATAGCTTGGGCAGGGGCTAATGGGCAAGATGGCCGCCTCGTGCAACCAGTCCTATGTTATTCTTATGGAGGGGAGTGTCCTAGCTGGGGCAGGGGCTAATGGGCAAGGTGGCTGCCGCGTGCAACCAGTCCTATGTTATTCTTATGGAGGGGAGTGTCCTAGCTGGGGCAGGGGCTAATGGGCAAGATGGCCGCCGCGTGCAACCAGTCCTATGTTATTCTTATGAAGGGGAGTGTCCTAGCTGGGGCAGGGGCTAATGGGCAAGATGGCCGCCTCGGGCAACCAGTCCTATGATATTCTTATGGAGGGGAGTGTCCTAGCTGGGGCAGGGGCTAATGCGCAAGATGGCCGCCGCGTGCAACCCGTCCTATGTTATTCTTATGAAGGGGAGTGTCCTAGCTGGGGCAGGGGCTAATGGGCAAGATGGCCGCCTCGTGCAACCAGTCCTATGATATTCTTATGGAGGGGAGTGTCCTAGCTGGGGCAGGGGCTAATGGGCAAGATGGCCGCCGCGCGCAACCAGTCCTATGTTATTCTTATGGAGGGGAGTGTCATAGCTGGGGCAGGGGCTAATGGGCAAGGTGGCTGCCGCGTGCAACCAGTCCTATGTTATTCTTATGGAGGGGAGTGTCCTAGCTGGGGCAGGGGCTAATGGGCAAGATGGCCGCCGCTTGCAACCAGTCCTATGTTATTCTTATGGAGGGGAGTGTCATAGCTGGGGCAGGGGCTAATGGGCAAGATGGCCGCCGCGTGCAACCAGTCCTTTGTTATTTTTATGGAGGGGAGTGTCCTAGCTGGGGCAGGGGCTAATGGGCAAGATGGCCGCCGCGTGCAACCAGTCCTATGTTATTCTCATGGAGGGGAGTGTCCTAGCTGGGGCAGGGGCTAATGGGCAAGATGGCTGCCGCGTGCAACCAGTCCTATGTTATTCTTATGGAGGGGAGTGTCCTAGCTGGGGCAGGGGCTAATGGGCAAGATGGCCGCCTCGTGCAACCAGTCCTATGATATTCTTATGGAGGGGAGTGTCCTAGCTGGGGCAGGGGCTAATGCGCAAGATGGCCGCCGCGTGCAACCAGTCCTATGTTATTCTTATGAAGGGGAGTGTCCTAGCTGGGGCAGGGGCTAATGGGCAAGATGGCCGCCTCGTGCAACCAGTCCTATGATATTTTTATGGAGGGGAGTGTCCTAGCTGGGGCAGGGGCTAATGGGCAAGATGGCCGCCGCGCGCAATCAGTCCTATGTTATTCTTATGGAGGGGAGTGTCATAGCTGGGGCAGGGGCTAATGGGCAAGGTGGCTGCCACGTGCAACCAGTCCTATGTTATTCTTATGGAGGGGAGTGTCCTAGCTGGGGCAGGGGCTAATGGGCAAGATGGCCGCCGCGTGCAACCAGTCCTATGTTATTCTTATGGAGGGGAGTGTCATAGCTGGGGCAGGGGCTAATGGGCAAGATGGCCGCCGCGTGCAACCAGTCTTATGTTATTCTTATGGAGGGGAGTGTCCTAGCTGGGGCAGGGGCTAATGGGCAAGATGGCCGCCACGTGCAACCAGTCCTATGTTATTCTCATGGAGGGGAGTGTCCTAGCTGGGGCAGGGTCTAATGCGCAAGATGGCCGCCGCGTGCAACCAGTCCTATGTTATTCTCATGGAGGGGAGTGTCCTAGCTGGGGCAGGAGCTAATGCGCAAGATGGCCGCCGCGCGCAACCAGTCCTATGTTATTCTCATGGAGGGGAGTGTCCTAGCTGGGGCAGGGGCTAATGCGCAAGATGGCCGCCGCGCGCAACCAGTCCTATGTTATTCTCATGGAGGGGAGTGTCCTATCTGGGGCAGGGGCTAATGCGCAAGATGGCCGCCGCGCGCAACCAGTCCTATGTTATTCTCATGGAGGGGAGTGTCCTAGCTGGGGCAGGGGCTAATGCGCTAGATGGCCGCCGCGTGCAACCAGTCCTATGTTATTCTAATGGAGGGGAGAGTCCTAGCGGGGGCAGGGGCTAATGGGCAAGATGGCAGTCCGGGTGCAACCAGTCCTATGTTATTCTTATGGAGGGGAGTGTCCTAGCTGGGGCAGGGGCTAATGGGCAAGATGGCTGCCGCGTGCAACCAGTCCTATGTTATTCTTATGGAGGGGAGTGTCCTAGCTGGGGCAGGGGCTAATGGGCAAGATTGCCGCCTCGTGCAACCAGTCCTTTGATATTCTTATGGAGGGGAGTGTCCTAGCTGGGGCAGGGGCTAATGCGCAAGATGGCCGCCGCGTGCAACCAGTCCTATGTTATTCTTATGAAGGGGAGTGTCCTAGCTGGGGCAGGGGCTAATGGGCAAGATGGCCGCCTCGTGCAACCAGTCCTATGATATTTTTATGGAGGGGAGTGTCCTAGCTGGGGCAGGGGCTAATGGGCAAGATGGCCGCCGCGCGCAATCAGTCCAATGTTATTCTTATGGAGGGGAGTGTCATAGCTGGGGCAGGGGCTAATGGGCAAGGTGGCTGCCACGTGCAACCAGTCCTATGTTATTCTTATGGAGGGGAGTGTCCTAGCTGGGGCAGGGGCTAATGGGCAAGATGGCCGCCGCGTGCAACCAGTCATATGTTATTCTTATGGAGGGGAGTGTCATAGCTGGGGCAGGGGCTAATGGGCAAGATGGCCGCCGCGTGCAACCAGTCCTATGTTATTCTTATGGAGGGGAGTGTCCTAGCTGGGGCAGGGGCTAATGGGCAAGATGGCCGCCACGTGCAACCAGTCCTATGTTATTCTCATGGAGGGGAGTGTCCTAGCTGGGGCAGGGGCTAATGGGCAAGATGGCCGCCGCGTGCAACCAGTCCTATGTTATTCTTATGGAGGGGAGAGTCCTAGCTGGGGCAGGGGCTAATGGGCAAGATGGCCGCCTCGTGCAACCAGTCCTATGTTATTCTTATGGAGGAGAGTGTCCTAGCTGGGGCAGGGGCTAATGGGCAAGATGGCCGCCGCGTGCAACCAGTCCTATGTTATTCTTATGAAGGGGAGTGTCCTAGCTGGGGCAGGGGCTAATGGGCAAGATGGCCGCCTCGTGCAACCAGTCCTATGATATTCTTATGGAGGGGAGTGTCCTAGCTGGGGCAGGGGCTAATGCGCAAGATGGCCGCCGCGTGCAACCAGTCCTATGTTATTCTTATGAAGGGGAGTGTCCTAGCTGGGGCAGGGGCTAATGGGCAAGATGGCCGCCTCGTGCAACCAGTCCTATGATATTCTTATGGAGGGGAGTGTCCTAGCTGGGGCAGGGGCTAATGGGCAAGATGGCCGCCGCGCGCAACCAGTCCTATGTTATTCTTATGGAGGGGAGTGTCATAGCTGGGGCAGGGGCTAATGGGCAAGGTGGCTGCCGCGTGCAACCAGTCCTATGTTATTCTTATGGAGGGGAGTGTCCTAGCTGGGGCAGGGGCTAATGGGCAAGATGGCAGCCGCGTGTAACCAGTCCTATGTTATTCTTATGGAGGGGAGTGTCCTAGCTGGGGCAGGGGCTAATGGGCAAAATGGCCGCCGCGTGCAACCAGTCCTTTGTTATTTTTATGGAGGGGAGTGTCCAAGCTGGGGCAGGGGCTAATGGGCAAGATGGCCGCCGCGTGCAACCAGTCCTATGTTATTCTCATGGAGGGGAGTGTCCTAGCTGGGGCAGGGGCTAATGGGCAAGATGGCTGCCGCGTGCAACCAGTCTTATGTTATTCTTATGGAGGGGAGTGTCCTAGCTGGGACAGGGGCTAATGGGCAAGATGGCCGCCTCGTGCAACCAGTCCTATGATATTCTTATGGAGGGGAGTGTCCTAGCTGGGGCAGGGGCTAATGCGCAAGATGGCCGCCGCGTGCAACCAGTCCTATGTTATTCTTATGAAGGGGAGTGTCCTAGCTGGGGCAGGGGCTAATGGGCAAGATGGCCGCCTCGTGCAACCAGTCCTATGATATTTTTATGGAGGGGTGTGTCCTAGCTGGGGCAGGGGCTAATGGGCAAGATGGCCGCCGCGCGCAATCAGTCCTATGTTATTCTTATGGAGGGGAGTGTCATAGCTGGGGCAGGGGCTAATGGGCAAGGTGGCTGCCACGTGCAACCAGTCCTATGTTATTCTTATGGAGGGGAGTGTCCTAGCTGGGGCAGGGGCTAATGGGCAAGATGGCCGCCGCGTGCAACCAGTCCTATGTTATTCTTATGGAGGGGAGTGTCATAGCTGGGGCAGGGGCTAATGGGCAAGATGGCCGCCGCGTGCAACCAGTCCTATGTTATTCTTATGGAGGAGAGTGTCCTAGCTGGGGCAGGGGCTAATGGGCAAGATGGCCGCCACGTGCAACCAGTCCTATGTTATTCTCATGGAGGGGAGTGTCCTAGCTGGGACAGGGGCTAATGCGCAAGATGGCCGCCGCGTGCAACCAGTCCTATGTTATTCTCATGGAGGGGAGTGTCCTAGCTGGGGCAGGAGCTAATGCGCAAGATGGCCGCCGCGCGCAACCAGTCCTATGTTATTCTCATGGAGGGGAGTGTCCTAGCTGGGGCAGGGGCTAATGCGCAAGATGGCCGCCGCGCGCAACCAGTCCTATGTTATTCTCATGGAGGGGAGTGTCCTATCTGGGGCAGGGGCTAATGCGCAAGATGGCCGCCGCGTGCAACCAGTCCTATGTTATTCTCATGGAGGGGAGTGTCCTAGCTGGGGCAGGGGCTAATGGGCAAGATGGCCGCCGCGTGCAACCAGTCCTATGTTATTCTTTTGGAGGGGAGTGTCCTAGCTGGGGCAGGGGCTAATGGGCAAGATGGCCGCCGCATGCAACCAGTCCTATGTTATTCTTATGGAGGGGAGTGTCCTAGCTGGGGCAGGGGCTAATGGGCAAGATGGCCGCCGCGTGCAACCAGTCCTATGTTATTCTTATGGAGGGGAGTGTCATAGCTGGGGCAGGGGCTAATGGGCAAGATGGCCGCCGCGTGCAACCAGTCCTATGTTATTCTTATGGAGGGGAGTGTCCTCGTTGGGGCAGGGGCTATACCATCCATCATCACCAGGGCACAAAGCAATTTCCTTTAGTCTTATGGATGATATGTTATGTTGTTTAGAAGCGATAATGTTCATTGGTATTTTTTTTACATTGTGTTTCATGACACAATCCTTATAATCTTGAAAGCTTATACAATTTTTGACAACGCCTCTGCTAATACCGTTAATCTTTTTGATTTCTTTACCATTTATGTCTAAAGCGACATGTGGGAGTTTGAATGCTAATTCATTATAGCTTTAACTCGTTGGCATGTCGTTTATGTGGAACAACGTTTAATTTCACATGTTGCACTTGGAAAGCGAGATTTTCTAAAAATTAAAATTTCAATCCCTAGCTGTTGTTCATTGGAAAGGGGGTGTCCGTCCGAGTTCAACGACACCTCATTCGTCAAAATCCGATCATGCGTTCGGGAGATATCGGCTAGATTAAATTAAGCTATGGCCGCCATCTTGTGACGTCACCAGGAAAGTAGGCTATCATCTAGAACCGTCATCACCCCCCTACTGAACAGTTTTCGTCTTAGTGACTTGTAATTTGGTATGGGGGTAAAGGGGGTAAAGACCATTAATTATTAATTTGTAATTTTGTAAAATTCCAAATTTAGGAAATATCGCCTACTTTCAAAATTTAACTTTTTGTCCTACAGACCTGGGACTTGGTTTACAGGTAGAGGGGGTATGGACCATTGATTTATGTCAAACAAACGTTTTTGTAAAATTGTTCGTTTCCCAAATATAACCCATTTTGAAAATATTTTTTTAGAAAAATTGAAAAATACACTATTTTTCGAATGAGAGTGGGATAGAGGTAAGTGTAAAATTTAACATATGACTTTTTAGGATTTTTAGTTTAAACATATAGCCTACTTTCCCAATATTGTTTTTAAAAAATGGAGATAAAATCTTAGGTCAGTGACCTTATAGTTTGGTCTTTTTCACAAAATCTAAAATGTAGAATCTAATATAAAAATATATAAATATTAAATTAATAAAAAAATGTATAGTTAATAACAAATAAAGCATGATTTGAAATGCCCGCCATTAAAGAGTGTGGATGTGCACAAAGGCCATCTTGCCCATTAGCTCCTGCCCCAGATATGACACTCCCCTCCATAAGAATAACATAGGACTGGTTGCGCGCGGCGGCCATCTTGCGCATTAGCCCATGCGCCAGATATGACACTCCCCTCCATAAGAATAACATAGGACTGGTTGCGCGCGGCGGCCATCTTGCGCATTAGCCCAGCGCCAGAACCACTCTTTATTACCTACTTTCCTTTCAAAAGTTGTGCACTAAAATGTCCAAAATGAGATGTTATTTTTCTGTCCTAAACTTTTTCAGTTTTTTTCATCCCCAGTCTTCGTGATGCGCGTTAAAGTCTCCCTCAAAGTTTTTCAGTGTGAGAGAAAAGAGGATCGTTGGCGCCCATTACCACGCTCGTTGATAACATTGAGGTAAGCAATGCAAATTGAGGGAGTATAGGTACGTGGATGTGGGAAGGGAAAAGGGAGGCCGAAGTCAGGACACCACCACAATGAGCGCCATTGATATGTTCAACGTTGGCTCTGTGAAATCTGTATGAGGGCAGTAACCATTGAATAGTTGGAAAAGTGAAATTGTTTATTGAACATACTCCGTTAATTCCATTGTAGAATTCACATAAGTTAATTCGGAGATTGTGGAGGGGGTTATTTCTGGGATTGAAATAAATAAGGAGGACAATGATCAACAATATATATATACATATATATATATATTTATACTTGTTTGTTTAAAAGATATTACACTGGGCATTGTTGCTATATAGATTCACGAGTTGATTGAAATCAATCATGATAACACGTGGTGTACCCGTGGTAAGTAGCACAATATGGAGGTCGCCTGATGAAGTTAAAATACCCAAGTCTGGGATGTGAATTCTGAAAACAGAACTTCTAATCTGTATACAGTTTGTGATCCAGATCATTTCTATAACAAATCAAGCTAATGAAAACCAAATGGAAGGTAACTTTATTCTTTGATCACGTCAGTGCAAATTTACTTTTTGAGTGTTCTATATAATTCCACCCATTGTGTTTGTGAAACAAGTAGTTTCTGTGCAGGCTGATGCTGATCTGTCTGATGATATTACAATTGAGGAATTTTCTTTACCTGAGGTTATTCCATGCTGCAAAGTTCGATGATATATGATAGTTTGCGGCATGGAACAATCTCGGGTATTGAAACACCATCTTCAGTGAGTGGTGGAGATTTGCTGGGGGTAAGTACCTTATTGAGTTACTTCTTGTTGCATCTTATAAAATACCTGATCGTTATTTTCCTCTCAGCAGTGCTATTTAGGGATTCCAGAATGTGTATTAGACCGTATCCTTTATAAATGCATGCTGTCAGCTCTTTGGTCGTGTATTGTACATAAACCACAAGCCATGTAGATGGAATGTACAGTAATATGATGTCTGATGAATGCTGGACTCAAACCATTTACCCCCTTATGTGTGTGCCGTTGCTTAATCCACTTAGCTGACGGAGGATAGATCTTAATTCTTGTCAGTGAAGGGTAAATTATGTGAATCCAGCATATCCTTAGCACAGTGACATTGTATTGATTGCCCGGTGTGAAATTTGTATGTTTGTGTGAAGAAGATATTTTAATGGTCTACATATACCAAATGTTGCAGAGTCAATCAACTAAACCCAGTCAACTAAACTGGGCATTTGCCTTTATTTAGAGGATAAGTATGTTGACTAACATGTGCTCTAGAATAATTTGTACAAACCCTTGTTATAGATATCTCTGTTATATAGGCTACATAGAATCTTGGACGGGTGACCGACTCTGCCTATGCGCTTAAAACATATACATAGATATATTGAACAATTTCTTTCTTTCTTCGCGTCTATTTTTGGGGACAGGCGTGGCTCTTAGCCCAATACCAAATACGGGTTTAGAAATATATGTGTTGGGAGTTGGCAGGTTCTGGGGGACTTCATTTGAGGTTGTTGTAAAGTGTATAAGGAGCGGTTGCCAATAATGTTGCAAAATAAGAAATTGGGCTGGGAAGCAGGGGTACTCATCTTCGTGCTGAAGTGACCCTTCTTGATGAATCACAACAGAAACAAAATCATAGACCAGGTCACAATTAAGGGACTCGATAATTCAGAAACTACGATGTTATGTATCAAGATATGTGGAAAATTGGAAGTTATTTTAACTGATTTTATGTAAATCCTGGAAGAATATTGAACGCTGCCTCTCAAAAATGATGCACTAAAATGTGCCAAATGAGCTGTTATTAGTATATGCCAAACTTTTTCAGTTTTTGCCCATAGTGAGTAATGCAATATGGAAGTCTTCTGATGTAGTTAAAACACCCAAGTCTGGGATGTGAATTCTGAAAACAGAACTTCTAATCTATACACAGTTTCTGATCCAGATCTTGTCTATCGCAAATCAAGGTAATGAAAGCCAAATGGAAGGTAACTTTATTCTTTGATCACGTCAGTGCAAATTTACAATATGTGTGTACAATATAATTCCACTAATTGTGTTTGTGAACAAGTTATTTCAGTGCAGGATGATGCTGATCTCTCTGATGATATTACAATTGATAAATTTCCTTTACCTGGCATCGTTCCATGCTTCAAAGTACGATGATGTAAGATATTTTGAAGCATGAATCGATGTCAGGTATAGAAACACCATCTTCAGTGAATGGTGGAGATTTGCTGGAGGTGAGTACCTTATTGAGTTACTTCTTGCATATTAAATACCAGATCGCCATTTTCTTCTCAACAGTGCTATTTAAGGATTCCAGAATGTGTATTCAGACCGTATTCTTGACAATAGCATGCTGTCAGCTCTTATGTCGTGTATTGTACAGAAACCCCTAGTCGTTTGGATGGAAGGTGCAGCATTATGATGTCTGATGAATGCTGGGTTTAAACCCATTTCCTCCTTCAACAGGGAGTCCGAGGAGTCCCCGCACCCCTAGTTTCATATTATTATTTTGTTATATTATGGCATGACAATTACGATTAAATAGTTGTTGTATTGGTACTGAACTCGAATTCAGCCCAGCTTAAGACATTGACTGAGCCGAGGTTCGAACCGACTTGTGAACCATGGGAGAGGAAAATTGGAAATTTGGAATTAAAACAATTTAATATTTATGTATGCATTTTGGAAAGTGAATGATGCATAATGAAACTATTTCGGAAAATTTTGGAGCATTTTATGGAATTATTATTTGGAAATATTCTGGTGAATGGGATTTTAACTACGGAAGAGTCAGATCATTCGAGGCTGGAAATTGAACGAGGCTTCATGTTAGCAAGCAGGTAACCAGTTTTGGTTGATCAAGGCGACAATAACAAATTTTGCACACGACCCGTTGATAAGGGGCTAGATCCAGGAGCTTCTATCATTGTATTTCAACAGCCAATCATATTGAGGCACATACATTTTGTGGGAAACGCTTTTATATAAATTTGGCGTATATAAAGCGATATGAACACGCCTACAGGTGTAGAATACAATATGGAACTTATTTGGTTAAATAGAAGTATACATTTTTGGCTAGGAGAGAAACTATGAGTATATTTCTATTAAAATGCATCCGTGCGAGGCTAGCAGAGCAGGCTAGTTTTGGCACGCGCGCCATCGCAAAGAGAGAAGCCAGAACTCTAAGTCAGCTTCTTGAACCGAGCGGACGTTTTCAGTCACGCGTCCAGAAGAACATTACCATGCTAAAAAAGTACGGCCGATAGACGAAGTAGGACCGTTTGGAGATCAACCATTCGCCGTGGAAGAAATACGAGAAGCTGGTGAAATATATATGCACTAGCTACAGAAGAGAAAAGCATATATTCAGTATCACAATCATTAGAAGAAGACTTCGCTACAATAGCACTATTCTTCAGCGAAGCGATAAACAGCAGCATTGCTTACTACTGCTATATATTTGCAACATTCGACAATACAATATCACAGTTAAGATGACCGTAATAAACCTGAGTCAGGGAGGACAAAGTTATTGAACTATTATTGAGAAGATTATAATGAGCAACTAAACTAATGGAAGGAGGTTAATCTATACCTTGGATTGGAGATTCAGAATGATCTAGAAGACCGGGGATCGATAAATCTACAACTGCTTAACAACATGCAGTATTCTGAGATGACTTCCGATACTACAAGCGAGATGTCCATTACCACCAGAAAGAGATATCAACCCAGGACATTCAGATCTACATTGATGATGACGATCTGCTACACGAGAAGAAGAAGGTGGACGCATGCAGTCGTTTGGACCAAGAGATCCCGATACCAGGTCGCTGACCGTGAAAAGAGAAGACTTGCCGTTAGCCGAGAAGGACGAGCTGTCTCGCAGGTGTTCGAAGCACGATCCAGACCGGGGAGCGATAATATGGCTGGCACGCGCTTGCCAGGAACCCGTTTCCAACGCAGACGACTCGCACCAGCAGTTCGAGCCAAACATCGAGCTCATCTAATGAAGGTATTCTCGACACCAGAAGCCATCAGAAAGGTAGAAAACTGAATGCTCTAAGATCAGTAGTTTTGCAGTAGTATTTGTTGTTATTGAAGGGTGACCAACTTCATTGTAGATATTCTTATCTTTATCCTATGTTTATTGTAGCTAAATTTTGGAGATTTGCTGTAATTCTTTGATACGTCTACGTGTGTCGTTTCAGACGTAATTTCATTCATTTTTGACCTTAGATACTTCGTTTCTTATATATTTTGAAGGAATCGTTTTTAACCTGAACAAAACTCGTTTTATAAGGGAATGCTTCGATAGTAATATATTTCGAAGGGAATGCTTCGATAGTAACATATTTCATTGGAAATTCTTTCCAATAGTAAGAATATTTTGAACGTTAAGATTGTTATTGATAGTTACAAATGCGTAACAGCGACAGAATACATTTGTATAATTATATTGCATTATTATAAAGGAAAGCATTTTTGTAAAATGCTGTAACATTGTTTAACAAACATTATTATGTCAGAATATAACTGAAACACTTATTTATAACAATATGGAAGTTATAAAATTCCAATTGCGGAATACAATTTATTTGACAATGATATAGTCATGGACTATTGTTATTATGAAAGTACACTATAAAATACGATCATGTTAGTGACAATTGTGGTCAAATGATGCCTATAGTTATTAACAATTTCATTGGAAACATTGTTAAACTGAAATGACAGGAGATTTGTTTGTCTACCTGAGGTCTTGTATGTCGTAAAACAAGCGTAAATATGAATAATTTCATTCATTTAAATGTACACCAGATGCGTGAGGATATGTAATTATATTTATTAACTAGTAAAGACGAGCGAACTACGAGTTAGTATTGTTTATATTTGGTAACGTGGAAAAGCAGTCTATTATGGAACTAAGTGAACGAAAAGCGCTATTGAAAGAAATAAGAAATATTGTGTGAGGTGAATTGTAGTGAACAAACATGTAATTGCTGTTAAAAATGCACGAGATTAAATAATTTAGAAGAGAGATGTGGTTAGGAGTGCACTCTGAACGGTAGTATACAATTGCGTATTTACCTAGTAAAGTCACTGATTCTTCTACATGTTTGTAGCAAGATGGGTTTCTTATTGAAGTAATGCCGTGCGGAGTGATGAAGATTGTTGGTAGTAATGAAAAGAAGGAAGTATGTTATGTTTGGAGCGTAGCAGACGCTATTTATGAATATTGTTCACCGTATTACGAGAGAAGGAAACGTGTTGCCGTGTGGAGCAACGAATTGTTACAGTATGTGTAAAAAGCACTCACATGAGGGTTAATATTTGTATTGTCCATGTCAGAGAGTATCAGTATAATATCCACGAAGTATTTTTTGAGTTTTTTAAAGTAGTTTCGCACCGCTCTTTATCTTATTGTATTTTATTCATTGACACGACTTATTCTATGCTATATTTAACTTCGGTGTTCGATATACAAGCTTTACTTATTATGACAGTTACCAGAGATACCTGAAAATTTATTGTTGTGTGAAACATTGTTCATAGAACTGTTTTTGAAAACAGAGACACTAGAGGACTGTCAGATCGCGACTGATAGTGCGAATAGTATTTTTAATACCGTGTTAAACATATATATTCACATTTTACTCACGTATGTGTATAATTCAGGGTTTTTATATTGTTAACTTAATTTTTGACGCTTGAACAGCTGATGCTGATCAGATTGCCTCAGTGACAGAGTCACAGGGTGATTATTAAATGCGTTAACATTTAATTAATTTCTTAAATAATTACGTTTCTGTAATTACATTGTTTATGAACATTTATAGCTGAGATAGAAGGACTATCTGACGTGTGATTTATTTTACTTTAACTTCCTTTTATTTCTATTGGTGATAGGGAGTTTATTGTTTGTAATTTTTAGTAATAAATCCCAGGCACTATTTTTTTGTTTGCCTGTTTGTTTTTATATATCTGATCACCTATTCATTTTGCAATCGACATGCGATAATACTGCGAGTTAGTTACTAGAATTCACGTAGACTCAACTTCCACCGTTCACGCCCGAGATCCGAGATTCTCGTTCTACCATCATGTTATGGGTATTTTATTTCTAGTAAATGTGTAACTAATCAGTAGTGTTGTTGCATGGCCGGTATGTATCGAGAGTTTCCTAGTCATTACCTAGTAGGGTAGTGTTGGTTTATCTCCCTACAATCCTTTTCCATCTCAGCGGATATAGGCTATGGCTATGAGGAATTCGGGTGCCGTACCTATGCTTTGGTGCTCTCAAAAGCATTGATATCAGACTCATTTCAGTTGTGACGTGAGCGGACACAGCTACGAGTACACTGTTGATGAGCGACTAGTAGCGTGTGTGTGGGTGCACGAACGAGCACATGCGGTATTGTTTTGATGGTTACTTGAACGGAAAATCTTATTTGCATATGTTACACTCATGGTTAATACCACAGCTTCAAGACAAGGAAATCGTGGATAGTTCTCCAGCACAATTTGCTATTCAGGTGCGCGATTTCCTTGATGAACAATTTCAAGGCCGTTGGATTGGTCGTGGCTCACCAATGTATCCAGCCCCATTGAAATGGCCCCACGAAGCCCGGATCTTACCATGCCAGACAACTCATTATGGGGATTAAACAAGTCCCATGTGGCTCAACGTTGGTACACGACTAATGAAGAATGGCGCCAAAGTGTGGAGGAAGCCTTTCGTACCATAACTCCTGAGATGCTCTGCAAGATGTCAATGAGGACTTGGAGACGGATAGAACTCTGTGTAAGGCATGATGGTGCACATTCAGATCCCCTGGATACATAGTTTTTATATGCAAGTACTCCACCAGACAGTATAATGTTTCGACGAAGGGGTACGGGGACTTCTCGGACACTCTGTATGTATGCCGTTGCCTAATCCACTTAGCTAATGGAGGATAGATCTAAATTCTCATAAGTGAAGGGTAAATTCTGTGAAGCCACCATATCATTAGCACAATCAGTTGCCCGGAGTGTAATTTGAATTTTTGTGTGATAATAATAATAATGTTATTGGTTTTACGTCCCTTTTAACTACACTGGCTTTTAGAGACGCCGGGGTGCCGGAATTTTGCCTCGAAGGGGATCTTTAACGTGGCAGTAAATTTTTTTGTGTGAAGAAGATAGAGTATTTTAATGGTCTAGATATACCGAATGATGCAGAGTCAACCTAATTGTTTTATTCTAAACAAGGTTTTTGCCTTTATTTAGAGGCTAAGTATGTTGCGTGACATGTGCTCTGCCTATGAGCTTAAAACCTTTCATTATACATATTGAACTCTTCCTTTTCTTCTTCTTCTTCTTCTTCTTCTTCTTCTTGTCAATGTTTGGGCAGTTGGGAGTTAGCAGGTTCAGGGAGACTTCATTTGAGATTATTGTAAAGTATATAAGAAGTGGTTGCCAATGATGAAGCACAATAAGAAATTGGGCGAAAGGCTGGGAAGCAGCGGTACTCACCTTCGCGCCGAAATGACTCTCCCTGGTGAATCACAATAGTAAAAAGACATAGACCAGGTCACAATTAAGGGATTCGATAATTCAGAAACTAAGTTGACATGCACTAAGATATGTGGAAAATTGGAAGTAAAGGTAAAATAATTGATTTTATGTAAATCCTGGACGAATATTGACCGCTGCCTCTCCAAAATTGTGCATTGACACGTGCTAAATGAGATGTTATTAGTATATGCCAAACTTGTTCAGTTTTTTTTCATCCCCAGTCTTCGTGATGCGCGTTAATGTCTCCCTCAAAGTTTTGTCGTGTGTGAACAAAGAGGATCGTTGGCGCCCATTACCATGCTCGCTTGATAACATTGAGATAAGCAATGCAAATTGAGGGAGTATAAGCACGTGGATGAAGGAAGGGAAAAAGGAGGCCGAAGACAGGACACCACCACAATGAGCGCCATTGATACGTCCAACGTTGGCTCTGTGAAATCTGTATGAGGGCGGTAACCATGTTTCCTGAATAAGAAGGATCCTGTGTCTTGAGGAATCTACTTGAAAACAGAAGGTTCTTTGTTGAATTTCAGGGGAAAAAGCAGATGGAGATCGCAGAAAAATGGATTACCCCAGGGAAGTGTGCTTGCTCCTGCGTTGTTTAATATCTATACTAATGATCAGCCACTACCAGAGGGAACACAGAGTTTCATCTACAAAGATGACTGTGCCATCACTGCCCAAGCTGTCTGTTTTGATAATGTTGAACAGAAGTTGTCCAATGCTTTAATAGTATTGTCTGCTTACTATAGGGAGAACCAATTGAGACCAAATCCCAGTAAAACACAGACTTGTGTTTTCCACCTTAAATACAGACAGGCAGCTAGAACCCTGAAAATTAACTGGGAAGGATCCTCGCTGGATCATGATTCGTTTCCAAAATACCTAGGAATTACCCTAGACCGCGCTCTCACTTACAGGAAGCACTGTTTGAACACCAAGCAAAAAGTGGCAGCCAGAAATAACATCATAAGGAAGTTAACAGGCACAACATGGGGAGCACATCCTAGAACTGTGAGAACATCTTCTGTTGCGTTATGTTAGTCCGCCGGAGAATATGCAAGCCCAGTATGGTACAAATCCAGTCATGCCAAAGTGGTAGATATTGAGCTAAACGATACTTGTCGTATTATAACTGAGTGTCTAAAGCCCACTTCACTGGACAAGTTGTACACCCTAGCTGGTATCGCACCCTCTGACATCCGCTGAGAGGTAGCGGTGAAAAATGAGGGGGGGAAAGGGCGCAAACTTCTGAAGCCCATCCTCTGTTTGGACATCGACCTTCAAAACCCCGAACATTGGAAGCTCTTGTCGGTACTTCACAACAATCCCGAACCAATTTGTGACGTGCAAGATTCTACAGCCCTGGACAATGGTGCCCACCCTCTGAAAAACTACCAGCCGGTTTCACAGAGAAATGGAGTAAATTACATGGATATCACTCAACAGACTTCGCTCGGGTGTCACAAGATGCAAAAGCAACTTAATGAATTGGGGTTTCCATGTGGAGTCACCATTTTGTGAATGTGGAACAACGCAGACATCCTACCATGAGCTTCAGTGCAGTCAGTGTCCAACAACATGTACGCTAGAAGACGTGTTACATGCAACACCTAATGCCATAGAGGAACTTCTAGGCGGCTATAGTTTGAAAAAATTGACATTTCAAATTTTGTATATAAAATTATGTATTTATTGTATATTGTTTAGCCTTTTAAGGGGCTGAAACTGTGTAACGGGAGGATGTGTGAATGTTTTGAGGGTTGCGGTTAGATAGGGGAGCGTGGAGGGTGTTTTGAGCCTCCGGGCACTCCGCGGGGCGGTGTATCGGTAAATGTGGGGAGAAGGTTAATAACTACATTTAGGGGTTGCGCCTCCGGGCTGAAAGTAAGGCTTGGACGCCTAGGTGTGAACTGTGGCGGTCGATGGTAAAGAGTCGCTTATGGCGCGGTATTACCGACTGTGTTCGTGCGTGCTCCTTTAGGTGCTAAGGACAGTGGTAGTAAACAAGCGTAGAGATACTATGAATATGCGGTGAATGAGTAAGGTGTGAGGAGGGAGTCAGGCAATAATGACAATAAAGAACAATCAGGCTGTTGTAATAAAAAGTACTTATTTACTAGGGGCTATATGATAATGTACTGGATTCCGTGAATGTAGGGATAGTACAATAATGCAGTGTTTTACAAGTAGAATGGGTATGGCAATTAGGCAGGATGTTCAACAATGTGAAGGATTCTGAGAGAGACACTCACCTGAGGTACGATGTCGTCGATGTGGATTCGGGCAGCGTCACGGAAGGCAACAGACATCTCCCTCTTAGTGGGATGCCTTTTTACGTGTTTAACATTGCTCACCGTTGAAAACTTGCTACATCGTTGTTGTGTGGCGCAGTTCCTGTATCCTTGTTAATATTTGTGTAATCCTTGAGCAAGAGTTGTAGGAAGTCTCTGCTGGCGTGGTGTAGAAATGAAGAGCGTTTGTTGTTGGTTCCCCTTGACTTTTGGGGTGCTGTTTTAGACATGGAGCTGAACGGGGTGTAAGGCGGTGGTCAGATAGTGTAGGTAATAGCACAATATGGAGGTCATCTGATGAAGTTAAAACACCCAAGTCTGGGATGTGAATTCTGAAAACAGAACATCTATTCTGTGTACACAGTTTCTGACCCAGATCTTGTCTATCACAAATCAAGGTAATGAAAGTCAAATGGAAGGTAACTTTATTCTTTGATCACGTCAGTGCAAATTTACAATGTGTGTGTACGATATAATTCCACTAATTGTGTTTGTGAAACAAGTAATTTCGGTGCAGGATGATGCTGATCTATCTGATGATATTACAATTGAAGAATTTCTTTACCTTGGGTTGTTCCATGCTTCAAAGTTCGATGATACATGATATTTTGACGCATGGAACAATTTCAGGTATAGAAACACCATCTTCTGTGAGGGGTGGAGATTTGCTGGGGGTAAGTACCTTATTGTGTATTGTGTTCTTGTCTTCTGAGACATTTCTTTCTCACATCGATATATTTAAAACAATAAGGTGATTTTTGTTACCGCGAGATTGATAGAACGACAGAACCGATTTACTTCGTAGAGCACTCTAACGAAAGCTCTTGGCCTGTAGATTTGCAGAGTGTCTCTAAAATAAACAAGTATGATACAGTATATTTTTAAATTAATATAGAAAATAGCAGAATTCTTGCCCCTCACGCATGGACACAATCCGCCTTGGCTCATGACAAAATGGCGGTGAGAACTCCATTAAAATGTAAGTTACTTAATAAGCTTCCATGTAATTGAAAACATACATTAACCTAGTTCTGACAATAAAATATAATAACAGTAAGAACACATACGAATGTGCAACTTTGATTTTTAATTTATTTTTGTTAATGAAATGGATTATTTTCTTCAGACAGCGGGTTTTGAAGTTAGTGAATAGTTGCGTCTGCTGCTGAACAAGAGAGCGCGAGTACTGTGGATCCAAGGAGCACAGGTTCGATCCGATCTCTCACCATTTGTTTCCCACTGAAATATTGTTTTATCAAGGAGTATTAGTAACGTTTTATGTCAGACAAAGATACTTATTTCTACATAAGATTGTATCTCTTAAGATCTGTTATTATAATAAGTTATAAATAGTTATAGTATTAGTATTATATACCTATTACTACTTTTATTTTATAGATGTAAATTCCGACGTGTCCTATATCAAAAATGTATTGTATACATGTAGTTGATCAAATGGAATTAATAAAATCTATCTATCTATCATTCCCTCTCAATACATTTTATTTCCGTTTTACCATTGCATTACAGCATGTGATCAAAAGAGCTAACTAATCTTGTCCTCAATACGCCGCTTGAATATCTCCAATCAGTTCCAGTAACTAACAAAAGATGGCAGTACCTCGCCCATATAGTTCCAATAACTGACAACAGATGGCAGCACCATTGCATCTATAAAATTAAAACACAAGACATGGCGCGTTTTCTCGTGATAGTTAAATATTGTTTTATCAAGGAGTATTAGTAACGTTTAATGTCAGTTAAAGATGCCTATTTCTACATTCCCTCTCAATAAGTTTTATTTCCGTTTCACCATTGCATTACAGCATGTGATCAAAAGAGCTAAGTACTTTTGCTCTCAATACGCCGTGAACCCCGGGCAATGCCTTCCAAGCTAGGCGGGCCTTGCCCTGGCTGGGTAGCGCCTACTGTGACGACCCGTGATCGGATGTCGGGGGCATTCGGGGAGGATGATCTGGCCATGGGTTCTAAAAGAAAAATCCCCAACCGGGGTAGACCTACACCCAAGCAGGGTGGTCCTACACCCAAGTCTTTAACATTTGATTCCCTACGGGGATCAACCCCCTGGAAACAATCTGTGCGTGAAAATCTGGGTACTAACACCCCTAAGTTTCTGGTAGCTACCAGAACAGATGGGGGTGATTTCAAGCTGGTAAAGAGTATTTTGTTTTCTCGCCACATAGAAGGTGTCTATGGTGAGCTTGAGAAAGTACAAAATATGAGGAACGGTAGCTTGTTGCTCAAGACTAGGACTGGTGAGCAAGTTGAACAACTTTTGCAATGTGACCACTTTGGCGACATTCCCGTCAAAGTGGAAAAGCACACGTCCCTGAATCTGGTCCGAGCAGTTATTTTCCACCGGGACCTGATTCTGAACACCGACGAGGAGCTCAAGGAGGATATGCGGCACCGTCACGTGACTGATGTCCGGCGCATTATGCGCAATGTCAATGGTCAAATCGTGGATACTGGTGCTTTCATTATTTCCTTTGAGCTTTCGGTGCTCCCGGAGAAAGTCAAGGTTACAAGTTACCGTTGTGACGTACGGCCTTATATCCCTCCACCAATGAGGTGTTATAAGTGCCAGAAGTTCGGGCACATGTTATCCCGATGCTCGAGCCCCGAAATCTGCGGAATAGGCGGTAAGGTACCACAAGAAGCGGAAGAGTGCACAACACCTTATCAGTGCACTAATTGCCCTGGATTTCATTCTCCTCGGGACAGGAACTGCCCTGTCTTCCTGAGTGAGAAGAAAATCCAGGAGATCAAAACCCTGGATGGTCTCACCTACCAGGAGGCCCGCAAGAAGTACCGTACCACGACTTCGCCTTCTCCAACGATTGATTATAGAGCCATAATACCAAATTTGGTCCCGGCTACCTCATCTTTTGTACCAGCTGTGAAACCTGCAACTGAGTTTCCTGTTCCGAAACCAGCTCCTAAGATTATAACGGAAAGCCCGAAGGTGACTTCAACTCCACCTTCGGCCAGCACGAAGGCTGTGCAAGCGTAGGCTCTGCGAGCGAAGGCTGCTCCGCCCGCACAGCAGGGGAGGAAGTGGAAGACTTACTCCCCACTCGGGAGGAAGTCGAAGACTTTCTCCCCACCCAAACGGTCGGCGAAAGCCGCGCCGAAGCCGGCGGAGGCGGCATCGTCCTGTGAATGTCTTATCTCTGTGACGTGGTTGGGAGTGTGGTGGGTCGTGCGTCCCGAGCCCAAGTATTACGAGGCTCGGACGCTGTAAGGCGTAAAAAGCATGAATATTCTAAGTCCGTGACCTTGAGTTTAAAAGAACCGCGCGCGAGAGGCCTGTGGCTCACTTGCGAGTATGTGGATTTCATATGTGGCCTTTAAAAAGGCCTTTGTGGTCCTGTACATTTAATACTTTATTGAAACTTTGCCTGTAGCAACAAAGCTGCTTTTGAATGTTACCATGTCTGATTTTATCCAGTAGACAGCCCATATTCTATCATGTTCATCCATTTTAGCCATTCTACTAGATTTTATTTCTGGATAAAATGCCTTTCCATCTTTAGTAAAATGATACGAAGAGAACCCTATGATATCTCTTGGATTTAGATCTGACAATTGCCCTACGGATAACACAGCGTTGCCATGTTTTCTGTATAGGAATACAGATACGCTTGCGCTCCCGTTCTGGTCTGTACTTATATTGTGTATGTATAGTTGAAGTTTTTTGATTGTGCATGTTTCGACTGCTTCCCAGATTTCTTGACAATGCCAGGAATTCGGCTCCTGACCCGTCTATATATCTTAAAGAGGCGGGGGCGGGTAAGAAGGGACCCCGCACTACGCATTCCCTTTCTCCAAAAAAGGGGAAGCCATCCGCGCCCACACCTGCGGATGCTTCTGCGCCTGGGGACGTTTCGGTCCCCAGATCTACGCGCTCCCCACGGAGTTCCCCCCGCCGCCGAACTGCGTCTAGGAAATCTTCCACCGAGTCGAGTCACTCCATGACCTCGCCTGAGGACATGGAGATTATAGTCGACGTAGTGGATGATGATCCTCCAGAGTCTAAGTTGTAGCTTGCTGCTCCAACTTATTCCCTAAGTCCACACAATGGCAGTGTTACAGTGGAATTGTGACAGTTATGACAGGCATTTGACAGAGCTCCGTCAGCTTATTGCCCAATACGCAGCGAGTATAGTCTGCCTACAGGAAACGAACCTCAGACCTGATCACGAGACTGTTCTGAGAGGTTTCCGACTATAATCTAAAGAGCGACAAGACGCCGCCCGGGCTTCCGGGGGCGTTTGTACCTTCGTTCGCTCTGACTGCTATAGTGAGGAGTTTCCACTCGACTCTCCTCTGGAAGCTATTGCAGTTCGCGTGTCCTTGCCTGCTATGACAACTGTATGTAACGTGTACCTTCCACCGAACCAGCCCCTTGATATTAATGACGTCTTTGATCTTGTTGATCAACTCCCAGTCCCTTTCCTACTCGTGGGTGATTTCAACTCTCATCACCCCCACTAGGGATCACCATCGTCCTGCCCCAGAGGAAGGGACGTGGAGGGCTTAATTCAAGGGATGGATTTATGTCTATTAAATACAGGGGAAGCTACACATTTTAGCTTAGCGCACGGCACGTACTCACACATTGACTTGAGTGTGTGTAGCCGTGCGCTGGTCCCCCTTATTTGGTTGGTATGTACACGACGACCTCTGTGACAGTAACCATTTTCCGATCGTTCTTACACTTCTGAACCAGAAGCCCGTGGAGTTCCCCAGTCGTTGGGTGCTTAAGCGGGCAAATTGGCCCTCGTTTCAAGAACGAGCTGTGTTCGTTGATCTTGGTTGCAGGAGCGTCGATGACGAGGTACAGCACATCACCGATGTGCTTCTTGCTGCCGCCGAAGAGTCCATTCCATCCTTTTCTGGGACTCCTCGTCGCAAACTCGTCCCTTGGTGGACAGAGGATATTGCAGCGGCAATAAGAGACCGTCGTCGAGCTCATAAGCACTACCGTCGGCGTCCAACCATGGCTAATTTGGTGGCGTTTAAGAAATTTCGTGCCAAGGCACGGATTCTTATTCGCCAGAGTAAGAAACAATCCTGGGAACGGTATGTGTCTTCTATTACGGCACATACCCCCTCCTCTCAAGTGTGGACTAAACTAAGACGCATTTCGGGAATTCAGACATCTTCTACTGTACCGGGAATTTCCATTGATAATGAATTGGTTACAGATCCTTATCGCGTTGCAAACCATCTCGCCTCGTATTTTGCGGATATATCCGGTTCCGATAACTATGACCCTGCCTTCGTGGCCCTGAAGCGCGAAGCGGAACGTCTCCATCTTAGTTTTGCTTCCCGCGCTTCGGAGGAGTACAACGTGCCCTTTACGGAGTGGGAACTCCGCGGAGCGCTGGCGCTGTGCAGGGACACGTCTCCTGGCCCGGATAGTATTCACAACCAGATGCTTGAACACCTTAACGATGAGAGCATTCGTTATTTGCTCAGGGTGTTTAATCGTATCTGGTTGGAAGGTGTGTTTCCAGCGCAATGGCAGGAAGGTATCATTATACCTATCCTGAAGCCCGATAAGGATCCCAAATTGACAGGGAGTTACAGACCTATTTGTCTCACTAACGGTCTGTGCAAGCTCTTTGAGAGGATGGTCAATCGGCGCCCAGTGTGGGTCCTGGAGAAACGGGGACTCCTGTCTGAATACCAGTGTGGTTTCAGGGCGTCTCGGTGTACCAACGACCATCTGGTACGCCTGGAGACCGCCATACAGGACGCTTTTCTCCGGAGACAGCACCTAGTCGCTGTTTTCTTTGATCTCGAGAAGGCCTATGACACCACTTGGCGTTACGGCATCCTCTCTACCCTGCATCAATTGAAATTCCGAGGTAACTTGCTGGTTTTTATTGCGAATGTTCTGTCCCTTCGCCTGTTCCGTGTACGAATAGGGGGGACATATTCGCAATATCATATACAGGAAAACGGAGTCCCACAGGGATCGGTACTTAGCGTAACATTATTTGCGATTGCCATAAACGGTATAGTCGCTGCTGCTGGTCCAGCAGTGGTACCGTCGCTATATGTAGACGACTTTGCTCTACATTATAGTGCGCAAAATATGGCGGTCGCTGAACGACAGCTACAACAAGCTATTCGGAGAGTGGAACGCTGGACACTAGAGCATGGCTTTCGATTCTCTACCGCTAAGTCCTCGGTTGTCCATTTCTGCCGAAAGCGCACTCTCCATCCTGATCCTGAGCTTTATCTGGGCGATGTAGCTTTGCCGGTCGTTGCTGCGTACCGGTTCCTTGGGCTCCTTTTCGATCAGAAATTGACGTGGGAGCCACACGTGCGGTGTTTGAAAACTGCCTGTGCTAAGAAACTCAACATGTTGCGGTTTCTTAGCGGCACATCATGGGGGGCGGACCGTGCGGTGCTCCTACGCTTTTATAAGGCTCTGATTTTTTCTAGATTATATTATGGCAGTGTAGCATATGGTTCGGCCCGTAAGTCAGTGCTTGTTAAACTGGACAGTGTCCACCACGGCGGTGTGAGGCTGGCGACGGGTGCCTTTCGGACGAGCCCAGTCGTCAGCTTGCTCGCCGAGGCTGGCGTACCTCCTTTACACCTGAGGCGCCAACAAGTACTGCTGACCTATGCTGCAACAATTCGACAGATGCCCCTTCATCCAAGCTATTCATGTTTGTTTTCCAATCCGAATCGCCGGCTGTATGATGCGCTCGTCCGAGCCACTCGGCCGGCGGGGATTCGCTTGGATGACATATACCGTCAGTTCCGATTTCCTTCTGTCTCCTGTATCGTTCGAGTACCTAGCAAGGCCCCTCCGTGGATGGTCTCTCGCCCTGATATCATCCTGGATCTGCACACCGGCCCCTAGTCGGACACGGACTCCTCCGTCCATCGGAGGCTGTTCCAGGCCGTGGTGACACGGTATCCGGGATCAGGGCTTGTATTCACGGACGGTTCGAGGGTAAACGAGAAAGTAGGCTGTGCATTTGTGGTTGAGGATCGTCGGTTTCTCTTTTCACTTCCCGAGGCCTGTAGCGTGTACACCGCGGAGCTCTATGCCATCTTAGAGGCTCTGCGGTACACGTTATCAGACGATCACCAGCACTTTCTTGTGTGTACTGACTCTCTGAGTGCGCTGCAGGCGATCGATGTGTGTTTCCCGAAGCACCCGTTGGTCCAGCGTGTGCACGACCAGCTTGTCAGTTCGCGTAACGCTGGAACCGGGGTGACCTTTGTGTGGCTTCCTAGCCACATGGGTATTGCGGGAAACGAGCTTGCTGATCAGGCGGCGGGAGAGGCAGTCGCACTACCCTCGCTACCGTATAAGGTGCCTACTAGTGATGTGCGCTCTCAGTTGCGGCATTCGATCCTGTCGCATTGGGAGGAAGCATGGCGTGCCACGCCTCCACCCAACAAACTGAGAGGCATCAAGGAGACAACGAAGGTGTGGAAATCTTCCTTCCGATCTCTCCGGAAGGAAGCTGTGGTACTCTGTCGACTCCGGATCGGCCATGGGATTGCTACGCACTCCCACTTGCTAAAGAGAGAAGATCCTCCTGTGTGTACTTGCGGCGCCCACCTAACCGTGGCACACCTTCTCTTGGAGTGTGTGGATCTAGCCGATCTGCGAGGGACTCTTAAACTGCCTAATACCCTCTCCCTTATTCTCCGTGATGACGGGCCATCAGCTGACCTCGTCATCCGGTTCATGAGGGAGAGTGGGTACTTTTTTAAGTTTTAATGTGTACTTATGACTTTTAATTCAGGTTAAATCTGTTTTAATGTTTTTTATTGTGTTATGTATTGTATTGTTCACTATGCCTTATTTGTTTTATCCTTTTTTACCATCCGCCTTTTATTCCTTTTTATTCAAATAAGGCATAATTTTTGGGGCTCACTGTCTGCTTTATAAACATCATTTTCGCTTCATCCATGGCAGCGAGTTGTTTTTATCTACATCCTTTCATTTCACGCCATTTCATTTCATTAGGGGCCGATAACCTCGATGTTAGGCCCCATAAAACATCAATTATCATCATCATCTCAATACGCCGTTTGAATATCTGCAATCAGTTCCAGTAACTAACAACAGATGGCAGTACCTCGCCTATATATTTCCAATAACTGACAACTGATGGCAGCACCATTGCATCGATATATTTAAAGCACAAGACATGGCGCGTATTCACGTGATAGTTAAATATTGTTTTATCAAGGAGTATTATTAACGTTTTATATCAATTAAAGATACATATTTCTACATTCCCTCTCAATACGTTTTATTTCCGTTTTACCATTGCATTACAGCATGTGATCAAAAGAGCTAACAACTGTTGTCCCCAATACGCCGTTTGAATATCTGCAATCAGTTCCAGTAACTAACAACACATGGCAGTACCTCGCCTATATGGTTCCAATAACTGACAACAGATGGCAGCACCATTGCATCGATATATTTAAAACACAAGACATTGCGCTTTTTCACGAGATAGGCTAGTTAAATATTGTTTTATCTCTGAGTATTAGTAACGTTTTATGTCAGTTGAAGATACATATTTCTACTTTCCCTCTCAATACGTTTTATTTCCGTTTTACCATTGCATTACAGCATGTGATCAAAAGAGCTAACAACTGTTGTCCCCAATACGCCGTTTGAATATCTGCAATCAGTTCCAGTAACTAACAACACATGGCAGTACCTCGCCTATATGGTTCCAATAACTGACAACAGATGGCAGCACCATTGCATCGATATATTTAAAACACAAGACATTGCGCTTTTTCACGAGATAGGCTAGTTAAATATTGTTTTATCTCTGAGTATTAGTAACGTTTTATGTCAGTTGAAGATACATATTTCTACTTTCCCTCTCAATACGTTTTATTTCCGTTTTACCATTGCATTACAGCATGTGATCAAAGCAGCTAACAACTGTTGTCCTCAATACACTGGTTGAATATCTGCAATCAGTTCCTGTAACTGAACCCAGATGGCAGTACCTCGCCCATATAGTTCCAATAACTGCCAAATATGCCAGCACCATTGCATCTATTTAATTAAAACACAAGACACGGCGCGTTTTCACGTGATATCTCAATATTGTTTTATCAAGGAGTATTAGTAACGTTTTATGTCAGTCGAAGATACAAATTTCTTCATTCCCTCTCAATACGTTTTATTTCCGTTTCACCATTGCACTACAGCAAGGGATTAATAGAGCTAACTACTGTTGACCTCAATACGCCGTTTGAATATCTGCAACCAGTTCCAGTTACTAACAAAAGATGGCAGTACCTCGCCTATATAGTTCCAATAACTGACAACAGATGGCAGCACCATTGCATCGATATATTTAAAACACATGACATGGCGCGTTATCACGTGATAGTTAAATATTGATTTATCAATGAGTATTAGTAACGTTTTATGTCAGTTAAAGAAACAAATTTCTACTTTCCCTCAAAATACGTTTTATTTCCGTTTTACCATTGCATTAGAGCAAGTGATCAAAAGAGCTAATTACTGTTGACCTCAATTCGCCGTTTGAATATCTGCAATCAGTTCCAGTATCTAACAAAAGATGGCAGTACCTCGCCCATATAGTTCCAGTAACTGATAACTGATGGCAGCACCATTGCATCGATATATTTAAAACACAAGACATGGCGCGTTTTCACGTGATAGTTAAATATTATTTTATCAAGGAGTATTAGAAACGTTTTATGTCAGTTAAAGATACTTATTTTTACATTCCCTCTCAATACGTTTTATTTCGGATTTACCATTGCATTACAGCAAGTGATCAAAAGAGCTAACTACTGTTGCTCTCAATTGCCGTTTAAATATCTGCAATCAATTCCAGTAACTAACAAAAGATGGCAGTACCTCGCCCATATAGTTCCAATAACTGACAAAAGATGGCAGCACCATTGCATCGATATATTTGGAACACAAGACATGGCGCGTTTTCACGTGATAGTTAAATATTGTTTTATCAAGGAGTATTAGTAACATTTTATGTCAGTTAAAGATACATATTTCTACATTCTCTCTCAATACGTTTTATTTCCGTTTTACCATTGCATTACAGCAAGTGATCAAAAGAGCTAACTAATGTTGTGCTCAATACGCCATTTGAAAATATGCAACCAGTTCCAGTTACTAACAAAAGATGGCAGTACCTCGCCTATATAGTTCCAATAACTGACAACAGATGGCAGCACCATTGCATCGATATATTTAAGAAACAAGACATGGCGCGTATTCTCGTGATAGTTAAATATTGTTTTATCCAGGAGAATTAGTAACGTTTTATGTCAGTTAAAGATACATATTTCTACTTTCCCTCTCAATACGTTTTATTTCCGTTTCACCATTGCATTACAGCATGTGATCAAAAGAGCTAAGTACTGTTGTCCTCAATACGCCGTTTGAATATCTGCAATCAGTTCCAGTAACTAACAACAGATGTTAGTTCCTCGCCCATATAGTTCCAGTAACTGACAACAGATGGCAGCACCATTGCATCGATATATTTAAAACACAAGACATGGTGCGTTTTCACGTGATAGTTAAATATTGTTTTATCAAGGAGTATAAGTAACGTTTTTTGGCAGTTAAAGATACATATTTCTACATTCCCTCTCAATACGTTTTTTTTTTTTTCGTTTCACCACTTTATTTAGAGGATATGTATGTTGCGTGACATGTGCTCTAGAATAATTTGTACAAATCCTTGTTATAGATGACCTCGTATTACGCCCCTTAAAACTACAATAACTAACTACATATTGAAATCTTCCTTTCTTTCTTCTCGTCATAGTTTGAGCAAAGCCGTGGCTCTTAACTCAATAATAAATTGAGGTTACTAATATATGTGTTGGCAGTTAACAGGTTCTGGGAGACTTCATTTGAGGTTATTGTATAGTATATAAGGAGCAGATGCCAATGATGGTGCAAAATATGAAATTGTGCTGAAAGGCTGGGAAGCTGGGGTACTCATCTTCGTACTGAAGTGACTTTCTTGGTGAATCAAAACAGAACAAAGAATAGACCAGGTCATAATTAAGGGATTCGATAATTCATAAACTACGATGACATGCATAAATATTTGTGGGGAATGGGAAGTAATAGTAAAATAACTGATTTTGTGTAAATCCTGGAAGAATATTGGACGCTTCCATAGTAGGTAATAAAGAGCGGTTCTGGCGCAGCAGCTAATGCTCAAGATGGCCGCCGCGCGCAACCAGCCCTTTGTTATTCTTAGGGCCATTTTCACCAACTCTTTACTAACGATTAGTTAGTTAGTTCTCATTTAACTTAAATGCGAGATTTAATGCGTGATTATCTTCGATGCATTTCACGAGGCCATTCGGGTTCGCAATTACTTAAATAAGATTTACGGCTCTCGCGCATGCGTAGACTCGGTTTCAGCTTGCACAAGCATGGCGGACAGAACAAGAAGCGTCTAGCACTGATTGTTGTTTGCGATGCTTCCCTGAGATTTTCTGGAACATATAAAGGAAGGGAAATACAGAAGACCTTAAAATGATATGAACCAAGTATTTGTTGTGTGAAAAGTTAGCTTAATAGGACGCGCTCACCCGGTTGGCTTCGTAGCGTAAGCGGTTGCGATGCAGGCTCCCAATTCCTTATGCAGCGCTGGAAGGAGTTCGAATCCCACTTCGGATATACTTTTGTTTTTCTATTTCCGTATTCGTTTTTCTTGCTATTAAAACCTAGTATAATAATTTCACTGTCATAAACATATTTTATATTCATATGGATGAAAGTTCGTGTGAAACTTGGATACAAACTACCATTGTCAGATGCGCGAGGCACAGTTCAGCTGTTTCCCGCCACTTTAAAGATGCTTTAGAGAGTTGAGTGGCCAGGTTTGGCCATTTAACCTAATTCCTTGTTAGTGGTAAGTTAACGAGCGATTCTGTTTGGTGAAATGCTCGTGCTAAGTTAAATAACCTATAATGATGAATTAACAGATAATTGGCGTTGGTGAAAATGGCCCCCATGGAGGGGAGTGCCCTAGCTGGGGCAGGGGCTAATGAGCAAGATGGCCGCCGCGTGCAACCAGTCCTATGTTATTCTTATGGAGGGGAGTGTCATCGCTGGGGCAGGGGCTAATGGGCAAGATGGCCGCCGCGTGCAACCAGTCCTATGTTATTCTTATGGAGGGGAGTATCCTAGCTGGGGCAGGGGCTAATGGGCAAGATGGCCGCCGCGTGCAACCAGTCCTATGTTATTCTCATGGAGGGGAGTATCCTAGCTGGGGCAGGGGATAATGGGCAAGATGGCCGCCGCGTGCAACCAGTCCTATGTTATTCTTATGGAGGGGAGTGTCATAGCTGGGGCAGGGGCTAATGGGCAAGATGGCCGCCACGTGCAACCAGTCCTATGTTATTCTTATGGAGGGGAGTGTCATAGCTGGGGCAGGGGCTAATGGGCAAGATGGCCGCCACGTGCAACCAGTCCTATGTTATTCTTATGGAGGGGAGTGTCCTAGCTGGGGCAGGGGCTAATGGGCAAGATGTCCGCCGCGTGCAACCAGTACTATGTTATTCTTATGGCGGGGAGTGTCATAGCTGGGGCCGGGGCTAATGGGCAAGATGGCCGCCGCGTGTAACCAGTCCTATGTTATTCTTATGGAGGGGAGTGTCATAGCTGGGGCAGGGGCTAATGGGCAAGATGGCCGCCGCGTGCAACCAGTCCTATGTTATTCCTATGGAGGGGAGTGTCATAGCTGGGGCAGGGGCTAATGGGCAAGATGGCCGCCGCGTGTAACCAGTCCTATGTTACTCTCATGGAGGGGAGTATCCTAGCTGGGGCAGGGGCTAATGGGCAAGATGGCCGCCGCGTGCAACCAGTCCTATGTTATTCTTATGGAGGGGAGTGTCATAGCTGGGGCAGGGGCTAATGGGCAAGATGGCCGCCGCGTGCAACCAGTCCTATGTTATTATTATGGAAGGGAGTATCCTAGCTGGGGCAGGGGCTAATGGGCAAGATGGCCGCCGCGTGCAACCAGTCCTATGTTATTCTTATGGAGGGGAGTGTCATAGCTGGGGCAGGGGCTAATGGGCAAGATGGCCGCCTCGTGCAAGCAAGATGGCCGCCGCGTGCAACCAGTGCTATGTTATTCTTATGGAGGGGAGTGTCCTAGCTGGGGCAGGGGCTAATGGGCAAGATGGCCGCCGCGTGCAACCAGTCCTATGTTATTCTCATGGAGGGGAGTGTCCTAGCTGGGGCAGAGGCTAATGGGCAAGATGGCCGCCGCGTGCAACCAGTCCTATGTTATTCTCATGGAGGGGAGTGTCCTAGTTGGGGCAGGGGCTAATGAGCAAGATGGCCGCCGCGTGCAACCAGTGCTATGTTATTCTTATGGAGGGAAGTGTCCTAGCTGGGGCAAATGGGCAAGATGGCCGCCGCGTGCAACTAGTCCTATGTTATTCTTATGGAGGGGAGTGTCCTAGCTGGGGCAGAGGCTAATTGGCAATATGGCCGCCGCGTGCAACCAGTCCTATGTTATTCTCATGGAGGGGAGTGTCCTAGCTGGGGCAGAGGCTAATGGGCAAGATGGCCGCCGCGTGCAACCAGTCCTATGTTATTCTCATGGAGGGGAGTGTCCTAGTTGGGGCAGGGGCTAATGAGCAAGATGGCCGCCGCGTGCAACCAGTGCTATGTTATTCTTATGGAGGGGAGTGTCCTAGCTGGGGCAGGGGCTAATGGGCAAGATGGCCGCCGCGTGCAATCAGTGCTATGTTATTCTTATGGAGGGGAGTGTCCTAGCTGGGGCAGGGGCTAATGGGCAAGATGGCCGCCGCGTGCAACCAGTCCTATGTTATTCTTATGGAGGGGAGTATCCTAGCTGGGGCAGGGGCTAATGAGCAAGATGGCCGCCGCGTGCAACCAGTCCTATGTTATTCTCATGGAGGGGAGTGTCATAGCTGGGGCAGGGGCTAATGGGCAAGATGGCCGCCGCGTGCAACCAGTCCTATGTTATTCTTATGGAGGGGAGTGTCCTAGCTGGGGCAGGGGCTAATGGGCAAGATAGCCGCCGCGTGCAACCAGTCCTATGTTATTCTTCTGGAGGGGAGTGTCCTAGCTGGGGCAGGGGCTAATGGGCAAGATGGCCGCCGCGTGCAACCAGTCCTATGTTATTCTTATGGAGGGGAGTGTCCTAGCTGGGGCAGGGGCTAATGGGCAAGATGGCCGCCGCGTGCAACCAGTCCTATGTTATTATTATGGAGGGGAGTATCCTAGCTGGGGCAGGGGCTAATGGGCAAGATGGCCGCCGCGTGCCACCAGTCCTATGTTATTCTTATGGAGGGGAGTGTCCTAGCTGGGGCAGGGGCTAATGAGCAAGATGGCCGCCGCCTGCAACCAGTCCTATGTTATTCTCATGGAGGGGAGTGTCCTAGATGGGGCAGAGGCTAATGGGCAAGATGGCCGCCGCGTGCAACCAGTGCTATGTTATTCTTATGGAGGGGAGTGTCCTAGCTGGGGCAGGGGCTAATGGGCAAGATGGCCGCCGCGTGCAACCACTGCTATGTTATTCTTATGGAGGGGAGTGTCCTAGCAGGGGCAGGGGCTAATGGGCAAGATGGCCGCCGCGTGCAACCAGTCCTATGTTATTCTCATGGAGGGGAGTGTCCTAGCTGGGGCAGGGGCTAATGAGCAAGATGGCCGCCGCGTGCAACTAGTCCTATGTTATTCTTATGGAGGGGAGTGTCCTAGCAGGGGCAGGGGCTAATGGGCAAGATGGCCGCCGCGTGCAACCAGTCCTATGTTATTCTTATGGAGGGGAGTATCCTAGCTGGGGCAGGGGCTAATGAGCAAGATGGCCGCCGCGTGCAACCAGTCCTATGTTATTCTCATGGAGGGGAGTGTCATAGCTGGGGCAGGGGCTAATGGGCATGATGGCCGCCGCGTGCAACCAGTGCTATGTTATTCTTATGGAGGGGAGTGTCCTAGCTGGGGCAGGGGCTAATGGGCAACATGGCCGCCGCGTGCAACCAGTCCTATGTTATTCTTATGGAGGGGAGTGTCATAGCTGGGGCAGGGGCTAATGGGCAAGATAGCCGCCGCGTGCAACCAGTCCTATGTTATTCTCATGGAGGGGAGTGTCATAGCTGGGGCAGGGGCTAATGGGCAAGATGTCCGCCGCGTGCAACCAGTCCTATGTTATTCTCATGGAGGGGAGTGTCATAGCTGGGGCAGGGGCTAATGGGCAAGATGGCCGCCGCGTGCAACCAGTGCTATGTTATTCTTATGGAGGGGAGTGTCCTAGCTGGGGCAGGGGCTAATGGGCAAGATAGCCGCCGCGTGCAACCAGTCCTATGTTATTCTCATGGAGGGGAGTGTCATAGCTGGGGCAGGGGCTAATGCGCACGATGGCCGCCGCGTGCAACCACTCCTATGTTATTCTCATGGAGGGGAGTGTCATAGCTGGGGCAGGGGCTAATGGGCAAGATGGCCGCCGCGTGCAACCAGTCCTATGTTATTCTTATGGAGGGGAGTGTCCTAGCTGGGGCAGGGGCTAATGGGCAAGATGGCCGCCGCGTGTAACCAGTCCTATGTTATTCTTATGGAGGGGAGTATCCTAGCAGGGGCAGGGGATAATGGGCAAGATGGCCGCCGCGTGCAACCAGTCCTATGTTATTCTTATGGAGGGGAGTATCCTAGCAGGGGCAGGGGCTAATGGGCAAGATGGCCGCCGCGTGCAACCAGTCCTATGTTATTCTTATGAAGGGGAGTTCCTAGCTGGGACAGGAGCTAATGGGCAAGATGGCCGCCGCGTGCAACCAGTCCTATGTTATTCTTATGGAGGGGAGTATCCTAGCAGGGGCAGGGGCTAATGGGCAAGATGGCCGCCGCGTGCAACCAGTGCTATGTTATTATTATGGAGGGGAGTGTCCTAGCTGGGGCAGGGGCTAATGGGCAAGATGGCCGCCGCGTGCAACCAGTGCTGTGTTATTCTTATGGAGGGGAGTGTTCTAGTTGGGCAGGGGCTAATGGGCAAGATGGCCGCCGCGTGCAACCAGTCCTATGTTATTCTTATGGAGGGGAGTATACTAGCAGGGGCAGGGGCTAATGGGCAAGATGGCCGCCGCGTGCAACCAGTCCTATGTTATTCTTATGAAGGGGAGTTCCTAGCTGGGGCAGGAGCTAATGGGCAAGATGGCCGCCGCGTGCAACCAGTCCTGTGTTATTCTTATGGAGGGGAGTGTTCTAGTTGGGCAGGGGCTAATGGGCAAGATGGCCGCCGCGTGCAACCAGTGCTGTGTTATTCTTATGGAGGGGAGTGTTCTAGTTGGGCAGGGGCTAATGGGCAAGATGGCCGCCGCGTGCAACCAGTCCTATGTTATTCTTATGAAGGGGAGTTCCTAGCTGGGGCAGGAGCTAATGGGCAAGATGGCCGCCGCGTGCAACCAGTCCTATGTTATTCTTATGGAGGGGAGTATCCTAGCAGGGGCAGGGGCTAATGGGCAAGATGGCCGCCGCGTGCAACCAGTGCTATGTTATTATTATGGAGGGGAGTGTCCTAGCTGGGGCAGGGGCTAATGGGCAAGATGGCCGCCGCGTGCAACCAGTGCTGTGTTATTCTTATGGAGGGGAGTGTTCTAGTTGGGCAGGGGCTAATGGGCAAGATGGCCGCCGCGTGCAACCAGTCCTATGTTATTCTTATGAAGGGGAGTTCCTAGCTGGGGCAGGAGCTAATGGGCAAGATGGCCGCCGCGTGCAACCAGTCCTATGTTATTCTTATGGAGGGGAGTGTCCTAGCTGGGGCAGGGGCTAATGGGCAAGATGTCCGCCGCGTGCAACCAGTCCTATGTTATTCTTATGAAGGGGAGTTCCTAGCTGGGGCAGGAGCTAATGGGCAAGATGGCCGCCGCGTGCAACCAGTCCTATGTTATTCTCATGGAGGGGAGTGTCATAGCTGGGGCAGGGGCTAATGGGCAAGATGGCCGCCGCGTGCAACCAGTGCTATGTTATTCTTATGGAGGGGAGTGTTCTAGTTGGGCAGGGGCTAATAGGCAAGATGGCCGCCGCGTGCAACCAGTCCCATGTTATTCTTATGAAGGGGAGTTCCTAGCTGGGGCAGGAGCTAATGGGCAAGATGGCCGCCGCGTGCAACCAGTCCTATGTTATTCTTATGGAGGGGAGTATCCTAGCAGGGGCAGGGGCTAATGGGCAAGATGGCCGCCGCGTGCAACCAGTGCTATGTTATTATTATGGAGGGGAGTGTCCTAGCTGGGGCAGGGGCTAATGGGCAAGATGGCCGCCGCGTGCAACCAGTGCTGTGTTATTCTTATGGAGGGGGGTGTTCTAGTTGGGCAGGGGCTAATGGGCAAGATGGCCGCCGCGTGCAACCAGTCCTATGTTATTCTTATGGAGGGGAGTATCCTAGCAGGGGCAGGGGCTAATGGGCAAGATGGCCGCCGCGTGCAACCAGTGCTATGTTATTATTATGGAGGGGAGTGTCCTAGCTGGGGCAGGGGCTAATGGGCAAGATGGCCGCCGCGTTCAACCAGTGCTGTGTTATTCTTATGGAGGGGGGTGTTCTAGTTGGGCAGGGGCTAATGGGCAAGATGGCCGCCGCGTGCAACCACACTCCTTACTGGCGGGCATTTCAAATCATCCTTCATTTGTTATTAACTATACATTATTTATTATTTATTTATTATTAATTATTATTTTTATTAATAGTCGCCTCCGTAGCGTAGCGGTCAGCATGGTTAGCTGCCGCCCCGGAGGTCCTGGGTTCGATTCCCAGCTCTGCCACGAAATTTGAAAAGTGGTACGCGGACTGGAACGGGGTCTACTCAGCCTCGGGTGGCCCAAATGAGTAGAGGGGGTTCGATTCCCCCTCAGCCATCCTCGAAGTGGTTTTCCGTGGTTTCCCACTTCGTCTTCGGCCAATACCTCCTTCTTGGCCACGGCCGCCTCCTTCTCTCTTCCTTGCCTATCCATCCTCACCATCCCTTACCTTCCCTCATGAGGCCCCTGTTTGCTTTGCAGGTGAGGCCGCCTGGGCGAGGTGCCAATACACCTCACCAGTTGTATCCCTTCCGATTCGATGTTCCCAGCTCTAGGACACTGCCCGTAGAGGCGGTAGTGGTGAGTTCCCTCGCTGAGTCCGTGGCTTCCACCAACCGGGAGGGTAAACGACTAAAAAATTAAGAAAATAAAAAATATTAATTTATTATTTATATAATATTTTTTATTAGATTCTACATTTTTGATTTTAAATTTATATTTTGTGAAAAAGACCAAGCTATAAGGTCACTGACCTAAGATTTTATCCTGATTTTTTTAAACAATATTGGGAAAGTAAGCGATATGTTTAAACTAAAAATTCTAAAAAGTCATATGTTAACTCTTACACTTACCTCTATCCCACTCTCATTCGAAAAGTAGTTATTTTTTTAAATATTTTCAAAGTGGGTTATATTTTGGAAACTAACAATTTTACAAAAATGTTTGTTTGATATAAATCAATGGTCCATACCCCCCCTCTACCTGTCAACCAAGTCCCAGGTCTGTAGGACAAAAACAAAAAAGTTCAATTTTGAAACTAGGCTGTATTTCCTAATTTAGGAGTTTTACAAAATTATTCGTTTGACATAAATTAATGGTCTTTACCCCCTCTACCCCCGCACCAAATTACAAGTCTCTAAAACGAAAACTGTTCAGTAGGGGGGTAGTGGGGCTTCGAACGAGTTGCCTATTTTCATACAAAGTTTGCCGATATCTCCCGAACGCCTGGTCGGATTTGGACGTGTGACGTGTCAAATCGCTTGTCTCGAAGCGAGACATAGATTGACATAAATTAATGGTCTTTACCCTCTCTACCCCCCCCCCCCATACCAAAATTACAAGTCTCTAAGACGAAAACTGTAGGCGATATTTCCTAAATTAGGAATTTTATAAAATTATTCGTTTGACATAAATTAATGGTAATTTATCGAAATTAGGTTAACTGTTTGGATATGGAGTGAGAGGTGGGTAGTAATTTTAAAAAATGCCCAAGCAGTGTTCGTACAATTTTTTTATTCATTTTAAATATATTTACACATAATATGTTTTTTATAAATTGTACAGTTGTTTTATTTTGTTTTCTATTTTTATTTATTTTTGAGTATGAATAATTTTTTTTTGTGCTATTGTTTTATTTCCTAAAATATTTTGTTTTATGTATTTGCTACATGCAGGCAATGGATTTTGATGTTCATAACTTAACTCTTTAAGCATGGTCAATGATTGAGTAATGACCATAGGCATGTGTAGCTATACCATCCAAATCAATTACTCTTTTTTCATCACCAGGTACAAAGCAACTTTCTTTAGTCTTATGGATGATATGTTATGTTGTTTAGAAGCGATAATGTTCATTGGTATTCTTTTTACATGACACAATCCTTATAATCTTGAAAGCTTATACAATTTTTGACAACGCCTCTGCTAATACCTTTAATCTTTTTGATTTCTTTACCATTTATGTCTAAAGTGACATGTGGGAGTTTGAAAGCTAATTCATTATAGCTTTAACTCGTTGGCATGTCGTTTATGTGGAACAACGTTTAATTTCACATGTCGCACTTGGAAAGCGAGATTTTCTAAAAATTAAAATTTCAATCCCTAGTTGTTGTCCATTGGAAAGGGGGTGTCAGTCCGAGTTCAACGACACCTCATTCGTCAAAATCCGATCATGCGTTTGGGAGATATCGGCTAGATTAAGTTAAGCTATGGTCGCCATCTTGTGACGTCACCAGGAAAGTAGGCTATCATCTAGAACCGTCATCACCCCCTACTGAGCAGTTTTCGTATTAGAGACTTGCAATTTGGTACGGGGGTAGAGGGGGTAAAGACCATTAATTTATGTCAAACGAATAATTCTGTAAAATTCCTAATTTAGGAAATATCGCCTACTTTCAAAATTGAACTTTTTAGTTTTTTGTCCTACAGACCTGGGACATGGTTTACAGGTAGAGGGGGTATGGACCATTGATTTATGTCAATCAAACATTTTGTAAAGTTGTTAGTTTCCAAAATATAACCAATTATGAAAATATTTTTTTAGAAAAATTGAAAACAAGAGTTTAGTGCTTTTCAGTCGGTCAACACGAATGTGCCCAAAAGAGATGGGTTATGCCCTAATCCTGAAATAAATTACATGAGATTAATAAAAAAAAAAGTACACTATTTTTCGAATGAGAGTGGGATAGAGGTAAGTGTAAAATTTAACATATGACTTTTTAGGATTTTTAGTTTAAGCATATAGCCTATTTCCCAATATTGTTTTTAAAAAATGGAGATAAAATCTTAGGTCAGTGACCTTATAGTTTGGTCTTTTTCACAAAATCTAAAATGTAGAATCTAATATAAAATATATAAATATTAAATTAATAAAAAAATGTATAGTTAATAACAAATTAAGCATGATTTGAAATGCCCGCCATTAAAGAGTGTGGATGTGCACAAAGGCCCTCTTGCCCATTGGCTCCTGCCCCAGATATGACACTCCCCTCCATAAGAATAACATAGGACCTTTTTCAGTTTTTTTCATCCCCAGTCTTCGTGATACGCGTTAAAGTCTCCCTCAAAGTTTTTCAGTGTGAGAGAAAAGAGGATCGTTGGCGCCCATTACCATGCTTGCTTGATAACATTGAGGTAAGCAATACAAATTGAGGGAGTATAGGTACGTGGATGTGGGAAGGGAAAAGGGAGCCGAAGTCGGGACACCACCACAATGAGCGCCATTGATATGTTCAACGTTGGCTCTGTGAAATCTGTACGAGGGCGGTAACCATTGAATAGTTGGAAAAGTGAAATTGTTTATTGAACATACTCCGTTAATTCCGTTGTAGAATTCACATAAGTCAATTCGGAGATTGTGGAGGGGGTTATTTCTGGGATTGAAATAAATAAGAAGGACAACGGTCAACAAAATATACATATTTATACTTGAGTTGCCTAGATGCAAAAGTGTCCATGTCCACTTTTCAAAAAGATGAGTTGACAACACTGGATTGTAGAGTTAGACTTATTACACATGCCTGAAATGCTATTTTTCTCAAAAATGTCCATGTCCTATGAATACCAGCTTTTGAAAAGTATGGTTGGATTCAAAACTGCCCATGTCCATAGATAATAAGGCACAAAACTTGCCATGTCCCTTTCCAGTTATGGAGGACATGGACACTTTTGCATCTAGGCGACTCACTTGTTTGTTTATGAGATACTAGCTGTTACGCGCGGCTTCGCCCGCAATAACATTTGGAATCCCGTTATAACATTACAGTAGTTATATAGATAGATGAGCATGGGTCCTAGTGGAAAATAATTCTATCACCTGAAACCAAAAATGCATGGGACGAAAAAAAAACATCAAAATATCATGTTGGTTTCGGACCCTAAAAGACGTGAAAAATATAATAAAAGTATAAAAAAACAATTTTTTGAAATTTCATTCGAATCAATTTTTATGTCATTCCTGGGACTTAGCGGCCAAAAAATACAAAATCATTAATAACGCCCTAAGTATTCTTCGTGTGATGAAATAGCAAGAGACAAAAAAGATGTAATGTGTTGTTGTCTACAACATAGGCCGTGTATAATTTTACACTCAGACATATTACGTTTTCCCCCTCCCCCATAATTTCACCCCTCCCCATGGACTCCTTAAATTGGATTTATGAAAAAACGTCAAACACCTGTTTAGTTATTTTTATGCTGATTTTTTTCGGCTGAGTTCCAAACTCCTCGCCTATGTCGTTTAAGAGATACACGCTCCGTTAGGAATCCTTCAACCCCCCACTTTTCACCCCTTTCACCTCATAATATACACCACATCGAAAAACCCTCAGACACGTGTCTTCTTATTTTTAGCCTACTTTCGATTTTTGCAAAAAATGAAAGTAGACTTATGAGATCAACAAACGGCGAAAAAAGTGTGTCTGTCTGTGTGTGTGTATGTGTGTGTGTGAGTCTGTGTGTGTGTATGTGTGCGTGTGAGTCTGTGTGTGTGTGTGTGTGTCTGTTTGTGTGAGTGTGTGTACTCTGAATGTCGGTCCCCCCCTATCAATTCGAACACGGTGAATGCGAATTGAACGAAATTTGGTACAAAGGTAGCACTAGCAAAGGACACCTCAGTGTCATGTTTTATATCGCCGCCATCTTTACTAAAACTGAATGGCGGCCACTCAAACGTTCAAAACGTAAAATCAAATAACGACTAACCAAATCATCCGATCTCTACCAAATTTGGTAACAACATACCTTCGTATAGGATGCGTCTTGTGACCAAACTACAAGGTCGTCCGCCAGACCATTTCAGGATGGCGGCCGTGCGAATTATGCAAACTTTATAATCCATATCATGGGACCCACCAGTTCCGATTATCGAGCCGAGAATGGTTTTAACTGTTCTAAAGGAAGAGGCACGTTCGAAATTAAAAGTTTATTTTGTAATACTATAGTGCAGACGTGATTTTAAAAAGCTGAGCTGATTCAGTAATAAGACAAGATGGCAGCGGATATCTTGTGCCTGACTTATATTTCACTAATTTGAGTATTGCATGCAATATAGCGTACTGATACGAAATAAATAAACTTTGTATGAAATGCTTTATATATAAATAATATACTCCAGTGATGAAATCGTTTAGTATAAATCATTATTTGCTAACAAGTTCTATGTAAGTCATTTTATATAGAACGATATTCGTTGACACAATTAGCTCAGTGGTAGAGCGTTAGCCTATCGCTCAAATGCTTATGGTTCAAACCCGATCAGAGCTAGGTTTTTTGCTTGAAATTTTATATGTTTATTGTTTTGTAATGACTCAGATGTTTTAAAATTAAGCGTTATATTGTGCATATCATGGTGTAAAATATATATTTAATTAAAACATAATTCGCCAGCAGATTTACTCGAGACATCTAGCTGCCAAAAAGGTAACTGCAGGCAGTAACTTATTAACTTCCAGATTTTATTGAAAAGTTTCTTCTTCTGGCCGCTAGAATGCACTCGCTCTGTTAGGATTATATTGTTCGATATTTCACCACTAGATGTCACGACTAGTCTACGGGGGGCTCCATTGATTACTATACCATTGGCATTCTATGCGCATCGAATTTGAAGAATGACAAGATGATACTACGATACATTTTTACTTTTTATTTTAAAGGGTTTGTAACAGCCTATTTTGCGTTACTTGAAAATGTTATTTGAAGTAAAGAACAAAACGATTTCACATAGTAACTGAATTGAAGCCGATGGTGTTAGTTCAGGTTATTAATTACTACTTTTATTTCAGGCAAATAGCAATCGAAAATATCCACATAGTTTGTATACACACGTCTCTGTAGGGTCATGGAAAGATTTGTTAATTCAATTTGGGTTGTGAAAGCCATGCACAACCAGACGTGTAAAGACATGCCTCAACTCAAAGTTGGATGTTGCCCACGGCAGGTCGTATATGTAATAATAATATACTAATAATAATAATAATAATAATGTTATTGGTTTTACATCCCTTTTAACTACTGCTGCTTTTAGAGACACCGGGGTGCCGGAATTTTGGCCCGAAGGGGATCTTTAACGTGCCGGTAAATGTACTGACACGGCTCCCTCGCATTTGTGCACCCTCAAATGCCAGCTGACTGCGCCAGGATACGAACCTGCAACCTAGGGCCCAGCAAGCGAGAACGTTACCGCTGAGCCACGCAGCCAGTCCGGTCGATTATGTCTCCAGATCCATAACATTCTTGATATACTTCTTATCTTTCTTTCTTTCTTTCTTTCTTCAATGATGGTAGCAGTTTTTATCTAGGTTGTGGCGTTTGGTAGAGGTAAATCGTTTCTAAGGTCTTCAACAAAGAATAGTTCTATTATACTCTTTGATAATAACAACGAGTTATAACTATACTCATACATTTAGGAGAAAGTAGGCTATATGTTCTTTACTGAACATCTTGTTAATGGTGAGTTTATATGCCGAGTATCACATCCCCCAATGAAGCAGTCGGGAGATATTGCTATTCAATGAAATGCAGGTCTACCCCCTTAACACCCCTTTAGAACCTGAATATCCAAAAATCCTTTCTTAGCGGGCGTTTGCGGCCCTTGAGGACGCTGGATACCAAATTTCATTCCAATCCGTTCGGTGGTTTCGGAGATTTCGTGATGATTGATTGAGTCAGTGAGTGGTATTTGAGCTTTATATAGTAGATAAGCATCGGTCCTAGTGGAAAATAATTCTATCACCTGAAACCAAAAATGCATGGGACGAAAAAAAACATCAAAATATGTTGGTTTCGGACCCTAAAAGACGTAAGAAATATAATAAAAGTATTAAAAAAAACTATTTTTTGAAATTTCATTCGAATCAATTTTTATGTCATTCCTGGCACTTAGAAAATTCCGGCCAAAAAGTACAAAATCATTAATAAATCCCTAAGTATTCTTCGTATGATGAAATAGCAAGAGACAAAAAAAGATGCAATGTGTTATTGTCTACAACATAGCCCATGTATAATTTTACACTCAGACATATTACGTCCCCCCCCCCCATAATTTCACCCCTCCCCATGGGCCCCTTAAATTGGATTTATGAAAAAACGGTCAAAGACCTGTTTAGTTATTAGCCTATTTTCAATTTCGAAAAAATAACCTTATGAGATCACCTTTTGTCCGTGTGTGTGTGTGATTCGTGTGTGTCCCTCCCCCCCCCCTAATAAAATCTAAACGGCAGGAGCGATTTCAATGAAACTCGGCAAGGTCATAGCACTATTCCCGGCGACCTCGACCGTGCCCTTCAAATTTTGTTACGTCTCACCAATCCAACATGGCGGCTGTGCGAAATATTTCACCAGCAGTCAATATCTCCGAAACTATTACCGATATTACCCTTACATTTTCTAATGTGATAGAGAGAACTACTATAAGTTCACTTATGTGACTTTTGAAAACCTGGTAACTACAAAACCAACATGGAGTCCAAGCGAATTTGCGACTTTTAATTAGACGTTTCTCGCGATTTGACCAACCAAACGCAATGAAACTTGGTACAGTATATGTTTATATACATTGTAATGCACCGACATCTAACTTCGTTCAATTGTTCACATAATCACAAGATGGCGGATGTGCGAAATATTTCACCGGCATTCTATATCTCTGAAACTATTAGCGGTATCTCCCTAAAATTTTGTACGGAGATAAAGGGCACTACTGGAAGTCCATCTATAAGACTTTCAAAAACCGGTTAACTACAAAACGAACATGGCGGCCAAGCGAATTTGAAAATTTTAAATAGACCTTTCTCGCAATTTAATGTTCCAAGCGCACTGAAACCTGGTACAGGAAATATTTATACACATTGTAATCCACTGGTATCTAATTTAGTTCAATTGTTTACATAACCTCAAGATGGCGGCAGTGCGAATTTTAAAATTAAGTTTTTATTTCTTGTGATGTAGTCATGCGATCGAAGTGAAAGTTTGAATAATGAACCTACGCAATAATTTTCCTTTAATGGTACATGACTCTATGGCCTATACATTTAACAATCCAACATGGCGACCATCCGAAATATTTAGACGATACTGAATATCTACGAATCTATTTTAGCAATCAAACTGCATTTTTTAATGTTCATAGGGGCTATGAACTTAAGTTCACCAATAGGACTTTAAATAACCTGGTGATCACAAATCCAACATGGCGGTGACGCGAATTATAAATATTCACATGGACGTTTCTCGCAATTTAACCATCCGCGTGCAGTGAAACTTGGTACAGTAAATCCTTATACGAATGTTAATCCACTGGCATCTAATTTATTTCAATTGTTTCCATAACCTCAAGATGGCAGCTGTGCAAAATTATAAAATCTCCTTGTTTTTTCTTGTGTCCTAATTATGCGATTGAAGTTTGAATACTACACGTTCATAATAATCTGCATGTAACAGTACATAACTCTAGGACCTACATATATAAAATCCAACATGGCGACCATCCGAAATATTTAGTCGGTTCACAATATCTACGAATTTATTACAGCAATCAAACAGAAATTGTGTATGTTGATAGTGGCAATTAACATAAGTAGGATATATGAAAATAGGCTGTATAGTTCTTCACGGAACTACTTGTTTTTTAAGCTGATTTTTATCGGGAGATATTGCTATTCAATGAAATGCAGGTCTACCCCCTTAACACCCCTTTAGAACCTGAATATCCAAAATTCCTTTCGTAGTGGGCGTTTGCGGCCTTTGAGGAAGCTGCATACCAAATTTCATTCCAATCCGTTCGGTGGTTTCTGAGATTTCGTGATGAATGAATCAGTCAGTGAGTGAGTGGTATTTGAGCTTTATATAGTAGATTGCTACTGGACATTGTTGCCGTATAGATTTCTCGATTTGTTTGAAATCCTGTATGATGTCACGTGGTGTACCCGTGGTAATTAGCACAATATGGAGGTTATCTGATGATGTTAAAACAACCAAGTCTGGGATGTGAATTCTGAAAACAGAACTTCTAATCTGTACACAGTTTCTGATCCAGATCTTGTCTATCGCAAATCAAGGTAATGAAAACCAAATGGAAGGTAACTTTATACTTTAATCACGTCAATGCAAATTTACAATATGTTTGTACGATATAATTCCACCCATTGTGTTTGTGAAACAAGTAGTTTCTGTGCAGGATGATGCTGATCTATCTGATGATATTACAATTGATAAATTTTCTTTACCTGACATCGTTCCATGCTTCAAAGTACGATGATGTATGATATTTTGATGCATGGAACTGTCTCTGCTATAGAAATACCATCTTCAGTGAGTTATGGAGATTTGCTGGAGGTAAGTACCTTATTGAGTTACTTCTTGTTGCATCTTATAAAATACCTGATCGTCATTTTCTTCTCAACAGTGCTATTTAGGGATTCCAAAATGCGTATTCAGACCGTATTCTTTACAATTGCATGCTATCAGTTCTTAGGTTGTGTATTGTACAGATACCACCATCCATTTAGATGGAAGATACAGCATTATAATGCCTGATGAATGCTGGACTCAACCCATTTACCCCCTTCTATGTATGCCGTTGCCTAATCCACTTAGCTAATGGAGGATTGATCTTAATTCTTATGAGTCAAGGGTAAATTATTTGAAGCCAGCATATCCTTAGTACAATCATGTTGTATTAGTTTCTGGTGTGAGATTTGTAGTTATATGTGAAGAAGATGTGGTCTAGATATACCAAATAATGCAGTCAACCAAATTGTTTTGTTATAAACAGGGTCTTTGCATTCATTTAGAGGATAAGTATGTTGCGTGACGTGTGCTCTCGAATAATTTGTACAAATTATTGTTATAGATAACTCTGTTATATAGGCTACATAGAATCTTGGACGGGTGACCGGCTCTGCCTATGAGCTTAAAACCCTTCATTATATATGTTGAATTGGGGCAGATGACATCGTATTTCCGACCCTTAAAACAAATCTAACTAACTTACTACATATTGAACTCATCCTTTCTTTCTTCTTGTCAATCTTGGGCACAAACGTGGAACTTAACTCAATAACAAATACGAGGTTACAAATATATGTGTTGGGAGTTAGCAGGTTCTGGGAGACTTCATTTGAGGTTATTGTGAAGTATATAAGGAGCGGGTGCCAATGATGATGCAAAATAAGAACTTGGGCTGAAAGGCTGGGAAGCAGGGGTACTCATCTTCGCGCCGAAGTGACCCTTCCTGGTGAATCAGAACAGAAACAAAATCATAGACCGGGTCACAAATAAGGGATTCGATCATCCAGAAACTAAGATAACATGCTTCAAGATATGTGGGGATTGGAAGTAAAGGTAAAATAACGGATCTTATGTAAATCCTGGAAGAATATTGAACGCTGCCTCGCAAAAATTGTGCATGGTATGTGCTAAATGAGATGTTATTAGTATATGCGAAACTTTTTCAGTTCTTTTTATCCCCAGTTTTCGTGATGCGCGTTAAAGTCACCCTCAAAGTTTTTCAGTGTGAGAAAAAAGAGGATCGTCGGCACCCATTGCCACGCTCGCTTGATAACATTGAGGTAAGCAATGCAAATTGTGGGAGTATAGGCACGTGGATGTGGGAAGGGAAAAGGGAGCCGAAGTCGGGACACCACCACAATGAGCGCCATTGATATGTTCAACGTTGGCTTTGTGAAATCTGTATGAGGGCGGTAACAATGTTTCCTGAATAACAAGGAACTTCATTGAATAGTTGGAAAATTACAAATTTTTATTAAACATACTCCGACAATTCCATTGTAGAATTAACTTAAGTAAATTCGGAGGTTGTGGAGGGGGTTATTTCTGGCATTGCGATAAATAAGGAGGACAATGATCAACAATATATACATATATATATATATATATATATATATATATTTATACTTGTTTGTTTAAAAGATATTACACTGGGCATTGTTGCTATATAGATTCACGATTTGATTGAAATCAATTATGATAACACGTGGTGTACCCGTGGTAAGTAGCACAATATGGAGGTCGCCTGATGAAGTTAAAATACCCAAGTCTGGGATGTGAATTCTGAAAACAGAACTTCTAATCTGTATACAGTTTGTGATCCAGATCTTTTCTATAACAAATCAAGCTAATGAAAACCAAATGGAAGGTAACTTTATTCTTTGATCACGTCAGTGCAAATTTACTTTTTGAGTGTTCTTTATAATTCCACCCATTGTGTTTGTGAAACAAGTAGTTTCTGTGCAGGCTGATGCTGATCTGTCTGATGATATTACAATTGAGAAATTTTCTTTACGTGAGGTTATTCCATGCTGCAAAGTTCGATGATATATGATAGTTTGCGGCATGGAACAATCTCGGGTATTGAAACACCGTCTTCAGTGAGTGGTGGAGATTTGCTGGGGATAAGTACCTTATTGAGTTACTTCTTGTTGCATCTTATAAAATACCTGATCGTTATTTTCCTCTCAGCAGTGCTATTTAGGGATTCCAGAATGTGTATTAGACCGTATCCTTTATAAATGCATGCTGTCAGCTCTTTGGTCGTGTATTGTACATAAACCACAAGCCATGTAGATGGAATGTACAGTAATATGATGTCTGATGAATGCTGGACTCAAACCATTTACCCCCTTATGTGTGTGCCGTTGCTTAATCCACTTAGCTGACGGAGGATAGATCTTAATTCTTGTCAGTGAAGGGTAAATTATGTGAATCCAGCATATCCTTAGCACAGTGACATTGTATTGATTGCCCGGTGTGAAATTTGTATGTTTGTGTGAAGAAGATAGAGTATTTTAATGGTCTACATATACCAAATGTTGCAGAGTCAACCAACTAAACCCAGTCAACTAAACTGGGTATTTTCCTTTATTTAGAGGATAAGTATGTTGACTAACATGTGCTCTAGAATAATTTGTACAAACCCTTGTTATAGATATCTCTGTTATATAGGCTACATAGAATCTTGGACGGGTGACCGGCTCTGCCTATGCGCTTAAAACATATACATAGATATATTGAACAATTCCTTTCTTTCTTCACGTCTATTTTTGGGGACAGGCGTGGCTCTTAGCCCAATACCAAATACGGGTTTAGAAATATATGTGTTGGGAGTTGGCAGGTTCTGGGGGACTTCATTTGAGGTTGTTGTAAAGTGTATAAGGAGCGGTTGCCAATAATGTTGCAAAATAAGAAATTGGGCTGGGAAGCAGGGGTACTCATCTTCGTGCTGAAGTGACCCTTCTTGATGAATCACAACAGAAACAAAATCATAGACCAGGTCACAATTAAGGGACTCGATAATTCAGAAACTACGATGTTATGTATCAAGATATGTGGAAAATTGGAAGTTATTTTAACTGATTTTATGTAAATCCTGGAAGAATATTGAACGCTGCCTCCCAAAAATGATGCACTAAAATGTGCCAAATGAGCTGTTATTAGTATATGCCAAACTTTTTCAGTTTTTGCCCATAGTGAGTAATGCAATATGGAAGTCTTCTGATGTAGTTAAAACACCCAAGTCTGGGATGTGAATTCTGAAAACAGAACTTCTAATCTATACACAGTTTCTGATCCAGATCTTGTCTATCGCAAATCAAGGTAATGAAAGCCAAATGGAAGGTAACTTTATTCTTTGATCACGTCAGTGCAAATTTACAATATGTGTGTACAATATAATTCCACTAATTGTGTTTGTGAAACAAGTTATTTCAGTGCAGGATGATGCTGATCTCTCTGATGATATTACAATTGATAAATGTCCTTTACCTGACATCGTTCCATGCTTCAAAGTACGATGATGTATGATATTTTGAAGCATGAATCGATGTCAGGTATAGAAACACCATCTTCAGTGAATGGTGGAGATTTGCTGGAGGTGAGTACCTTATTGAGTTACTTCTTGCATATTAAATACCTGATCGTCATTTTCTTCTCAACAGTGCTATTTAGGGATTCCAGAATGTGTATTCAGACCGTATTCTTGACAATAGCATGCTGTCATCTCTTCTGTCGTGTATTGTTCAGAAACCCCTAGTCGTTTGGATGGAAGGTGCAGCATTATGATGTCTGATGAATGCTGGGTTTAAACCCATTTCCTCCTTCAACAGGGAGTCCGAGGAGTCCCCGTACCCCTAGTTTCATATTATTATTTTGTTATATTATGGCATGACAAATACGATTAAATAGTTGTTGTATTGGTACTGCCCCCGTAATTGAATTATATAGAGACCACGGTGGCTATATTTGAAATTATAAGGAAAGTTATGGTTGTCATAGTTATGACGTGGGTAGTCATGACGTAAGCACGGATGACGTATATGTTATGCCAGCAGGCTACTTGAGCTGAGATTCTCAGTGACGTCAGCATTTAGTCCAGAATGTTCCAAGATTTACGACGCAGTCGCAGGAAACGAGGAATTCTGCTGAGGAAGAAACTATGCTATTGGAGGAGAGGCATGAACCAATGAACGATAGTTTAAAGGAAGACGGAGATTGCTGAAACTATGGTATTTTTATTACTTTTGGAATGCAGAATTGTGGAAATCTATTTGCAGTAATAGCATTGATTTGGAATTTTGGTGAAATTTATTTTCAGTTTTTGAATTTTGAAAATCCGTCATGTATTAACGAAGTTGGAACTTTTAGCGATGACGCAGTATCACGCTTTGGAAGGGATGGAAACGCCCCTCGTGAAGTTAATAAAAGGGCTTGCGCAGAAGAGAGGAGTCTCTTTCGTTCTCTGATCATTCTGAGATCTCATTCTCAGATCATCGAAGTATATTTGTGAAAGTTCTTTTCTTATACATTCATTATAGTGAGACGTCGAAGTGAACAGCAGTGAAAAGAATTGTCTTTATAACGCGTGGCGAAGCCACTATATTAACGAGATCCAGGTCAAACTAGGTGAAGTTGAAACGGACCTTAGAAAGCTTCTACAAGTTTAGCTTCGAACAGTTAGCGGTCACCGATAAGATAATTGTATTGTGCAGTGCTACATGCAGTTATAGAGAAAAGCTGAACAATTTCGACCGATTAGTTTAAAAGATATTAGCAGTTTTATACGACTGACAAAAGTGATTATCTCGCCACTAGAGAAACACTTTTGTATAGCCAGAATCAACGCAAGGCTGACGCTGCGAGTGGAGTAGAAAGACTTCAGATTGCTTGGTTACACAACGATACCAGTATAATGGAGCAATTGAATACGGCAGTTTGTTCTTCTGATACTACAACCGAAGAGCAGATGGAAGGCTAAGAGGGCTTATTGCAATTGGGACATACTTCAACGGAGTAAGATAGCGACATGGAACTTCGCTAATTGCTATTCCACACAAGCGAACATGCGGTGAATACCATCTACACCCATGTTTCGTAATTAAAGGCTGAATACCATCGAACAGCCATAGAAACAATTTCATACTCTGAATATGAATAATTTCTTCGGAAATTTCTACAAAACTTCATGACGATTGTCTACTGGAACTTCAGGGAATTTTTCAAGAGAGGTCAGGGATATCCCGACTCACAAAGAAGATTATTGCCGGAAGGATGTCTATTCGTCTTCGAGGAGCAGAGCGATTTCCGGAGAAGGAAGCAGTTCGATTCTCCGAGGGTGCTATTTCCTATTTCGAGGATGGAGCTCAACTTTAACGTGGTGAAATTGATCCATCAGCAGTCTTCTTTGGGGAATTTTCCTCTGGAACGTCAATCGGCAGATAAGGTAGTCGTGAACGTTTATTGTATTTGAGTTTACTAATAATGTTTGAGCAACCATTTTTCCCATATTTTTATCCTCATGTTTTTTGCCCTATTTTCTTGTTGAGATTCTTATTCTCAGTACACCTTGATGAGTTTTGCATTTTTCGACGATTTATTAAGACATTGTTATGTCATGGGCATAGTTAACGATTTTGAATCAGTTGAGACTGATATTTAGATTTTTCAGTAATTAATATTTTTTGTAGTCACGATTTGACTGTAAGTTAATGATTTTCATGGCAGATTTAAATTCAGACAGCGTGTCATTTTATTAAAGTAATTCAACCCCAGTTTAATTACTTTGAACAATTTTCTGTCATCATCAAGAAGGAAGAACAGTTAAATGATTTTAGAGCGTTAAAATCTCTTACGTTGTCGACGATCTTGGAAATACTAGTCGTTATTTGTATTGATTGCAACACAGACATTTATCGTCAGTTATGAATGAACATTGCATTATAGACACTTTTGTGAAAGAGTAACGTTAATAATGAATTATTGAATGCATTAAAGTCAAGTACTTTTGTTAGGAGTTTTTCTCAATTAGAGAATTATAAAACGATGTTTGCATTCCCCAGTCTAATTGGATTCTATTCGACTACTTTGCATTTTAGTCGCACTTTATTTGAAGATAGTATTTTCATACTACATTTTCTTTTAAGATGTTAATCTTAAATTTTGATAGACCAGACAGGCGTATATAAGCGTATTCACTATTAAATTTGTTTGTGATTGGCAAGTTTTGACTTCATTTCGGTTCATGAATGAAATCCACGAAGGTTAAATAGAAAGACAGTTTTGAAACAATTGATGATTATTAAAAATTTTTAAGTGGAACTATGAATGTATAATCGCTAGTGCAGCGCGTGTTGAAAGTCGCTGAGGTATAATGCCCTTGAATATGAAGGAGGTTCCCACAGGAATAAATGTTAAAGAATTATTTGTGGAAGTTTTGTAAGTTATGTGGAAGTTTTAAATGCCATATAGATTAATATATGATGATTTTGGGCATATGTTTAATGCAGATTGTGCATTAACTTGTTAGCGAAGGATTTTCCGCTGGAGTAAGATTGTCATAGTTCGTTGAAAATTAATAAAGTGAGTTACTGTTATAATTAACACGAGTTTTGAAAGAATTTGAGATAAGATTTTGAATGAAGGTTGCCGTCACAAATCATTATTAAAACCTTTATTAAACCAGATTGTGACATTAACATGTATAACTAACCTTCATTGGTCGATTATATTAAACAGGATTATAAAATTACCAACCGAATGAACATGTGGTTAATGTATTTATTATAATAATAATTTAAACAATTTAAATGTTAATATTGTAAATAATTGCTGTAAATATTTTTGAAAATAATGTGAAACGAGAGTGATGTTAAAGGCGTGCTTATAATATTTTTATTGTCTTTGACAAATATTATAAACAATTTCTAATTGTTATAAATAATTTATGTGATTTTGTTATAAACATTTAAGAGCTAATTAAACATTTGGATTGAAGTTAACAAGTTTAAGAAATTAATATAATGATCCAATAGGATGTGAGTAAAGTACTTGAAAGATTTGCGTAAATATAATGTGAGTTGTCTTGTGGACATTTAAAAGCTTGAGAGTGCAGGCTGTATTCTTACGTAACATAGCATGTGAGAAGGGAGTGCATTTGACCAGTATGCAACAGGCTGAAGGTAGCCCGCAGCTGTGCCAACATATGGTTCTCAGAGAGTGAGGTCGTACACACTCTGGCCTTGCGACTATAAATACCATTCTTATGTTTATTAAAAGGAAACCAAATGCTCTATATATGTCACACCCTGACGTCCTTCTCCAATCCAATAGTGTTATGAATATTACGTTATTTGGAGCTCGTGGGAGCTAAAATGTTTTACATCATGTTGTATGATAATTTTTGCAAGTCCTACTGGAGGACGTAGTCAGATTGACTTGGGCTACTGATAGCCACGTTGATTTTGTTGTGTTATCAAAATCATACCCTTTATTAGAAATAAAGCTTTTGTACAGTTCAAAGTTCTCGTCTTCGTTCTGGTTCATTTTTAAATGTCATGGTGGAGGTTATTGTGTGAACAGACTTTAGTGATCCTGTTGTCAACTCAAACCCCGAGATAATTAAGAGGTAAGTAACGGTAAGTATGAACCCCCGTCTATTTTGGTGTGTTCCACAATGATTTCCTGTGTACTTCTGTGCTCTTATCTCGATAGTATCTGTCAGTGCCATTTTCATTGATGTAACTGTGCCGGTGCGATTGATAATTGGCAATCCGATTGAGGGGGCGGATATCTGACAGCCTACTATCCAGGTAAACGGGGACAGTACTGAACTCTAATTCAGCCCAGCTTAAGACTTTGACTAAGCCGAGGTTCGAACCGACTTGTGAACCATGGGAGAGGAAAATTGGAAATTTGGAATTAAAACAATTTAATATTTATGTATGCATTTTGGAAAGTGAATGATGCATAATGAAACTATTTTGGAAAATTTTGGAGCATTTTATGAAATTATTATTTGGAAATATTCTGGTGAATGGGATTTCAACTACGGATGAGTCAGATCATTCGAGGCTGGAAATTGAACTAGGCTTCATGTTAGCAAGCAGGTAACCAGTTTTGGTTGGTCAAGGCGACAATAACTAATTTTGCACACGACCCGTTGATAAGAGGCTAGATCCAGGAGCTTCTATCATTGTATTTCAACAGCCAATCATATCGAGGCACATAAATTTTGTGGGAATCGCTTTTATATGAATTTGGCGTATATAAAGCGATATGAACACGCCTACAGGTGTAGAATACAATATGGAACTTATTTGGTTAAATAGAAGTATAAATTTTGGCTAGGAGAGAAACTATGAGTATATTTCTATTAAAATGCATCCGTGCGAGGCTAGCAGAGCAGGCTAGTTTTGGCACGCGCGCCATCGCAAAGAGAGAAGCCAGAACTCTAACTCAGCTTCTTGAACCGAGCGGACGTTTTCAGTCACGCGTCCAGCAGAGCATTACCATGATAAAGAAGAACGGCTGACAGACGAATTAGGACCGTTTGGAGATCAACCATTCGCCGAGGAAGAACTACGAGAAGCCGGTGAAATATATATGCACTAGCTACAGAAGAGAAAAGCATATATTCAGTATCACAACATTAGAAAAAAAAACTTCGCTACAATAGCACTATTCTTCAGCGAAGCGATAAACAGCAGCATTGCTTACTACTGCTATATTATTGCAGCATTCGACAATACAATATCACAGTCAAGATGACCGTAATAAACCTGAGTCAGGGAGGACAAAGTTATTCAACTATTATTGAGAAGATTATAATGAGCAACTAAACTAATGGAAGGAGGTTAGTCTATACCATGGATTGGAGATTCAGAGTGATCTAGAAAACCGGGGATCGATAAATCTACAACTGCTTAACAACATGCAGTATTCTGAGATGACTTCCGATACTACAAGCGAGATGTCCATTACCACCAGAAAGAGATATCAACCCAGGACATTCAGATCTACATTGATGATGACGATCTGCTACACGAGAAGAAGAATATGGACGCATGCAGTCGTTTGGACCAAGAGATCCAAGAGAAGACTTGCCGTTAGCCGAGAAGGATGAGCTGTCTCGCAGGTGTTCGCAGCACGATCCAGACCGGGGAGCGATAATATGGCTGGCACGCGCTTGCCAGGAACACGTTTCCAACGCAGACGACTCGCACCAGCAGTTCGAGCCAAACATCGAGCTCATCCAATGAAGGTATTCTCGACACCAGAAGCCATCAGAAAGGTAGAAAAACTGAATGCTCTAAGATCTGTAGTTTTGCAGTAGCATTTGTTGTTATTGAGGGGTGACCAACTTCATTGTAGATAATCTTATCATTATCCTATGTTTATTGTAGCTAAATTTTGGAGATTTGCTGTAATTCTTTGATACGTCTACGTGTGTCGTTTCAGACGTAATTTCATTCATTTTTTTACCTTAGATACGTCGTTTCTTATATATTTTGAAGGAATCGTTTTTAACATGCTCACTTTTGAACAAAACTCGTTTTATAAGGGAATGCTTCGATAGTAATATATTTCGAAGGGAATGCTTCGATAGTAACATATTTCATTGGAAATTATTTCCAATAGTAAGAATATTTTGAACGTTAAGATTGTTATTGATAGTTACAAATGCGTAACAGCGACAAAATACATTTGTATAATTATATTGCATTATTATAAAGGAAAGCATTTTTGTAAAATGCTGTAACATTGTTTAACAAACATTATTATGTCAGAATATAACTGAAACACTTATTTATAACAATATGGAAGTTATAAAATTCCAATTGCGGAATACAATATATTTGACATTGATATAGTCATGGACTATTGTTATTATGAAAGTACACTATAAAATAGGATCATGTTAGTGAGAATTGAGGTCAAGTGATGCCTATAGTTATTAACAATTTCATTGGAAACATTGTTAAACTGAAATGACAGCTGACAGGAGATTTGTTAATTTACCTGAGGTCTTGTATGTCGTAAAACAAGCGTAAATATGAATAATTTCATTCATTTAAATGTACACCAGATGCGTGAGGATATGTATTTATATTTATTAACCAGTAAAGACGAGCGAACTACGAGTTAGTATTGTTTATATTTGGTAACGTGGAAAAGCAGTCTATTATGGAACTAAGTCAACGAAAAGCGCTATTGAAAGAAATAAGAAATATTGTGTGAGGTGAATTGTAGTGAACAAACATGTAATTAAAACTCAGCAATTCTTCTAGGTTTGTGCCGTGTCTTGTGTGGAGTTTCGCCTAGGACACCAAGCTAGGCTCATCGGCGGGCTCTTGGTGTCCCCGCCCGGACCCCCACAGGAGTGATGAACTGCGCGCCACCTCCCTTTATATAAGGTGCAACTGCACCACTTGACTACGAGAACTAAAAGCTCAAGCAGCCTTAACCTCCGTATGAAGGCTTCCAAAAAGATGGTATATTGGCTTTCACGGCCGGTGAATTAAAACTCAGCAATTCTTCTAGGTTTGTGCCGTGTCTTGTGTGGGGTTTCGCCTAGGACACCAAGCTAGGCTCATCGGCGGGCTCATGGTGTCCCCGCCCGGACCCCCACAGGAGTGACGAACTGCGCGCCACCTCCCTTTATATAAGGTGCAACTGCACCACTTGACTACGAGAACTAAAAGCTCAAGCAGCCTTAACCTCCCTATGAAGGCTTCCAAAAAGATGGTATATTGGCTTTCACGGCCGGTGAATTAAAACTCAGCAATTCTTCTGGGTTTGTGCCGTGTCTTGTGTGGGGTTTCGCCTAGGACACCAAGCTAGGCTCATCGGCGGACTCTTGGTGTCCCCGCCCGGACCCCCACAGGAGTGACGAACTGCGTGCCACCTCCCTTTGTATAAGATGCAACTGCACCACTTGACTACGAGAACTAAAAGCTCAAGCAGCCTTAACCTCCCTATGAAGGCTTCCAAAAAGATGGTATATTGGCTTTGGAGAAATATAAATTCTGTCCTAAAACTTCCCCATGCGGGAGAACGAAACGCGTCAGGCGAAAGCCTGGCCAAAATAACTACTGTGGTCAAGAAAATTAGACTGAAGCGGTGCGGGGTATTGAGCATGAAATACGTGACTAGAAAACCAATATAGGGAGCAATGCATTAACAATTTTTATTCCTAATAATGAATTTATAATGAACAAACAAATTGCACTTAAGTGCTTATTACAGAAATTAACAATTATAAATGTAGCAAAGTGTGAGGGCCTGATTACAGAACCCAGATTATAGAAAGGTCCATGAAAAGCTTGCTTGATTGGAGAAAAGTTGAGTTTAATATATAAAATGCAGTTTATAAAAAGAGAGAATCATAAAAAATAATTAAGAGTGTAATAACTGGTATGATATAAGCTCTTTATAAAATTAAACTTATCTTTGAAGAGAGTTGAAGAGCCAGCTCCTTAAAACGTTCCAGCTAGCACACGTAGATTGAAAAGTCTTCACGGTTTTCTTGGAAGGAGGCGTACATGGCCTAGAGTTATGTGCACCATCGATAAAATGTCAACTTTCTTTTCTTGCGCAGGAATGACATTTATAGTTTCCAAGAGCTGATCCAGAGATATTTTGAAGGACGGTTCCAAGTATCCTTTCCAAGGTGAAGTTGAAGAGTACAGCGGCTGGCAATTATTCTTGCCATCTTGAGCAATACGTCATGGTGCAGATCTTGTGACGTAACTGCCCGCTAGCGTAGATATCAGCGATGGTGTCATGAGATGTAGCGGTGACCAGCGGGTTGAAGTGATCCGAAGTGTTGAATCAGAAGTGGTGAAGTGGCGAAGTGGCGGTTGATCCGAAGTGATGAAGAACGCCAGCAAGCGGCGTCTTAAATAGGGACCATAGAACTCTCTCGAAGTTTGGAGATCGCCCGACCAGACAAAGACCTGCCATTGGTCGAACGAAAGTCAGGGTGACGTCAGTCGACACTACTCAGCAGACAGTGGATCAACCAGTAGATGTCTGGGATGGCGTGAGTGAGGACGCCTGAGATAGCGAGCGACTGAAACACTCGAGGTGAGAACTATAATATCTATGAATAAGTGATTGATAACAAGATTATGCATATGGTTTAAGCAATTAACAATTATACAGAAATAATTACCATTCGGGGATCTCAGTAACAATAAATAAAATTTGACCGACAAATGGGCCAAGCTAAACATTGAAAGTATCACAAAAGTGATCATGCTCCGAGAACTCCGAATGAAAACAAACAAAAGAATCAGTCAAAGCAAAACATGGATAACAGACGAGGAGAAACTAAGACTCGAAAGGCAAAACAGAAATAGCAGAGATGGGTCTAGTATAACGACCTTTACTAGTTAAAACATCAACAACTCTGACGCGTTTATCACGGCCAAAGTGGCAGTGAATAACTCTACCTAGGTTCCACACGAGAGGCGGAGATGGGTCTCGAAGAAGAACCATGTCCCCCACTCGTACATCTGGTTGAGGAAGCCGCCATTTCTCACGCCTATTTAGCAAGCTGAGATATTCTAACTTCCATCGGCGCCAAAAAGAACAGCGCAGAGATTCTACTTTTCTCCAAAAGATAGGTAAGTTAGGATCACAGCGTCGAACCAGCAAAGGCGGAGTAGCAGCAAGCGAACAGCCAATCAGGAAGTGACTGGGTGTTAAAGGTAAAAGATCCTTAGGATCGTTTGAAAGAGGGGTCAGAGGTCTGGAAATTACAATACCTTCAATTTGAATAATCAAAGAGTTGAATTCCTCATAAGAAAGTATGGTAGGATGTTTAGAAGGAAGGATGATGGGATGCTTTTTCCCATCCTCGCAATTAGACATAGCTAATCTTCCACCCACACGTATTATGCCGTCCTGGTCTAGAAAAGGAGTGAGTGGTGAAAGCCTGCTAGACTTGGGTAAATCTTTACCACTTATAAGAGCTTGCTTTTCAGGAGCAAATACTTCCTGCTGAACAAGTAACAAAATCTTGCAAGTAGCAAATTCTAACTCTACTCTGGAAAGAAAGGGTTGAGGCTTCAATGGTTGATCAATTACTAAATATTTCCATCGGAAGATATAAGACACTACACGAATCAATTTATCAAATGAAGAGTATCTATGAAAAAGGCTAGTAGAAGTAGAAGTAAGATGCGACGTGACAGGGTCATTACGGGCATCAGGTATTTCTTCTGCAGATTGATTAGCTAAGCGAGGCCAGCAAGATGATTCCTGACTTAGCCAAGGAGGACCATTCCAGTACAGGTCTGAAGAAATCAATTTTTTAGGCGTGCAACCACGTGATATTATATCCGCGGGGTTTTCACGGCTAGGAACATGTCTCCATTGTTCAGAATGAGAGACTTCATGAATCTTAGAAACGCGATTTGCCACAAAGGTATTCCAATGAGAAGAAGGCTTGGAAATCCAAGCTAATACAATAGAAGAATCGCTCCAAAAAAATGTGCGGGAAATTTTTAACTTTAAACTGACATTTAGTTTAGTAGCTAATTCTGTTGCCATTAAAGCAGAGCATAATTCTAATCTCGGCAATGATACTGTTTTAAGTGGAGCAACCTTAGATTTAGCGCACACTTAATTAGAAAATCCAGGGAAAGTATCTGAGGAACGTCCTACTATGTATGCACAACAGCCATAAGCTCGTTCTGAACTATCAGAAAATACATGCAGGTCATACTGCTGGTATAAGGGATTAGAAATTAAAGGGCGGGGTATAGAAACCTTGGAGAGATCCAGCAAACTGCTGCGATACTCTAACCATTCTTCTACAAGAGGAAGGGGGAGATTTTCATCCCAGTCTGATTTTAATGACCAAAGCTTTTGCAAGAACATTTTTCCAACAATAACTATAGGAGCAATATATTGCAAAGGATCAAAGAGCTTTGCGATTTCTGACAGAACTTGTCTCTTAGTTACAGGGGGAGATTCTGACAGATGTACCTGATAAGAGAAGGTATCAGAGGAAGGACACCAAAAAACGCCCAATGCTTTTACGGCTGCTTCATCAGTAGGAATGGCAACAAATTCATCAACTGGGACCTCTGATGAAAATTTTGATATAAATTCAGTGGAATTTGAAGTCCATTTATGGAGCGGAAAACCACCTCCTAGAAGTAGGGATTTCAAATCTTCGCACACAAGGAGCGCTTCAGAAATATTAGGGAAAGAGCACAAGAAATCGTCGACATAAAATGCCGTTTTTAATGACTCAGAGGCCAAAGGATGATACAGATGACCATCTTGCTCGGCTAACATGTGGAGAGACCGAATCGCAAGAAAGGCTGAAGGCTTCAGGCCATATGTCACAGTCTTCAATCTAAATATCTTTATGGGTTTGGAACTCTCATCGCGCCACAATATTCTTTGCAGATCTTGCTGCTCAGAATTTACGAGAATCTGCCGATACATCTGCTTAATATCTGAGATTACAGCAATAGGAAACCTTCGAAAATTAAGCAAAACAGAGGTGAGATCTGTTTGAATCGCGGGACCACATTGCAAGGTATCATTTAAAGAGATTCCATTGGAATCTGGTGATGAGCCATTGAAAACTACTCTTATATTGTCTTGTGTTAAGGAATTTTTCCATACCGGATGATGATTTAAATAAACTATTTCATTTAAAGGATGGTCAATTTCTTCTGATTTAGAAATTACCTCCATGTGATCGGATTCGTATTCCTCCATAAAGGAAGCATACTGAGTTTTGACAGAAGCATCTTGTTTGAACCGATTTTCAATAGCAAATAGTGCCCTAAGTGCTCTGGAATGCGAGCCCGTAAGGGCGGGAGGATTGGGAATACGTGGAAGAGTTACTATAAATCTGCCTTCAGTATTACGGACAGTGGTTTCCTTATATAACTTTTCACAAATTTCGTTAGAAGAAGAAGAGGAAGAAGAAGTAGCCTGAACATTCTCAAGATCCCAGAACTTGGTTAGCTCTTGGCTCAAATCGGTACCAACAAAATAACAATTGGATACAGTTTGAATAGGATTACGGTATATTTGGCCAGTAGCAATCCAACCAAAATCAGTTTCGCGGAAGAAAACATTAGGAGCAATTTTTACTTTATTGGAATGAAGACATTGCCAAAATACGCTTGAGCTGAAAAGAAGCTCTACGGGTGAAGCTCTGTTGAAATGAGGGTCAGCTAGCTGGACAAAATTCGGGATATTCCAACTTTGAATAGGATAAGAAGTGCCAGGAATATTGTTGCCTATAGACTTGATAATCAAACAATCTAATTGCAACTGCGTACCAAGATTATTAGAGTCCTTCAGATCCACTTTAGCAAAGCTTAAGGATTGCGATTTAGAGCAGTTTATTCCTGTAACCTCTATTGAGGTAGGATGTTTTGGAAGGCCTAACTTTTGTACCAACGATTCATTAATAAAATTGTTGGTAGCGGCATTATCCAATAATCCCCTCACAGATACCCATTTTCCGTGAGAATTTTTCAATAGAACCTGCACGGTAGATAATAAAACCTGGACTTTGCCAAGCGAGGTAGAACTTTGAGCATACGACTGCGCACTATTTTGAGAAGTCTCCGAATTAGACTTGGTATTGGAACTGCTTGGTCCTGATAACCGTGGTCTTTCATGCCTGTGCAAAAGTGAATGGTGTCTTGCCCTACAATGAAAGCATAAACGTTGTGAACGGCAGTTGTTTAACATATGCGTTCCTGACAAACAGTTGAAACAATGTTTTTTATTCGTAATGAACTTTCGTCTTTCATCTACTGATAAAGATTTAAATTCATCACAATTGTATAAATTATGCGATTGCTGACACAGACCGCACGTTTGCATTTGGTTAGGTGACCGAGCATCAACAGGAAGAGCCTGTGATCTTAAAATTCTTTGATTAGAACTGCTAACCTTATGTTTTGAGAAGGCTTTTGAATCTGAACTACTAGTTTTTTGATTAGCTATGGCGGAAAAGACTTGGTTTCTGGCCTTCAAAAAGTTAATAATCGCCTCATAAGTGCATTGCAAATTCTGGGAAAGTTCTGTTTTCCAGGCTTTTAATGTATTTGCATCCAATCTTGCAGAAATGAGGTGAACTAAAAATAAATCCCAGTGATTTACAGGTTGGTTTAAATTGGACAATGCTCTGACGTGTAACTCTGCAGTGTCAATCAACTTGCGAAGTGATAAACTGTTGTCTGCTTGCACGTTAGGTAACTCGAATAAGCTTTGTATATGGCGTTGAATAGATAAACGAATGTTCCCATATCTATCCTTAAGAAGATTCAGAGCAACTTCATAATTATCACCGGTCAAAGAAAGCGCTTGAATCAGGTTAAGTGCGTTGCCTTGAACTGCCAGACGCAAGTAGTGAAATTTTTGTATTACTGGTATAGAAGTATTCTCATGTACTAAAGAATTGAATAATTCAAAAAATGGTTCCCATTCTATGTCTTTACCAGTAAATTTGGGTATTTCTAATTTGGGTAATATAATGCGTGAAGAAGATGTAAAAGATGCTGCAGAAGTTTGATCTTCTTGTTTTTCTTTTAAAGTTAAAGCCCTAATAAGCTGTTTAGCTTCAGCAAATCCCTGATAGTATAATTTTTCAACTTCCAACCTATCACTTTGCTGGTCCGGATGCTGAGTTTCTATACTGCATTGTATCTCATCATATTTCTCAAAGGCTTGTTCATAATCCTTAAGCCTCTGCGAAATTATGTCAAGATTATGCTCTTGGGGTTCGAGTTCCGTTAAGAAAGTACGAAACCGTGTGAGCTTGCCCTTACAAGAGGCTCTGGAGTTGCTAAGTTTTTCATCAAGGTTAGGCATATTACAAGTTGTTTGTTACTCACGTCAATATTGTGACTTCGAGTACTGGAAGTCAGAGGATGACAGCTTGCTATGTAGTAAGGTTTAGTCTGATGCGGAAGAAACCGGCTTAGCTTACGTTTCTCTCCTCTGCCGCACATGCGCCTTAAGCTGAAACGTACAATGTGGATTAGTGTTGAAACACAATGAACAAAAATTGTTAATGCAAAATTCACAATATTAAACTTGTATAGGGATCCAGGGTGCAACATATATGTTTCCCGGGGGTGAGGCACCAACAAAATGCAAGAAAATTAGACTGAAGCGGTGCGGGGTATTGAGCATGAAATACGTGACTAGAAAACCAATATAGGGAGCAATGCATTAACAATTTTTATTCCTAATAATGAATTTATAATGAACAAACAAATTGCACTTAAGTGCTTATTACAGAAATTAACAATTATAAATGTAGCAAAGTGTGAGGGCCTGATTACAGAACCCAGATTATAGAAAGGTCCATGAAAAGCTTGCTTGATTGGAGAAAAGTTGAGCTTAATATATAAAATGCAGTTTATAAAAAGAGAGAATCATAAAAAATAATTAAGAGTGTAATAACTGGTATGATATAAGCTCTTTATAAAATTAAACTTATCTTTGAAGAGAGTTGAAGAGCCAGCTCCTTAAAACGTTCCAGCTAGCACACGTAGATTGAAAAGTCTTCACGGTTTTCTTGGAAGGAGGCGTACATGGCCTAGAGTTATGTGCACCATCGATAAAATGTCAACTTTCTTTTCTTGCGCAGGAATGACATTTATAGTTTCCAAGAGCTGATCCAGAGATATTTTGAAGGACGGTTCCAAGTATCCTTTCCAAGGTGAAGTTGAAGAGTACAGCGGCTGGCAATTATTCTTGCCATCTTGAGCAATACGTCATGGTGCAGATCTTGTGACGTAACTGCCCGCTAGCGTAGATATCAGCGATGGTGTCATGAGATGTAGCGGTGACCAGCGGGTTGAAGTGATCCGAAGTGTTGAATCAGAAGTGGTGAAGTGGCGAAGTGGCGGTTGATCCGAAGTGATGAAGAACGCCAGCAAGCGGCGTCTTAAATAGGGACCATAGAACTCTCTCGAAGTTTGGAGATCGCCCGACCAGACAAAGACCTGCCATTGGTCGAACGAAAGTCAGGGTGACGTCAGTCGACACTACTCAGCAGACAGTGGATCAACCAGTAGATTTTCATTTCATTTCATATTTATTCATCAGTGCCTTACACTATATTTACATTACACTGAAGGGAGTCTCTGAAAAGAGCAAAGCCCCACTTCGCATTCGGGATGCGTCAGATGTCTGGGATGGCGTGAGTGAGGACGCCTGAGATAGCGAGCGACTGAAACACTCGAGGTGAGAACTATAATATCTATGAATAAGTGATTGATAACAAGATTATGCATATGGTTTAAGCAATTAACAATTATACAGAAATAATTACCATTCGGGGATCTCAGTAACAATAAATAAAATTTGACCGACAAATGGGCCAAGCTAAACATTGAAAGTATCACAAAAGTGATCAGGCTTTCACGGCCGGTGAATTAAAACTCAGCAATTCTTCTAGGTTTGTGCCGTGTCTTGTGTGGGGTTTCGCCTAGGACACCAAGCTAGGCTCATCGGCGGGCTCTTGGTGTCCCCGCCCGGACCCCCACAGGAGTGACGAACTGCGCGCCACCTCCCTTTATATAAGGTGCAACTGCACCACTTGACTACGAGAACTAAAAGCTCAAGCAGCCTTAACCTCCCTATGAAGGCTTCCAAAAAGATGGTATATTGGCTTTCACGGCCGGTGAATTAAAACTCAGCAATTCTTCTAGGTTTGTGCCGTGTCTTGTGTGTGGTCTTGCCTAGGACACCAAGCTAGGCTCATCGGCGGGCTCTTGGTGTCCCCGCCCGGACCCCCACAGGACTGACGAACTGCGCGCCACCTCCCTTTATATAAGGTGCAACTGCACCACTTGACTACGAGAACTAAAAGCTCAAGCAGCCTTAACCTCCCTATGAAGGCTTCCGAAAAGATGGTATATTGGCTTTCACGGCCGGTGAATTAAAACTCAGCAATTCTTCTAGGTCTGTGCCGTGTCTTGTGTGGGGTTTTGCCTAGGACACCAAGCTAGGCTCATCGGCGGGCTCTTGGTGTCCCCGCCCGGACCCCCACAGGAGTGACGAACTGCGCGCCACCTCCCTTTATATAAGGTGCAATTGCACCATTTGACTACGAGAACCAAAAGCTCAAGCAGCCATAACCTCCCTATGAAGGCTTCCAAAAAGATGGTATATTGGCTTCCAAAAAGATGGTATATTGACTTTCACGGTCGGTGAATTAAATCTCAGCAATTCTTCTAGGTTTGTGCTGTGTCTTGTGTGGGGTTTCGCCTAGGACACCAAGCTAGGCTCATCGGCGGGCTCTTGGTGTCCCCGCCCGGACCCCCACAGGAGTGACGAACTGCGCGCCACCTCCCTTTATATAAGGTGCAACTGCACCACTTGACTACGAGAACTAAAAGCTCAAGCTAGCGCGCTGATAGCAAGGCACTCGTTATCGAGAGGATCCAGAACTCTCGTACTGAATTGGACGCAGTTTCCCGTGAGTTATTACACTTACATCTGCTTCTTAGTAGCATTCTCTCAGAGGAATTGTGGCTGTTCTTTGAACGTATCTCCGCTATTCAGGCCGAGAATAATTTTTGTCGGGCTGTAGATAGACAAAGAGCTAAGTTCGTTCGATTGTCCTCGAGACAAACAGCTCCTCGTACGGTTCTTGATACTAGTAAAGTTGTAGTCAATCTCTCTAATACCCCTTTAGATGACTATCAAACAACTTTACTAAGCAGAGGTCTCAACTTTGCTCTCTCACCCTCCAAAATTCCTACAGAGGAGTTAATCACATCCGTTGAGGCTGCCATCTACAATTACCTCCAGATGAAGCTGAAGAAGTTAGACAAGAAAGTGTGAGGATATTATGATCCTCTAAAGTACCCGCACCCAATTTAACTCGGGGTGAAAGAAAGGCATTGAAGGAACTAAGAAATAATGACACCATTTCTATTCTTCATGCTGACAAGGGAAATGCGACAGTGGTGATGGATACCGTAGAATATAAAAGTAAAATCTCGATTCTGATATCTGATCCTGTCTACAGACTGTGCACTCGTGATCCAACCACTCGTGTATCCAATGTCACTGCTAAGCTTGTTAAACTGTCATCTATTCCAAAAGAAGAGGGAAGATGTCTTATTCCGAGAGATGCTATTCCTCCGAGATTGTATGGTCTTCCAAAAATCCATAAGCAAGACGTCCCTCTTCGACCAATTGTTAGCACAATAGGTTCCCCAACTTATGCTCTTGCGCAATATCTCAGCAAATTGCTTCAGCCGCACTTGGGGCGCACACAGTCCTACATTAGGGATTCAACCCATTTCGTCGAAAAATTGTCAACCATCGCCGTTCAACCAAATGCTATTTTGGTGAGTTTTGATGTCGAGTCCTTGTTTACCAGAGTGCCGGTGGACTCGGTCATGTCACTCATCAAGGATTTGTTTTCTGAGGACATTGCCCGATTATTCCACCACTGCTTGTGTTCCAGTTATTTCTTGTGGGATGGTAAATATTACGAGCAGACTGATGGTGTGGCCATGGGAAGTCCACTCTCGCCTGTCGTGGCAAATTTTTTCATGGAACATTTTGAGGGGGAGGCTATATCTTCGGCGTCTTTCAAACCTGTGATTTGGTGGAGGTATGTGGATGATACGTTCGTGGTGTGGGAGGAGGGTTCTGAGAAACTGAACCACTTTCTGAACCACCTAAATCAGCTGCATCCTTCAATCCACTTCACAATGGAGCTAGAGTCAGGTGGATGCTTACATTTTTTGGATGTTCTTGTGAGGAGGAAAGCGGGTGGCTCCATGGGGCACAGCGTCTACCGTAAGCCAACTCACACTAACCGTTATTTACATGCGGACTCCCACCACCACCCAGCACAAAAACAAGGAATTATAACAACTCTAGCCAAAAGAGCGGAACGTATTTGTGAGGCATCAACTCTTCAGGAAGAGTTACATGCCTTACAAACCATGTTTAAGGGTAATGGCTATAATGAATCAACTATATATAGGTCCCTACATCCCAGAAGGAGGGATAGACAACCTTCTCAGAGCTCCGACGTGAGAGGAACTGCTTACCTCCCTTATATTCACAACACCACTGACCGCGTTGCTAAGATTCTCCGCAAGCACAAGATAAAAACAGTTTTCGGCACTATGACGGAAATTGGTCAACGTTTAGCATTAAACAAAGATAAATTGTCCCCAATACTACAACCTGGGGTGTATGACGTCCCATGTACTTGCGGAAAAGTCTACATTGGACAAACAAAACGGTCCATTGCAACTCGCATCAAAGAGCATCAAAGAAACATCCGTCTAAACCAACCTGACAAATCAGCTATAGCTGAACATGCCCTGTCTTCAGGGCACGATGTATGTTTCAAGGATGCTCATGCGCTTGCCCTTGTTAAGCACAACTGGTCTAGAATTATAAGGGAGGCAGTTGAAATTCGTAAAAATCCCAATAATTTTAACAGAGACACTGGATATCAGCTAAGTGACACTTGGCTACCAGTTATTAAGGATCTAGGGAGATAGTTCCTCTCAGTCTCTCTGTTCTTCACATATTTAAAATTGTACATTTTCCCTCTAGGGCTCAGAGCCTGGATTTGATCTCCTTTGTTCGTCACTGGAGGAGTTTCCATCTGTTTTTTCGCCGTTGTGTGTATGACGTTAGGTATCGTTCAGATACACTTCCCTTTTGTTTATGTTTCCTTATATCCATCTAACCCTCCCCCCTCCCCCCCCCCCCCCCTCTCCTCATTCTTCGAGGAGTTTCTATATTTTCACACCACCCCCTTTACCTTCTCGTTACTAACTTCTCTGTCCGCCGTTCCGCCATGGTCCATACAGTAATTTCTGGCAGCTGCTCTCTGGTGACGAACAGAGGAATTTATCTATATTTTTTGTAATCTCATTGATATACTTTCTTTGGCCACATTGTTTATTTCCATTGAAAAAGGAGGCAAGGTTTCTCCGAAACGTATGGTTTAAATTAAAAATACACACGGCATTAACCCAAAAGCATGAATTATTTATATAATAATCCGGGCCGTGAAAGCCTTAATATGCAAATTCTCCAGTTTTATTCGTTCCCAGTCTTCGCGAGGCCCGTTAAAGTCTCCCCCAAAGTTTTGCAGTGTGAGAAAAAAGATGCTCCCTTGATAACATTGAGGTAAGCAATGCAAACTGAGGGAGTATAGGTACGTGGATGTGGGAAGGGAAAAGGGAGGCCGAAGTCAGGACACCACCACAATGAGCGCCATTGATATGTTCAATGTTGGCACTGTGAAATCTGTATGAGGGCGGTAACCATGTTTCCTGAATAACAAGGTACTTCATTGAATAGTTGGAAAAGTGAAAATTTTTATTGAACATACTCCGACAATTCCTTTGTAGAATTAACGTGAGTTAATTCGGAGGTTGTGCAGGGGGTTATTTCTGGAGTTGCGATAAATAAGGATAGTGGCCAACAAATATTATATATTTATACTTGTTGGTTTAAAAGGTATTGCCACTGAGCATTGTTGCCGAATAGATTCATAATTTGTTTGAAATCATTTATGATGTCACGTGGCATAACCGTGGTAAGTGGCACAATATGGAGGTCTTCTGATGATGTTAAAACACCCAAGACTGGGAAGTGAATTCTGAAACAGAACTTCTAATCCTTACACAGTTTCTGATCCAGATCTTGTCTATCGCAAATCAAGGTAATGAAAACCAAATGTAAGGTAACTTCATTCTTTGACCACGTCAGTGCAAATTTACAATTGGTAAGTTCAATATAATTCTACCCATTGTGTTTGTGAAACAAGTATTTTTTCTGCAGGTTGATATTATAATTGAGGAATTTTCATTACCTGAGGTTGTTCCATGCTGCAAATTTCGATGATATATGATATTTTGCGGCACGGAACGATCTCTGGTATAGAAACGTCTTCAGCGAGTGGCGAAGATTTACTTGGGGCAAGTACCTTAATTAAGTACAAATTTTTCGGGCTTGTAGGCCGTGGTCCAGACAGGATATCTCCCGACGTTTCACCGGAAACTGCGCCCGGCATTTTCAAGGGTTCCGCTCCTTTCCATGGTCAGGAGTGGAATGAGGAAGAAGCTTGAAATAATGGGTTACCCATTATTGGTGCCAACAATTTGAGCTCGGCCAGACAAATGTGGGTGATGCCGTACGGGAAGGAAGGCCATCAATATCGACCACAGAAGACAATATTAGGCTGGTTGATGAAATAATTCGCATCAATCGCAGAGTGTGTATCCCAGAAATTGCACAGCAGTTCCGCATCACCATAGGCAGGGCTCACGCCATCGTGCGAGTCCATCTGCAGTATCTGAAATTGAGCTCACGTTGGGTGCAGCGCACTCTGACACCCACACATAAAGACGCACGGTTCTTGGCGCCGTTGGCCTTCCGTCAGCGTTACGCTGTTGAAGGCAACGAGTTCTTCTGGTGATGAGACATGTGTGCAACATTTCACACCGGAGAAAGAAGAGGGCCTCTATGGAATGGAGACACACATCCTCGCCGGTGCGGAAGAAATTTAAGGTTACGCCATCGGCCAGGAAGTTCTTGGCCACTGCGTTCTTCGATTGTGAAAGCGATGTGTACATCGAGTTTATGTGAAAGGGCACGACCATTACAGCCGATGCTTATTGTCAAACATTGACGTCGTTGCGCAACGCTGTAAAAAAAACACGAGACGTGGAAAGCTAAGTCACAGCATTGTTCTCCTGCACGAAAATGCAACACTGCACACATCGCGCGCAACACAGGTTTCGCTGCAACGTTTTCGATGGGGGTATGGAAGTAGGCGCCATATAACCCGCATCTGGCACTATGCAATATCCATCTGTTCAGCAAGCTGAAGGAGCATCTGGGTGGACAGCGAATTGACCGGTACACTCTGCCTCGCTAGGTAAAACTGAATTACAAAATCACACTTAATTGCAGACATCTAAATAACACAACTTATCAGATTTTTGCATTTATCAAGTATCGTGCGCCTGTATTCGAACGCTTCCTTGACAAGACACACACACTGACAGTTATATTTCTCAGCTCACTGTGTAAAACAGTTCGGCTGCCACTCGGTTTGTTATGGATTAGAAACTTCAGCTCACTACATCTTAAAGCTTCACACTGAACTGATACAGCAGTTCTGTTACTCTTGCCCCGCAGGGGCTCAAATCTAGTGGAACGTGGGTGACGACCACGGGACCCCAGCTCTCTTACTTGTGCCGGGCCCCTCTCCGTCTTCTCTTGGTCAACTTTTGATCTCTTCCGACCCCGACGGTATTAGGGTATCGGAGGCCTAGGGAGTCTTTTCCTTTCTCGTCATAATTGGCCCTTGTCTCATCTTTTCTGATACCCTCCTTATTCGAGGGGTCAGCCTTCTCTTTCTGTTCATGAAATCTCCTGCCTTCTGCTCAAGGCCCTCAAGGAGGCAGGTTGTATGTAGCCCCACCACTTCTGGTGCACCCTGGATATTGCTACACCCTCAGGGGCTCACGGCTGGTGAGTTCGGGAGAAGGCAATCCCGGGGAATTCCTGAGCTGGGTACGTTTTCCCCTTTTCCTCTGAAATTGGGACGGGCCCTTTCCTCTTTTCCATCTGCCTTTCATGGCTCGCCTTCCTTCCAAGTCCCCCAATCCTCATTCTTCGATGGCTGAGGGCATTTCTTTTCCTCCTGTCCTTTATTTGCCTTATCATTTATTTATTTACCACCTAGTATGTAAAATAGTAGTTGGTATTAGTTATAGTTTTCATTCTCATCTCATCTTTCACAATCACCCAAACCATTAGGGGCCGATAACCTACATGTTAGCCACTTAAACAACAACTATCATCATCATCTGTTACTCTTCGTTTACTTCCTCGGCGTACCTAAATATATTTCAACACCTAAATCATTCCCTCACTAATTATCCCTCCACATGAAGAGCAGATGTCATCCCCCAAATAGCTGATCGTAGCGTCACAGGGTTTGGACAGTCAATTTTAAAATGTATAGCTCTGTAACATAGGGTAATCAAAATAATTGCATAATTAATTATTTTCGTGCTCGGAGACAAATTAAGATTTTGTACGGTGCAGCGAGCCTAGTGAGTTCAGTTATTTAAGCAACGCCGAGCTATGCTATTGGCTGACGCCGGCGAACGAATGAGTCCGGCTCCTCCCTCAGGTTCACTGTAGTTTTGTGTTATTGAGTCTCCTTATCCTACTTATGCCCGCCATGTTTGATTGACTGCAGTGCCCCAATTGATAGTTTTAGTTGTCAAAAGGAAATTACAACAGGAATAGAACTTCTCAATTGTATGTAAACTTTAGTTGGTGCCACTGGTATTCTTCGCTTTCTCTGTTCTCCACAGGAATCCTAAAATTTGATTGTATTTTATCCTCACATCCCATGTTCTCAGGTGAAGGTGTTTTGATGTCAGAGATACAAAAATAATATTTCTTGTTATCTCTAACTGCTACAAGAACAGTGGACACTTGAGTAGTGCGTTGAATGTTTCCAGTCTTCTCTTTTTTATCACGACGTTCCTGTATCATTGGCACCGTAGACCTACTGTGGGTAGTCACATAGCGATCCCGTCTCTGGATTAGTGTCTTGGGTTGGATTTCCGACCAGAATTTTCAAAGTGACAGATTTATTCAATCAGATTTCAAATGTCCTGTAGGGATGTGACAAAATATGAATTATGAAAAAGAGTCTTAGAAAGGACACTTATACTAAAATATTATTTGCCTTGGATACAGAGGTGTGGTTGGGTATCTAGGAACTATTATATAAGTTAGTTCTCCTGCCAGTGGCGGATCCAGAGGGGGGCACCAGGGGCAAGTGCCCCTCCCCGAAAAAACAGTTGTCTGCTATATTGATATTGCCGATAAAAATTATTGTTTCTGCAAACTGCACGGCAAGTAAAATCTTTGCTGTATTGCCTGCATTCATGAATGTGGTCAATGTTTGTTATCAAATCATATATATAGTATGTAATGGCAACACTGTTAATGTAATCGCTACATCGACAGTGTTGCAAGTGCAGAGAGATCTTTCAGCAGCTTGCAACTTGTCAAATCATGGCTACGAACGCGAATGGCAGAAGAAAGGCTGAATGGCTTGTGTCTGTTATTTCTTCACCGTGATATAGGCCTAATGTTGACGTTGAAAGAGTTCTAGAAGTTTCTCTAAAGGGGTAAACGAAGGATCGCCCTGGATCTTATTTTGTAATAGGCATGTATTTTGCCACCAAATAGAATCCCAATCAGTATTCAATAAATTGTTTCTTGTATTTATATTTATGTGACTAGTAGTGGCTCAGTGACTGACAATGTTGGTACTATGTACATATTTGCTAACATTTGCAGACTTGTATATTGCCTTCAGATAGTCACTATGATTGCAAATGTTTTAATACATATTAGACTGTGTAATGTGCATTAAATTGTGGAAATGTACATATTCTGTAGAATTAAAAAGTTTTTTTTACATAATGACAATAAACCATTTTAATACTGTATAATGAATTTCTTGTAGAATTATAAAATCTGGTGGTTGAATGTTATGTGTAGTGTGTGTAGATTAAATACAAATTTAGTAATTTTATTACATATTTTTTCTTGCTGCTCTGAAATCCTAGAGTGCCCCCACCGAGGTGAACCTCTGGATCCGCCACTGTCTCCTGCTTACGTTTCTGCGCGCCACTAATGATTTGAGTTTGAGCTGGGCGTCTTGTAACGCGATCAAAGTATCATATTGTGGATTTGTATGGATTTATTTTTATAGTGCCGTTGCGATGTTTGCAGTGATATACTCTTGCAGTAAGTTGAGTTCACTTTCACGCAGCCTATTTAACCCAGTTAGTATTAAGGAGAAGCTCTAGCGGCCAGGAAGTGAACCTCCTGCGCTGTTGCTCAAAACATAAGAATTGCATGGCATGGAGTGACATGTTGTAAATAGTGGTGATTATTCGCGTGTGGGTCGAAATGCCGACGTGTGTGGCACTTGGCTGCACAAACCAAACTCCCAACTGCCGGAATGGAATTTCATTTCACGACTAATTGATCATTATTTGCATTTTATTGTGTTAAGTTTTCAATCTTGTGGTAGCCACCTTACTGTTCTAGGCTCGTCAAGGTAATAAAATCCAAATGGGATGCTAATTTATTCTTTGATCACGTCAGTGCAAATTTACAATTTGTGTGTACGATATAATTCCACCCATTGTGTTTGTGAAACAAGTAATTTCTGTGCAGGATGATACTGATCTCTCTGATGATATTACAATTGAAGAATCTTCTTTACCTGAGCAAGTTTCGTGCTTCAAAGTACGAGGATATATGATATTTTGATGCTTGGAACAATCTCAAATATAGAAACACTATCTTCACTGAGTGGTGGAGATTTGCTGGAGGTAAGTACCTTATTGAGTTACCATACTTCTTGTTGCATCTTATAAAATACCTGACCGTTATTTTCTTCTCAACCGTGCTATTTAGGGATTCCAGAATGTGTATTCTTGACAAATGCTTGCTGTCAGCTCTTAGGTCGTGTATTGTACAGAAACCACCAGCCATGTAGATGGAAGGTACATTATTTTGATGCCTGATGAATGCTGCTCTCAAACGCATTACGCCCTTCTATGTATGCCGTTGCCTAGTCTACTTAGCTAATTAACGATAGATCTTAATTCTCATCAGTGAAGGGAAAATTATGTGAAGCCAGCATATTCTTAGCACACTCAGATGACCGGAGTGAAATTAGTATTTTTGTGTGAAGAAGATAAGAGAATTTTTATGGTCTAGATATAACAAATGATGCAGAGTCAACCAACTTGTTTTATTCTAAACAGTCTCTTTACCTTATTTAGAGGATAAGTATAATGTGTGACGTGTGCTCTAGAATAATTTGTACAAATCCTTTTATAGATAACTCTGTTATATAGGCTACATAGATTCTTTGAAGGGTGACCGCCTCTGCCTTTGAGCTTAAAACCCTCCATTATACATATTGAATTGGGGCCGATGACCTCGTATTTCCGCCTCCTAAAACAATAATAACTAAATAACTACATATTGATGTCTTCCTTTCTTTGTTCTCGTCATTGTTTCGGCACAGCCGTGGTTCTTGACCCAATAACAAATACGAGTTTAAAAATATATGTGTTGGGAGTTAGCAGGTTCTAAAAGACTTCATTTGGGGTTATGCCAATGATGATGCAAAATAAGAAATTGGGCTGAAAGGATGGGAAGCAGGGGTACCTATCTTCGCTCTGTAGCGGCCCTTCTTGGCGAATCAAAACAGAATCTAAAACATACACCCCAAGGCGGACCGGGTTCGATTCCCGGTCAATGCATGTGAGATTTTCGATGTTAAATGCCATGTCCTGTGGTTCGGATTCCACGTAAAACGGAGGTCCCGTGGCTTATGATCGCGAGATTAACGGTCACGTTAAACTACAAGCTTCCTTCCTTAAAACATACACCGGGTCACAAATAAGGGACTCGATAATTCAGAAACTAAGATGGCATGCATCAAGATATGTGGGGAATAGGAAGTAAAGGTAAAATACCGGTAACTGATTTTATGTAAATTCTGGAAGACTAGAGAACGTTGCCTCTCAAAAATTGTGCACTGAATTGTGCTAAATGAGATGTTATTAGTATGTGCCAAACCTTTTCAGTTTTTTTCCTCCCGCGTTTTAGTGTTGTGCGTTTATGTCTCACTCAAAGTTTTACATTTTGAGAAAAAAGAGGATCGTTAGCGCCCATTCCCATGCTCGCTTGATAACATTGAGGTAAGCAATGCAAATTGAGGGAGTATAGGTACGTGGATGTGGGAAGGGAAAAGGGAGGTTGAAGTCAGGACACCACCACAATGAGTGCAGTTGATATGTTGAACTTCGGCTCTGTGAAATCTGTATGAAGGCGGTAACCATGTTTCCTGAATAAGAAGGAACTTCATTGAATAGTTGGAAAAGTGAAAACTTTTATTGAACATACTACGACAATTCCATTGTAGAATTAACATAAGTTAATTCGGAGGTTGTGGAGGGTGTTATTTCTGGGATTGCGATAAATAAGGACAATGTTCAACAATATATATATATTAATAAGGTAAATGAAACAATGGTCGTCGTGTTAAGACAGACTTAGTCAATAAAATATATTCAGTTTTACACCTTATACATTTTGGTAAATTGAATCAACAAAAGCACTGTACCTAACCTCAAACTCTACTCCAACACTAGGAAACTCTCAATATTGAAAATATTCGTTTTTTTTTTTTGGAAAAAATAGTCTACGTATTTTTTAGAAAAGGTTTTTTTTCCCTAGTCCTCGGCACGATGTTTTTGGATTTTTCCTAAATTCGTCGCCCGTTTGCACCAATTGCTGTCACATTGTTAGTTTTCCTTGCCTGCTGCTTATAATGCGTTTCTGTCAATTGTTGCGTAAGACACCGATCTATCGACTTGGAGGCTAACATTTACGAATAAAACAGTACCAATAATCCTGTTTTAATTAAAACAATGAAACTTTAAAAAATTAAAAAATTAAGACGGCATCGGGAAGCGGGAATGGTGGGTGGAAGACATACGGGCATGAAAATATCGTATTTCTTATTTATTATTTCGTATTTATTATGAGTTATTTTTGTATTAAATTAAAGTGCAATACAGTATTAATAATAATTGAATTTCGAACAATATAACCACAAGCGGAGCCTCCGTGGCTTAGGCGGCAGCACGCCGGCCTCTCACCGCTGGGTCCGTGGTTCAAATCCCGGTCACTCCATGTGAGATCTGTGCTGGACAAAACGGAGGCAGACAGGTTTTTCTCCGGGTACTCCGGTTTTCCCTGTCAAAATTTCATTCCAGCAACACTCTCCACTATCATTTCATTTCATCTGTCATTCATTTCATCATTGCCCCAGAGGAGTGCGTCAGGCCTCGGCAGCCGGCACAGTTCATATCCTCGCCGCTAGATGGGGGCTTCATTCATTCCATTCCTGACCCGGTCGGAGACTGGAAGCAGGCTGTGGATTTTCATTTTTCATAACCACAAGCACGTGTATTGATGTAGGCTTCCCCGACCGGTGTTCAACGGGCGAATGGTCATTTTCCGGGCTAGGTTTTAATTTGATGTTCTGTAATATTGCAGCACGGTTTACTGTCAAATTTTGAGGGATTCGTAAAGACAGGCTTGGATTTCCTTTAGGGAAGATTCACACCCTTTCCTCCCTGGCCGCCCTTCTTTGAAAGGAGAGTCACTCTTCAATTCTTTTGTGAGGCACTGGACGTTATTTTGTAACCGGGAACCCCGCTTTTCCTAGTGAGATTACCCATTGAAATAACACCCTTTTCTAAAAAGGAACTTGGCCCCATCTTCCTCTCTATTTTTAGCCTATTTTCAATTTTGAAAAAATAGGCTTATGAGATCACCTTTTGTCCGTGCGTGTGTGTGTGTGATTCGTGTGTGTGTGTGTGTGTGTGTGTGTGTGTGTCCCTAATAAAATCTAAACGGCAAGAGCGATTTCAATGAAACTCGGAAAGTTCATAGCACTATTCCCGGCGACCTCGACCGTGCCCTTCAAATTTTGTTACGACTCACCAATCCAACATGGCGGCTGTGCGAAATATTTCACCAGCATTCAATATCTCCGAAACTATTACCGATATTACCCTGACATTTTCTATGGTGATAGAGGGAACTACTATAAGTTCACTTATGTGACTTTTGAAAACCTGGTATCTACAAAACCAACATGGCGGCCAAGCGAATTTGCGAATTTTAAATAGACGTTTCTCGCGATTTGACCAACCAAACGCAATGAAACTTGGTACAGTATATGTTTATATACATTGTAATGCACCGACATCTAACTTCGTTCAATTGTTTACATAATCACAAGATGGCGGATGTGCGAAATATTTCACCGGCATTCTATATCTCTGAAACTATTAGCGGTATCTCCCTAAAATTTTGTACGGAGATAAAGGGCACTACTAGAAGTCCATCTATAAGATTTTCAAAAACCGGTTAACTACAAAACGAACATGGCGGCCAAGCGAATTTGAACATTTTAAATAGACCTTTCTCGCGATTTAATGTTCCAAGCGCACTGAAACCTGGTACAGGAAATATTTATACACATTGTAATCCACTGGTATCTAATTTAGTTCAATTGTTTACATAACCTCAAGATGGCGGCAGTGCGAATTTTAAAATTAAGTTTTTATTTCTTGTGATGTAGTCATGCGATCGAAATGAAAGTTTGAATAATGAACCTACGCAATAATTTTCCTTTAATGGTACATGCCTCTATGGCATATACATTTAACAATCCAACATGGCGACCATCCGAAATATTTAGACGATACTGAATATCTACGAATCTATTTTAGCAATCAAACTGCTTTTTTTTAATGTTCATAGGGGCTATGAACTTAAGTTCACCTATAGGACTTTAAATAACCTGGTGATCACAAATCCAACATGGCGGTGACGCGAATTATAAATATTCACATGGACGTTAATCGCAATTTAACCATCCGCGTGCAGTGAAACTTGGTACAGTAAATTTTTATCCGAATGTTAATCCACTGGCATATAATTTATTTCAATTGTTTCCATAACCTCAAGATGGCAGCTGTGAAAAATTTTTAAATCTCCTCGTTTTTTCGTGTGTCCTAATTATGCGATTGAAGTTTGAATACTACACGTTCACAATAATCTGCATGTAACAATACATAACTCTAGGACCTACATATATAAAATCCAACATGGCGACCATCCGAAATATTTAGTCGGTTCTCAATATCTACGAATCTATTACAGCAATCAAACTGAAATTGTGTATGTTGATAGTGGCAATTAATATAAGTAAGATATATGAAAATAGGCTGTATAGTTCTTCACGGAACTACTTGTTTCCTTTAATTTTGTCCGAGAGGGCGTTTCACGGAACACCATTCCTATCCGCGGTCGTTGTAATACTCTTGCCCTTCTCCTCAACGACCTTAATAGCAGCTTCCATTTGCTGAATATCGTAGGCTAATTGAGAAATGTGCGTTTCGACATATTATTTGAAAGCAAAGATTTAGTCTTAGAATATATTTTTCATCTCAACTTGAAAAGCTCACCTATGAACCCTAGGCCTAGAGCTACTGATAATAATAATAATAATAATAATGAGGCACTGTGCATTATTACAGGAATTATTCCTATAAATATAATGGCTAAAGAGATTGTTACTCTATACAAAATCAAGTCAGGAAAAACAACTATGAACTATGTCATTGACCACCCCGAAAAACCTATGAGATGGCTCCATCCAGCCTATTTTCCTGGTACCGAAGATCTAAGAATAGCATTAAATGAATATATCCCATGGAAAATTTACACAGATGGAAGCAAAAGTGAAGAAGGAGTGGGAGCTGGCATAGCTATATTCAGATCGTTTGAATTAGTAGACCAATTGAAATATAGACTGCAAGACAACTGTTCGAATAATCAGGCGGAGCAATTAGCTATACTTAAATCTCGAGTTCTTAGATACTTCTAGGATAGAGGTTGATGAAGATAAGAAAGTAATTATTTACACAGATAGTAAAATAGCAATTGACTCCATTGCGGACTTCAGAAATCATAACGAACTAATTGAGAATATAAGTAGGTCTACAGCTATTCTAAAAAGAAAAAATTGGATAATAAAATTTGAATGGGTTAAGGCACATACAGGTGTTGCAGGCAATGAACTGTCTGATAAAATTTGCCAAGGAGGCTACAAAATTAAGTGAGATTTTCTTCGATAGAATACCCATCTCAACTTTTTTTTAAAATTTCAAAGAAGAATCAATTCATGAATGGCAGCAAAAATGGGAACAAACTTCAAAAGGCACACTTACAAACGAATTCTTTCCAACAGTTGCAGGTAGATTAAAATCCAAAAATACCTTAACACCTAATATGACTACAATACTGACTGGACATGGAAATATTGCTTCGTACTTACATAGACTTAAAATTATACGTAATCCCGAGTGTTCCTGTAAAAGCAGCCCTCAGACTATAGATCATATAATTTTCTTGTGCAGTGAAGTGAAAAATATTAGGCAATTCTTGATCAATAGTGTTAATAGAGACGATAATTGGCCGATTCAGAAATCTGTGCTATTAAAAAAGTATTTGAAGGAATTTTCTAAATTTGTTAATGCTCTGGATTTTCAAGCTCTAAGGAAAAACGATGAATAATATTGTTTGATATTGTTAAGATTAAGTCATCTAGAAATTGAATTATTAGAATGTAATTTATTTTGTTCATTTATAAAATGTATTGTAAGTGCATGTAGTACTACTTATGTAGTGGAGCATGCAGAGAGTATGAACAATAAATAAAAATAATAATGTTATTTGTTATACGTCCCTTTTAACTACTGCGGCTTTTAGAGACCCCGGTGTGCCTGAATTTTGCCCCGAAGGGGGATCTATAACGTGCCAGTATATCTACTGACACGGCTCCCTCGCATTTGCGCACCCTCAAATTCCAGATGACTGCGCCAGGATTCGATCCTGCAACAGCAGGCGAGAACGAGCCACGCAGGCAGCGTACTGTAGACCTACGGCCGTCAAAGAGACAGATCTACATAATAACAACACACTGTAAATGTTCGTTGGTTCTGAAACGTTAAAGCAAACTTTAACATTATCGTGCACTAGTATTCGTCACGCATGTGCTCTATAGATCGTCAGCTATGACGACTATTGGACACGATGATCAAACGACAATTTAATTAATGCAGGGTGCTTCAGAACTACATTATAAGTTAATCGCCGCTGTTAGTTAGGTCTTACAAGGAGATATGACAATGTGCCAGTTTTCGTCACAAATGACGAGCATTGGTAAAGTGCGTGTTTTAAACCCAAAGTTCGTCACCAGCATTTCTAACTAAACTAGGAACGTGAACACGAAATAGCAAATCGCATACGTTACAGAAACAATTACACACTTGTAACGTTTTAAAACGTCGGAACATAACACGTATGCACATAATTAACTCGCGTGCCTGCTTAGCACATGCGAGAAGCAATACGCCGCGTTAAGACAACTCAACTCACACAAGATGTTTGACACTGGGAATCACCTATTACATCGCACGCATGTTTTCTCTAACTTGCTCCTTATCGGCGACGAATGTATGACGAATCTCTCAAGGTAAAGAGAAACTAATGGAAAGTAACTGTATTCTTTGATCATGTCAGTGCAAATTTACAATATGTGTGTACGATATAATTCCACTAATTGTGTTTGTGAAACACGTAGTTTCAGTGCAGGATGATACTGATCTCTCTGATGTTATTACAATTGACGATTTTTCTTTACCTGAGGTAGTTCCATGCTTCAAAGTACGACGAGATACGATATTTTGACGAATGGAACGATCATATAGAAACACCATCTTCAGTGAGGGGTGGAGGTTTGCTGGAGGTAAGTACCTTGTTGAGATACTGCTTGTGGCATGTTATAAAATACCTGATCCTTATTTTCCTCTCATCAATCATGCAATTTAGGGATTCCAGAATGTGTATTCAGACCGTAATCTTTACAAATGCATGCTGTCAGCTCTTAGGTCCTCTATTGTACAGAAACCACAAGCCATTTAGAAGGAAGGTACAACATTATGATATCTGATGAATGTTGGACTCAAAACCTTTACACCCTTCTAAGTATGCCGTTGCCTAATCCTCTTAGCTTATGGAGCATAGATCGATTGTTATGAGTGAAGGGTAAATTATGTGAAACCAGCATATCCTTAGCATAATCAAATAGAATTATTTGCCCAGTGTGAAATTTGTATTTTTATGTAAAAAAGATCGAGTATTTTATTGGTACAGGTATACCAAATGATGCCGAGTCAACCAACTTGTTTTATTCTAAACAGGGTCTTTGCCTTTATTTAGAGGATATGTATGTTGCGTGACATGAGCTCTAGAATAATTTGTACAAATCCTTGTTATAGATGACCTCTTATTACGCCCCTTAAAACAACAATAACTAACTACATATTGAAATCTTTCTTTCTTTCTTTCTTTCTTTCTTTCTTTCTTTCTTCTCGTCATTGTTTGGGCAAAGCCGTGGCTCTTAAACAATAACAAATTGAGGTTACTAATATATGTGTTGGGAGTTAGCAGGTTCTGGGAGACTTCATTTGAGGTTACTGTAAAGTATATAAGGAGCAGATGCCAATGATGTTGCAAAATATAAAATTGTGCTGAAAGGCTGGGAAGCTGGGGTACTCATCTTCGTACTGAAGTGACTTTCTTGGTGAATCAAAACAGAACAAAGAATAGACCAGGTCATAATTAAGGAATTCGATAATTGATAAACTACGATGACATGCATAAATATTTGTGGGGAATGGGAAGTAATGGTAAATTAACTGATTTTATGTAAATCCTGGAAGAATATTGAACGCTTCCATAGTAGGTAATAAAGAGCGGTTCTGGCGCAGCGGCTAATGCGTAAGATGGCCGCCGCGCGCAACCAGCCCTTTGTTATTCTTAGGGCTGTTTTCACCAACTCTTATTAACGATTAGTTAGTTAATTCCCATTAAACTTAAATGCGAGATTTAATGCGTGATTATCTTCGATGCATTTCACGAGGCCATTCGGGTTCGCAATTACGTAAATAAGATTTACGGCTCTCGCGCATGCGTAGACTCGGTTTCAGCTTGGACAAGCATGGCGGACAGAACAAGAAGCGTCTAGCACTGATTGTTGTTTGCGATGCTTCCCTGAGATTTTCTGGAACATATAAAGGAAGGGAAATACATAAGACCTTATTCGTGGCAAAAGCTTAAAATGATATGAACCAAGTTTTGTTGTGTGAAAGCAGTTGTGTGAATAGAAAGCTTAATAGGACGCGATCACCCGGTTGGCTTCGTAGCGTAAGCGATTGCGATGCAGGCTCCGAATTCCTTATGCAGTGTTGGAAGGAGTTCGAATCCCACTTCGGATATACTTTTTTTTTCTATTTCCGTATTCGTTTTTCTTGCTATTAAAACCTAGTATAATAATTTCACTGTCATAAACATATTTTATATTCATATGGATGAAAGTTCGTGTGAAACTTGGATACAAACTACCATTGTCAGATGCGAGAGGCGCTGTTCAGCTGATTCCCGCCACTTTAAAGATGCTTTAGAGAGTTGAGTGGCCAGGTTTGGCCATTTAACCTAATTGCTTGTTAGTGGTAAGTTAACGAGCAATTCTGTTTGGTGAAATGCTCGTGCAAAGTTAAACAACCTTTAATGATGAATTAACAGATAATTGACTTTGGTGAAAATGGCCCTCATGGAGGGGAGTGTCCTAGCTGGGGCAGGGGCTAATGGGCAAGATGGCCGCCGCGTGCAACCAGTCCTTTGTTATTCTTATGGAGGGGAGTGTCCTAGCTGGGGCAGGGGCTAATGGGCAAGATGGCCGCTGTGCACAACCACACTCCTTAATGGCGGGCATTTCAAATCATGCTTCATTTGTTATTAACTATACATTATTTATTATTCATTTATTATTATTTTTATTAATTTATTATTTATATAATATTTTTAATTAGATTCTACATTTTTGATTTTAGATTTTGTGAAAAAGACCAAGCTGACCTAAGTTTTTATCTTTATTTTTTTTAAACAATATTGGGAAAGTAGGCGATATGTTAAAACTAAAAATCCTAAAATGTCATATGTTAACTCTTTCTCTTGCCTCTATCCCACTCTCATTCGATAAATAGTGTATTTTTCATTTTTTAATATTTTCAAAGTGGGTTATATTTTGGAAACTAACAATTTTACAAAAATGTTTGTTTGACATATATCAATGGTCCATACCCCCCTCTACCTGTCAACCAAGTCCCAGGTCTGTAGGACAAAAACAAAAAAGTTCAATTTTGAAACTAGGCTATATTTCCTAATTTAGGAATTTTACAAAATTATTCGTTTGACATAAATTAATGGGTCTTTACCCCCTCTACCCCCGAACCAAATTACAAGTCTCTAAGACGAAAACTGTTCAGTTGGGGGGCAGTGGGGCTTCTAACGAGTCGCCTATTTTCATACAAAGTTTGCCGATAACTGCCGAACGCCTGGTCGGATTTGGACTTGTGACGTGTCAAATCGCTTGTCTCGAAGCCAGACATAGTTTGACATAAATTAATGGTCTTTACCCCCTCTACCCCCCCCCCCCCCCCATACCAAAATTACAAGTCTCTAAGACAAAAACTGTAGGCGATATTTCCTAAATTTTAAAAAATTACTGGCCGCGGTGGCCGAGAGCGTTAAAGCGCTACCTCGTGCCTCGCTGGCATCGGGAGAGCGTGGGTTCGAATCCCACCTCGGCCATCCAGAAAATGGTTTTCGTGGTTTCCCATTTTCACCACCAGGTCCACGGCCGATTTCCTGCCAATATCCCTTCACTGGTCCGTCCTGAAACGAAAAGTACATGGCCATGGGCTGCATTAATAAAATTATATTTCCTAAATTAGGAATTTTACAAAATTATTCGTTTGACCTAAATTAATGGTAATTTATCGAAATTACTAGAGGTTAACAGTTTGGATTAGGAGTGAGAGGTGGGTAGTAATTTTAAAAAAATGTCCAAGCAGTGTTCATACAATTTTTTTTTCATTTTAAATATATTTACACATAATATATTTTTTATAAATTGTACAGTTGTTTTATTTTGTTTTCTATTTTATTTATTTTTGAGTATGAATACATTTTTTTCTTTTTGTGTTTTTTAATTTTTGTAGTGCTATTGTTTTATTTCCTAAAATATTTTGTTTTATGTATTTGCTAGTTGCAGGCAGAGGATTTTAATATTCATAACTTAACTCTTTAAGCATGGTCAATGATTGAGTAATGACCATAGGCATGTGTAGCTATACCATCCAAATCAATTACTCTTTTTTCATCACCAGGTACAAAGCAACTTTCTTTAGTCTTATGGATGATATGTTATGTTGTTTAGAAGCGATAATGTTCATTGGTATTCTTTTTACATGACACAATCCTTATAATCTTGAAAGCTTATACAATTTTTGACAACGCCTCTGCTAATACCTTTAATCTTTTTGATTTCTTTACCATTTATGTCTAAAGCGACATGTGGGAGTTTGAATGCTAATTCATTATAGCTTTAACTCGTTGGCATGTCGTTTATGTGGAACAACGTTTAATTTCACATGTCTCACTTGGAAAGCGAGATTTTCTAAAAATTAAAATTTCAATCCCTAGCTGTTGTTCATTGGAAAGGGGGTGTCCGTCCGAGTTCAACGACACCTCATTCGTCAAAATCCGATCATGCGTTCGGGAGATATCGGCTAGATTAAATTAAGCTATGGCCGCCATCTTGTGACGTCACCAGGAAAGTAGGCTATCATCTAGAACCGTCATCACCCCCTACTGAACAGTTTTCGTCTTAGAGACTTGTAATTTGGTATGGGGGTAAAGGGGGTAAAGACCATTAATTATTAATTTGTAATTTTGTAAAATTCCAAATTTAGGAAATATCGCCTACTTTCAAAATTGAACTTTTTGTCCTACAGACAGGTAGAGGGGGTATGGACCATTGATTTATGTCAAACAAACGTTTTTGTAAAATTGTTCGTTTCCCAAATATAACCCATTTTGAAAATATTTTTTTAGAAAAATTGAAAAATACACTATTTTTCGAATGAGAGTGGGATAGAGGTAAGTGTAAAATTTAACATATGACTTTTTAGGATTTTTAGTTTAAACATATAGCCTACTTTCCCAATATTGTTTTTAACAAGAAGTTCCGTGAAGAACTATACAGCCTACTTTTCATGCCAATGATTATTCTACAGAATATGAACCTATCTAGAATAATGACGAAATTAAGTTGCTAATATCGAAATTTCCAATTAGTTCGAAATAATGTATACCTGGCATAATGTATCCTAATAGAGCACTACAGTTGGCAGCCCTGATGACTGAATATATTCTTAGTTCCCTCTCTTAAGGTACAAAATACAAAATTTGGTTGAAGTCCAATGAATAGCATGGACGTTACATGCAGTTAAACATTGGATCTAACAGCGCGCGTAAAATCATGTTGGCAACAATGTCATGCATGTATTGGTCAGAAATAATCTGAAATAATATGATCTATTGTTGTTCCAATTTTGAATGAAATCCATTAGTTAGTATAGAAGTTACATGCATTTTAAAATTGGACCTATCAGCAGGCTTAGAATCATGTTGGCAGCACTGACGTATATTCGTTACTCCAAATTCGTCTAGAATGCCAGGTACTATACGTGTGCAAAGTTTAGAGCTATTGGCTTGCATACTTTCTGATATATTGATATTAGGGTAACAAAAATAGGGCAGCACATATTAACAGTTGGCAGCACTGGTTGCTCCTTAGAATACGCATAGTCATATCTGTTATGGTACACATAGCACATACGAAATTTGGTTGAAATCCAAATGATTGTATGGAAGTTACATGTATTTAAAGTTGGACCTGTCAGCAGGCTTAGAATCATGTTGGTAGCACTGACGTATATAAGTTACTCCAAATTAATATAGAATGTCAGGGACTATACGTGTGCATAGTTTAAAGCTGTCGGCTTGCATACTTTCTGATATATTGCTATTTGGATAAAATAAATTAGGAGCATTAATTAACAGTTGGCAGCCCTGGTAGGTCTGAAGAATACGCTCAGTCATATCTGGTTATGTACACATACAACATACGAAATTTGGTTGAATTCCAATTGATAGTATAGAAGTTATATGCATTTAAAAATTGAACCTATCAGGAGGCTTATAATCATTTTGGCAACACTGCCATGTTTAGCCTCCTGGAAATTAAACTGAAATATTATGATCTGTACGTGTGCCAATTTTGAAATAGCTCCCATTCATACTTTCCATGATATCCAACATGGAGCTCAAATTTCAATTGCGATTTTTTAGCAGTTGGTATCACTGACATCATTTTCAAATATGGCCGTGAGATATTCAGGTATAGATCTTTACTCCTACTAAATTTTGTTTCGATTGCTGCAGCCGTTTAGGAGTTGATAGGGGGGGACACACACACAGCCAGACAGACAGAAGGACAGACAGACAGACAGACAGACACACATTTGCCCGATCTCATAAGTCTACTTTTTCCTCATTTTTGCAAAATGTGAAAAGTAGGCTAAAAAATGGAGTAGGTCAGTGACCTTATAGTTTGGTCTTTTTCACAAAATCTAAAATGTAGAATCTAATATAAAAATATATAAATATTAAATTAATAAAAAATGTATAGTTAATAACAAATAAAGCATGATTTGAAATGCCCGCCATTAAAGAGTGTGGATGTGCACAAAGGCCATCTTGCGCATTAGCTCCTGCCCCCAGATATGACACTCCCCTCCATAAGAATAACATAGGACTGGTTGCGCGCGGCGGCCATATTGCGCATTAGCCCCTGCGCCAGCTATGACACTCCCCTCCATAAGAATAACATAGGACTGGTTGCACGCGGCGGCCATCTTGCCCATTAGCTCCTGCCCCCAGATATGACACTCCCCTCCATAAGAATAACATAGGACTGGTTGCGCGCGGCGGCCATCTTGCGCATTAGCCCCTGCGCCAGCTATGACACTCCCCTCCATAAGAATAACATAGGACTGGTTGCACGCGGCGGCCATCTTGCCCATTAGCTCCTGCCCCCAGATATGACACTCCCCTCCATAAGAATAACATAGGACTGGTTGCGCGCGGCGGCCATCTTGCGCATTAGCCCCTGCGCCAGCTATGACACTCCCCTCCATAAGAATAACATAGGACTGGTTGCACGCGGCGGCCATCTTGCCCATTAGCTCCTGCCCCAGATATGACACTCCCCTCCATAAGAATAACATAGGACTGGTTGCGCGCGGCGGCCATCTTGCGCATTAGCCCCTGCGCCAGAACCACTTTTTATTACCTACTTTCCTTTCAAAAGTTGTGCACTAAAATGTCCATAATGAGATGTTATTTGTCTATCCTAAACTTTTTCAGTTTTGTTCATCCCCAGTCTTCGTGATGCGTGTTAAAGTCTCCCTCAAAGTTTTTCAGTGTGAGAGAAAAGAGGATCGTTGGCGCCCATTACCACGCTCGCTTGATATCATTGAGGTAAGCATAGGTACGTGGATGTGTGAAGGGAAAAGGGAGGCCGAAGTCAGGACATCACCACAATGAGCGCCATTGATATGTTCAACGTTGGCTCTGTGAAATCTGTATGAGGGCAGTAACCATTGAATAGTTGGAAAAGTGAAATATTGCTACTGGACATTGTGGCCGTATAGATTTCTCGATTTGTTTGAAATCATGTATGATGTCACGTGGTGTACCCGTGGTAATTAACACTATATGGAGGTCTTCTGATGATGTTAAAACACCCAAGTCTGGGATGTGAATTCTGAAAACAGAACTTATAATCTGTACCCAGTTTCTGATCCAGATCTTGTCTATCGCAAATCAAGGTAATGAAAACCAAATGGACTGTAACTTTATACTTTAATACCCATTGTGTTTGTGAAACAAGTAGTTTCTGTGCAGGATGATGCTTATTTCTCTGATGATATTACAATTTAAAAAAATTCTTTACCTGAGGTAGTTCCATGCTGCAAAGTTCGATGATATATGATATTTTGCGGCATGGAACTATCTCTGGTATAGAAATACCATCTTCAGTGAGTTATGGAGATTTGCTGGAGGTAAGTACCTTATTGAGTTACTTCTTGTTGCATCTTACAAAATACCTGATTGTCATTTTCTTCTCAACAGTGCTATTTAGGGATTCCAAAATTCAGACCGTATTCTTTACAATTGCATGCTATCAGCTCTTAGGTTGTGTATTGTACAGATACCACCATCCATTTAAATGGAAGATACAGCATTATGATGCCTGATGAATGTTGGACTCAACCCATTTACCCCCCTTCTATGTATGCCGTTGCCTAATCCACTTAGCTAAAGGAGGATTGATCTTAATTCTTATGAGTAAAGGGTAAATTATTTGAAGCCAGCATATCGTTAGTACAATCATGTTGTATTAGTTTCCTGGTGTGAGATTTGTATTTATATGTGAAGAAGATAGAGTATTCTATTGGTCTAGATATACCAAATAATGCAGTCAACCAACTTGTTTTGTTATAAACAGGGTCTTTGCCTTCATTTAGAGGATAAGTATATAGGCTACATAGAATCTTGGACGGTTGACCGGCTCTGCCTATGAGTTTAAAACCCTTCATTATATATGTTGAATTGGGGCAGATGACCTCGTATTTCCGACCCTTAAAACAAAACTAACTAACTTACTACATATTGAACTCATCCTTTCTTTCTTCTTGTCAATCTTGGGCACAAACGTGGCTCTTAACTCAATAACAAATACGAGGTTACAAATATATGTGTTGGGAGTTAGCAGGTTCTGGGAGACTTCATTTGAGGTTATTGTGAAGTATATAAGGAGCGGGTGCCAATGATGATGCAAAATAAGAACTTGGGCTGAAAGGCTGGGAAGCAGGGGTACTCATCTTCGCGCCGAAGTGACCCTTCCTGGTGAATCACAACAGAAACAAAATCATAGACCAGGTCACAAATAAGGGATTCGATCATCCAGAAACTAAGATAACATGCTTCAAGATATGTGGGGATTGGAAGTAAAGGTAAAATAACTGATCTTATGTAAATCCTGGAAGAATATTGAACGCTGCCTCGCAAAAATTGTGCATGGTATGTGCTAAATGAGATGTTATTAGAATATGCCAAACTTTTTCAGTTTTTTTTATCCCCAGTTTGCGTGATGCGCGTTAAAGTCACCCTCAAAGTTTTGCAGTGTGAGAAAAAAGAGGATCGTTGGCGCCCATTACCATGCTCGCTTGATAACATTGAGGTAAGCAATGCAAATTGAGGGAGTATAGGCACGTGGATGTGGGAAGGGAAAAGGGAGCCGAAGTCAGGACACCAACACAATGAGCGCCATTGATATGTTCAACGTTGGCTATGTGAAATCTGTATGAGGGCGGTAACAATGTTTCCTGAATAAGAAGGAACTTCATTGAATAGTTAGAAAATTACAAATTTTTATTAAACATACTCCGACAATTCCATTGTAGAATTAACTTAAGGAAATTCGGAGGTTGTGGAGGGGGTTATTTCTGGCATTGCGATAAATAAGGAGGACAATGATCAACAATAAATACATATGTATATATTTATACTTGTTTGTTTAAAAGATATTACACTGGGCATTGTTGCTATATAGATTCACGAGTTGATTGAAATCAATTATGATAACACGTGGTGTACCCGTGGTAAGTAGCACAATATGGAGGTCACCTGATGAAGTTAAAATACCCAAGTCTGGGATGTGAATTCTGAAAACAGAACTTCTAATCTGTATACAGTTTGTGATCCAGATCTTTTCTATAACAAATCAAGCTAATGAAAACCAAATGGAAGGTAACTTTATTCTTTGATCACGTCAGTGCAAATTTACTTTTTGAGTGTTCTATATAATTCCACCCATTGTGTTTGTGAAACAAGTAGTTTCTGTGCAGGCTGATGCTGATCTGTCTGATGATATTACAATTGAGGAATTTTCTTTACCTGAGGTTATTCCATGCTGCAATGTTCGATGATATATGATAGTTTGCGGCATGGAACAATCTCGGGTATTGAAACACCATCTTCAGTGAGTGGTGGAGATTTGCTGGGGGTAAGTACCTTATTGAGTTACTTCTTGTTGCATCTTATAAAATACCTGATCGTTATTTTCCTCTCAGCAGTGCTATTTAGGGATTCCAGAATGTGTATTAGACCGTATCCTTTATAAATGCATGCTGTCAGCTCTTTGGTCGTGTATTGTACATAAACCACAAGCCATGTAGATGGAATGTACAGTAATATGATGTCTGATGAATGCTGGACTCAAACCATTTACCCCCTTATGTGTGTGCCGTTGCTTAATCCACTTAGCTGACGGAGGATAGATCTTAATTCTTGTCAGTGAAGGGTAAATTATGTGAATCCAGCATATCCTTAGCACAGTGACATTGTATTGATTGCCCGGTGTGAAATTTGTATGTTTGTGTGAAGAAGATAGAGTATTTTAATGGTCTACATATACCAAATGTTGCAGAGTCAACCAACTAAACCCAGTCAACTAAACTGGGTATTTGCCTTTATTTAGAGGATAAGTATGTTGACTAACATGTGCTCTAGAATAATTTGTACAAACCCTTGTTATAGATATCTCTGTTATATAGGCTACATAGAATCTTGGACGGGTGACCGGCTCTGCCTATGCGCTTAAAACATATACATAGATATATTGAACAATTCCTTTCTTTCTTCACGTCTATTTTTGGGGACAGGCGTGGCTCTTAGCCCAATACCAAATACGGGGTTAGAAATATATGTGTTGGGAGTTGGCAGGTTCTGGGGGACTTCATTTGAGGTTGTTGTAAAGTGTATAAGGAGCGGTTGCCAATAATGTTGCAAAATAAGAAATTGGGCTGGGAAGCAGGGGTACTCATCTTCGTGCTGAAGTGACCCTTCTTGATGAATCACAACAGAAACAAAATCATAGACCAGGTCACAATTAAGGGACTCGATAATTCAGAAACTACGATGTTATGTATCAAGATATGTGGAAAATTGGAAGTTATTTTAACTGATTTTATGTAAATCCTGGAAGAATATTGAACGCTGCCTCTCAAAAATGATGCACTAAAATGTGCCAAATGAGCTGTTATTAGTATATGCCAAACTTTTTCAGTTTTTGCCCATAGTGAGTAATGCAATATGGAAGTCTTCTGATGTAGTTAAAACACCCAAGTCTGGGATGTGAATTCTGAAAACAGAACTTCTAATCTATACACAGTTTCTAAGGAAGGAAGGAAGATTGTAGTTTTACGTGACCGTGAATCTTGTGATTATGAGCCACGGGACACACAGTTTCTGATCCAGATCTTGTCTATCGCAAATCAAGGTAATGAAAGCCAAATGGAAGGTAACTTTATTCTTAGATCACGTCAGTGCAAATTTACAATATGTGTGTACAATATAATTCCACTAATTGTGTTTGTGAAACAAGTTATTTCAGTGCAGGATGATGCTGATCTCTCTGATGATATTACAATTGATAAATTTCCTTTACCTGACATCGTTCCATGCTTCAAAGTACGATGATGTAAGATATTTTGAAGCATGAATCGATGTCAGGTATAGAAACACCATCTTCAGTGAATGGTGGAGATTTGCTGGAGGTGAGTACCTTATTGAGTTACTTCTTGCATATTAAATACCAGATCGTCATTTTCTTCTCAACAGTGCTATTTAAGGATTCCAGAATGTGTATTCAGACCGTATTCTTGACAATAGCATGCTGTCAGCTCTTATGTCGTGTATTGTACAGAAACCCCTAGTCGTTTGGATGGAAGGTGCAGCATTATGATGTCTGATGAATGCTGGGTTTAAACCCATTTCCTCCTTCAACAGGGAGTCCGAGGAGTCCCCGCACCCCTAGTTTCATATTATTATTTTGTTATATTATGGCATGACAATTACGATTAAATAGTTGTTGTATTGGTACTGAACTCGAATTCAGCCCAGCTTAAGACTTTGACTGAGCCGAGGTTCGAACCGACTTGTGAACCATGGGAGAGGAAATTTGGAATTAAAACAATTTAATATTTATGTATGCATTTTGGAAAGTGAATGATGCATAATGAAACTATTTTGGAAAATTTTGGAGCATTTTATGGAATTATTATTTGGAAATATTCTGGTGAATGGGATTTTAACTACGGAAGAGTCAGATCATTCGAGGCTGGAAATTGAACGAGGCTTCATGTTAGCAAGCAGGTAACCAGTTTTGGTTGATCAAGGCGACAATAACAAATTTTGCACACGACCCGTTGATAAGAGGCTAGATCCAGGAGCTTCTATCATTGTATTTCAACAGCCAATCATATTGAGGCACATACATTTTGTGGGAAACGCTTTTATATAAATTTGGCGTATATAAAGCGATATGAACACGCCTACAGGTGTAGAATACAATATGGAACTTATTTGGTTAAATAGAAGTATACATTTTTGGCTAGGAGAGAAACTATGAGTATATTTCTATTAAAATGCATCCGTGCGAGGCTAGCAGAGCAGGCTAGTTTTGGCACGCGCGCCATCGCAAAGAGAGAAGCCAGAACTCTAAGTCAGCTTCTTGAACCGAGCGGACGTTTTCAGTCACGCGTCCAGAAGAACATTACCATGCTAAAGAAGTACGGCCGACAGACGAAGTAGGACCGTTTGGAGATCAACCATTCGCCGTGGAAGAAATACGAGAAGCTGGTGAAATATATATGCACTAGCTACAGAAGAGAAAAGCATATATTCAGTATCACAATCATTAGAAGAAGACTTCGCTACAATAGCACTATTCTTCAGCGAAGCGATAAACAGCAGCATTGCTTACTACTGCTATATATTTGCAACATTCGACAATACAATATCACAGTTAAGATGACCGTAATAAACCTGAGTCAGGGAGGACAAAGTTATTCAACTATTATTGAGAAGATTATAATGAGCAACTAAACTAATAGAAGGAGGTTAATCTATACCATGGATTGGAGATTCAGAATGATCTAGAAGACCGGGGATCGATAAATCTACAACTGCTTAACAACATGCAGTATTCTGAGATGACTTCCGATACTACAAGCGAGATGTCCATTACCACCAGAAAGAGATATCAACCCAGGACATTCAGATCTACATTGATGATGACGATCTGCTACACGAGAAGAAGAAGGTGGACGCATGCAGTCGTTTGGACCAAGAGATCCCGATACCAGGTCGCTGACCGTGAAAAGAGAAGACTTGCCGTTAGCCGAGAAGGACGAGCTGTCTCGCAGGTGTTCGCAGCACGATCCAGACCGGGGAGCGATAATAGGGCTGGCACGCGCTTGCCAGGAACCCGTTTCCAACGCAGACGACTTGCACCAGCAGTTCGAGCCAAACATCGAGCTCATCTAATGAAGGTATTCTCGACACCAGAAGCCATCAGGAAGGTAGAAAACTGAATGCTCTAAGATCTGTAGTTTTGCAGTAGTATTTGTTGTTATTGAGGGGTGACCAACTTCATTGTAGATATTCTTATCTTTATCCTATGTTTATTGTAGCTAAATTTTGGAGATTTGCTGTAATTCTTTGATACGTCTACGTGTGTCGTTTCAGACGTAATTTCATTCATTTTTGACCTTAGATACTTCGTTTCTTATATATTTTGAAGGAATCGTTTTTAACCTGCTCACTTTTGAACAAAACTCGTTTTATAAGGGAATGCTTCGATAGTAATATATTTCGAAGGGAATGCTTCGATAGTAACATATTTCATTGGAAATTCTTTCCAATAGTAAGAATATTTTGAACGTTAAGATTGTTATTGATAGTTACAAATGCGTAACAGCGACAGAATACATTTGTATAATTATATTGCATTATTATAAAGGAAAGCATTTTTGTAAAATGCTGTAACATTGTTTAACAAACATTATTATGTCAGAATATAACTGAAACACTTATTTATAACAATATGGAAGTTATAAAATTCCAATTGCGGAATACAATTTATTTGACAATGATATAGTCATGGACTATTGTTATTATGAAAGTACACTATAAAATACGATCATGTTAGTGACAATTGTGGTCAAATGATGCCTATAGTTATTAACAATTTCATTGGAAACATTGTTAAACTGAAATGACAGCTGACAGGAGATTTGTTTGTCTACCTGAGGTCTTGTATGTCGTAAAACAAGCGTAAATATGAATAATTTCATTCATTTAAATGTACACCAGATGCGTGAGGATATGTATTTATATTTATTAACTAGTAAAGACGAGCGAACTACGAGTTAGTATTGTTTATATTTGGTAACGTGGAAAAGCAGTCTATTATGGAACTAAGTGAACGAAAAGCGCTATTGAAAGAAATAAGAAATATTGTGTGAGGTGAATTGTAGTGAACAAACATGTAATTGTTGTTAAAAATGCACGAGATTAAATAATTTAGAAGAGAGATGTGGTTAGGAGTGCACTCTGAACGGTAGTATACAATTGCGTATTTACCTAGTAAAGTCACTGATTCTTCTACATGTTTGTAGCAAGATGGGTTTCTTATTGAAGTAATGCCGTGCGGAGTGATGAATATTGTTGGTAGTAATGAAAAGAAGGAAGTATGTTATGTTTGGAGCGTAGCAGACGCTATTTATGAATATTGCTCACCGTATTACGAGAGAAGGAAACGTGTTGCCATGTGGAGCAACGAATTGTTACAGTATGTGTAAAAAGCACTCACATGAGGGTTAATATTTGTATTGTCCATGTCAGAGAGTATCAGTATAATATCCACGAAGTATATTTTGAGTTTTTTTTAAGTAGTTTCGCACCGCTCTTTATCTTACTGTATTTTATTCATTGACACGACTTATTCTATGCTATATTTAACTTCGGTGTTCGATATACAAGCTTTACTTATTATGACAGTTACCAGAGATACCTGAAAATGTATTGTTGTGTGAAACATTGTTCATAGAACTGTTTTTGAAAACAGAGACACTAGAGGACTGTCAGATCGCGACTGATAGTGCGAATAGTATTTTTAATACCGTGTTAAACATATATATTCACATTTTACTCACGTATGTGTATAATTCAGGGTTTTTATATTGTTAACTTAATTTTTGACGCTTGAACAGCTGATGCTGATCAGATTGCCTCAGTGACAGAGTCACAGGGTGATTATTAAATGCGTTAACATTTAATTAATTTCTTAAATAATTACGTTTCTGTAATTACATTGTTTATGAACATTTATAGCAGAGATAGAAGGACTATCTGACGTGTGATTTATTTTATTTTAACTTGCTTTTATTTCTATTGTTGATAGGGAGTTTATTGTTTGTAATTTTTAGTAATAAATCTCAGGCACTAATTGGTTTTGTTTTGCCTGTTCGTCTTTTATATATCTGATCACCTATTCATTTTGCAATCGACATGCGATTATACTGCGAGTTAGTTACTAGAATTCACGTAGTCGCAACTTTCACCGTTCACGCCCGAGATCCGAGATTCTCGTTCTACCATCATGTTATAGGTATTTTATTTCTAGTAAATGTGTAACTAATCAGTAGTGTTGTTGCATGGCCGGTATGTGTCGAGAGTTTCCTAGTCATTATCCTAGTAGGGTAGTGTTGGTTTATCTCCCTACAATCCTTTTCCATCTCAGCGGATATAGGCTATGGCTATGCGGAATTCGGGTGCAGTACCTTTGCTTTGGTGCTCTCAAAAGCGTTGATATCAGAATCATTTCAGTTGTGACGTGAGCGGACACTGTTGATGAGCGATTAGTAGCGTGTGTGTGGGTGCACGAACGAGCACATGCGGTATTGTTTTGATGGTTACTTGAACGGAAAATCTTATTTGCATATGTTACAATCATGGTTAATACCACAGCTTCAAGACAAGGAAATCATGGATGGTTCTCCAGCACAATTTGCTATTCAGGTGCGCGATTTCCTTGATGAACAATTTCAAGGCCGTTGGATTGGTCGTGGCTCACCAATATATCCAGTCCCATTGAAATGGCCCCAAGAAGCCCGGATCTTACCACGCCAGACAACTCATTATGGGGATTAAACAAGTCCCTTGTGGCTCAACGTCGGTACACGACTAATGAAGGATGGCGCCATAGTGTGGAGGAAGCCTTTCGTACCATAACTCATGAGATGCTCTGCAAGATGTCAATGAGGACTTGGAGACGGATAGAACTCTGTGTAAGGCATGATGGTGCACATACATATCCCCTGGATACATAGTTTTTATATCAAAGTACTCCACCAGACTATAATGTTTTGACGAAGGGGTACGGGGACTTCTCGGACACTCTGTATGTATACCGTTGCCTAATCCAGTTAGCTAATGGAGGATAGATCTTAATTCACATAAGTGAAGGGTAAATTCTGTGAAGCAACCATATCATTAGCACAATCAGTTGCCCGGAGTGTAATTTAAATTTTTGGGTGATAATAATAATAATGTTATTGGTTTTACGTCCCTTTTAACTACACTGGCTTTTAGAGACGCCGGGGTGCCGGAATTTTGCCCCGAAGGGGATCTTTAACGTGCCAGTAAAATTTTTTGTGTGAAGAAGATAGAGTATTTTAATGGTCTAGATATACCAAATGATGCAGAGTCAACCAAATTGTTTTATTCTAAACAAGGTCTTTGCCTTTATTTAGAGGCTAAGTATGTTGCGTGACATGTGCTCTAGAATAATTTGGACTAATCCTTGTTATAGATAACTCAGTTATATAGGCTATATAAAATTATGGACGGGTGACCGGCTCTGCCTATGAGCTTAAAACCTTTCATTATACATATTGAACTCTTCCTTTTCTTCTTCTTCCTCTTGTCAATGTTTGGGCAGTTGGAAGTTAGCAGGTTCTGGGAGACTTCATTTGAGATTATTGTAAAGTATATAAGAAGTGGTTGCCAATGATGAAGCAAAATAAGAAATTGGGCGAAAGGCTGGGAAGCAGCGGTACTCACCTTCGCGCCGAAATGACTCTCCCTGGTGAATCACAACAGAACAAAAACATAGACCAGGTCACAATTAAGGGATTCAATAATTCAGAAACTAAGTTGATATGCACCAAGGTATGTGAACATTGGAAGAAAATGTAAATTAATTGATTGTATGTAAATCGTGGACGAATATTGACCGCTGCCTCTCCAAAATTGTGCATTGACATGTGCTAAATGAGATGTTATTAGTATATGCCAAACTTGTTCCGTATTTTTTTCATCCCCAGTCTTCGTGATGCGCGTTAATGTCTCCCTCAAAGTTTTGTCGTGTGTGAACAAAGAGGATTGTTGGCGCCCATTACCGTGCTCGCTTGATAACATTGAGATAAGCAATGCAAATTGAGGGAGTATAAGCACGTGGATGAAGGAAGGGATAAAGGAGGCCGAAGACAGGACACCACCACAATGAGCGCCATTGATACGTCCAACGTTGGCTCTGTGAAATCTGTATGAGGGTGGTAACCATGTTTCCTGAATAAGAAGGAACCTGTTTCTTGAGGAATCTACTTGAAAACAGAAGGTTTTTTGTTGAATTTCAGGGGAAAAGCAGATGGAGATCGCAGAAAAATGGATTACCCCAGGGAAGTGTGCTTGCTCCTGCGCTGTTTAATATCTATACTAATGATCAGCCACTACCAGAGGGAACACAGAGTTTCATCTACAAAGATGACTGTGCCATCACTGCCCAAGCTGTCTGTTTTGATAATGTTGAACAGAAGTTGTCCAATGCTTTAATAGAATTGTCTGCTTACTATAGGGAGAACCAATTGAGACCAATTCCCAGTAAAACACAGACTTTTGTTTTCCACCTTAAAAGCAGACAGGCAGCTAGAACCCTGAAAATTAACTGGGAAGGGTCCTCGCTGGATCATGATTCGTTTCCTAAATACCTAGGAATTACCCTTGACCGTGCTCTCACTTACAGGAAGCACTGTTTGAACACCAAGCAAAAAGTGGCAGCCAGAAATAACATTATAAGGAAATTAACAGGCACAACATGGGGAGCACATCCTAGAACTGTGAGAACCTCTTCTCTTGCGTTATGTTTCTCCGCCGGAGAATATGCAAGCCCAGTATGGTACAAATCCAGTCATGCCAAAGTGGTAGATATTGAGCTAAACGATACTTGTCGTATTATAACTGAGTGTCTAAAGCCCACTTCACTGGACAAGCTGTACACCCTAGCTGGTATCGCACCCTCTGACATCCGCCGAGAGGTAGCGGTGAAAAATGAGGGGGGGAAAGGGCGCAAACTTCTGAAGCCCATCCTCTGTTTGGACATCGACCTTCAAAACCCCGAACATTGGAAGCTCTTGTCGGTACTTCACAACAATCCCGAACCAATTTGTGACGTGCAAGATTCTACAGCCCTGGACAATGGTGGCCACCCTCTGAAAAACTACCAGCCGGTTTCACAGAGAAATGGAGTAAATTACATGGATATCACTCAACAGACTTCGCTCGGGTGTCACAAGATGCAAAAGCAACTTAATGAATTGGGGTTTCCATGTGGAGTCACCATTTTGTGAATGTGGAACAACGCAGACATCCTACCATGAGCTTCAGTGCAGTCAGTGTCCAACAACATGTACGCTAGAAGACGTGTTACATGCAACACCTAATGCCATAGAGGAACTTCTAGGCGGCTATAGTTTGAAAAAATTGACATTTCAAATTTTGTATATAAAATTATGTATTTATTGTATATTGTTTAGCCTTTTAAGGGGCTGAAACGGTGTAACGGGAGGATGTGTGAATATTTTGAGGGTTGCGGTTAGATAGGGGAGCGTGGAGGGTGTTTAGAGCCTCCGGGCACTCCGCGGGGCGGTGTATCGGTAAATGTGGGGAGAAGGTTAATAACTACAATTAGGGGTTGCGCCTCCGGGCTGAAAGTAAGGCTTGGACGCCTAGGTGTGAACTGTGGCGGTCGATGGTAAAGAGTCGCTTATGGCGCGGTATTACCGACTATGTTCGTGCGTGCTCCTTTAGGTGCTAAGGACAGTGGTAGTAAACAAGCGTAGCGATACTATGAATATGCGGTGAATGAGTAAGGTGTGAGGAGGGAGTCAGGCAATAATGACAATAAAGAACAATCAGGCTGTTGTAATAAAAAGTACTTATATACTAGGGGCTATATGATAATGTACTGGATTCCGTGAATGTAGGGATAGTACAATAATGCAGTGTTTTACAAGTAGAATGGGTATGGCAATTAGGCAGGATGTTCAACAATGTGAAGGATTCTGAGAGAGACACTCACCTGAGGTACGATGTCGTCGATGTGGATTCGGGCAGCGTCACGGAAGGCAACAGACATCTCCCTCTTAGTGGGATGCCTTTTTACGTGTTTAACATTGCTCACCGTTGAAAACTTGCTACATCGTTGTTGTGTGGCGCAGTTCCTGTATCCTTGTTAATGTTTGTGTAATCCTTGAGCAAGAGTTGTAGGAAGTCTCTGCTGGCGTGGTGTAGAAATGAAGAGTGTTTGTTGTTGGTTCCCCTTGACTGTTGGGGTGCTGTTTTAGACATGGAGCTGAACGGGGTGTAAGGCGGTGGTCAGATAGTGTAGGTAATAGCACAATATGGAGGTCATCTGATGAAGTTAAAACACCCAAGTCTGGGATGTGAATTCTGAAAACAGAACATCTATTCTGTGTACACAGTTTCTGACCCAGATCTTGTCTATCACAAATCAAGGTAATGAAAGTCAAATGGAAGGTAACGTTATTCTTTGATCACGTCAGTGCAAATTTACAATGTGTGTGTACGATATGATTCCACTAATTGTGTTTGTGAAACAAGTAATTTCGGTGCAGGATGATGCTGATCTATCTGATGATATTACAATTGAAGAATTTCTTTACCTTGGGTTGTTCCATGCTTCAAAGTTCGATGATACATGATATTTTGACGCATGGAACAATTTCAGGTATAGAAACACCATCTTCAGTGAGGGGTGGAGATTTGCTGGGGGTAAGTACCTTATTGTGTATTGTGTTCTTGTCTTCTGAGACATTTCTTTCTCACATCGATATATTTAAAACAATAAGGTGATTTTTGTTACCGCGAGATTGAGAGAACGACAGAACCGATTTACTTCGTAGAGCACTCTAACGAAAGCTCTTGGCCTGTAGATTTGCAGAGTGTCTCTAAAATAAACAAGTATGATACAGTATATTTTTAAATTAATATAGAAAATAGCAGAATTCTTGCCCCTCACGCATGGACACAATCCGCCTTGGCTCATGACAAAATGGCGGTGAGAACTCCATTAAAATGTAAGTTACTTAATAAGCTTCCATGTAATTGAAAACATACATTAACCTAGTTCTGACAATAAAATATAATAACAGTAAGAACACATACGAATGTGCAACTTTGATTTTTAATTTATTTTTGTTAATGAAATGGATTATTTTCTTCAGACAGCGGGTTTTGAAGTTAGTGAATAGTTGCGTCTGCTGCTGAACAAGAGAGCGCGAGTACTGTGGATCCAAGGAGCACAGGTTCGATCCGATCTCTCACCATTTGTTTCCCACTGAAATATTGTTTTATCAAGGAGTATTAGTAACGTTTTATGTCAGACAAAGATACTTATTTCTACATAAGATTGTATCTCTTAAGATCTGTTATTATAATAAGTTATAAATAGTTATAGTATTAGTATTATATACCTCTAAATAGTGCTGCCTTGGGTTTTTGTGGGTATCTACTCACATAACGTAACGGCGGTACTTTTTGAGGATCCAACCAGCCTTCGGGCTGACTACCTAACAGACATTATATACCTATTACTACTTTTATTTTATAGATGTAAATTCCGACGTGTCCTATATCAAAAATGTATTGTATACATGTAGTTGATCAAATGGAATTAATAAAATCTATCTATCTATCATTCCCTCTCAATACATTTTATTTCCGTTTTACCATTGCATTACAGTATGTGATCAAAAGAGCTAACTTATCTTGTCCTCAATACGCCGCTTGAATATCTCCAATCAGTTCCAGTAACTAACAAAAGATGGCAGTACCTCGCCCATATAGTTCCAATAACTGACAACAGATGGCAGCACCATTGCATCTATAAAATTAAAACACAAGACATGGCGCGTTTTCTCGTGATAGTTAAATATTGTTTTATCAAGGAGTATTAGTAACGTTTAATGTCAGTTAAAGATGCCTATTTCTACATTCCCTCTCAATAAGTTTTATTTCCGTTTCACCATTGCATTACAGCATGTGATCAAAAGAGCTAAGTACTTTTGCTCTCAATACGCCGTGACCCCCGGGCAATGCCTTCCAAGCTAGGCGGGCCTTGCCCTGGCTGGGTAGCGCCTACTGTGACGACCCGTGATCGGATGTCGGTGGCATTCGGGGAGGATGATCTGGCCATGGGTTCTAAAAGAAAAATCCCCAACCAGGGTAGACCTACACCCAAGCAGGGTGGTCCTACACCCAAGTCTTTAACATTTGATTCCCTACGGGGATCAACCCCCTGGGAACAATCTGTGCGTGAAAATCTGGGTACTAACACCCCCAAGTTTCTGGTAGCTACCAGAACAGATGGGGGTGATTTTAAGCTGGTAAAGAGTATTTTGTTTTCTCGCCACATAGAAGGTGTCTATGGTGAGCTTGAGAAAGTACAAAATATGAGGAACGGTAGCTTGTTGCTCAAGACTAGGACTGGTGAGCAAGTTGAACAACTTTTGCAATGTGACCACTTTGGCGACATTCCCGTCAAAGTGGAAAAGCACACGTCCCTGAATCTGGTCCGAGCAGTTATTTTCCATCGGGACCTGATTCTGAACACCGACGAGGAGCTCAAGGAGGATATGCGGCACCGTCACGTGACTGATGTCCGGCGCATTATGCGCAAGGTCAATGGTCAAATCGTGGATACTGGTGCTTTCATTATTTCCTTTGAGCTTTCGGTGCTCCCGGAGAAAGTCAAGGTTACAAGTTACCGTTGTGACGTACGGCCTTATATCCCTCCACCAATGAGGTGTTATAAGTGCCAGAAGTTCGGGCACATGTTATCCCGATGCTCGAGCCCCGAAATCTGCGGAATAGGCGGTAAGGTACCACAAGAAGCGGAAGAGTGCACAACACCTTATCAGTGCACTAATTGCCCTGGATTTCATTCTCCTCGGGACAGGAACTGCCCTGTCTTCCTGAGTGAGAAAAAAATCCAGGATTTCAAAACCCTGGATGGTCTCACCTACCAGGAGGCCCGCAAGAAGTACCGTACCACGACTTCGCCTTCTCCAACGATTGATTATAGAGCCATAATACCATATTTGGTCCCGGCTACCTCATCTTTTGTACCAGCTGTGAAACCTGCAACTGAATTTCCTGTTCCGAAACCAGCTCCTAAGATTATAACGGAAAGCCCGAAGGTGACTTCAACTCCACCTTCGGCCAGCACGAAGGCTGTGCAAGCGTAGGCTGTGCGAGCGAAGGCTGCTCCGCCCGCACAGCAGGGGAGGAAGTGGAAGACTTACTCCCCACTCGGGAGGAAGTCGAAGACTTTCTCCCCACCCAAACGGTCGGCGAAAGCCGCGCCGAAGCCGGCGGAGGCGGCATCGTCGACCAGGGTCAGGAATTCGGCTCCTGACCCGTCTATATATCTTAAAGAGGCGGGGGCGGGTAAGAAGGGACCCCGCACTACGCATTCCCTTTCTCCAAAAAAGGGGAAGCCATCCGCGCCCACACCTGCGGATGCTTCTGCGCCTGGGGACGTTTCGGTCCCCAGATCTACGCGCTCCCCACGGAGTTCCCCCCGCCGCCGAACTGCGTCTAGGAAATCTTCCAGTCGAGTCACTCCATGACCTCGCCTGAGGACATGGAGATTATAGTCGACGTAGTGGATGATGATCCTCCAGAGTCTAAGTTGTAGCTTGCTGCTCCAACTTATTCCCTAAGTCCACACAATGGCACTGTTACAGTGGAATTGTGACAGTTATGACAGGCATTTGACAGAGCTCCGTCAGCTTATTGCCCAATACGCAGCGAGTATAGTCTGCCTACAGGAAACGAACCTCAGACCTGATCACGAGACTGTTCTGAGAGGTTTCCGACTATAATCTAAAGAGCGACAAGACGCCGCCCGGGCTTCCGGGGGCGTTTGTACCTTCGTTCGCTCTGACTGCTATAGTGAGGAGTTTCCACTCGACACTCCTCTGGAAGCTATTGCAGTTCGCGTGTCCTTGCCTGCTATGACAACTGTATGTAACGTGTACCTTCCACCGAACCAGCCCCTTGATATTAATGACGTCTTTGATCTTGTTGATCAACTTCCAGTCCCTTTCCTACTCGTGGGTGATTTCAACTCTCATCACCCCCACTAGGGATCACCATCTTCCTGCCCCAGAGGAAGGGACGTAAAGGGCTTAATTCAAGGGATGGATTTATGTCTATTAAATACAGGGGAAGCTACACATTTTAGCTTAGCGCACGGCACGTACTCACACATTGACTTGAGTGTGTGTAGCCGTGCGCTGGTCCCCCTTATTTGGTTGGTATGTACACGACGACCTCTGTGACAGTAACCATTTCCCGATCGTTCTTACACTTCTGAACCAGAAGCCCGTGGAGTTCCCCAGTCGTTGGGTGCTTAAGCGGGCAAATTGGCCCTCGTTTCAAGAACGAGCTGTGTTCGTTGATCTTGGTTGCAGGAGCGTCGATGACGAGGTACAGCACATCACCGATGTGCTTCTTGCTGCCGCCGAAGAGTCCATTCCATCCTTTTCTGGGACTCCTCGTCGCAAACTCGTCCCTTGGTGGACAGAGGATATTGCAGCGGCAATAAGAGACCGTCGTCGAGCTCATAAGCACTACCGTCGGCGTCCAACCATGGCCAATTTGGTGGCGTTTAAGAAATTTCGTGCCAAGGCACGGATTCTTATTCGCCAGAGTAAGAAACAATCCTGGGAACGGTATGTGTCTTCTATTACGGCACATACCCCCTCCTCTCAAGTGTGGACTAAACTAAGACGCATTTCGGGAATTCAGACATCTTCTACTGTACCGGGAATTTCCATTGATAATGAATTGGTTACAGATCCTTATCGCGTTGCAAACCATCTCGCCTCGTATTTTGCGGATATATCCGGTTCCGATAACTATGACCCTGCCTTCGTGGCCCTGAAGCGCGAAGCGGAACGTCTCCATCTTAGTTTTGCTTCCCGCGCTTCGGAGGAGTACAACGTGCCCTTTACGGAGTGGGAACTCCGCGGAGCGCTGGCACTGTGCAGGGACACGTCTCCTGGCCCGGATAGTATTCACAACCAGATGCTTGAACACCTTAACGATGAGAGCATTCGTTATTTGCTCAGGGTGTTTAATCGTATCTGGTTGGAAGGTGTGTTTCCAGCGCAATGGCAGGAAGGTATCATTATACCTATCCTGAAGCCCGATAAGGATCCCAAATTGACAGGGAGTTACAGACCTATTTGTCTCACTAACGGTCTGTGCAAGCTCTTTGAGAGGATGGTCAATCGGCGCCTAGTGTGGGTCCTGGAGAAACGGGGACTCCTGTCTGAATACCAGTGTGGTTTCAGGGCGTCTCGGTGTACCAACGACCATCTGGTACGCCTGGAGACCGCCATACAGGACGCTTTTCTCCGGAGACAGCACCTAGTCGCTGTTTTCTTTGATCTCGAGAAGGCCTATGACACCACTTGGCGTTACGGCATCCTCTCTACCCTGCATCAATTGAAATTCCGAGGTAACTTGCTGGTTTTTATTGCGAATGTTCTGTCCCTTCGCCTGTTCCGTGTACGAATAGGGGGGACATATTCGCAATATCATATACAGGAAAACGGAGTCCCACAGGGATCGGTACTTAGCGTAACATTATTTGCGATTGCCATAAACGGTATAGTCGCTGCTGCTGGTCCAGCAGTGGTACCGTCGCTATATGTAGACGACTTTGCTCTACATTATAGTGCGCAAAATATGGCGGTCGCTGAACGACAGCTACAACAAGCTATTCGGAGAGTGGAACGCTGGACACTAGAGCATGGCTTTCGATTCTCTACCGCTAAGTCCTCGGTTGTCCATTTCTGCCGAAAGCGCACTCTCCATCCTGATCCTGAGCTTTATCTGGGCGATGTAGCTTTGCCGGTCGTTGCTGCGTACCGGTTCCTTGGGCTCCTTTTCGATCAGAAATTGACGTGGGAGCCACACGTGCGGTGTTTGAAAACTGCCTGTGCTAAGAAACTCAACATGTTGCGGTTTCTTAGCGGCACATCATGGGGGGCGGACCGCGAAGTGCTCCTACGCTTTTATAAGGCTCTGATTTTATCTAGATTAGATTATGGCAGTGTAGCATATGGTTCGGCCCGTAAGTCAGTGCATGTTAAACTGGACAGTGTCCACCACGGCGGTGTGAGGCTGGCGACGGGTGCCTTTCGGACGAGCCCAGTCGTCAGCTTGCTCGCCGAGGCTGGCGTACCTCCTTTACACCTGAGGCGCCAACAAGTACTGCTGACCTATGCTGCAACAATTCGACAGATGCCCCTTCATCCAAGCTATTCATGTTTGTTTTCCAATCCGAATCGCCGGCTGTATGATGCGCTCGCCCGAGCCACTCGGCCGGCGGGGATTCGCTTGGATGACTTATACCGTCAGTTCCGATTTCCTTCTGTCTCCTGTATCGTTCGAGTACCTAGCAAGGCCCCTCCGTGGATGGTCTCTCGCCCTGATATCATCCTGGATCTGCACACCGGCCCCTAGTCGGACACGGACTCCTCCGTCCATCGGAGGCTGTTCCAGGCCGTGGTGACACGGTATCCGGGATCAGGGCTTGTATTCACGGACGGTTCGAGGGTAAACGAGAAAGTAGGCTGTGCATTTGTGGTTGAGGATCGTCGGTTTTTCTTTTCACTTCCCGAGGCCTGTAGCGTGTACACTGCGGAGCTCTATTCCATCTTAGAGGCTCTGCGGTACACGTTATCAGACGATCACCAGCACTTTCTTGTGTGTACTGACTCTCTGAGTGCGCTGCAGGCGATCGATGTGTGTTTCCCGAAGCACCCGTTGGTCCAGCGTGTGCACGACCAGCTCGTCAGTTCGCGTAACGCTGGAACCGGGGTGACCTTTGTGTGGCTTCCTAGCCACATGGGTATTGCGGGAAACGAGCTTGCTGATCAGGCGGCGAGAGAGGCAGTCGCACTACCCTCGCTACCGTATAAGGTGCCTGCTAGTGATGTGCGCTCTCAGTTGCGGCATTCGATCCTGTCGCATTGGGAGGAAGCATGGCGTGCCACGCCTCCACCCAACAAACTGAGAGGCATCAAGGAGACAACGAAGGTGTGGAAATCTTCCTTCCAATCTCTCCGGAAGGAAGCTGTGGTACTCTGTCGACTCCGGATCGGCCATGGGATTGCTACGCACTCCCACTTGCTAAAGAGAGAAGATCCTCCTGTGTGTACTTGCGGCGCCCACCTAACCGTGGCACACCTTCTCTTGGAGTGTGTGGATCTGGCCGATCTGCGAGGGACTCTTAAACTGCCTAATACCCTCTCCCTTATTCTCCGTGATGACGGGCCATCAGCTGACCTCGTCATCCGGTTCATGAGGGAGAGTGGGTACTTTTTTAAGTTTTAATGTGTACTTATGACTTTTAATTCAGGTTAAATCTGTTTTAATGTTTTTTATTGTGTTATGTATTGTATTGTTCACTATGCCTTATTTGTTTTATCCTTTTTTACCATCCGCCTTTTATTCCTTTTTATTCAAATAAGGCATAATTTTTGGGGCTCACTGTCTGCTTTATAAACATCATTTTCGCTTCATCCATGGCAGCGAGTTGTTTTTATCTACATCCTTTCATTTCACGCCATTTCATTTCATTAGGGGCCGATAACCTCGATGTTAGGCCCCATAAAACATCAATTATCATCATCATCTCAATACGCCGTTTGAATATCTGCAATCAGTTCCAGTAACTAACAACAGATGGCAGTACCTCGCCTATATATTTCCAATAACTGACAACTGATGGCAGCACCATTGCATCGATATATTTAAAGCACAAGACATGGCGCGTATGATAGTTAAATATTGTTTTATCAAGGAGTATTATTAACGTTTTATATCAATTAAAGATACATATTTCTACATTCCCTCTCAATACGTTTTATTTCCGTTTTACCATTGCATTACATCATGTGATCAAAAGAGCTAACAACTGTTGTCCCCAATACGCCGTTTGAATATCTGCAATCAGTTCCAGTAACTAACAACACATGGCAGTACCTCGCCTATATGGTTCCAATAACTGACAACAGATGGCAGCACCATTGCATCGATATATTTAAAACACAAGACATTGCGCTTTTTCACGAGATAGGCTAGTTAAATATTGTTTTATCTCTGAGTATTAGTAACGTTTTATGTCAGTTGAAGATACATATTTCTACTTTCCCTCTCAATACGTTTTATTTCCGTTTTACCATTGCATTACAGCATGTGATCAAAGCAGCTAACAACTGTTGTCCTCAATACACTGGTTGAATATCTGCAATCAGTTCCTGTAACTGAACCCAGATGGCAGTACCTCGCCCATATAGTTCCAATAACTGCCAAATATGCCAGCACCATTGCATCTATTTAATTAAAACACAAGACACGGCGCGTTTTCACGTGATATCTCAATATTGTTTTATCAAGGAGTATTAGTAACGTTTTATGTCAGTCGAAGATACAAATTTCTTCATTCCCTCTCAATACGTTTTATTTCCGTTTCACCATTGCACTACAGCAAGTGATTAATAGAGCTAACTACTGTTGACCTCAATACGCCGTTTGAATATCTGCAATCAGTTCCAGTTACTAACAAAAGATGGCAGTACCTCGCCTATATAGTTCCAATAACTGACAACAGATGGCAGCACCATTGCATCGATATATTTAAAAAACAAGACATTGCGCGTATTCTCGTGATAGTTAAATATTGTTTTATCCAGGAGAATTAGTAACGTTTTAATGTCAGTTAAAGATACATATTTCTACTTTCCCTCTCAATACGTTTTATTTCCGTTTCACCATTGCATTACAGCATGTGATCAAAAGAGCTAAGTACTGTTGTCCTCAATACGCCGTTTGAATATCTGCAATCAGTTCCAGTAACTAACAACAGATGTTAGTTCCTCGCCCATCTAGTTCCAGTAACTGACAACAGATGGCAGCACCATTGCATCGATATATTTAAAACACAAGACATGGTGCGTTTTCACGTGATAGTTAAATATTGTTTTATCAAGGAGTATAAGTAACGTTTTTTGGCAGTTAAAGATACATATTTCTACATTCCCTCTCAATACGTTTTTTTTTTTCGTTTCACCACTTTATTTAGAGGATATGTATGTTGCGTGACATGTGCTCTAGAATAATTTGTACAAATCCTTGTTATAGATGACCTCGTATTACGCCCCTTAAAACTACAATAACTAACTACATATTGAAATCTTCCTTGCTTTCTTCTCGTCATAGTTTGAGCAAAGCCGTGGCTCTTAACTCAATAATAAATTGAGGTTACTAATATATGTGTTGGCAGTTAACAGGTTCTGGGAGACTTCATTTGAGGTTATTGTATAGTATATAAGGAGCAGATGCCAATGATGGTGCAAAATATGAAATTGTGCTGAAAGGCTGGGAAGCTGGGGTACTCATCTTCGTACTGAAGTGACTTTCTTGGTGAATCAAAACAGAGCAAAGAATAGACCAGGTCATAATTAAGGGATTCGATAATTCATAAACTACGATGACATGCATAAATATTTGTGGGGAATGGGAAGTAATAGTAAAATAACTGATTTTGTGTAAATCCTGGAAGAATATTGGACGCTTCCATAGTAGGTAATAAAGAGCGGTTCTGGCGCAGCAGCTAATGCTCAAGATGGCCGCCGCGCGCAACCAGCCCTTTGTTATTCTTAGGGCCATTTTCACCAACTCTTTACTAACGATTAGTTAGTTAGTTCTCATTTAACTTAAATGCGAGATTTAATGCGTGATTATCTTCGATGCATTTCACGAGGCCATTCGGGTTCGCAATTACTTAAATAAGATTTACGGCTCTCGCGCATGCGTAGACTCGGTTTCAGCTTGCACAAGCATGGCGGACAGAACAAGAAGCGTCTAGCACTGATTTTCTGGAACATATAAAGGAAGGGAAATACAGAAGACCTTAAAATGATATGAACCAAGTATTTGTTGTGTGAAAAGTTAGCTTAATAGGACGCGCTCACCCGGTTGGCTTCGTAGCGTAAGCGGTTGCGATGCAGGCTCCCAATTCCTTATGCAACGCTGGAAGGAGTTCGAATCCCACTTCGGATATACTTTTGTTTTTCTATTTCCGTATTCGTTTTTCTTGCTATTAAAACCTAGTATAATAACTTCACTGTCATAAACATATTTTATATTCATATGGATGAAAGTTCGTGTGAAACTTGGATACAAACTACCATTGTCAGATGCGCGAGGCACAGTTCAGCTGTTTCCCGCCACTTTAAAGATGCTTTAGAGAGTTGAGTGGCCAGGTTTGGCCATTTAACCTAATTCCTTGTTAGTGGTAAGTTAACGAGCGATTCTGTTTGGTGAAATGCTCGTGCTAAGTTAAATAACCTATAATGATGAATTAACAGATAATTGGCGTTGGTGAAAATGGCCCCCATGGAGGGGAGTGTCCTAGCTGGGGCAGGGGCTAATGAGCAAGATGGCCGCCGCGTGCAACCAGTCCTATGTTATTCTTATGGAGGGGAGTGTCATCGCTGGGGCAGGGGCTAATGGGCAAGATGGCCGCCGCGTGCAACCAGTCCTATGTTATTCTTATGGAGGGGAGTATCCTAGCTGGGGCAGGGGCTAATGGGCAAGATGGCCGCCGCGTGCAACCAGTCCTATGTTATTCTCATGGAGGGGAGTATCCTAGCTGGGGCAGGGGCTAATGGGCAAGATGGCCGCCGCGTGCAACCAGTCCTATGTTATTCTTATGGAGGGGAGTGTCATAGCTGGGGCAGGGGCTAATGGGCAAGATGGCCGCCACGTGCAACCAGTCCTATGTTATTCTTATGGAGGGGAGTGTCATAGCTGGGGCAGGGGCTAATGGGCAAGATGGCCGCCGCGTGTAACCAGTCCTATGTTATTCTTATGGAGGGGAGTGTCATAGCTGGGGCAGGGGCTAATGGGCAAGATGGCCGCCGCGTGCAACCAGTCCTATGTTATTCTTATGGAGGGGAGTGTCATAGCTGGGGCAGGGGCTAATGGGCAAGATGGCCGCCGCGTGCAACCAGTCCTATGTTATTCTTATGGAGGGGAGTGTCATAGCTGGGGCAGGGGCTAATGGGCAAGATGGCCGCCGCGTGTAACCAGTCCTATGTTATTCTCATGGAGGGGAGTATCCTAGCTGGGGCAGGGGCTAATGGGCAAGATGGCCGCCGCGTGCAACCAGTCCTATGTTATTCTTATGGAGGGGAGTGTCATAGCTGGGGCAGGGGCTAATGGGCAAGATGGCCGCCACGTGCAACCAGTCCTATGTTATTATTATGCAGGGGAGTATCCTAGCTGGGGCAGGGGCTAATGGGCAAGATGGCCGCCGCGTGCAACCAGTCCTATGTTATTCTTATGGAGGGGAGTGTCCTAGCTGGGGCAGGGGCTAATGGGCAAGATGGCCGCCGCGTGCAACCAGTCCTATGTTATTCTTATGGAGGGGAGTGTCATAGCTGGGGCAGGGGCTAATGGGCAAGATGGCCGCCTCGTGCAACCAGTCCTATGTTATTCTTATGGAGAGGAGTTCCTAGCTGGGGCAGGGGCTAATGAGCAAGATGGCCGCCGCGTGCAACCAGTGCTATGTTATTCTTATGGAGGGGAGTGTCCTAGCTGGGGCAGGGGCTAATGGGCAAGATGGCCGCCGCGTGCAACCAGTCCTATGTTATTCTCATGGAGGGGAGTGTCCTAGCTGGGGCAGAGGCTAATGGGCAAGATGGCCGCCGCGTGCAACCAGTCCTATGTTTTTCTCATGGAGGGGAGTGTCATAGCTGGGGCAGGGGCTAATGGCCGCCGCGTGCAACCAGTCCTATGTTATTCTCATGGAGGGGAGTGTCCTAGCTGGGGCAGGGGCTAATGGGCAAGATGGCCGCCGCGTGCAACCAGTCCTATGTTATTCTCATGGAGGGGAGTATCCTAGCTGGGGCAGGGGCTAATGGACAAGATGGCCGCCGCGTGCAACCAGTCCTATGTTATTCTTATGGAGGGGAATGTCCTAGCTGGGGCAGGGGCTAATGAGCAAGATGGCCGCCGCGTGCAACCAGTCCTATGTTATTCTCATGGAGGGGAGTGTCCTAGCTGGGGCAGGGGCTAATGGGCAAGATGGCCGCCGCGTGCAACCAGTGCTATGTTATTCTTATGGAGGGGAGTGTCCTAGCAGGGGCAGGGGCTAATGGGCAAGATGGCCGCCGCGTGCAACCAGTCCTATGTTATTCTTATGGAGGGGAGTATCCTAGCTGGGGCAGGGGCTAATGAGCAAGATGGCCGCCGCGTGCAACCAGTCCTATGTTATTCTCATGGAGGGGAGTGTCATAGCTGGGGCAGGGGCTAATGGGCAAGATGGCCGCCGCGTGCAACCAGTGCTATGTTATTCTTATGGAGGGGAGTGTCCTAGCTGGGTCAGGGGCTAATGGGCAAGATGGCCGACGCGTGCAACCAGTCCTATGTTATTCTCATGGAGGGGAGTGTCATAGCTGGGGCAGGGGCTAATGGGCAAGATGGCCGCCGCGTGCAACCAGTCCTATGTTATTCTTATGGAGGGGAGTGTCCTAGCTGGGGCAGGGGCTAATGGGCAAGATGGCCGCCGCGTGCAACCAGTCCTATGTTATTCTTATGGAGGGGAATGTCCTAGCTGGGGCAGGGGCTAATGGGAAAGATGGCCGCCGCGTGCAACCAGTCCTATGTTATTCTCATGGAGGGGAGTGTCCTAGCTGGGGCAGGGGCTAATGGGCAAGATGGCCGCCGCGTGCAACCAGTGCTATGTTATTCTTATGGAGGGGAGTGTCCTAGCAGGGGCAGGGGCTAATGGGCAAGATGGCCGCCGCGTGCAACCAGTCCTATGTTATTCTTATGGAGGGGAGTATCCTAGCTGGGGCAGGGGCTAATGAGCAAGATGGCCGCCGCGTGCAACCAGTCCTATGTTATTCTCATGGAGGGGAGTGTCATAGCTGGGGCAGGGGCTAATGGGCAAGATGGCCGCCGCGTGCAACCAGTGCTATGTTATTCTTATGGAGGGGAGTGTCCTAGCTGGGTCAGGGGCTAATGGGCAAGATGGCCGCCGCGTGCAACCAGTCCTATGTTATTCTCAAGGAGGGGAGTGTCATAGCTGGGGCAGGGGCTAATGGGCAAGATGGCCGCCGCGTGCAACCAGTCCTATGTTATTCTTATGGAGGGGAGTGTCCTAGCAGGGGCAGGGGCTAATGGGCAAGATGGCCGCCGCGTGCAACCAGTCCTATGTTATTCTCCTGGAGGGGAGTGTCCTAGCTGGGGCAGGGGCTAATGGGCAAGATGGCCGCTTCGTGCAACCAGTCCTATGTTATTCTTATGGAGGGGAGTATCCTAGCAGGGGCAGGGGCTAATGGGCAAGATGGCCGCCGCGTGCAACCAGTCCTATGTTATTCTTATGGTGGGGAGTTCCTAGCTGGGGCAGGGGCTAATGGGCAAGATGGCCGCCGCGTGCAACCAGTCCTATGTTATTCTTATGGAGGGGAGTATCCTAGCAGGGGCAGGGGCTAATGGGCAAGATGGCCGCCGCGTGCAACCAGTCCTATGTTATTCTTATGGAGGGGAGTGTCCTAGTTGGGCAGGGGCTAATGGGCAAGATGGCCGCCGCGTGCAACCAGTGCTATGTTATTATTATGGAGGGGAGTGTCCTAGCTGGGGCAGGGGCTAATGGGCAAGATGGCCGCCGCGTGCAACCACACTCCTTACTGGCGGGCATTTCAAATCATGCTTCATTTGTTATTAACTATACATTATTTATTATTTATTTATTATTAATTATTATTTTTATTAATAGTCGCCTCCGTAGCGTAGCGGTCAGCATGGTTAGCTGCCGCCCCGGAGGTCCTGGGTTCGATTCCCGGCTCTGCCACGAAATTTGAAAAGTGGTACGCGGACTGGAACGGGGTCTACTCAGCCTCGGGTGGCCCAAATGAGTAGAGGGGGTTCGATTCCCCCTCAGCCATCCTCGAAGTGGTTTTCCGTGGTTTCCCACTTCGTCTTCGGGCAATACCTCCTTCTTGGCCACGGCCGCCTCCTTCTCTCTTCCTTGCCTATCCATCCTCACCATCCCTTACCTTCCCTCATGAGGCCCCTGTTTGCTTTGCAGGTGAGGCCGCCTGGGCGAGGTGCCAATACACCTCACCAGTTGTATCCCTTCCGATTCGATGTTCCCAGCTCTAGGACACTGCCCGTAGAGGCGGTAGTGGTGAGTTCCCTCGCTGAGTCCGTGGCTTCCACCAACCTGGAGGGTAAACGGCTAAAAAATAAAAAATAAAATAAAAATTATTAATTTATTATTTATATAATATTTTTTATTAGATTCTACATTTTTGATTTTAAATTTATATTTTGTGAAAAAGACCAAGCTATAAGGTCACTGACCTAAGATTTTATCTTTATTTTTTTAAACAATATTGGGAAAGTAGGCGATATGTTTAAACTAAAAATTCTAAAAAATCATATGTTAACTCTTACACTTACCTCTATCCCACTCTCATTCGAAAAGTAGTGTATTTTTTATTTTTTTTAATATTTCCAAAGTGGGTTATATTTTGGAAACTAACAATTTTACAAAAATGTTTGTTTGATATAAATCAATGGTCCATACCCCCCCTCTACCTGTCAACCAAGTCCCAGGTCTGTAGGACAAAAACAAAAAAGTTCAATTTTGAAACTAGGCTGTATTTCCTAATTTAGGAGTTTTACAAAATTATTCGTTTGACATAAATTAATGGTCTTTACCCCCTCTACCCCCGCACCAAATTACAAGTCTCTAAAACGAAAACTGTTCAGTAGGGGGGTAGTGGGGCTTCGAACGAGTCGCCTATTTTCATACAAAGTTTGCCGATATCTCCCGAACGCCTGGTCGGATTTGGACGTGTGACGTGTCAAATCGCTTGTCTCGAAGCGAGACATAGATTGACATAAATTAATGGTCTTTACCCTCTCTACCCCCCCCCCCCATACCAAAATTACAAGTCTCTAAGACGAAAACTGTAGGCGATATTTCCTAAATTAGGAATTTTATAAAATTATTCGTTTGACATAAATTAATGGTAATTTATCGAAATTAGGTTAACTGTTTGGATTAGGAGTGAGAGGTGGGTAGTAATTTAAAAAAATGCCCAAACAGTGTTCGTACATTTTTTTTATTCATTTTAAATATATTTACACATAATATGTTTTTTATAGATTGTACAGTTGTTTTATTTTGTTTTCTATTTTATTTATTTTTGAGTATGAATACATTTTTTTTGTGCTATTGTTTTATTTCCTAAAATATTTTGTTTTATGTATTTGCTGCATGCAGGCAATGGATTTTGATGTTCGTAACTTAACTCTTTAAGCATGGTCAATGATTGAGTAATGACCATAGGCTATACCATCCATCATCGCCAGGGCACAAAGCAACTTCCTTTAGTTTTATGGATGATATGTTATGTTGTTTAGAAGCGATAATGTTCATTGGTATTCTTTTTACATGACACAATCCTTATAATCTTGAAAGCTTATACAATTTTTGACAACGCCTCTGCTAATACCTTTAATCTTTTTGATTTCTTTACCATATATGTCTAAAGTGACATGTGGGAGTTTGAAAGCTAATTCATTATAGCTTTAACTCGTTGGCATGTCGTTTATGTGGAACAACGTTTAATTTCACATGTCGCACTTGGAAAGCGAGATTTTCTAAAAATTAAAATTTCAATCCCTAGTTGTTGTCCATTGGAAAGGGGGTGTCAGTCCGAGTTCAACGACACCTCATTCGTCAAAATCCGATCATGCGTTTGGGAGATATCGGCTAGATTAAGTTAAGCTATGGTCGCCATCTTGTGACGTCACCAGGAAAGTAGGCTATCATCTAGAACCGTCATCACCCCCTACTGAGCAGTTTTCGTATTAGAGACTTGCAATTTGGTACGGGGGTAGAGGGGGTAAAGACCATTAATTTATGTCAAACGAATAATTCTGTAAAATTCCTAATTTAGGAAATATCGCCTACTTTCAAAATTGAACTTTTTAGTTTTTTGTCCTACAGACCTGGGACATGGTTTACAGGTAGAGGGGGTATGGACCATTGATTTATGTCAATCAAACATTTTGTAAAGTTGTTAGTTTCCAAAATATAACCAATTATGAAAATATTTTTTAGAAAAATTGAAAACAAGAGTTTAGTGCTTTTCAGTCGGTCAACACGAATGTGCCCAAAAGAGATGGGTTATGCCCTAATCCTGAAATAAATTACATGAGATTAATAAAAAAGTACACTATTTTTCGAATGAGAGTGGGATAGAGGTAAGTGTAAAATTTAACATATGACTTTTTAGGATTTTTAGTTTAAGCATATAGCCTATTTCCCAATATTGTTTTTAAAAAATGGAGAAAAAATCTTAGGTCAGTGACCTTATAGTTTGGTCTTTTTCACAAAATCTAAAATGTAGAATCTAATATAAAATATATAAATATTAAATTAATAAAAAAATGTATAGTTAATAACAAATTAAGCATGATTTGAAATGCCCGCCATTAAAGAGTGTGGATGTGCACAAAGGCCCTCTTGCCCATTGGCTCCTGCCCCAGATATGACACTCCCCTCCATAAGAATAACATAGGACCTTTTTCAGTTTTTTTCATCCCCAGTCTTCGTGATACGCGTTAAAGTCTCCCTCAAAGTTTTTCAGTGTGAGAGAAAAGAGGATCGTTGGCGCCCATTACCATGCTTGCTTGATAACATTGAGGTAAGCAATACAAATTGAGGGAGTATAGGTACGTGGATGTGGGAAGGGAAAAGGGAGCCGAAGTCGGGACACCACCACAATGAGCGCCATTGATATGTTCAACGTTGGCTCTGTGAAATCTGTACGAGGGCGGTAACCATTGAATAGTTGGAAAAGTGAAATTGTTTATTGAACATACTCCGTTAATTCCGTTGTAGAATTCACATAAGTCAATTCGGAGATTGTGGAGGGGGTTATTTCTGGGATTGAAATAAATAAGAAGGACAACGGTCAACAAAATATACATATTTATACTTGAGTTGCCTAGATGCAAAAGTGTCCATGTCCACTTTTCAAAAAGATGAGTTGACAACACTGGATTGTAGAGTTAGACTTATTACACATGCCTGAAATGCTATTTTTCTCAAAAATGTCCATGTCCTATGAATACCAGCTTTTGAAAAGTATGGTTGGATTCAAAACTGCCCATGTCCATAGATAATAAGGCACAAAACTTGCCATGTCCCTTTCCAGTTATGGAGGACATGGACACTTTTGCATCTAGGCGACTCACTTGTTTGTTTATGAGATACTAGCTGTTACGCGCGGCTTCGCCCGCAATAACATTTGGAATCCCGTTATAACATTACAGTAGTTATATAGATAGATGAGCATGGGTCCTAGTGGAAAATAATTCTATCACCTGAAACCAAAAATGCATGGGACGAAAAAAAAACATCAAAATATCATGTTGGTTTCGGACCCTAAAAGACGTGAAAAATATAATAAAAGTATAAAAAAACAATTTTTTGAAATTTCATTCGAATCAATTTTTATGTCATTCCTGGGACTTAGCGGCCAAAAAATACAAAATCATTAATAACGCCCTAAGTATTCTTCGTGTGATGAAATAGCAAGAGACAAAAAAGATGTAATGTGTTGTTGTCTACAACATAGGCCGTGTATAATTTTACACTCAGACATATTACGTTTTCCCCCTCCCCCATAATTTCACCCCTCCCCATGGACTCCTTAAATTGGATTTATGAAAAAACGTCAAACACCTGTTTAGTTATTTTTATGCTGATTTTTTTCGGCTGAGTTCCAAACTCCTCGCCTATGTCGTTTAAGAGATACACGCTCCGTTAGGAATCCTTCAACCCCCCACTTTTCACCCCTTTCACCTCATAATATACACCACATCGAAAAACCCTCAGACACGTGTCTTCTTATTTTTAGCCTACTTTCGATTTTTGCAAAAAATGAAAGTAGACTTATGAGATCAACAAACGGTGAAAAAAGTGTGTCTGTCTGTGTGTGTGTATGTGTGTGTGTGAGTCTGTGTGTGTGTATGTGTGCGTGTGAGTCTGTGTGTGTGCGTGTCTGTTTGTGTGAGTGTGTGTACTCTGAATGTCGGTCCCCCCCTATCAATTCGAACACGGTGAATGCGAATTGAACGAAATTTGGTACAAAGGTAGCACTAGCAAAGGACACCTCAGTGTCATGTTTTATATCGCCGCCATCTTTACTAAAACTGAATGGCGGCCACTCAAACGTTCAAAACGTAAAATCAAATAACGACTAACCAAATCATCCGATCTCTACCAAATTTGGTAACAACATACCTTCGTATAGGATGCGTCTTGTGACCAAACTACAAGGTCGTCCGCCAGACCATTTCAGGATGGCGGCCGTGCGAATTATGCAAACTTTATAATCCATATCATGGGACCCACCAGTTCCGATTATCGAGCCGAGAATGGTTTTAACTGTTCTAAAGGAAGAGGCACGTTCGAAATTAAAAGTTTATTTTGTAATACTATAGTGCAGACGTGATTTTAAAAAGCTGAGCTGATTCAGTAATAAGACAAGATGGCAGCGGATATCTTGTGCCTGACTTATATTTCACTAATTTGAGTATTGCATGCAATATAGCGTACTGATACGAAATAAATAAACTTTGTATGAAATGCTTTATATATAAATAATATACTCCAGTGATGAAATCGTTTAGTATAAATCATTATTTGCTAACAAGTTCTATGTAAGTCATTTTATATAGAACGATATTCGTTGACACAATTAGCTCAGTGGTAGAGCGTTAGCCTATCGCTCAAATGCTTATGGTTCAAACCCGATCAGAGCTAGGTTTTTTGCTTGAAATTTTATATGTTTATTGTTTTGTAATGACTCAGATGTTTTAAAATTAAGCGTTATATTGTGCATATCATGGTGTAAAATATATATTTAATTAAAACATAATTCGCCAGCAGATTTACTCGAGACATCTAGCTGCCAAAAAGGTAACTGCAGGCAGTAACTTATTAACTTCCAGATTTTATTGAAAAGTTTCTTCTTCTGGCCGCTAGAATGCACTCGCTCTGTTAGGATTATATTGTTCGATATTTCACCACTAGATGTCACGACTAGTCTACGGGGGGCTCCATTGATTACTATACCATTGGCATTCTATGCGCATCGAATTTGAAGAATGACAAGATGATACTACGATACATTTTTACTTTTTATTTTAAAGGGTTTGTAACAGCCTATTTTGCGTTACTTGAAAATGTTATTTGAAGTAAAGAACAAAACGATTTCACATAGTAACTGAATTGAAGCCGATGGTGTTAGTTCAGGTTATTAATTACTACTTTTATTTCAGGCAAATAGCAATCGAAAATATCCACATAGTTTGTATACACACGTCTCTGTAGGGTCATGGAAAGATTTGTTAATTCAATTTGGGTTGTGAAAGCCATGCACAACCAGACGTGTAAAGACATGCCTCAACTCAAAGTTGGATGTTGCCCACGGCAGGTCGTATATGTAATAATAATATACTAATAATAATAATAATAATAATGTTATTGGTTTTACATCCCTTTTAACTACTGCTGCTTTTAGAGACACCGGGGTGCCGGAATTTTGGCCCGAAGGGGATCTTTAACGTGCCAGTAAATGTACTGACACGGCTCCCTCGCATTTGTGCACCCTCAAATGCCAGCTGACTGCGCCAGGATACGAACCTGCAACCTAGGGCCCAGCAAGCGAGAACGTTACCGCTGAGCCACGCAGCCAGTCCGGTCGATTATGTCTCCAGATCCATAACATTCTTGATATACTTCTTATCTTTCTTTCTTTCTTTCTTTCTTTCTTCAATGATGGTAGCAGTTTTTATCTAGGTTGTGGCGTTTGGTAGAGGTAAATCGTTTCTAAGGTCTTCAACAAAGAATAGTTCTATTATACTCTTTGATAATAACAACGAGTTATAACTATACTCATACATTTAGGAGAAAGTAGGCTATATGTTCTTTACTGAACATCTTGTTAATGGTGAGTTTATATGCCGAGTATCACATCCCCCAATGAAGCAGTCGGGAGATATTGCTATTCAATGAAATGCAGGTCTACCCCCTTAACACCCCTTTAGAACCTGAATATCCAAAAATCCTTTCTTAGCGGGCGTTTGCGGCCCTTGAGGACGCTGGATACCAAATTTCATTCCAATCCGTTCGGTGGTTTCGGAGATTTCGTGATGATTGATTGAGTCAGTGAGTGGTATTTGAGCTTTATATAGTAGATAAGCATCGGTCCTAGTGGAAAATAATTCTATCACCTGAAACCAAAAATGCATGGGACGAAAAAAAAACATCAAAATATGTTGGTTTCGGACCCTAAAAGACGTAAGAAATATAATAAAAGTATTAAAAAAAACTATTTTTTGAAATTTCATTCGAATCAATTTTTATGTCATTCCTGGCACTTAGAAAATTCCGGCCAAAAAGTACAAAATCATTAATAAATCCCTAAGTATTCTTCGTATGATGAAATAGCAAGAGACAAAAAAGATGCAATGTGTTATTGTCTACAACATAGCCCATGTATAATTTTACACTCAGACATATTACGTCCCCCCCCCCATAATTTCACCCCTCCCCATGGGCCCCTTAAATTGGATTTATGAAAAAACGGTCAAACACCTGTTTAGTTATTAGCCTATTTTCAATTTCGAAAAAATAGGCTTATGAGATCACCTTTTGTCCGTGTGTGTGTGTGATTCGTGTGTGTCCCTCCCCCCCCCTAATAAAATCTAAACGGCAGGAGCGATTTCAATGAAACTCGGAAAGGTCATAGCACTATTCCCGGCGACCTCGACCGTGCCCTTCAAATTTTGTTACGACTCACCAATCCAACATGGCGGCTGTGCGAAATATTTCACCAGCATTCAATATCTCCGAAACTATTACCGATATTACCCTTACATTTTCTAATGTGATAGAGAGAACTACTATAAGTTCACTTATGTGACTTTTGAAAACCTGGTAACTACAAAACCAACATGGAGTCCAAGCGAATTTGCGACTTTTAATTAGACGTTTCTCGCGATTTGACCAACCAAACGCAATGAAACTTGGTACAGTATATGTTTATATACATTGTAATGCACCGACATCTAACTTCGTTCAATTGTTCACATAATCACAAGATGGCGGATGTGCGAAATATTTCACCGGCATTCTATATCTCTGAAACTATTAGCGGTATCTCCCTAAAATTTTGTACGGAGATAAAGGGCACTACTGGAAGTCCATCTATAAGACTTTCAAAAACCGGTTAACTACAAAACGAACATGGCGGCCAAGCGAATTTGAAAATTTTAAATAGACCTTTCTCGCAATTTAATGTTCCAAGCGCACTGAAACCTGGTACAGGAAATATTTATACACATTGTAATCCACTGGTATCTAATTTAGTTCAATTGTTTACATAACCTCAAGATGGCGGCAGTGCGAATTTTAAAATTAAGTTTTTATTTCTTGTGATGTAGTCATGCGATCGAAGTGAAAGTTTGAATAATGAACCTACGCAATAATTTTCCTTTAATGGTACATGACTCTATGGCCTATACATTTAACAATCCAACATGGCGACCATCCGAAATATTTAGACGATACTGAATATCTACGAATCTATTTTAGCAATCAAACTGCATTTTTTAATGTTCATAGGGGCTATGAACTTAAGTTCACCAATAGGACTTTAAATAACCTGGTGATCACAAATCCAACATGGCGGTGACGCGAATTATAAATATTCACATGGACGTTTCTCGCAATTTAACCATCCGCGTGCAGTGAAACTTGGTACAGTAAATCCTTATACGAATATTAATCCACTGGCATCTAATTTATTTCAATTGTTTCCATAACCTCAAGATGGCAGCTGTGCAAAATTATAAAATCTCCTTGTTTTTTCTTGTGTCCTAATTATGCGATTGAAGTTTGAATACTACACGTTCATAATAATCTGCATGTAACAGTACATAACTCTAGGACCTACATATATAAAATCCAACATGGCGACCATCCGAAATATTTAGTCGGTTCACAATATCTACGAATTTATTACAGCAATCAAACAGAAATTGTGTATGTTGATAGTGGCAATTAACATAAGTAGGATATATGAAAATAGGCTGTATAGTTCTTCACGGAACTACTTGTTTTTTAAGCTGATTTTTATCGGGAGATATTGCTATTCAATGAAATGCAGGTCTACCCCCTTAACACCCCTTTAGAACCTGAATATCCAAAATTCCTTTCGTAGTGGGCGTTTGCGGCCTTTGAGGAAGCTGCATACCAAATTTCATTCCAATCCGTTCGGTGGTTTCTGAGATTTCGTGATGAATGAATCAGTCAGTGAGTGAGTGGTATTTGAGCTTTATATAGTAGATTGCTACTGGACATTGTTGCCGTATAGATTTCTCGATTTGTTTGAAATCCTGTATGATGTCACGTGGTGTACCCGTGGTAATTAGCACAATATGGAGGTTATCTGATGATGTTAAAACAACCAAGTCTGGGATGTGAATTCTGAAAACAGAACTTCTAATCTGTACACAGTTTCTGATCCAGATCTTGTCTATCGCAAATCAAGGTAATGAAAACCAAATGGAAGGTAACTTTATACTTTAATCACGTCAATGCAAATTTACAATATGTTTGTACGATATAATTCCACCCATTGTGTTTGTGAAACAAGTAGTTTCTGTGCAGGATGATGCTGATCTATCTGATGATATTACAATTGATAAATTTTCTTTACCTGACATCGTTCCATGCTTCAAAGTACGATGATGTATGATATTTTGATGCATGGAACTGTCTCTGCTATAGAAATACCATCTTCAGTGAGTTATGGAGATTTGCTGGAGGTAAGTACCTTATTGAGTTACTTCTTGTTGCATCTTATAAAATACCTGATCGTCATTTTCTTCTCAACAGTGCTATTTAGGGATTCCAAAATGCGTATTCAGACCGTATTCTTTACAATTGCATGCTATCAGTTCTTAGGTTGTGTATTGTACAGATACCACCATCCATTTAGATGGAAGATACAGCATTATAATGCCTGATGAATGCTGGACTCAACCCATTTACCCCCTTCTATGTATGCCGTTGCCTAATCCACTTAGCTAATGGAGGATTGATCTTAATTCTTATGAGTCAAGGGTAAATTATTTGAAGCCAGCATATCCTTAGTACAATCATGTTGTATTAGTTTCTGGTGTGAGATTTGTAGTTATATGTGAAGAAGATGTGGTCTAGATATACCAAATAATGCAGTCAACCAAATTGTTTTGTTATAAACAGGGTCTTTGCATTCATTTAGAGGATAAGTATGTTGCGTGACGTGTGCTCTCGAATAATTTGTACAAATTATTGTTATAGATAACTCTGTTATATAGGCTACATAGAATCTTGGACGGGTGACCGGCTCTGCCTATGCGCTTAAAACCCTTCATTATATATGTTGAATTGGGGCAGATGACATCGTATTTCCGACCCTTAAAACAAATCTAACTAACTTACTACATATTGAACTCATCCTTTCTTTCTTCTTGTCAATCTTGGGCACAAACGTGGAACTTAACTCAATAACAAATACGAGGTTACAAATATATGTGTTGGGAGTTAGCAGGTTCTGGGAGACCTCATTTGAGGTTATTGTGAAGTATAAAAGGAGCGGGTGCCAATGATGATGCAAAATAAGAACTTGGGCTGAAAGGCTGGGAAGCAGGGGTACTCATCTTCGCGCCGAAGTGACCCTTCCTGGTGAATCACAACAGAAACAAAATCATAGACCGGGTCACAAATAAGGGATTCGATCATCCAGAAACTAAGATAACATGCTTCAAGATATGTGGGGATTGGAAGTAAAGGTAAAATAACTGATCTTATGTAAATCCTGGAAGAATATTGAACGCTGCCTCGCAAAAATTGTGCATGGTATGTGCTAAATGAGATGTTATTAGAATATGCCAAACTTTTTCAGTTCTTTTTATCCCCAGTTTTCGTGATGCGCGTTAAAGTCACCCTCAAAGTTTTTCAGTGTGAGAAAAAAGAGGATCGTCGGCACCCATTGCCACGCTCGCTTGATAACATTGAGGTAAGCAATGCAAATTGTGGGAGTATAGGCACGTGGATGTGGGAAGGGAAAAGGGAGCCGAAGTCGGGACACCACCACAATGAGCGCCATTGATATGTTCAACGTTGGCTTTGTGAAATCTGTATGAGGGCGGTAACAATGTTTCCTGAATAACAAGGAACTTCATTGAATAGTTGGAAAATTACAAATTTTTATTAAACATACTCCGACAATTCCATTGTAGAATTAACTTAAGTAAATTCGGAGGTTGTGGAGGGGGTTATTTCTGGCATTGCGATAAATAAGGAGGACAATGATCAACAATATATACATATATATATATATATATATATATTTATACTTGTTTGTTTAAAAGATATTACACTGGGCATTGTTGCTATATAGATTCACGATTTGATTGAAATCAATTATGATAACACGTGGTGTACCCGTGGTAAGTAGCACAATATGGAGGTCGCCTGATGAAGTTAAAATACCCAAGTCTGGGATGTGAATTCTGAAAACAGAACTTCTAATCTGTATACAGTTTGTGATCCAGATCTTTTCTATAACAAATCAAGCTAATGAAAACCAAATGGAAGGTAACTTTATTCTTTGATCACGTCAGTGCAAATTTACTTTTTGAGTGTTCTTTATAATTCCACCCATTGTGTTTGTGAAACAAGTAGTTTCTGTGCAGGCTGATGCTGATCTGTCTGATGATATTACAATTGAGAAATTTTCTTTACCTGAGGTTATTCCATGCTGCAAAGTTCGATGATATATGATAGTTTGCGGCATGGAACAATCTCGGGTATTGAAACACCATCTTCAGTGAGTGGTGGAGATTTGCTGGGGGTAAGTACCTTATTGAGTTACTTCTTGTTGCATCTTATAAAATACCTGATCGTTATTTTCCTCTCAGCAGTGCTATTTAGGGATTCCAGAATGTGTATTAGACCGTATCCTTTATAAATGCATGCTGTCAGCTCTTTGGTCGTGTATTGTACATAAACCACAAGCCATGTAGATGGAATGTACAGTAATATGATGTCTGATGAATACTGGACTCAAACCATTTACCCCCTTATGTGTGTGCCGTTGCTTAATCCACTTAGCTGACGGAGGATAGATCTTAATTCTTGTCAGTGAAGGGTAAATTATGTGAATCCAGCATATCCTTAGCACAGTGACATTGTATTGATTGCCCGGTGTGAAATTTGTATGTTTGTGTGAAGAAGATAGAGTATTTTAATGGTCTACATATACCAAATTTTGCAGAGTCAACCAACTAAACCCAGTCAACTAAACTGGGTATTTGCCTTTATTTAGAGGATAAGTATGTTGACTAACATGTGCTCTAGAATAATTTGTACAAACCCTTGTTATAGATATCTCTGTTATATAGGCTACATAGAATCTTGGACGGGTGACCGGCTCTGCCTATGCGCTTAAAACATATACATAGATATATTGAACAATTCCTTTCTTTCTTCGCGTCTATTTTTGGGGACAGGCGTGGCTCTTAGCCCAATACCAAATACGGGTTTAGAAATATATGTGTTGGGAGTTGGCAGGTTCTGGGGGACTTCATTTGAGGTTGTTGTAAAGTGTATAAGGAGCGGTTGCCAATAATGTTGCAAAATAAGAAATTGGGCTGGGAAGCAGGGGTACTCATCTTCGTGCTGAAGTGACCCTTCTTGATGAATCACAACAGAAACAAAATCATAGACCAGGTCACAATTAAGGGACTCGATAATTCAGAAACTACGATGTTATGTATCAAGATATGTGGAAAATTGGAAGTTATTTTAACTGATTTTATGTAAATCCTGGAAGAATATTGAACGCTGCCTCTCAAAAATGATGCACTAAAATGTGCCAAATGAGCTGTTATTAGTATATGCCAAACTTTTTCAGTTTTTGCCCATAGTGAGTAATGCAATATGGAAGTCTTCTGATGTAGTTAAAACACCCAAGTCTGGGATGTGAATTCTGAAAACAGAACTTCTAATCTATACTCAGTTTCTGATCCAGATCTTGTCTATCGCAAATCAAGGCAATGAAAGCCAAATGGAAGGTAACTTTATTCTTTGATCACGTCAGTGCAAATTTACAATATGTGTGTACAATATAATTCCACTAATTGTGTTTGTGAAACAAGTTATTTCAGTGCAGGATGATGCTGATCTCTCTGATGATATTACAATTGATAAATTTCCTTTACCTGACATCGTTCCATGCTTCAAAGTACGATGATGTATGATATTTTGAAGCATGAATCGATGTCAGGTATAGAAACACCATCTTCAGTGAATGGTGGAGATTTGCTGGAGGTGAGTACCTTATTGAGTTACTTCTTGCATATTAAATACCTGATCGTCATTTTCTTCTCAACAGTGCTATTTAGGGATTCCAGAATGTGTATTCAGACCGTATTCTTGACAATAGCATGCTGTCATCTCTTCTGTCGTGTATTGTTCAGAAACCCCTAGTCGTTTGGATGGAAGGTGCAGCATTATGATGTCTGATGAATGCTGGGTTTAAACCCATTTCCTCCTTCAACAGGGAGTCCGAGGAGTCCCCGTACCCCTAGTTTCATATTATTATTTTGTTATATTATGGCATGACAAATACGATTAAATAGTTGTTGTATTGGTACTGCCCCCGTAATTGAATTATATAGAGACCACGGTGGCTATATTTGAAATTATAAGGAAAGTTATGGTTGTCATAGTTATGACGTGGGTAGTCATGACGTAAGCACGGATGACGTATATGTTATGCCAGCAGGCTACTTGAGCTGAGATTCTCAGTGACGTCAGCATTTAGTCCAGAATGTTCCAAGATTTACGACGCAGTCGCAGGAAACGAGGAATTCTGCTGAGGAAGAAACTATGCTATTGGAGGAGAGGCATGAACCAATGAACGATAGTTTAAAGGAAGACGGAGATTGCTGAAACTATGGTATTTTTATTACTTTTGGAATGCAGAATTGTGGAAATCCATTTGCAGTAATAGCATTGATTTGGAATTTTGGTGAAATTTATTTTCAGTTTTTGAATTTTGAAAATCCGTCATGTATTAACGAAGTTGGAACTTTTAGCGATGACGCAGTATCACGCTTTGGAAGGGATGGAAACGCCCCTCGTGAAGTTAATAAAAGGGCTTGCGCAGAAGAGAGGAGTCTCTTTCGTTCTCTGATCATTCTGAGATCTCATTCTCAGATCATCGAAGTATATTTGTGAAAGTTCTTTTCTTATACATTCATTATAGTGAGACGTCGAAGTGAACAGCAGTGAAAAGAATCGTCTTTATAACGCGTGGCGAAGCCACTATATTAACGAGATCCAGGTCAAACTAGGTGAAGTTGAAACGGACCTTAGAAAGCTTCTACAAGTTTAGCTTCGAACAGTTAGCGGTCACCGATAAGATAATTGTATTGTGCAGTGCTACATGCAGTTATAGAGAAAAGCTGAACAATTTCGACCGATTAGTTTAAAAGATATTAGCAGTTTTATACGACTGACAAAAGTGATTATCTCGCCACTAGAGAAACACTTTTGTATAGCCAGAATCAACGCAAGGCTGACGCTGCGAGTGGAGTAGAAAGACTTCAGATTGCTTGGTTACACAACGATACCAGTATAATGGAGCAATTGAATACGGCAGTTTGTTCTTCTGATACTACAACCGAAGAGCAGATGGAAGGCTAAGAGGGCTTATTGCAATTGGGACATACTTCAACGGAGTAAGATAGCGACATGGAACTTCGCTAATTGCTATTCCACACAAGCGAACATGCGGTGAATACCATCTACACCCATGTTTCGTAATTAAAGGCTGAATACCATCGAACAGCCATAGAAACAATTTCATACTCTGAATATGAATAATTTCTTCGGAAATTTCTACAAAACTTCATGACGATTGTCTACTGGAACTTCAGGGAATTTTTCAAGAGAGGTCAGGGATATCCCGACTCACAAAGAAGATTATTGCCGGAAGGATGTCTATTCGTCTTCGAGGAGCAGAGCGATTTCCGGAGAAGGAAGCAGTTCGATTCTCCGAGGGTGCTATTTCCTATTTCGAGGATGGAGCTCAACTTTAACGTGGTGAAATTGATCCATCAGCAGTCTTCTTTGGGGAATTTTCCTCTGGAACGTCAATCGGCAGATAAGGTAGTCGTGAACGTTTATTGTATTTGAGTTTACTAATAATGTTTGAGCAACCATTTTTCCCATATTTTTATCCTCATGTTTTTTGCCCTATTTTCTTGTTGAGATTCTTATTCTCAGTACACCTTGATGAGTTTTGCATTTTTCGACGATTTATTAAGACATTGTTATGTCATGGGCATAGTTAACGATTTTGAATCAGTTGAGACTGATATTTAGATTTTTCAGTAATTAATATTTTTTGTAGTCACGATTTGACTGTAAGTTAATGATTTTCATGGCAGATTTAAATTCAGACAGCGTGTCATTTTATTAAAGTAATTCAACCCCAGTTTAATTACTTTGAACAATTTTCTGTCATCATCAAGAAGGAAGAACAGTTAAATGATTTTAGAGCGTTAAAATCTCTTACGTTGTCGACGATCTTGGAAATACTAGTCGTTATTTGTATTGATTGCAACACAGACATTTATCGTCAGTTATGAATGAACATTGCATTATAGACACTTTTGTGAAAGAGTAACGTTAATAATGAATTATTGAATGCATTAAAGTCAAGTACTTTTGTTAGGAGTTTTTCTCAATTAGAGAATTATAAAACGATGTTTGCATTCCCCAGTCTAATTGGATTCTATTCGACTACTTTGCATTTTAGTCGCACTTTATTTGAAGATAGTATTTTCATACTACATTTTCTTTTAAGATGTTAATCTTAAATTTTGATAGACCAGACAGGCGTATATAAGCGTATTCACTATTAAATTTGTTTGTGATTGGCAAGTTTTGACTTCATTTCGGTTCATGAATGAAATCCACGAAGGTTAAATAGAAAAACAGTTTTGAAACAATTGATGATTATTAAAAATTTTTAAGTGGAACTATGAATGTATAATCGCTAGTGCAGCGCGTGTTGAAAGTCGCTGAGGTATAATGCCCTTGAATATGAAGGAGGTTCCCACAGGAATAAATGTTAAAGAATTATTTGTGGAAGTTTTGTAAGTTATGTGGAAGTTTTAAATGCCATATAGATTAATATATGATGATTTTGGGCATATGTTTAATGCAGATTGTGCATTAACTTGTTAGCGAAGGATTTTCCGCTGGAGTAAGATTGTCATAGTTCGTTGAAAATTAATCAAGTGAGTTACTGTTATAATTAACACGAGTTTTGAAAGTATTTGAGATAAGATTTTGAATGAAGGTTGCCGTCACAAATCATTATTAAAACCTTTATTAAACCAGATTGTGACATTAACATGTATAACTAACCTTCATTGGTCGATTATATTAAACAGGATTATAAAATTACCAACCGAATGAACATGTGGTTAATGTATTTATTATAATAATAATTTAAACAATTTAAATGTTAATATTGTAAATAATTGCTGTAAATATTTTTGAAAATAATGTGAAACGAGAGTGATGTTAAAGGCGTGCTTATAATATTTGTATTGTCTTTGACAAATATTATAAACAATTTCTAATTGTTATAAATAATGTATGTGATTTTGTTATAAACATTTAAGAGCTAATTAAACATTTGGATTGAAGTTAACAAGTTTAAGAAATTAATATAATGATCCAATAGGATGTGAGTAAAGTACTTGAAAGATTTGCGTAAATATAATGTGAGTTGTCTTGTGGACATTTAAAAGCTTGAGAGTGCAGGCTGTATTCTTACGTAACATAGCATGTGAGAAGGGAGTGCATTTGACCAGTATGCAACAGGCTGAAGGTAGCCCGCAGCTGTGCCAACATATGGTTCTCAGAGAGTGAGGTCGTACACACTCTGGCCTTGCGACTATAAATACCATTCTTATGTTTATTAAAAGGAAACCAAATGCTCTATATATGTCACACCCTGACGTCCTTCTCCAATCCAATAGTGTTATGAATATTACGTTATTTGGAGCTCGTGGGAGCTAAAATGTTTTACATCATGTTGTATGATAATTTTTGCAAGTCCTACTGGAGGACGTAGTCAGATTGACTTGGGCTACTGATAGCCACGTTGATTTTGTTGTGTTATCAAAATCATACCCTTTATTAGAAATAAAGCTTTTGTACAGTTCAAAGTTCTCGTCTTCGTTCTGGTTCATTTTTAAATGTCATGGTGGAGGTTATTGTGTGAACAGACTTTAGTGATCCTGTTGTCAACTCAAACCCCGAGATAATTAAGAGGTAAGTAACGGTAAGTATGAACCCCCGTCTATTTTGGTGTGTTCCACAATGATTTCCTGTGTACTTCTGTGCTCTTATCTCGATAGTATCTGTCAGTGCCATTTTCATTGATGTAACTGTGCCGGTGCGATTGATAATTGGCAATCCGATTGAGGGGGCGGATATCTGACAGCCTACTATCCAGGTAAACGGGGACAGTACTGAACTCTAATTCAGCCCAGCTTAAGACTTTGACTAAGCCGAGGTTCGAACCGACTTGTGAACCATGGGAGAGGAAAATTGGAAATTTGGAATTAAAACAATTTAATATTTATGTATGCATTTTGGAAAGTGAATGATGCATAATGAAACTATTTTGGAAAATTTTGGAGCATTTTATGAAATTATTATTTGGAAATATTCTGGTGAATGGGATTTCAACTACGGATGAGTCAGATCATTCGAGGCTGGAAATTGAACTAGGCTTCATGTTAGCAAGCAGGTAACCAGTTTTGGTTGGTCAAGGCGACAATAACTAATTTTGCACACGACCCGTTGATAAGAGGCTAGATCCAGGAGCTTCTATCATTGTATTTCAACAGCCAATCATATCGAGGCACATAAATTTTGTGGGAATCGCTTTTATATGAATTTGGCGTATATAAAGCGATATGAACACGCCTACAGGTGTAGAATACAATATGGAACTTATTTGGTTAAATAGAAGTATAAATTTTGGCTAGGAGAGAAACTATGAGTATATTTCTATTAAAATGCATCCGTGCGAGGCTAGCAGAGCAGGCTAGTTTTGGCACGCGCGCCATCGCAAAGAGAGAAGCCAGAACTCTAACTCAGCTTCTTGAACCGAGCGGACGTTTTCAGTCACGCGTCCAGCAGAGCATTACCATGATAAAGAAGAACGGCTGACAGACGAATTAGGACCGTTTGGAGATCAACCATTCGCCGAGGAAGAACTACGAGAAGCCGGTGAAATATATATGCACTAGCTACAGAAGAGAAAAGCATATATTCAGTATCACAACATTAGAAAAAAAAACTTCGCTACAATAGCACTATTCTTCAGCGAAGCGATAAACAGCAGCATTGCTTACTACTGCTATATTATTGCAGCATTCGACAATACAATATCACAGTCAAGATGACCGTAATAAACCTGAGTCAGGGAGGACAAAGTTATTCAACTATTATTGAGAAGATTATAATGAGCAACTAAACTAATGGAAGGAGGTTAGTCTATACCATGGATTGGAGATTCAGAGTGATCTAGAAAACCGGGGATCGATAAATCTACAACTGCTTAACAACATGCAGTATTCTGAGATGACTTCCGATACTACAAGCGAGATGTCCATTACCACCAGAAAGAGATATCAACCCAGGACATTCAGATCTACATTGATGATGACGATCTGCTACACGAGAAGAAGAATATGGACGCATGCAGTCGTTTGGACCAAGAGATCCAAGAGAAGACTTGCCGTTAGCCGAGAAGGATGAGCTGTCTCGCAGGTGTTCGCAGCACGATCCAGACCGGGGAGCGATAATATGGCTGGCACGCGCTTGCCAGGAACCCGTTTCCAACGCAGACGACTCGCACCAGCAGTTCGAGCCAAACATCGAGCTCATCCAATGAAGGTATTCTCGACACCAGAAGCCATCAGAAAGGTAGAAAAACTGAATGCTCTAAGATCTGTAGTTTTGCAGTAGCATTTGTTGTTATTGAGGGGTGACCAACTTCATTGTAGATAATCTTATCATTATCCTATGTTTATTGTAGCTAAATTTTGGAGATTTGCTGTAATTCTTTGATACGTCTACGTGTGTCGTTTCAGACGTAATTTCATTCATTTTTTACCTTAGATACGTCGTTTCTTATATATTTTGAAGGAATCGTTTTTAACATGCTCACTTTTGAACAAAACTCGTTTTATAAGGGAATGCTTCGATAGTAATATATTTCGAAGGGAATGCTTCGATAGTAACATATTTCATTGGAAATTCTTTCCAATAGTAAGAATATTTTGAACGTTAAGATTGTTATTGATAGTTACAAATGCGTAACAGTGACAGAATACATTTGTATAATTATATTGCATTATTATAAAGGAAAGCATTTTTGTAAAATGCTGTAACATTGTTTAACAAACATTATTATGTCAGAATATAACTGAAACACTTATTTATAACAATATGGAAGTTATAAAATTCCAATTGCGGAATACAATATATTTGACATTGATATAGTCATGGACTATTGTTATTATGAAAGTACACTATAAAATACGATCATGTTAGTGAGAATTGAGGTCAAGTGATGCCTATAGTTATTAACAATTTCATTGGAAACATTGTTAAACTGAAATGACAGCTGACAGGAGATTTGTTAATTTACCTGAGGTCTTGTATGTCGTAAAACAAGCGTAAATATGAATAATTTCATTCATTTAAATGTACACCAGATGCGTGAGGATATGTATTTATATTTATTAACTAGTAAAGACGAGCGAACTACGAGTTAGTATTGTTTATATTTGGTAACGTGGAAAAGCAGTCTATTATGGAACTAAGTGAACGAAAAGCGCTATTGAAAGAAATAAGAAATATTGTGTGAGGTGAATTGTAGTGAACAAACATGTAATTAAAACTCAGCAATTCTTCTAGGTTTGTGCCGTGTCTTGTGTGGAGTTTCGCCTAGGACACCAAGCTAGGCTCATCGGCGGGCTCTTGGTGTCCCCGCCCGGACCCCCACAGGAGTGACGAACTGCGCGCCACCTCCCTTTATATAAGGTGCAACTGCACCACTTGACTACGAGAACTAAAAGCTCAAGCAGCCTTAACCTCCGTATGAAGGCTTCCAAAAAGATGGTATATTGGCTTTCACGGCCGGTGAATTAAAACTCAGCAATTCTTCTAGGTTTGTGCCGTGTCTTGTGTGGGGTTTCGCCTAGGACACCAAGCTAGGCTCATCGGCGGGCTCTTGGTGTCCCCGCCCGGACCCCCACAGGAGTGACGAACTGCGCGCCACCTCCCTTTATATAAGGTGCAACTGCATCACTTGACTACGAGAACTAAAAGCTCAAGCAGCCTTAACCTCCCTCTGAAGGCTTCCAAAAAGATGGTATATTGGCTTTCACGGCCGGTGAATTAAAACTCAGCAATTCTTCTAGGTTTGTGCCGTGTCTTGTGTGGGGTTTCGCCTAGGACACCAAGCTAGGCTCATCGGCGGACTCTTGGTGTCCCCGCCCGGACCCCCACAGGAGTGACGAACTGCGTGCCACCTCCCTTTGTATAAGATGCAACTGCACCACTTGACTACGAGAACTAAAAGCTCAAGCAGCCTTAACCTCCCTATGAAGGCTTCCAAAAAGATGGTATATTGGCTTTGGAGAAATATAAATTCTGTCCTAAAACTTCCCCATGCGGGAGAACGAAACGCGTCAGGCGAAAGCCTGGCCAAAATAACTACTGTGGTCAAGAAAATTAGACTGAAGCGGTGCGGGGTATTGAGCATGAAATACGTGACTAGAAAACCAATATAGGGAGCAATGCATTAACAATTTTTATTCCTAATAATGAATTTATAATGAACAAACAAATTGCACTTAAGTGCTTATTACAGAAATTAACAATTATAAATGTAGCAAAGTGTGAGGGCCTGATTACAGAACCCAGATTATAGAAAGGTCCATGAAAAGCTTGCTTGATTGGAGAAAAGTTGAGCTTAATATATAAAATGCAGTTTATAAAAAGAGAGAATCATAAAAAATAATTAAGAGTGTAATAACTGGTATGATATAAGCTCTTTATAAAATTAAACTTATCTTTGAAGAGAGTTGAAGAGCCAGCTCCTTAAAACGTTCCAGCTAGCACACGTAGATTGAAAAGTCTTCACGGTTTTCTTGGAAGGAGGCGTACATGGCCTAGAGTTATGTGCACCATCGATAAAATGTCAACTTTCTTTTCTTGCGCAGGAATGACATTTATAGTTTCCAAGAGCTGATCCAGAGATATTTTGAAGGACGGTTCCAAGTATCCTTTCCAAGGTGAAGTTGAAGAGTACAGCGGCTGGCAATTATTCTTGCCATCTTGAGCAATACGTCATGGTGCAGATCTTGTGACGTAACTGCCCGCTAGCGTAGATATCAGCGATGGTGTCATGAGATGTAGCGGTGACCAGCGGGTTGAAGTGATCCGAAGTGTTGAATCAGAAGTGGTGAAGTGGCGAAGTGGCGGTTGATCCGAAGTGATGAAGAACGCCAGCAAGCGGCGTCTTAAATAGGGACCATAGAACTCTCTCGAAGTTTGGAGATCGCCCGACCAGACAAAGACCTGCCATTGGTCGAACGAAAGTCAGGGTGACGTCAGTCGACACTACTCAGCAGACAGTGGATCAACCAGTAGATGTCTGGGATGGCGTGAGTGAGGACGCCTGAGATAGCGAGCGACTGAAACACTCGAGGTGAGAACTATAATATCTATGAATAAGTGATTGATAACAAGATTATGCATATGGTTTAAGCAATTAACAATTATACAGAAATAATTACCATTCGGGGATCTCAGTAACAATAAATAAAATTTGACCGACAAATGGGCCAAGCTAAACATTGAAAGTATCACAAAAGTGATCATGCTCCGAGAACTCCGAATGAAAACAAACAAAAGAATAAGTCAAAGCAAAACATGGATAACAGACGAGGAGAAACTAAGACTCGAAAGGCAAAACAGAAATAGCAGAGATGGGTCTAGTATAACGACCTTTACTAGTTAAAACATCAACAACTCTGACGCGTTTATCACGGCCAAAGTGGCAGTGAATAACTCTACCTAGGTTCCACACGAGAGGCGGAGATGGGTCTCGAAGAAGAACCATGTCCCCCACTCGTACATCTGGTTGAGGAAGCCGCCATTTCTCACGCCTATTTAGCAAGCTGAGATATTCTAACTTCCATCGGCGCCAAAAAGAACAGCGCAAAGATTCTACTTTTCTCCAAAAGATAGGTAAGTTAGGATCACAGCGTCGAACCAGCAAAGGCGGAGTAGCAGCAAGCGAACAGCCAATCAGGAAGTGACTGGGTGTTAAAGGTAAAAGATCCTTAGGATCGTTTGAAAGAGGGGTCAGAGGTCTGGAAATTACAATACCTTCAATTTGAATAATCAAAGAGTTGAATTCCTCATAAGAAAGTATGGTAGGATGTTTAGAAGGAAGGATGATGGGATGCTTTTTCCCATCCTCGCAATTAGACATAGCTAATCTTCCACCCACACGTATTATGCCGTCCTGGTCTAGAAAAGGAGTGAGTGGTGAAAGCCTGCTAGACTTGGGTAAATCTTTACCACTTATAAGAGCTTGCTTTTCAGGAGCAAATACTTCCTGCTGAACAAGTAACAAAATCTTGCAAGTAGCAAATTCTAACTCTACTCTGGAAAGAAAGGGTTGAGGCTTCAATGGTTGATCAATTACTAAATATTTCCATCGGAAGATATAAGACACTACACGAATCAATTTATCAAATGAAGAGTATCTATGAAAAAGGCTAGTAGAAGTAGAAGTAAGATGCGACGTGACAGGGTCATTACGGGCATCAGGTATTTCTTCTGCAGATTGATTAGCTAAGCGAGGCCAGCAAGATGATTCCTGACTTAGCCAAGGAGGACCATTCCAGTACAGGTCTGAAGAAATCAATTTTTTAGGCGTGCAACCACGTGATATTATATCCGCGGGGTTTTCACGGCTAGGAACATGTCTCCATTGTTCAGAATGAGAGACTTCATGAATCTTAGAAACGCGATTTGTCACAAAGGTATTCCAATGAGAAGAAGGCTTGGAAATCCAAGCTAATACAATAGAAGAATCGCTCCAAAAAATGTGCGGGAAAATTTTAACTTTAAACTGACATTTAGTTTAGTAGCTAATTCTGTTGCCATTAAAGCAGAGCATAATTCTAATCTCGGCAATGATACTGTTTTAAGTGGAGCAACCTTAGATTTAGCGCACACTAAATTAGAAAATCCAGGGAAAGTATCTGAGGAACGTCCTACTATGTATGCACAACAGCCATAAGCTCGTTCTGAACTATCAGAAAATACATGCAGGTCATACTGCTGGTATAAGGGATTAGAAATTAAAGGGCGGGGTATAGAAACCTTGGAGAGATCCAGCAAACTGCTGCGATACTCTAACCATTCTTCTACAAGAGGAAGGGGGAGATTTTCATCCCAGTCTGATTTTAATGACCAAAGATTTTGCAAGAACATTTTTCCAACAATAACTATAGGAGCAATATATTGCAAAGGATCATAGAGCTTTGCGATTTCTGACAGAACTTGTCTCTTAGTTACAGGGGGAGATTCTGACAGATGTACCTGATAAGAGAAGGTATCAGAGGAAGGACACCAAAAAACGCCCAATGCTTTTACGGCTGCTTCATCAGTAGGAATGGCAACAAATTCATCAACTGGGACCTCTGATGAAAATTTTGAAATAAATTCAGTGGAATTTGAAGTCCATTTATGGAGCGGAAAACCACCTCCTAGAAGTAGGGATTTCAAATCTTCGCACACAAGGAGCGCTTCAGAAATATTAGGGAAAGAGCACAAGAAATCGTCGACATAAAATGCCGTTTTTAATGACTCAGAGGCCAAAGGATGATACAGATGACCATCTTGCTCGGCTAACATGTGGAGAGACCGAATCGCAAGAAAGGCTGAAGGCTTCAGGCCATATGTCACAGTCTTCAATCTAAATATCTTTATGGGTTTGGAACTCTCATCGCGCCACAATATTCTTTGCAGATCTTGCTGCTCAGAATTTACGAGAATCTGCCGATACATCTGCTTAATATCTGAGATTACAGCAATAGGAAACCTTCGAAAATTAAGCAAAACAGAGGTGAGATCTGTTTGAATCGCGGGACCACATTGCAAGGTATCATTTAAAAAGATTCCATTGGAATCTGGTGATGAGCCATTGAAAACTACTCTTATATTGTCTTGTGTTAAGGAATTTTTCCATACCGGATGATGATTTAAATAAACTATTTCATTTAAAGGATGGTCAATTTCTTCTGATTTAGAAATTACCTCCATGTGATCGGATTCGTATTCCTCCATAAAGGAAGCATACTGAGTTTTGACAGAAGCATCTTGTTTGAACCGATTTTCAATAGCAAATAGTGCCCTAAGTGCTCTGGAATGCGAGCCCGTAAGGGCGGGAGGATTGGGAATACGTGGAAGAGTTACTATAAATCTGCCTTCAGTATTACGGACAGTGGTTTCCTTATATAACTTTTCACAAATTTCGTTAGAAGAAGAAGAGGAAGAAGAAGTAGCCTGAACATTCTCAAGATCCCAGAACTTGGTTAGCTCTTGGCTCAAATCGGTACCAACAAAATAACAATTGGATACAGTTTGAATAGGATTACGGTATATTTGGCCAGTAGCAATCCAACCAAAATCAGTTTCGCGGAAGAAAACATTAGGAGCAATTTTTACTTTATTGGAATGAAGACATTGCCAAAATACGCTTGAGCTGAAAAGAAGCTCTACGGGTGAAGCTCTGTTGAAATGAGGGTCAGCTAGCTGGACAAAATTCGGGATATTCCAACTTTGAATAGGATAAGAAGTGCCAGGAATATTGTTGCCTATAGACTTGATAATCAAACAATCTAATTGCAACTGCGTACCAAGATTATTAGAGTCCTTCAGATCCACTTTAGCAAAGCTTAAGGATTGCGATTTAGAGCAGTTTATTCCTGTAACCTCTATTGAGGTAGGATGTTTTGGAAGGCCTAACTTTTGTACCAACGATTCATTAATAAAATTGTTGGTAGCGGCATTATCCAATAATTCCCTCACAGATACCCATTTTCCGTGAGAATTTTTCAATAGAACCTGCACGGTAGATAATAAAACCTGGACTTTGCCAAGCGAGGTAGAACTTTGAGCATACGACTGCGCACTATTTGGAGAAGTCTCCGAATTAGACTTGGTATTGGAACTGCTTGGTCCTGATAACCGTGGTCTTTCATGCCTGTGCAAAAGTGAATGGTGTCTTGCCCTACAATGAAAGCATAAACGTTGTGAACGGCAGTTGTTTAACATATGCGTTCCTGACAAACAGTTGAAACAATGTTTTTTATTCGTAATGAACTTTCGTCTTTCATCTACTGATAAAGATTTAAATTCATCACAATTGTATAAATTATGCGATTGCTGACACAGACCGCACGTTTGCATTTGGTTAGGTGACCGAGCATCAACAGGAAGAGCCTGTGATCTTAAAATTCTTTGATTAGAACTGCTAACCTTATGTTTTGAGAAGGCTTTTGAATCTGAACTACTAGTTTTTTGATTAGCTATGGCGGAAAAGACTTGGTTTCTGGCCTTCAAAAAGTTAATAATCGCCTCATAAGTGCATTGCAAATTCTGGGAAAGTTCTGTTTCCCAGGCTTTTAATGTATTTGCATCCAATCTTGCAGAAATGAGGTGAACTAAAAATAAATCCCAGTGATTTACAGGTTGGTTTAAATTGGACAATGCTCTGACGTGTAACTCTGCAGTGTCAATCAACTTGCGAAGTGATAAACTGTTGTCTGCTTGCACGTTAGGTAACTCGAATAAGCTTTGTATATGGCGTTGAATAGATAAACGAATGTTCCCATATCTATCCTTAAGAAGATTCAGAGCAACTTCATAATTATCACCGGTCAAAGAAAGCGCTTGAATCAGGTTAAGTGCGTTGCCTTGAACTGCCAGACGCAAGTAGTGAAATTTTTGTATTACTGGTATAGAAGTATTCTCATGTACTAAAGAATTGAATAATTCAAAAAATGGTTCCCATTCTATGTCTTTACCAGTAAATTTGGGTATTTCTAATTTGGGTAATATAATGCGTGAAGAAGATGTAAAAGATGCTGCAGAAGTTTGATCTTCTTGTTTTTCTTTTAAAGTTAAAGCCCTAATAAGCTGTTTAGCTTCAGCAAATCCCTGATAGTATAATTTTTCAACTTCCAACCTATCACTTTGCTGGTCCGGATGCTGAGTTTCTATACTGCATTGTATCTCATCATATTTCTCAAAGGCTTGTTCATAATCCTTAAGCCTCTGCGAAATTATGTCAAGATTATGCTCTTGGGGTTCGAGTTCCGTTAAGAAAGTACGAAACCGTGTGAGCTTGCCCTTACAAGAGGCTCTGGAGTTGCTAAGTTTTTCATCAAGGTTAGGCATATTACAAGTTGTTTGTTACTCACGTCAATATTGTGACTTCGAGTACTGGAAGTCAGAGGATGACAGCTTGCTATGTAGTAAGGTTTAGTCTGATGCGGAAGAAACCGGCTTAGCTTACGTTTCTCTCCTCTGCCGCACATGCGCCTTAAGCTGAAACGTACAATGTGGATTAGTGTTGAAACACAATGAACAAAAATTGTTAATGCAAAATTCACAATATTAAACTTGTATAGGGATCCAGGGTGCAACATATATGTTTCCCGGGGGTGAGGCACCAACAAAATGCAAGAAAATTAGACTGAAGCGGTGCGGGGTATTGAGCATGAAATACGTGACTAGAAAACCAATATAGGGAGCAATGCATTAACAATTTTTATTCCTAATAATGAATTTATAATGAACAAACAAATTGCACTTAAGTGCTTATTACAGAAATTAACAATTATAAATGTAGCAAAGTGTGAGGGCCTGATTACAGAACCCAGATTATAGAAAGGTCCATGAAAAGCTTGCTTGATTGGAGAAAAGTTGAGCTTAATATATAAAATGCAGTTTATAAAAAGAGAGAATCATAAAAAATAATTAAGAGTGTAATAACTGGTATGATATAAGCTCTTTATAAAATTAAACTTATCTTTGAAGAGAGTTGAAGAGCCAGCTCCTTAAAACGTTCCAGCTAGCACACGTAGATTGAAAAGTCTTCACGGTTTTCTTGGAAGGAGGCGTACATGGCCTAGAGTTATGTGCACCATCGATAAAATGTCAACTTTCTTTTCTTGCGCAGGAATGACATTTATAGTTTCCAAGAGCTGATCCAGAGATATTTTGAAGGACGGTTCCAAGTATCCTTTCCAAGGTGAAGTTGAAGAGTACAGCGGCTGGCAATTATTCTTGCCATCTTGAGCAATACGTCATGGTGCAGATCTTGTGACGTAACTGCCCGCTAGCGTAGATATCAGCGATGGTGTCATGAGATGTAGCGGTGACCAGCGGGTTGATGTGATCCGAAGTGTTGAATCAGAAGTGGTGAAGTGGCGAAGTGGCGGTTGATCCGAAGTGATGAAGAACGCCAGCAAGCGGCGTCTTAAATAGGGACCATAGAACTCTCTCGAAGTTTGGAGATCGCCCGACCAGACAAAGACCTGCCATTGGTCGAACGAAAGTCAGGGTGACGTCAGTCGACACTACTCAGCAGACAGTGGATCAACCAGTAGATTTTCATTTCATTTCATATTTATTCATCAGTGCCTTACACTATATTTACATTACACTGAAGGGAGTCTCTGAAAAGAGCAAAGCCCCACTTCGCATTCGGGATGCGTCAGATGTCTGGGATGGCGTGAGTGAGGACGCCTGAGATAGCGAGCGACTGAAACACTCGAGGTGAGAACTATAATATCTATGAATAAGTGATTGATAACAAGATTATGCATATGGTTTAAGCAATTAACAATTATACAGAAATAATTACCATTCGGGGATCTCAGTAACAATAAATAAAATTTGACCGACAAATGGGCCAAGCTAAACATTGAAAGTATCACAAAAGTGATCAGGCTTTCACGGCCGGTGAATTAAAACTCAGCAATTCTTCTAGGTTTGTGCCGTGTCTTGTGTGGGGTTTCGCCTAGGACACCAAGCTAGGCTCATCGGCGGGCTCTTGGTGTCCCCGCCCGGACCCCCACAGGAGTGACGAACTGCGCGCCACCTCCCTTTATATAAGGTGCAACTGCACCACTTGACTACGAGAACTAAAAGCTCAAGCAGCCTTAACCTCCCTATGAAGGCTTCCAAAAAGATGGTATATTGGCTTTCACGGCCGGTGAATTAAAACTCAGCAATTCTTCTAGGTTTGTGCCGTGTCTTGTGTGTGGTCTTGCCTAGGACACCAAGCTAGGCTCATCGGCGGGCTCTTGGTGTCCCCGCCCGGACCCCCACAGGACTGACGAACTGCGCGCCACCTCCCTTTATATAAGGTGCAACTGCACCACTTGACTACGAGAACTAAAAGCTCAAGCAGCCTTAACCTCCCTATGAAGGCTTCCGAAAAGATGGTATATTGGCTTTCACGGCCGGTGAATTAAAACTCAGCAATTCTTCTAGGTCTGTGCCGTGTCTTGTGTGGGGTTTTGCCTAGGACACCAAGCTAGGCTCATCGGCGGGCTCTTGGTGTCCCCGCCCGGACCCCCACAGGAGTGACGAACTGCGCGCCACCTCCCTTTATATAAGGTGCAATTGCACCATTTGACTACGAGAACCAAAAGCTCAAGCAGCCATAACCTCCCTATGAAGGCTTCCAAAAAGATGGTATATTGGCTTCCAAAAAGATGGTATATTGACTTTCACGGTCGGTGAATTAAATCTCAGCAATTCTTCTAGGTTTGTGCTGTGTCTTGTGTGGGGTTTCGCCTAGGACACCAAGCTAGGCTCATCGGCGGGCTCTTGGTGTCCCCGCCCGGACCCCCACAGGAGTGACGAACTGCGCGCCACCTCCCTTTATATAAGGTGCAACTGCACCACTTGACTACGAGAACTAAAAGCTCAAGCTAGCGCGCTGATAGCAAGGCACTCGTTATCGAGAGGATCCAGAACTCTCGTACTGAATTGGACGCAGTTTCCCGTGAGTTATTACACTTACATCTGCTTCTTAGTAGCATTCTCTCAGAGGAATTGTGGCTGTTCTTTGAACGTATCTCCGCTATTCAGGCCGAGAATAATTTTTGTCGGGCTGTAGATAGACAAAGAGCTAAGTTCGTTCGATTGTCCTCGAGACAAACAGCTCCTCGTACGGTTCTTGATACTAGTAAAGTTGTAGTCAATCTCTCTAATACCCCTTTAGATGACTATCAAACAACTTTACTAAGCAGAGGTCTCAACTTTGCTCTCTCACCCTCCAAAATTCCTACAGAGGAGTTAATCACATCCGTTGAGGCTGCCATCTACAATTACCTCCAGATGAAGCTGAAGAAGTTAGACAAGAAAGTGTGAGGATATTAAGATCCTCTAAAGTACCCGCACCCAATTTAACTCGGGGTGAAAGAAAGGCATTGAAGGAACTAAGAAATAATGACACCATTTCTATTCTTCATGCTGACAAGGGAAATGCGACAGTGGTGATGGATACCGTAGAATATAAAAGTAAAATCTCGATTCTGATATCTGATCCTGTCTACAGACTGTGCACTCGTGATCCAACCACTCGTGTATCCAATGTCACTGCTAAGCTTGTTAAACTGTCATCTATTCCAAAAGAAGAGGGAAGATGTCTTATTCCGAGAGATGCTATTCCTCCGAGATTGTATGGTCTTCCAAAAATCCATAAGCAAGACGTCCCTCTTCGACCAATTGTTAGCACAATAGGTTCCCCAACTTATGCTCTTGCGCAATATCTCAGCAAATTGCTTCAGCCGCACTTGGGGCGCACACAGTCCTACATTAGGGATTCAACCCATTTCGTCGAAAAATTGTCAACCATCGCCGTTCAACCAAATGCTATTTTGGTGAGTTTTGATGTCGAGTCCTTGTTTACCAGAGTGCCGGTGGACTCGGTCATGTCACTCATCAAGGATTTGTTTTCTGAGGACATTGCCCGATTATTCCACCACTGCTTGTGTTCCAGTTATTTCTTGTGGGATGGTAAATATTACGAGCAGACTGATGGTGTGGCCATGGGAAGTCCACTCTCGCCTGTCGTGGCAAATTTTTTCATGGAACATTTTGAGGGGGAGGCTATATCTTCGGCGTCTTTCAAACCTGTGATTTGGTGGAGGTATGTGGATGATACGTTCGTGGTGTGGGAGGAGGGTTCTGAGAAACTGAACCACTTTCTGAACCACCTAAATCAGCTGCATCCTTCAATCCACTTCACAATGGAGCTAGAGTCAGGTGGATGCTTACATTTTTTGGATGTTCTTGTGAGGAGGAAAGCGGGTGGCTCCATGGGGCACAGCGTCTACCGTAAGCCAACTCACACTAACCGTTATTTACATGCGGACTCCCACCACCACCCAGCACAAAAACAAGGAATTATAACAACTCTAGCCAAAAGAGCGGAACGTATTTGTGAGGCATCAACTCTTCAGGAAGAGTTACATGCCTTACAAACCATGTTTACGGGTAATGGCTATAATGAATCAACTATATATAGGTCCCTACATCCCAGAAGGAGGGATAGACAACCTTCTCAGAGCTCCGACGTGAGAGGAACTGCTTACCTCCCTTATATTCACAACACCACTGACCGCGTTGCTAAGATTCTCCGCAAGCACAAGATAAAAACAGTTTTCGGCACTATGACGGAAATTGGTCAACGTTTAGCATTAAACAAAGATAAATTGTCCCCAATACTACAACCTGGGGTGTATGACGTCCCATGTACTTGCGGAAAAGTCTACATTGGACAAACAAAACGGTCCATTGCAACTCGCATCAAAGAGCATCAAAGAAACATCCGTCTAAACCAACCTGACAAATCAGCTATAGCTGAACATGCCCTGTCTTCAGGGCACGATGTATGTTTCAAGGATGCTCATGCGCTTGCCCTTGTTAAGCACAACTGGTCTAGAATTATAAGGGAGGCAGTTGAAATTCGTAAAAATCCCAATAATTTTAACAGAGACACTGGATATCAGCTAAGTGACACTTGGCTACCAGTTATTAAGGATCTAGGGAGATAGTTCCTCTCAGTCTCTCTGTTCTTCACATATTTAAAATTGTACATTTTCCCTCTAGGGCTCAGAGCCTGGATTTGATCTCCTTTGTTCGTCACTGGAGGAGTTTCCATCTGTTTTTTCGCCGTTGTGTGTATGACGTTAGGTATCGTTCAGATACACTTCCCTTTTGTTTATGTTTCCTTATATCCATCTAACCCTCCCCCCTCCCCCCCCCCCTCTCCTCATTCTTCGAGGAGTTTCTATATTTTCACACCACCCCCTTTACCTTCTTGTTACTAACTTCTCTGTCCGCCGTTCCGCCATGGTCCATACAGTAATTTCTGGCAACTGCTCTCTGGTGACGAACAGAGGAATTTATCTATATTTTTTGTAATCTCATTGATATACTTTCTTTGGCCACATTGTTTATTTCCATTGAAAAAGGAGGCAAGGTTTCTCCGAAACGTATGGTTTAAATTAAAAATACACACGGCATTAACCCAAAAGCATGAATTATTTATATAATAATCCGGGCCGTGAAAGCCTTAATATGCAAATTCTCCAGTTTTATTCGTTCCCAGTCTTCGCGAGGCCCGTTAAAGTCTCCCCCAAAGTTTTGCAGTGTGAGAAAAAAGATGCTCCCTTGATAACATTGAGGTAAGCAATGCAAACTGAGGGAGTATAGGTACGTGGATGTGGGAAGGGAAAAGGGAGGCCGAAGTCAGGACACCACCACAATGAGCGCCATTGATATGTTCAATGTTGGCACTGTGAAATCTGTATGAGGGCGGTAACCATGTTTCCTGAATAACAAGGTACTTCATTGAATAGTTGGAAAAGTGAAAATTTTTATTGAACATACTCCGACAATTCCTTTGTAGAATTAACGTGAGTTAATTCGGAGGTTGTGCAGGGGGTTATTTCTGGAGTTGCGATAAATAAGGATAGTGGCCAACAAATATTATATATTTATACTTGTTGGTTTAAAAGGTATTGCCACTGAGCATTGTTGCCGAATAGATTCATAATTTGTTTGAAATCATTTATGATGTCACGTGGCATAACCGTGGTAAGTGGCACAATATGGAGGTCTTCTGATGATGTTAAAACACCCAAGACTGGGAAGTGAATTCTGAAACAGAACTTCTAATCCTTACACAGTTTCTGATCCAGATCTTGTCTATCGCAAATCAAGGTAATGAAAACCAAATGTAAGGTAACTTCATTCTTTGACCACGTCAGTGCAAATTTACAATTGGTAAGTTCAATATAATTCTACCCATTGTGTTTGTGAAACAAGTATTTTTCTGCAGGTTGATATTATAATTGAGGAATTTTCATTACCTGAGGTTGTTCCATGCTGCAAATTTCGATGATATATGATATTTTGCGGCACGGAACGATCTCTGGTATAGAAACGTATTCAGCGAGTGGCGAAGATTTACTTGGGGTAAGTACCTTAATTAAGTACAAATTTTTCGGGCTTGTAGGCCGTGGTCCAGACAGGATATCTCCCGACGTTTCACCGGAAACTGCGCCCGGCATTTTCAAGGGTTCCGCTCCTTTCCATGGTCAGGAGTGGAATGAGGAAGAAGCTTGAAATAATGGGTTACCCATTATTGGTGCCAACAATTTGAGCTCGGCCAGACAAATGTGGGTGATGCCGTACGGGAAGGAAGGCCATCAATATCGACCACAGAAGACAATATTAGGCTGGTTGATGAAATAATTCGCATCAATCGCAGAGTGTGTATCCCAGAAATTGCACAGCAGTTCCGCATCACCATAGGCAGGGCTCACGCCATCGTGCGAGTCCATCTGCAGTATCTGAAATTGAGCTCACGTTGGGTGCAGCGCACTCTGACACCCACACATAAAGACGCACGGTTCTTGGCGCCGTTGGCCTTCCGTCAGCGTTACGCTGTTGAAGGCAACGAGTTCTTCTGGTGATGAGACATGTGTGCAACATTTCACACCGGAGAAAGAAGAGGGCCTCTATGGAATGGAGACACACATCCTCGCCGGTGCGGAAGAAATTTAAGGTTACGCCATCGGCCAGGAAGTTCTTGGCCACTGCGTTCTTCGATTGTGAAAGCGATGTGTACATCGAGTTTATGTGAAAGGGCACGACCATTACAACCGATGCTTATTGTCAAACATTGACGTCGTTGCGCAACGCTGTAAAAAAACACGAGACGTGGAAAGCTAAGTCACAGCATTGTTCTCCTGCACGAAAATGCAACACTGCACACATCGCGCGCAACACAGGTTTCGCTGCAACGTTTTCGATGGGGGTATGGAAGTAGGCGCCATATAACCCGCATCTGGCACTATGCAATATCCATCTGTTCAGCAAGCTGAAGGAGCATCTGGGTGGACAGCGAATTGACCGGTACACTCTGCCTCGCTAGGTAAAACTGAATTACAAAATCACACTTAATTGCAGACATCTAAATAACACAACTTATCAGATTTTTGCATTTATCAAGTATCGTGCGCCTGTATTCGAACGCTTCCTTGACAAGACACACACACTGACAGTTATATTTCTCAGCTCACTGTGTAAAACAGTTCGGCTGCCACTCGGTTTGTTATGGATTAGAAACTTCAGCTCACTACATCTTAAAGCTTCACACTGAACTGATACAGCAGTTCTGTTACTCTTGCCCCGCAGGGGCTCAAATCTAGTGGAACGTGGGTGACGACCACGGGACCCCAGCTCTCTTACTTGTGCCGGGCCCCTCTCCGTCTTCTCTTGGTCAACTTTTGATCTCTTCCGACCCCGACGGTATTAGGGTATCGGAGGCCTAGGGAGTCTTTTCCTTTCTCGTCATAATTGGCCCTTGTCTCATCTTTTCTGATACCCTCCTTATTCGAGGGGTCAGCCTTCTCTTTCTGTTCATGAAATCTCCTGCCTTCTGCTCAAGGCCCTCAAGGAGGCAGGTTGTATGTAGCCCCACCACTTCTGGTGCACCCTGGATATTGCTACACCCTCAGGGGCTCACGGCTGGTGAGTTCGGGAGAAGGCAATCCCGGGGAATTCCTGAGCTGGGTACGTTTTCCCCTTTTCCTCTGAAATTGGGACGGGCCCTTTCCTCTTTTCCATCTGCCTTTCATGGCTCGCCTTCCTTCCAAGTCCCCCAATCCTCATTCTTCGATGGCTGAGGGCATTTCTTTTCCTCCTGTCCTTTATTTGCCTTATCATTTATTTATTTACCACCTAGTATGTAAAATAGTAGTTGGTATTAGTTATAGTTTTCATTCTCATCTCATCTTTCACAATCACCCAAACCATTAGGGGCCGATAACCTACATGTTAGCCACTTAAACAACAACTATCATCATCATCTGTTACTCTTCGTTTACTTCCTCGGCGTACCTAAATATATTTCAACACCTAAATCATTCCCTCACTAATTATCCCTCCACATGAAGAGCAGATGTCATCCCCCAAATAGCTGATCGTAGCGTCACAGGGTTTGGACAGTCAATTTTAAAATGTATAGCTCTGTAACATAGGGTAATCAAAATAATTGCATAATTAATTATTTTCGTGCTCGGAGACAAATTAAGATTTTGTACGGTGCAGCGAGCCTAGTGAGTTCAGTTATTTAAGCAACGCCGAGCTATGCTATTGGCTGACGCCGGCGAACGAATGAGTCCGGCTCCTCCCTCAGGTTCACTGTAGTTTTGTGTTATTGAGTCTCCTTATCCTACTTATGCCCGCCATGTTTGATTGACTGCAGTGCCCCAATTGATAGTTTTAGTTGTCAAAAGGAAATTACAACAGGAATAGAACTTCTCAATTGTATGTAAACTTTAGTTGGTGCCACTGGTATTCTTCGCTTTCTCTGTTCTCCACAGGAATCCTAAAATTTGATTGTATTTTATCCTCACATCCCATGTTCTCAGGTGAAGGTGTTTTGATGACAGAGATACAAAAATAATATTTCTTGTTATCTCTAACTGCTACAAGAACAGTGGACACTTGAGTAGTGCGTTGAATGTTTCCAGTCTTCTCTTTTTTATCACGACGTTCCTGTATCATTGGCACCGTAGACCTACTGTGGGTAGTCACATAGCGATCCCGTCTCTGGATTAGTGTCTTGGGTTGGATTTCCGACCAGAATTTTCAAAGTGACAGATTTATTCAATCAGATTTCAAATGTCCTGTAGGGATGTGACAAAATATGAATTATGAAAAAGAGTCTTAGAAAGGACACTTATACTAAAATATTATTTGCCTTGGATACAGAGGTGTGGTTGGGTATCTAGGAACTATTATATAAGTTAGTTCTCCTGCCAGTGGCGGATCCAGAGGGGGGCACCAGGGGCAAGTGCCCCTCCCCGAAAAAACAGTTGTCTGCTATATTGATATTGCCGATAAAAATTATTGTTTCTGCAAACTGCACGGCAAGTAAAATCTTTGCTGTATTGCCTGCATTCATGAATGTGGTCAATGTTTGTTATCAAATCATATATATAGTATGTAATGGCAACACTGTTAATGTAATCGCTACATCGACAGTGTTGCAAGTGCAGAGAGATCTTTCAGCAGCTTGCAACTTGTCAAATCATGGCTACGAACGCGAATGGCAGAGGAAAGGCTGAATGGCTTGTGTCTGTTATTTCTTCACCGTGATATAGGCCTAATGTTGACGTTGAAAGAGTTCTAGAAGTTTCTCTAAAGGGGTAAACGAAGGATCGCCCTGGATCTTATTTTGTAATAGGCATGTATTTTGCCACCAAATAGAATCCCAATCAGTATTCAATAAATTGTTTCTTGTATTTATATTTATGTGACTAGTAGTGGCTCAGTGACTGACAATGTTGGTACTATGTACATATTTGCTAACATTTGCAGACTTGTATATTGCCTTCAGATAGTCACTATGATTGCAAATGTTTTAATACATATTAGACTGTGTAATGTGCATTAAATTGTGGAAATGTACATATTCTGTAGAATTAAAAAGTTTTTTTTACATAATGACAATAAACCATTTTAATACTGTATAATGAATTTCTTGTAGAATTATAAAATCTGGTGGTTGAATGTTATGTGTAGTGTGTGTAGATTAAATACAAATTTAGTAATTTTATTACATATTTTTTCTAGCTGCTCTGAAATCCTAGAGTGCCCCCTCCGAGGTGAACCTCTGGATCCGCCACTGTCTCCTGCTTACGTTTCTGCGCGCCACTAATGATTTGAGTTTGAGCTGGGCGTCTTGTAACGCGATCAAAGTATCATATTGTGGATTTGTATGGATTTATTTTTATAGTGCCGTTGCGATGTTTGCAGTGATATACTCTTGCAGTAAGTTGAGTTCACTTTCACGCAGCCTATTTAACCCAAGGAGTATTAAGGAGAAGCTCTAGCGGCCAGGAAGTGAACCTCCTGCGCTGTTGCTCAAAACATAAGAATTGCATGGCATGGAGTGACATGTTGTAAATAGTGGTGATTATTCGCGTGTGGGTCGAAATGCCGACGTGTGTGGCACTTGGCTGCACAAACCAAACTCCCAACTGCCGGAATGGAATTTCATTTCACGACTAATTGATCATTATTTGCATTTTATTGTGTTAAGTTTTCAATCTTGTGGTAGCCACCTTACTGTTCTAGGCTCGTCAAGGTAATAAAATCCAAATGGGATGCTAATTTATTCTTTGATCACGTCAGTGCAAATTTACAATTTGTGTGTACGATATAATTCCACCCATTGTGTTTGTGAAACAAGTAATTTCTGTGCAGGATGATACTGATCTCTCTGATGATATTACAATTGAAGAATCTTCTTTACCTGAGCAAGTTTCATGCTTCAAAGTACGAGGATATATGATATTTTGATGCTTGGAACAATCTCAAATATAGAAACACTATCTTCACTGAGTGGTGGAGATTTGCTGGAGGTAAGTACCTTATTGAGTTACCATACTTCTTGTTGCATCTTATAAAATACCTGACCGTTATTTTCTTCTCAACCGTGCTATTTAGGGATTCCAGAATGTGTATTCTTGACAAATGCTTGCTGTCAGCTCTTAGGTCGTGTATTGTACAGAAACCACCAGCCATGTAGATGGAAGGTACATTATTTTGATGCCTGATGAATGCTGCTCTCAAACGCATTACGCCCTTCTATGTATGCCGTTGCCTAGTCTACTTAGCTAATTAACGATAGATCTTAATTCTCATCAGTGAAGGGAAAATTATGTGAAGCCAGCATATTCTTAGCACACTCAGATGACCGGAGTGAAATTAGTATTTTTGTGTGAAGAAGATAAGAGAATTTTTATGGTCTAGATATACCAAATGATGCAGAGTCAACCAACTTGTTTTATTCTAAACAGTCTCTTTACCTTATTTAGAGGATAAGTATAATGTGTGACGTGTGCTCTAGAATAATTTGTACAGATCCTTTTATAGATAACTCTGTTATATAGGCTACATAGATTCTTTGAAGGGTGACCGCCTCTGCCTTTGAGCTTAAAACCCTCCATTATACATATTGAATTGGGGCCGATGACCTCGTATTTCCGCCTCCTAAAACAATAATAACTAAATAACTACATATTGATGTCTTCCTTTCTTTGTTCTCGTCATTGTTTCGGCACAGCCGTGGTTCTTGACCCAATAACAAATACGAGTTTAAAAATATATGTGTTGGGAGTTAGCAGGTTCTAAAAGACTTCATTTGGGGTTATGCCAATGATGATGCAAAATAAGAAATTGGGCTGAAAGGATGGGAAGCAGGGGTACCTATCTTCGCTCTGTAGCGGCCCTTCTTGGCGAATCAAAACAGAATCTAAAACATACACCCCAAGGCGGACCGGGTTCGATTCCCGGTCAATGCATGTGAGATTTTCGATGTTAAATGCCATGTCCTGTGGTTCGGATTCCACGTAAAACGGAGGTCCCGTGGCTTATGATCGCGAGATTAACGGTCACGTTAAACTACAAGCTTCCTTCCTTAAAACATACACCGGGTCACAAATAAGGGACTCGATAATTCAGAAACTAAGATGGCATGCATCAAGATATGTGGGGAATAGGAAGTAAAGGTAAAATACCGGTAACTGATTTTATGTAAATTCTGGAAGACTAGAGAACGTTGCCTCTCAAAAATTGTGCACTGAATTGTGCTAAATGAGATGTTATTAGTATGTGCCAAACCTTTTCAGTTTTTTTCCTCCCGCGTTTTAGTGTTGTGCGTTTATGTCTCACTCAAAGTTTTACATTTTGAGAAAAAAGAGGATCGTTAGCGCCCATTCCTACGCTCGCTTGATAACATTGAGGTAAGCAATGCAAATTGAGGGAATATAGGTACGTGGATGTGGGAAGGGAAAAGGGAGGTTGAAGTCAGGACACCACCACAATGAGTGCAGTTGATATGTTGAACTTCGGCTCTGTGAAATCTGTATGAAGGCGGTAACCATGTTTCCTGAATAAGAAGGAACTTCATTGAATAGTTGGAAAAGTGAAAACTTTTATTGAACATACTACGACAATTCCATTGTAGAATTAACATAAGTTAATTCGGAGGTTGTGGAGGGTGTTATTTCTGGGATTGCGATAAATAAGGACAATGTTCAACAATATATATATATTAATAAGGTAAATGAAACAATGGTCGTCGTGTTAAGACAGACTTAGTCAATAAAATATATTCAGTTTTACACCTTATACATTTTGGTAAATTGAATCAACAAAAGCACTGTACCTAACCTCAAACTCTACTCCAACACTAGGAAACTCTCAATATTGAAAATATTCGTTTTTTTTTTTTTTTTGAAAAAATAGTCTACGTATTTTTTAGAAAAGGTTTTTTTTCCCTAGTCCTCGGCACGATGTTTTTGGATTTTTCCTAAATTCGTCGCCCGTTTGCACCAATTGCTGTCACATTGTTAGTTTTCCTTGCCTGCTGCTTATAATGCGTTTCTGTCAATTGTTGCGTAAGACACCGATCTATCGACTTGGAGGCTAACATTTACGAATAAAACAGTACCAATAATCCTGTTTTAATTAAAACAATGAAACTTTAAAAAATTAAAAAATTAAGACGGCATCGGGAAGCGGGAATGGTGGGTGGAAGACATACGGGCATGAAAATATCGTATTTCTTATTTATTATTTCGTATTTATTATGAGTTATTTTTGTATTAAATTAAAGTGCAATACAGTATTAATAATAATTGAATTTCGAACAATATAACCACAAGCGGAGCCTCCGTGGCTTAGGCGGCAGCACGCCGGCCTCTCACCGCTGGGTCCGTGGTTCAAATCCCGGTCACTCCATGTGAGATCTGTGCTGGACAAAACGGAGGCAGACAGGTTTTTCTCCGGGTACTCCGGTTTTCCCTGTCAAAATTTCATTCCAGCAACACTCTCCACTATCATTTCATTTCATCTGTCATTCATTTCATCATTGCCCCAGAGGAGTGCGTCAGGCCTCGGCAGCCGGCACAGTTCATATCCTCGCCGCTAGATGGGGGCTTCATTCATTCCATTCCTGACCCGGTCGGAGACTGGAAGCAGGCTGTGGATTTTCATTTTTCATAACCACAAGCACGTGTATTGATGTAGGCTTCCCCGACCGGTGTTCAACGGGCGAATGGTCATTTTCCGGGCTAGGTTTTAATTTGATGTTCTGTAATATTGCAGCACGGTTTACTGTCAAATTTTGAGGGATTCGTAAAGACAGGCTTGGATTTCCTTTAGGGAAGATTCACACCCTTTCCTCCCTGGCCGCCCTTCTTTGAAAGGAGAGTCACTCTTCAATTCTTTTGTGAGGCACTGGACGTTATTTTGTAACCGGGAACCCCGCTTTTCCTAGTGAGATTACCCATTGAAATAACACCCTTTTCTAAAAAGGAACTTGGCCCCATCTTCCTCTCTATTTTTAGCCTATTTTCAATTTTGAAAAAATAGGCTTATGAGATCACCTTTTGTCCGTGCGTGTGTGTGTGTGATTCGTGTGTGTGTGTGTGTGTGTGTGTGTGTGTGTGTCCCTAATAAAATCTAAACGGCAAGAGCGATTTCAATGAAACTCGGAAAGTTCATAGCACTATTCCCGGCGACCTCGACCGTGCCCTTCAAATTTTGTTACGACTCACCAATCCAACATGGCGGCTGTGCGAAATATTTCACCAGCATTCAATATCTCCGAAACTATTACCGATATTACCCTGACATTTTCTATGGTGATAGAGGGAACGACTGTAAGTTCACTTATGTGACTTTTGAAAACCTGGTATCTACAAAACCAACATGGCGGCCAAGCGAATTTGCGAATTTTAAATAGACGTTTCTCGCGATTTGACCAACCAAACGCAATGAAACTTGGTACAGTATATGTTTATATACATTGTAATGCACCGACATCTAACTTCGTTCAATTGTTTACATAATCACAAGATGGCGGATGTGCGAAATATTTCACCGGCATTCTATATCTCTGAAACTATTAGCGGTATCTCCCTAAAATTTTGTACGGAGATAAAGGGCACTACTAGAAGTCCATCTATAAGATTTTCAAAAACCGGTTAACTACAAAACGAACATGGCGGCCAAGCGAATTTGAACATTTTAAATAGACCTTTCTCGCGATTTAATGTTCCAAGCGCACTGAAACCTGGTACAGGAAATATTTATACACATTGTAATCCACTGGTATCTAATTTAGTTCAATTGTTTACATAACCTCAAGATGGCGGCAGTGCGAATTTTAAAATTAAGTTTTTATTTCTTGTGATGTAGTCATGCGATCGAAATGAAAGTTTGAATAATGAACCTACGCAATAATTTTCCTTTAATGGTACATGCCTCTATGGCATATACATTTAACAATCCAACATGGCGACCATCCGAAATATTTAGACGATACTGAATATCTACGAATCTATTTTAGCAATCAAACTGCTTTTTTTTAATGTTCATAGGGGCTATGAACTTAAGTTCACCTATAGGACTTTAAATAACCTGGTGATCACAAATCCAACATGGCGGTGACGCGAATTATAAATATTCACATGGACGTTAATCGCAATTTAACCATCCGCGTGCAGTGAAACTTGGTACAGTAAATTTTTATCCGAATGTTAATCCACTGGCATATAATTTATTTCAATTGTTTCCATAACCTCAAGATGGCAGCTGTGAAAAATTTTTAAATCTCCTCGTTTTTTCGTGTGTCCTAATTATGCGATTGAAGTTTGAATACTACACGTTCACAATAATCTGCATGTAACAGTACATAACTCTAGGACCTACATATATAAAATCCAACATGGCGACCATCCGAAATATTTAGTCGGTTCTCAATATCTACGAATCTATTACAGCAATCAAACTGAAATTGTGTATGTTGATAGTGGCAATTAATATAAGTAAGATATATGAAAATAGGCTGTATAGTTCTTCACGGAACTACTTGTTTCCTTTAATTTTGTCCGAGAGGGCGTTTCACGGAACACCATTCCTATCCGCGGTCGTTGTAATACTCTTGCCCTTCTCCTCAACGACCTTAATAGCAGCTTCCATTTGCTGAATATCGTAGGCTAATTGAGAAATGTGCGTTTCGACATATTATTTGAAAGCAAAGATTTAGTCTTAGAATATATTTTTCATCTCAACTTGAAAAGCTCACCTATGAACCCTAGGCCTAGAGCTACTGATAATAATAATAATAATAATGAGGCACTGTGCATTATTACAGGAATTATTCCTATAAATATAATGGCTAAAGAGATTGTTACTCTATACAAAATCAAGTCAGGAAAAACAACTATGAACTATGTCATTGACCACCCCGAAAAACCTATGAGATGGCTCCATCCAGCCTATTTTCCTGGTACCGAAGATCTAAGAATAGCATTAAATGAATATATCCCATGGAAAATTTACACAGATGGAAGCAAAAGTGAAGAAGGAGTGGGAGCTGGCATAGCTATATTCAGATCGTTTGAATTAGTAGACCAATTGAAATATAGACTGCAAGACAACTGTTCGAATAATCAGGCGGAGCAATTAGCTATACTTAAATCTCGAGTTCTTAGATACTTCTAGGATAGAGGTTGATGAAGATAAGAAAGTAATTATTTACACAGATAGTAAAATAGCAATTGACTCCATTGCGGACTTCAGAAATCATAACGAACTAATTGAGAATATAAGTAGGTCTACAGCTATTCTAAAAAGAAAAAATTGGATAGTAAAATTTGAATGGGTTAAGGCACATACAGGTGTTGCAGGCAATGAACTGTCTGATAAAATTTGCCAAGGAGGCTACAAAATTAAGTGAGATTTTCTTCGATAGAATACCCATCTCAACTTTTTTTTAAAATTTCAAAGAAGAATCAATTCATGAATGGCAGCAAAAATGGGAACAAACTTCAAAAGGCACACTTACAAACGAATTCTTTCCAACAGTTGCAGGTAGATTAAAATCCAAAAATACCTTAACACCTAATATGACTACAATACTGACTGGACATGGAAATATTGCTTCGTACTTACATAGACTTAAAATTATACGTAATCCCGAGTGTTCCTGTAAAAGCAGCCCTCAGACTATAGATCATATAATTTTCTTGTGCAGTGAAGTGAAAAATATTAGGCAATTCTTGATCAATAGTGTTAATAGAGACGATAATTGGCCGATTCAGAAATCTGTGCTATTAAAAGAGTATTTGAAGGAATTTTCTAAATTTGTTAATGCTCTGGATTTTCAAGCTCTAAGGAAAAACGATGAATAATATTGTTTGATATTGTTAAGATTAAGTCATCTAGAAATTGAATTATTAGAATGTAATTTATTTTGTTCATTTATAAAATGTATTGTAAGTGCATGTAGTACTACTTATGTAGTGGAGCATGCAGAGAGTATGAACAATAAATAAAAATAATAATGTTATTTGTTATACGTCCCTTTTAACTACTGCGGCTTTTAGAGACCCCGGTGTGCCTGAATTTTGCCCCGAAGGGGGATCTATAACGTGCCAGTATATCTACTGACACGGCTCCCTCGCATTTGCGCACCCTCAAATTCCAGATGACTGCGCCAGGATTCGATCCTGCAACAGCAGGCGAGAACGAGCCACGCAGGCAGCGTACTGTAGACCTACGGCCGTCAAAGAGACAGATCTACATAATAACAACACACTGTAAATGTTCGTTGGTTCTGAAACGTTAAAGCAAACTTTAACATTATCGTGCACTAGTATTCGTCACGCATGTGCTCTATAGATCGTCAGCTATGACGACTATTGGACACGATGATCAAACGACAATTTAATTAATGCAGGGTGCTTCAGAACTACATTATAAGTTAATCGCCGCTGTTAGTTAGGTCTTACAAGGAGATATGACAATGTGCCAGTTTTCGTCACAAATGACGAGCATTGGTAAAGTGCGTGTTTTAAACCCAAAGTTCGTCACCAGCATTTCTAACTAAACTAGGAACGTGAACACGAAATAGCAAATCGCATACGTTACAGAAACAATTACACACTTGTAACGTTTTAAAACGTCGGAACATAACACGTATGCACATAATTAACTCGCGTGCCTGCTTAGCACATGCGAGAAGCAATACGCCGCGTTAAGACAACTCAACTCACACAAGATGTTTGACACTGGGAATCACCTATTACATCGCACGCATGTTTTCTCTAAGTTGCTCCTTATCGGCGACGAATGTATGACGAATCTCTCAAGGTAAAGAGAAACTAATGGAAAGTAACTGTATTCTTTGATCATGTCAGTGCAAATTTACAATATGTGTGTACGATATAATTCCACTAATTGTGTTTGTGAAACACGTAGTTTCAGTGCAGGATGATACTGATCTCTCTGATGTTATTACAATTGACGATTTTTCTTTACCTGAGGTAGTTCCATGCTTCAAAGTACGACGAGATACGATATTTTGACGAATGGAACGATCATATAGAAACACCATCTTCAGTGAGGGGTGGAGGTTTGCTGGAGGTAAGTACCTTGTTGAGATACTGCTTGTGGCATGTTATAAAATACCTGATCCTTATTTTCCTCTCATCAATCATGCAATTTAGGGATTCCAGAATGTGTATTCAGACCGTAATCTTTACAAATGCATGCTGTCAGCTCTTAGGTCCTCTATTGTACAGAAACCACAAGCCATTTAGAAGGAAGGTACAACATTATGATATCTGATGAATGTTGGACTCAAAACCTTTACACCCTTCTAAGTATGCCGTTGCCTAATCCTCTTAGCTTATGGAGCATAGATCGATTGTTATGAGTGAAGGGTAAATTATGTGAAACCAGCATATCCTTAGCATAATCAAATAGAATTATTTGCCCAGTGTGAAATTTGTATTTTTATGTAAAAAAGATCGAGTATTTTATTGGTACAGGTATACCAAATGATGCCGAGTCAACCAACTTGTTTTATTCTAAACAGGGTCTTTGCCTTTATTTAGAGGATATGTATGTTGCGTGACATGAGCTCTAGAATAATTTGTACAAATCCTTGTTATAGATGACCTCTTATTACGCCCCTTAAAACAACAATAACTAACTACATATTGAAATCTTTCTTTCTTTCTTTCTTTCTTTCTTTCTTTCTTCTCGTCATTGTTTGGGCAAAGCCGTGGCTCTTAAACAATAACAAATTGAGGTTACTAATATATGTGTTGGGAGTTAGCAGGTTCTGGGAGACTTCATTTGAGGTTACTGTAAAGTATATAAGGAGCAGATGCCAATGATGTTGCAAAATATAAAATTGTGCTGAAAGGCTGGGAAGCTGGGGTACTCATCTTCGTACTGAAGTGACTTTCTTGGTGAATCAAAACAGAACAAAGAATAGACCAGGTCATAATTAAGGAATTCGATAATTGATAAACTACGATGACATGCATAAATATTTGTGGGGAATGGGAAGTAATGGTAAATTAACTGATTTTATGTAAATCCTGGAAGAATATTGAACGCTTCCATAGTAGGTAATAAAGAGCGGTTCTGGCGCAGCGGCTAATGCGTAAGATGGCCGCCGCGCGCAACCAGCCCTTTGTTATTCTTAGGGCTGTTTTCACCAACTCTTATTAACGATTAGTTAGTTAATTCCCATTAAACTTAAATGCGAGATTTAATGCGTGATTATCTTCGATGCATTTCACGAGGCCATTCGGGTTCGCAATTACGTAAATAAGATTTACGGCTCTCGCGCATGCGTAGACTCGGTTTCAGCTTGGACAAGCATGGCGGACAGAACAAGAAGCGTCTAGCACTGATTGTTGTTTGCGATGCTTCCCTGAGATTTTCTGGAACATATAAAGGAAGGGAAATACATAAGACCTTATTCGTGGCAAAAGCTTAAAATGATATGAACCAAGTTTTGTTGTGTGAAAGCAGTTGTGTGAATAGAAAGCTTAATAGGACGCGATCACCCGGTTGGCTTCGTAGCGTAAGCGATTGCGATGCAGGCTCCGAATTCCTTATGCAGTGTTGGAAGGAGTTCGAATCCCACTTCGGATATACTTTTTTTTTCTATTTCCGTATTCGTTTTTCTTGCTATTAAAACCTAGTATAATAATTTCACTGTCATAAACATATTTTATATTCATATGGATGAAAGTTCGTGTGAAACTTGGATACAAACTACCATTGTCAGATGCGCGAGGCGCTGTTCAGCTGATTCCCGCCACTTTAAAGATGCTTTAGAGAGTTGAGTGGCCAGGTTTGGCCATTTAACCTAATTGCTTGTTAGTGGTAAGTTAACGAGCAATTCTGTTTGGTGAAATGCTCGTGCAAAGTTAAACAACCTTTAATGATGAATTAACAGATAATTGACTTTGGTGAAAATGGCCCTCATGGAGGGGAGTGTCCTAGCTGGGGCAGGGGCTAATGGGCAAGATGGCCGCCGCGTGCAACCAGTCCTTTGTTATTCTTATGGAGGGGAGTGTCCTAGCTGGGGCAGGGGCTAATGGGCAAGATGGCCGCTGTGCACAACCACACTCCTTAATGGCGGGCATTTCAAATCATGCTTCATTTGTTATTAACTATACATTATTTATTATTCATTTATTATTATTTTTATTAATTTATTATTTATATAATATTTTTAATTAGATTCTACATTTTTGATTTTAGATTTTGTGAAAAAGACCAAGCTGACCTAAGTTTTTATCTTTATTTTTTTTAAACAATATTGGGAAAGTAGGCGATATGTTAAAACTAAAAATCCTAAAATGTCATATGTTAACTCTTTCACTTGCCTCTATCCCACTCTCATTCGATAAATAGTGTATTTTTCATTTTTTAATATTTTCAAAGTGGGTTATATTTTGGAAACTAACAATTTTACAAAAATGTTTGTTTGACATATATCAATGGTCCATACCCCCCTCTACCTGTCAACCAAGTCCCAGGTCTGTAGGACAAAAACAAAAAAGTTCAATTTTGAAACTAGGCTATATTTCCTAATTTAGGAATTTAACAAAATTATTCGTTTGACATAAATTAATGGGTCTTTACCCCCTCTACCCCCGAACCAAATTGTGAAATCTGTGTGAGGGCGGTAACCATGTTTCCTGAATAACAAGGAACTTCATTGAATAGTTGGAAAATTACAAATTTTTATTAAACATACTCCGACAATTCCTTTGTAGAATTAACTTAAGTAAATTCGGAGGTTGTGGAGGGGGTTATTTCTGGCATTGCGATAAATAAGAAGGACAATGATCAACAATATATACATATATATATATATATATATATATATATATATATATTTATACTTGTTTGTTTAAAAGATATTACACTGGGCATTGTTGCTATATAGATTCACGATTTGATTGAAATCAATTATGATAACACGTGGTGTACCCGTGGTAAGTAGCAGAATATGGAGGTCGCCTGATGAAGTTAAAATACCCAAGTCTGGGATGTGAATTCTGAAAACAGAACTTCTAATCTGTATACAGTTTGTGATCCAGATCTTTTCTATAACAAATCAAGCTAATGAAATCCAAATGGAAGGTAACTTTATTCTTTGATCACGTCAGTGCAAATTTACTTTTTGAGTGTTCTATATAATTCCACCCATTGTGTTTGTGAAACAAGTAGTTTCTGTGCAGGCTGATGCTGATCTGTCTGATGATATTACAATTGAGGAATTTTCTTTACCTGAGGTTATTCCATGCTGCAAAGTTCGAAGATATATGATAGTTTGCGGCATGGAACAATCTCGGGTATTGAAACACCATCTTCAGTGAGTGGTGGAGATTTGCTGGGGGTAAGTACCTTATTGAGTTACTTCTTGTTGCATCTTATAAAATACCTGATCGTTATTTTCCTCTCAGCAGTGCTATTTAGGGATTCCAGAATGTGTATTAGACCGTATCCTTTATAAATGCATGCTGTCAGCTCTTTGGTCATGTATTGTACGTAAACCACAAGCCATGTAGATGGAATGTACAGTAATATGATGTCTGATGAATGCTGGACTCAAACCATTTACCCCCTTATGTGTGTGCCGTTGCTTAATCCACTTAGCTGACGGAGGATAGATCTTAATTCTTGTCAGTGAAGGGTAAATTATGTGAATCCAGCATATCCTTAGCACAGTGACATTGTATTGATTGCCCGGTGTGAAATTTGTATGTTTGTGTGAAGAAGATAGAGTATTCTAATGGTCTACATATACCAAATGTTGCAGAGTCAACCAACTAAACCCAGTCAACTAAACTGGGTATTTGCCTTTATTTAGAGGATAAGTATGTTGACTAACATGTGCTCTAGAATAATTTGTACAAACCCTTGTTATAGATATCTCTGTTATATAGGCTACATAGAATCTTGGACGGGTGACCGGCTCTGCCTATGCGCTTAAAACATATACATAGATATATTGAACAATTCCTTTCTTTCTTCGCGTCTATTTTTGGGGACAGGCGTGGCTCTTAGCCCAATACCAAATACGGGTTTAGAAATATATGTGTTGGGAGTTGGCAGGTTCTGGGGGACTTCATTTGAGGTTGTTGTAAAGTGTATAAGGAGCGGTTGCCAATAATGTTGCAAAATAAGAAATTGGGCTGGGAAGCAGGGGTACTCATCTTCGTGCTGAAGTGACCCTTCTTGATGAATCACAACAGAAACAAAATCATAGACCAGGTCACAATTAAAGGACTCGATAATTCAGAAACTACGATGTTATGTATCAAGATATGTGGAAAATTGGAAGTTATTTTAACTGATTTTATGTAAATCCTGGAAGAATATTGAACGCTGCCTCTCAAAAATGATGCACTAAAATGTGCCAAATGAGCTGTTATTAGTATATGCCAAACTTTTTCAGTTTTTGCCCATAGTGAGTAATGCAATATGGAAGTCTTCTGATGTAGTTAAAACACCCAAGTCTGGGATGTGAATTCTGAAAACAGAACTTCTAATCTATACACAGTTTCTGATCCAGATCTTGTCTATCGCAAATCAAGGTAATGAAAGCCAAATGGAAGGTAACTTTATTCTTAGATCACGTCAGTGCAAATTTACAATATGTGTGTACAATATAATTCCACTAATTGTGTTTGTGAAACAAGTTATTTCAGTGCAGGATGATGCTGATCTCTCTGATGATATTACAATTGATAAATTTCCTTTACCTGACATCGTTCCATGCTTCAAAGTACGATGATGTAAGATATTTTGAAGCATGAATCGATGTCAGGTATAGAAACACCATCTTCAGTGAATGGTGGAGATTTGCTGGAGGTGAGTACCTTATTGAGTTACTTCTTGCGTATTAAATACCAGATCGTCATTTTCTTCTCAACAGTGCTATTTAAGGATTCCAGAATGTGTATTCAGACCGTATTCTTGACAATAGCATGCTGTCAGCTCTTATGTCGTGTATTGTACAGAAACCCCTAGTCGTTTGGATGGAAGGTGCAGCATTATGATGTCTGATGAATGCTGGGTTTAAACCCATTTCCTCCTTCAACAGGGAGTCCGAGGAGTCCCCGCACCCCTAGTTTCATATTATTATTTTGTTATATTATGGCATGACAATTACGATTAAATAGTTGTTGTATTGGTACTGAACTCGAATTCAGCCCAGCTTAAGACTTTGACTGAGCCGAGGTTCGAACCGACTTGTGAACCATGGGAGAGGAAAATTGGAAATTTGGAATTAAAACAATTTAATATTTATGTATGCATTTTGGAAAGTGAATGATGCATAATGAAACTATTTTGGAAAATTTTGGAGCATTTTATGGAATTATTATTTGGAAATATTCTGGTGAATGGGATTTTAACTACGGAAGAGTCAGATCATTCGAGGCTGGAAATTGAACGAGGCTTCATGTTAGCAAGCAGGTAACCAGTTTTGGTTGATCAAGGCGACAATAACAAATTTTGCACACGACCCGTTGATAAGAGGCTAGATCCAGGAGCTTCTATCATTGTATTTCAACAGCCAATCATATTGAGGCACATAAATTTTGTGGGAAACGCTTTTATATAAATTTGGCGTATATAAAGCGATATGAACACGCCTACAGGTGTAGAATACAATATGGAACTTATTTGGTTAAATAGAAGTATACATTTTTGGCTAGGAGAGAAACTATGAGTATATTTCTATTAAAATGCATCCGTGCGAGGCTAGCAGAGCAGGCTAGTTTTGGCACGCGCGCCATCGCAAAGAGAGAAGCCAGAACTCTAAGTCAGCTTCTTGAACCGAGCGGACGTTTTCAGTCACGCGTCCAGAAGAACATTACGATGCTAAAGAAGTACGGCCGACAGACGAAGTAGGACCGTTTGGAGATCAACCATTCGCCGTGGAAGAAATACGAGAAGCTGGTGAAATATATATGCACTAGCTACAGAAGAGAAAAGCATATATTCAGTATCACAATCATTAGAAGAAGACTTCGCTACAATAGCACTATTCTTCAGCGAAGCGATAAACAGCAGCATTGCTTACTACTGCTATATATTTGCAACATTCGACAATACAATATCACAGTTAAGATGACCGTAATAAACCTGAGTCAGGGAGGACAAAGTTATTCAACTATTATTGAGAAGATTATAATGAGCAACTAAACTAATGGAAGGAGGTTAATCTATACCATGGATTGGAGATTCAGAATGATCTAGAAGACCGGGGATCGATAAATCTACAACTGCTTAACAACATGCAGTATTCTGAGATGACTTCCGATACTACAAGCGAGATGTCCATTACCACCAGAAAGAGATATCAACCCAGGACATTCAGATCTACATTGATGATGACGATCTGCTACACGAGAAGAAGAAGGTGGACGCATGCAGTCGTTTGGACCAAGAGATCCCGATACCAGGTCGCTGACCGTGAAAAGAGAAGACTTGCCGTTAGCCGATAAGGACGAGCTGTCTCGCAGGTGTTCGCAGCACGATCCAGACCGGGGAGCGATAATATGGCTGGCACGCGCTTGCCAGGAATCCGTTTCCAACGCAGACGACTCGCACCAGCAGTTCGAGCCAAACATCGAGCTCATCTAATGAAGGTATTCTCGACACCAGAAGCCATCAGAAAGGTAGAAAAACTGAATGCTCTAAGATCTGTAGTTTTGCAGTAGTATTTGTTGTTATTGAGGGGTGACCAACTTCATTGTAGATATTCTTATCTTTATCCTATGTTTATTGTAGCTAAATTTTGGAGATTTGCTGTAATTCTTTGATACGTCTACGTGTGTCGTTTCAGACGTAATTTCATTCATTTTTGACCTTAGATACTTCGTTTCTTATATATTTTGAAGGAATCGTTTTTAACCTGCTCACTTTTGAACAAAACTCGTTTTATAAGGGAATGCTTCGATAGTAATATATTTCGAAGGGAATGCTTCGATAGTAACATACACACATCAAAAAAAGTTTTGCATCACCTCGGTTCCAAGAGTTCCGGAACCGTTAAATACAAAGGGAATAGAGATCAACACAAACAACATTTCAGCTCGTTTTATTGCTCATGAGACCCACACATTGCATGTTGTACCATCATACAGCTAGACTTTCAGCATTTGTGGTCCAGATTGCAGTACACACCACTACCTCTAATACCCAGTAGCACGTCCTCTTGCATTGATGCATGCCTGTATTCGCCGTGGCATACTATCCACAAGTTCATCAAGACACTGTTGGTCCAAATTGTCCCACTCCTCAACGACAATTCGGCGTAAATCTCTCAGAGTGGTTGGTGGGTCAAGACGTCCATAAACAGCCCTTTTCAACATATCCCAGGCATGTTCGATAGGGTTCATGTCTGGCGAACATGCTGGCCACTGTAGTCGAGCGATGTCGTTATCTTGAAGGAACGCATTCACAAGATGTGCACGATGAGGTCGAGAATTGTCGTCCATGAAGACAAATGCCTCTCCAATATTCTGCCGATATGGTTGCACTATGGGTCGGAGGATGTCATTCAGGTATCGTAAAGCCGTTTCGGAGCCTTCCATGACCACCAGTGGCGTACGTCGGCCCCACATAATGCCACCCCAAAACATCAGGGAACCACCACCTTGCTGCACTCGCTGGACAGTGTGTCTAAGACGTTCAGCCTGACCAGGGTGCCTCCAAACACGTCTCCGACGATTGTCTGGTTGAAGGCATATGCGACAGGTGAAGAGAACGTGATGCCAATTCCGTGGGGTCCATTCAGCATGTTGTTGGGCCCATCTGTACCGCGCTGCATGGTGTCGGGGTTGCAAAGCTGGACCTCGCCATGGACGTCGGGAGTGAAGTTGCGCATCATGCAGCCTATTGCGCACAATTTGAGTTGAAACACGACGTCCTGTGGCTGAACGAAACGCATTATTCAATATGGTGGCATTGCTGTCAGGGTTCCTCCGAGCGGCAATCCGTAAGTAGCGGTCATCCACTACAGTAGTAGCCCTTGGGCGGCCTGAGCGAGGCCTGTCATCGACAGTTCCTGTATCTCTGTACCTCCTCCATGTCCGAACAACATCGCTTTGGTTCACTCTGAGACGCCTGGAAACTTCCCTTGTTGAGAGCCCTTCTTGACACAAAGTAACAATGCGGACGCGATCGAACTGCGGTATTGACCTTCTAGGCATGGTAGAACTACAGACAACATGAGCAGCGTACCTTCGTCATGGTGGAATGACTGGAACTGATCGGCTGTCGTACCCCCTCCGTCTAATAGGCCCTGCTCATGCATGGTTGTTTACATCTTTGAGCAGTTTTAGTGACATCTATGAACAGTCAAAGGGACTGTATCTTGGATACAATATACACAGTCAACGTCTATATGCCGGAGATCTGGGAACCGAGGTGATGCAAAACTTTTTTTGTTGTGTGTATTTCATTGGAAATTATTTCCAATAGTAAGAATATTTTGAACGTTAAGATTGTTATTGATAGTTACAAATGCGTAACAGCGACAGAATACATTTGTATAATTATATTGCATTATTATAAAGGAAAGCATTTTTGTAAAATGCTGTAACATTGTTTAACAAACATTATTATGTCAGAATATAACTGAAACACTTATTTATAACAATATGGAAGTTATAAAATTCCAATTGCGGAATACAATTTATTTGACAATGATATAGTCATGGACTATTGTTATTATGAAAGTACACTATAAAATACGTTCATGTTAGTGACAATTGTGGTCAAATGATGCCTATAGTTATTAACAATTTCATTGGAAACATTGTTAAACTGAAATGACAGCTGACAGGAGATTTGTTTGTCTACCTGAGGTCTTGTATGTCGTAAAACAAGCGTAAATATGAATAATTTCATTCATTTAAATGTACACCAGATGCGTGAGGATATGTATTTATATTTATTAACTAGTAAAGACGAGCGAACTACGAGTTAGTATTGTTTATATTTGGTAACGTGGAAAAGCAGTCTATTATGGAACTAAGTGAACGAAAAGCGCTATTGAAAGAAATAAGAAATATTGTGTGAGGTGAATTGTAGTGAACAAACATGTAATTGTTGTTAAAAATGCACGAGATTAAATAATTTAGAAGAGAGATGTGGTTAGGAGTGCACTCTGAACGGTAGTATACAATTGCGTATTTACCTAGTAAAGTCACTGATTCTTCTACATGTTTGTAGCAAGATGGGTTTCTTATTGAAGTAATGCCGTGCGGAGTGATGAAGATTGTTGGTAGTAATGAAAAGAAGGAAGTATGTTATGTTTGGAGCGTAGCAGACGCTATTTATGAATATTGCTCACCGTATTACGAGAGAAGGAAACGTGTTGCCATGTGGAGCAACGAATTGTTACAGTATGTGTAAATAGCACTCACATGAGGGTTAATATTTGTATTGTCCATGTCAGAGAGTATCAGTATAATATCCACGAAGTATTTTTTGAGTTTTTTTTAAGTAGTTTCGCACCGCTCTTTATCTTATTGTATTTTATTCATTGACACGACTTATTCTATGCTATATTTAACTTCGGTGTTCGATATACAAGCTTTACTTATTATGACAGTTACCAGAGATACCTGAAAATTTATTGTTGTGTGAAACATTGTTCATAGAACTGTTTTTGAAAACAGAGACACTAGAGGACTGTCAGATCGCGACTGATAGTGCGAATAGTATTTTTAATACCGTGTTAAACATATATATTCACATTTTACTCACGTATGTGTATAATTCAGGGTTTTTATATTGTTAACTTAATTTTTGACGCTTGACCAGCTGATGCTGATCAGATTGCCTCAGTGACAGAGTCACAGGGTGATTATTAAATGCGTTAACATTTAATTAATTTCTTAAATAATTACGTTCCTGTAATTACATTGTTTATGAACATTTATAGCAGAGATAGAAGGACTATCTGACGTGTGATTTATTTTATTTTAACTTGCTTTTATTTATATTGCTGATAGGGAGTTTATTGATTGTAATTTTTAGTAATAAATCCCAGGCACTATTTTTTTGTTTGCCTGTTCGTTTTTATATATCTGATCACCTATTCATTTTGCAATCGACATGCGATAATACTGCGAGTTAGTTACTAGAATCCACGTAGTCTCAACTTTCACCGTTCACGCCTGAGATCCGAGATTCTCGTTCTACCATCATGTTATGGGTATTTTATTTCTAGTAAATGTGTAACTAATCAGTAGTGTTGTTGTATGTATCGAGAGTTTCCTAGTCATTATCCTAGTAGGGTAGTGTTGGTTTATCTCCCTACAATCCTTTTCCATCTCAGCGGATATAGGCTATGGCTATGCGGAATTCGGGTGCAGTACCTTTGCTTTGGTGCTCTCAAACGCGTTGATATCAGAATCATTTCAGTTGTGACGTGAGTGGACACAGCTACGAGTACACTGTTGATGAGCGATTAGTAGCGTGTGTGTGGGTGCACGAACGAGCACATGCGGTATTGTTTTGATGGTTACTTGAACGGAAAATCTTATTTCCATATGTTACAATCATTGATAATACCACAGCTTCAAGACAAGGAAATCATGGATGGTTCTCCAGCACAATTTGCTATTCAGGTGCGCGATTTCCTTGATGAACAATTTGAAGGCCGTTGGATTGGTCGTGGCTCACCGATATCTCCAGCCCCACTGAAATGGCCCCACGAAGCCCGGATCTTACCACGCCAGACAACTCATTATGGGGATTAAACAAGTCCCATGTGGCTCAACGTCGCTACACGACTAATGAAGGATAGCGCCAAAGTGTGGAGGAAGCCTTTCGTACCATAACTCCTGAGATGCTCTGCAAGATGTCAATGAGGACTTGGAGACGGATAGAACTCTGTGTAAGGCATGATGGTGCACATAGTTTTTATATGCAAGTACTCCACCAGACAGTATAATGTTTTGACGAAGGGGTACGGGGACTTCTCGGACACTCTGTATGTATGCCGTTGCCTAATCCACTTAGCTAATGGAGGATAGATCTTAATTCTCATAAGTGAAGGGTAAATTCTGTGAAGCCACCATATCATTAGCACAATCAGTTGCCCGGAGTGTAATTTGAATTTTTGTGTGATAATAATAATAATGTTATTGGTTTTACGTCCCTTTTAACTACACTGGCTTTTAGAGACGCCGGGGTGCCGGAATTTTTCCCCGAAGGGGATCTTTAACGTGCCAGTAAAATTTTGTGTGTGAAGAAGATAGAGTATTTTAATGATCTAGATATACCGAATGATGCAGAGTCAACCAACTTGTTTTATTCTAAACAAAGTCTTTGCCTTTATTTAGAGGCTAAGTATGTTGACTGACATGTGCTCTAGAATAATTTGGACAAATCCTTGTTATAGATAACTCTGTTCTATAGGCTACATAGAATTTCGGACGGGTCACCGGCTCTGCCTATGAGCTTAAAAACTTTCATTATACATATTGAACTCTTCCTTTTCTTCTTCTTGTCAATGTTTGGGCAGTTGGGAGTTAGCAGGTTCTGGGAGACTTCATTTGAGATTATTGTAAAGTTTATAAGAAGCGGTTGCCAATGATGAAGCAAAATAAGAAACTGGGCGAAAGGCTGGGAAGCAGCGGTACTCATCTTCGCGCCGAAATGAGTCACAATTAAGGGATTCGATAATTCAGAAACTAAGATGACATGCACTAAGATATGTGGAAAATTGGAAGTAAAGGTAAAATAATTGATTTTATGTAAATCCTGGACGAATATTGACCGCTGCCTCTCCAAAATTTTGCATTGACATGTGCTAAATGAGATATTATTAGTATATGCCAAACTTGTTCAGTTTTTTTTCATCCCCAGTCTTCGTGATGCGCGTTAATGTCTCCCTCAAAGTTTTGCCGTGTGAGAACAAAGAGGATCGTCGGCGCCCATTACCATGCTCGCTTGATAACATTGAGATAAGCAATGCAAATTGAGGGAGTATAGGCACGTGGATGAAGGAAGGGATAAAGGAGGCCGAAGACAGGACATCACCACAATGAGCGCCATTGATATGTCCAACGTTGGCTCTGTGAAATCTGTATGAGGGCGGTAACCATGTTTCCTGAATAAGAAGGAACCTGTTTCTTGAGGAATCTACTTGAACAGAAGGTTTTTTTTTTAAATTTCAGGTAAAAAGAAGCAGATGGAGATCGCAAAAAAATGTATTACCCCAGGGAAGTGTGCTTGCTCCTTCGTTGTTTAATATCTATACTAATGATCAGCCACTACCAGAGGGAACACAGTTTCATCTATGCAGATGACTGGGCTATCACTGCCCAAGCTGACTGTTCTGATAATGTAGAACAGAAGTTGTCCAAGGCTTTAATAGAATTGTCTGCTTACTATAGGGAGAACCAATTGAGACCAAATCCCAGTAAATCACAGACTTGTGTTTTCCACCTTAAATACAGACAGGTAGCTAGAACCCTGAAAATTAACTGGGAAGGATCCTCGCTGGAGCATTGTTCGTTTCCAAAATACCTAGGAATTACCCTTGACCACGCTCTCACTTACAGGAAGCACTGTTTGAATACCAAGCAAAAAGTGGCAGCCAGAAATAACATCATAAGGAAGTTAACAGGCACAACATGGGGAGCACATCCTCTTCTCTTGCGTTATGTTACTCCGCCGGAGAATATGCAAGCCCAGTATGGTATAAATCCAGTCATGCCAAAGTGGTAGATATTGAGCTAAACGATACTCGTCGTATTATTACTGAGTGTCTAAAGCCCACTTCACTGGACAAGCTGTACACCCTAGCTGGTATTGCACCCTCTGACATCCGCCGAGAGGTAGTGGTGAAAAATGAGGGGGAAAAAGGGCAGAAACTTCTGAAGCCCATCCTCTGTTAGGACCCCGAACATCGGAAGCTCTTGTCGGGACTTCACAACAATCCCGAACCAATATTCTACAGCCCTGGGCAATGGTTTCCACCCTCTGAAAAGCTACCAGCCGGTTTCACAGAGAAATGGAGTAAATTACATGGATATCACTCAACAGACTTCGCTCGGGTGTCACAAGATGCAAAAGCAACTTAATGAATTGGGGTTTCCATGTGGAGTCACCATTTTGTGAATGTGGAACAACGCAGACATCCTACCATGAGCTTCAGTGCAGTCAGTGTCCAACAACATGTACGCTAGAAGACCTGTTACATGCAACACCTAATGCCATAGAGGAACTTTTAGGCGGCTATAGTTTGAAAAAATTGAAATTTCTAATTTTGTATATAATATTATGTATTCATTGTATATTGTTTAGCCTTTTTTAGGGGCTGAAACTGTGTAACGGGAGGATGTGTGAGTGTTTTGAGGGTTGCGGTTAGATAGGGGGAGCGTGGAGGGTGTTTAGATCCTTCGGGCTCTCCGCGGGGCGGTGTATGGGTAAATATGGGGAGAAATCAGCGGAGCTGTACAGGTTAGTAACTACAATTAGGGGATGCGCCGCCGGGTTGAAAGTAAGGCTTGGACGCCTAGGTGTGAACTGTGGCGGTCAAGGCTAAAGGGTCGCTCATGGCGCGGTATTACCGACTGTGTGCGTGCGTGCTCGTTTAGGTGCCAAGGACAGTGGTAGTAAACAAGCGTAGCGATAGTAAGGAGGGAGTCAGGCAATAATGGCAATAAAGAACAATCGCCCTGTTGTAATAAAAGTACTTATTTACTAAGAGCTATGTGATAATGTACAGGATTCCGTGAATGTTGGGATAGTACAATGATGCAGTGTTTTACAAGTAGAATGGGTATGGCAATTGGGCAGGATGTTCTGCAATGTGAAGGATTCTGAGAGAAACACTCACCTGAGGTACGATGTCGTCGATGTGGATTCGGGCAGCGTCACGGAAGGCAACAGACATCCCCCTCTTAGTGGGATGCCTTTTTATGTGCTGACCGTTGCAAACTTGCTACATGGTTGTGTGGCGCAGTTCCTGTATCCTTGTTTATGTTTGTGTAATCCTTGAGCAAGAGTTGTAGGAAGTCTCTGCTGGCGTGGTGTAGAAATGAAGTGGGCCGATTGCAGAAACGATGACTAGTTTTAAGACTTAGACAATGTCTACCTAGACGACGTCTAAGTAATGATCGATGTTCCGTTGCTTAGACAGTGTTTAACCGGTGTCTAGCTAGACATCGTTTATGTTTCGATTTCAGTACGAAAAAGGAAATAGATGTGTCTTCCATGCTACTCTTTACCAGCTGCGACCAATGAAAACTCATCTATGCTGGCACCATCATTAATCAGCTGATGATGAAAGAAATCAATTTCTAACAGCTGCGGGTTTAAGAGTTACAGGAGAAGAAGGCTTTGTTGGACATATATTTAATCGGGAAAGAGATTGTAAAGAAAGGGCATAGCCTGCCGCAATGGCACGAATCAGTGAATTAAACAGTGCACAGAATAATGTAAGAGAAATAATAATAAATAAATATATTTTTCTTTTACTTGAGGTGATCTTGTCTTGGCATAATTTCTAGCGGTTGAAGTAATGATCAATTACGAGCTGACGCCATCTGTTTTGTCATATCATCAGCTATCGGTTCAACAGGCACTTCATCATCTGGTAAGTCTGCTTCCAGGTCAAGTTCACCGCGCTGCACAGCGAGGTTATGTAGCACAGCAGTTACAATGATGATTTTCAGGGTTTTTCGTACTTTCGTTCGCAGACCATGTGCAGGACAAGGAAATCTTCTTTTCCACGAACCAAAAGTTCTTTCTACTACATTTCTGGCCAGGACATGCGCTCGGTTATAACGCGTATCAGCTGCGTTCCTCGGATTCAAAATCGGAGTGAGTTTTTAAAGTATTTCTTACAAGTGTAGCCAGAATCTCCGACAAGATGTCCCCTAACCTCTCCTCTTTCCAGGCGGTCGTGAATAGTGGAATTGTGAAATATTCTGCTGTCGTGGGTCGAGCCAGGCCATCGAGCAACAATACTCCTTATTTTCATCTTTGTGTCACATATCACCTGAAAATAAAAATCCGCTGTATAGAGTAGTAGGTTTAAACCATAGTGGTAGTAATACTTTATTTTGTTGCCGCTGCTGCTACGTGTTGTAAAGGAGCGTTAACATGAACTCGTTAATCCGTATTTTTAACCACTGTTGTGCATGACGTATAATGAATTGTAGTTTTGATTATATTGTTGTCGTAGGGTGAGTACAAATAACAGCGACAGCGGAAAAAATAACTACTGTGTAATAGTGTTGTGTGTACTTACTTGGCAGTTAATAGAATAGAATCCCTTCCGATTCATGTACGTGACAGCCCTCTCACGATCGGGACAAGTTATTCTGATATGGGTACAGTCAATAGCACCTATTATTCCGGGGAAGTTAGCCCTAGAAATAATAAAATAATCACGTTCCACAGTGTAAGAGATATCACTGGATTTCGCATTTTATATATATAGTCTATACACGTTATCAAGGAGAGCTGATAGTTAACAATCCACAAAAAGAACAATTATTTACCTGGACAGGACAGCGAAATCATTCCTGATAAGTGGGTAACTCATCATTATTAGGGAAGTTGATAAATCTCCTCCTCAAACTATTAATGGCAGTCACAACACGATCTACTGTCCAGCATACAGTTGCTGTGTTTGACATTTATAGTATCGCCATTCATAGTATAAAATGCACCGGTTGCCAAAAATCGTAATGTCAGAAGGAGCTGTACGGTAACCGGTAATGGGCAACCCCTGGTGTCGTGCTCGAGAAAATCTCCCACGTCACGCAACAAGTCCCTCACAGTTTCTTTTAGAAAGCGAAATCCTATTTTAAACTGTGCATCTCCGTACATTTCAAAAGGATTGCTCCGATCTCGCAGCATCTGACGTACAGGAGGCCGTCTGACTAACAACTCTCTCCTGAACCGTCTCAACATAGCGATATAATTTACATGCTCCATAGTAAACAACCACCGCCTGAGATTCGCTCCTACATTTGGGGTTAAACAGTGTTCTCGGCAGTGTTTAAACATGGATCCTTAAACGCCGACTTTAGACGATGTCTAAGTGATAAATAACGTCTTCGCAATGCGGAAGCCATATTTAGACATTGTTTAACCTTAAACAGCGTCTAAATACCGTCTCTGCAATCGGTCCAGTGTGTTTGTTGTTGGTTCCCCTTGGCTATTGGGGTGCTGTTTTAGACATGGGGCCGAAAGGGGTGTAAGGCGGTGGTCAGATAGTGTAGATAATAGATGTATGCTGATATACCTCTTAAGGACACTATGGGCCGATTGCAGAAACGATGACTAGTTTTAAGACTTAGACAATGTCTACCTAGACGACGTCTAAGTAATGATCGATGTTCCGTTGCTTGGACAGTGTTTAACCGGTATCTAGCTAGACATCGTTTATGTTTCGATTTCAGTACGAAAACGGAAATAGAAGTGTCTTCCATGCTACTCTTTGCCAGCTGCGACCAATGAAAACTCATCGATGCTGGCACCATCATTAATCAGCTGATGATGAAAGAAATCCATTTCTAACAGCTGCGGGTTTAAGAGTTACAGGAGAAGAAGGCTTTGTTGGGCATATATTTAATCGAGAAAGAGATTATCATGAAAGGGCATAACCTGCCGCAATGGCACGAATCAGTGAATTAAACAGTGCACAGAATAATGTAAGAGAAATAATAATAAATAAATATATTTTTCTTTTACTTGAGGTGATCTTGTCTTGGCATAATTTCTAGCGGTTGAAGTAATGATCAATTACGAGCTGACGCCATCTGTTTTGTCATATCATCAGCTATCGGTTCAACAGGCACTTCATCATCTGGTAAGTCTGCTTCCAGGTCAAGTTCACCGCGCTGCACGGCGAGGTTATGTAGCACAGCAGTTACAATGATGATTTTCAGGGTTTTTCGTACTTTCGTTCGCAGACCATGTGCAAGACAAGGAAATCTTCTTTTCCACGAACCAAAAGTTCTTTCTACTACATTTCTGGCCAGGACATGCGCTCGGTTATAACGCGTATCAGCTGCGTTCCTCGGATTCAAAATCGGAGTGAGTTTTTAAAGTATTTCTTACAAGTGTAGCCAGAATCTCCGACAAGATGTCCCCTAACCTCTCCTCTTTCCAGGCGGTCGTGAATAGTGGAATTGCGAAATATTCTGCTGTCGTGGGTCGGGCCAGGCCATCGAGCAACAATACTCCTTATTTTCATCTTTGTGTCACATATCACCTGAAATTAAAAATCCGCTGTATAGAGTAGTAGGTTTAAACCATAGTGGTAGTAATACTTTATTTTGTTGCCGCTGCTGCTACGTGTTGTAAAGGAGCGTTAACATGAACTCGTTAATCCGTATTTTTATCCACTGTTGTGCATGACGTATAATGAAATGTAGTTTTGATTATATTGTTGTCGTAGGGTGAGTACAAATAACAGCGACAGCGGAAAAAATAACTACTGTGTAATAGTGTTGTGTGTACTTACTTGGCAGTTAATAGAATAGAATCCCTTCCGATTCATGTACGTGACAGCCCTCTCACGATCGGGACAAGTTATTCTGATATGGGTACAGTCAATAGCACCTATTATTCCGGGGAAGTTAGCCCTAGAAATAATAAAATAATCACGTTCCACAGTGTAAGAGATATCACTGGATTTCGCATTTTATATATATAGTCTATACGTTATCAAGGAGAGCTGATAGTTAACAATCCACAAAAAGAACAATTATTTACCTGGACAGGACAGCGAAATCATTCCTGATAAGTGGGTAACTCATCATTATTAGGGAAGTTGATAAATCTCCTCCTCAAACTATTAATGGCAGTCACAACACGATCTACTGTCCAGCATACAGTCGCTGTGTTTGACATTTATAGTATCGCCATTCATAGTATAAAATGCACCGGTTGCCAAAAATCGTAATGTCAGAAGGAGCTGTACGGTAACCGGTAATGGGCAACCCCTGGTGTCGTGCTCGAGAAAATCTCCCACGTCACGCAACAAGTCCCTCACAGTTTCTTTTAGAAAGCGAAATCCTATTTTAAACTGTGCATCTCCGTACATTTCAAAAGGATTGCTCCGATCTCGCAGCATCTGACGTACAGGAGGCCGTCTGACTAACAACTCTCTCCTGAACCGTCTCAACATAGCGATATAATTTACATGCTCCATAGTAAACAACCACCGCCTGAGATTCGCTCCTACATTTGGGGTTAAACAGTGTTCTCGGCAGTGTTTAAACATGGATCCTTAAACGCCGACTTTAGACGATGTCTAAGTGATAAATAACGTCTTCGCAATGCGGAAGCCATATTTAGACATCGTTTAACCTTAAACAGCGTCTAAATACCGTCTCTGCAATCGGCCCAGTGTGTTTGTTGTTGGTTCCCCTTGGCTATTGGGGTGCTGTTTTAGACATGGGGCCGAAAGGGGTGTAAGGCGGTGGTCAGATAGTGTAGATAATAGATGTGTGCTGATATACCTCTTAAGGACACTATGGGCCGATTTCAGAAACGATGACTTGTTTTAAGACTTAGACAATGTCTACCTAGACGACGTCTAAGTAATGATCGATGTTCCGTTGCTTGGACAGTGTTTAACCGGTATCTAGCTAGACATCATTTATGTTTCGATTTCAGTACGAAAACGGAAATAGAAGTGTCTTCCATGCTACTCTTTGCCAGCTGCGACCAATGAAAACTCATCGATGCTGGCACCATCATTAATCAGTTGATGATGAAAGAAATCCATTCCTAACAGCTGCGGGTTTAAGAATTACAGGAGAAGAAGGCTTTGTTGGACATATATTTAATCGAGAAAGAGATTATCAAGAAAGGGCATAACCTGCCGCAATGGCACGAATCAGTGAATTAAACAGTGAACAGAATAATGTAAGTTAAATAATAATTAATAAATATATTATTCTTTTACTTGAGGTGATCTTGTCTTGGCATTATTTCTAGTGGTTGAAGTAATGATCAATTACGAGCTGACGCCATCTGTTTTGTCATACCATCAGCTATCGGATCAACAGGCACTTCATCATCTGGTAAGTCTGCTTCCAGGTCAAGTTCACCGCGCTGCACGGCGAGGTTATGTAGCACAGCAGTTGCAATGATGTTTTTCAGGGTTTTTCGTACTTTCGTTCACAGACCATGTGCAAGACAAGGAAATCTTCTTTTCCACGAACCAAAAGTTCTTTCTACTACATTTCTGGCCAGGACATGCGCTCGGTTATAACGCGTATCAGCTGCGTTCCTTGGATTCAAAATCTGAGTGAGTTTTTTAAGTATTTCTTACAAGGGTAGCCAGAATCTCCGACAAGATGTCCCCTAACCTCTCCTCTTTCCAGGCGGTCGTGAATAGTGGAATTGCGAAATATTCTGCTGTCGTGGGTCGAGCCAGGCCATCGAGCAACAATACTCCTTATTTTCATCTTTGTGTCACATATCACCTGAAATTAAATAAAAATCCGCTGTATAGAGTAGTAGGTTTAAACCATAGTGGTAGTAATACTTTATTTTGTTGCCGCTGCTGCTACGTGTTGTAAAGGAGCGTTAACATGAACTCGTTAATCCGTATTTTTGTCCACTGTTGTGCATGACGTATAATGAAATGTAGTTTTGATTATATTGTTGTCGTAGGGTGAGTACAAATAACAGCGACAGCGGAAAAAAGAACTACTGTGTAATAGTGTTGTGTGTACTAATTTGGCAGTTAATAGAATAGAATCCCTTCCGATTCATGTACGTGACAGCCCTCTCACGATCGGGACAAGTTATTCTGATATGGGTACAGTCAATAGCACCGATTATTCCGGGGAAGTTAGCCCTAGAAATAATAAAATAATCACGTTCCACAGTGTAAGAGATAACACTGGAGTTCGCATTATGTGTAGATATAGTCTATACACGTTATCAAGGAGAGCTAATAGTTAACAATCCACAGAAAGAACAATTATTTACCTGGATAGGACAGCGAAATCATTCCTGATAGTGGGTAACTCATCATTATTAGGGAAGTTGATAAATCTCCTCCTCAAACTATTGATGGCAGTCACAACACGATCTACTGTCCGGCTCACAGTCGCTGCGTTGACATTTGTAGTACAAAATGCACAAGTTGCCAAAACTGGTAATGTCAGAAGGAGCTGTTGGGTGACAGGTAATAGGCAACCCCTGGTATCGTGCTCGAGAAAATTTCCCACGTCACGCAACAAGTGCCTCACAGTTTCTTTTAGAAAGCGAAATCTTACTTTAAACTGTGCATCTCCGTACATTTCAAAAGGATTGCTCCAATCTCGCAGCATCCGACGTACAGTAGGCCGTCTGAATAACAACTCTCTCCTGAACCGTCTCAACATAGTGATATAATTTGCATGCTCCATAGAAAACAACCACCGGCTGAGATTCGCTCCTACATTTGGGGTTAAACAGTGTTCTCGGCAGTGTTTAAACATGGATCCTTAAACGCCGACTTTAGACGATGTCTAAGTGATAAATAACGTCTTCGCAATGCGGAAGCCATATTTAGACATTGTTTAATCTTAATCAGCGTCTAAATACCGTCTCTGCAATCGGCCCTATGTGTTTCTGACACGAATGAATAAATGAATTGATTTGTTGGAAATTGAAATCTTTTATTGCACATGCTGCGACAATTCCATTTCGAATTAACATAAGTTAATTCGGAGGTTGTGGAGGGGTAAACCTCTGGGATTGCGATAAATAAGGACAACGGTCAACAAAATATATATATTTATACTTGTTTGTTTAAAAGATATTGCCACTGGGCATTGTTGCCGAATAGATACATGATTTGCTTTATATCATTTATGATGTCACGTGGTGTACCCTTAGTGAGTAGCACAATATGGAGGTCATCTGATGAAGTTAAAACACCCAAGTCTGGGACGTGAATTCTGAAAACAGAACATCTGTTCTGTGTACACAGTTTCTGATCCAGATCTTGTCTATCGAAAATCAAGGTAATGAAAGCCAAATGGAAGGTAACTTTATTCTTTGATCACGTCAGTGCAAATTTACAATTTGTGTGTACGATATAATTCCACTAATTGTGTTTGTGAAACAAGTAATTTCGGTGCAGGATGATGCTGATCTATCTGATGATATTACAATTGAAGAATTTCTTTACCTTGGGTTGTTCCATGCGGCAAAGTTCGATGATACATGATATTTTGACGCATGGAACAATTTCAGGTATAGAAACACCATCTTCAGTGAGGGGTGGAGATTTGCTGGGGGTAAGTGCCTTATTGTGTATTGTGTTCTCGTTTTCTGAGACATTTCTTGTTGCATTTTATTAAATACCTAATCGTCATCTTCTTCTCAACAGTGTTATTTAGTGATTCCGGAATGTGTATTCAAACCGTATTCTTGACAAATGCATGCTGTCAGCTCTTAGGTCGTGTATTGAACTGAAACCACAAGCCATTTAGATGGAAGGTACAGAATTAGTTATTTACTTATTACCACAACAGGACAGTGCCCCAATTACAGTAGCAAACAATTGTCTACACACAGATAATACATGAAAATACATTAACATACAAGATGAAAATACATTAGAATATAAAATGGCGGCTTCGGTGGCGTAGTTGGTAGCATGCTGAGCTTCTATGCCCAAGATAGCGGGTTCAAACCCAGCCGAAGCCGTCGGATTTTTTAAGAGCGTTAAAAATCCCTCAGTATGCCTTCCTTCGGAGGGGAAGTAAAGCCGGCGGTCCCATGTCATAGATTTATGGCATGTTAAAGATCTTTCCACTAATTACACCTGTGTGAAACTAAATTGGATAGGTTAAGAATGTAAACAACGCTCTTAGGTTGCTACGTTCGTTGCCAAGAGCCGACTGCGGTGGCGTCTAGTAGCTAGTTCTGAACTAGGCCTAGTAGTCGTTGACGGTGGCGCTTGGCGGCAAAAGTAGGAACTATTTGAAAATTCAAAGTTGCAGTCCCTACTTGAATTAAAAAAACAGATACACACACTAATACAGTCATCACAATTAACACCGGTTATCAGACAGATTCTACACACACCCAAAGTACACGGGGCTACATGACCGCGTTGTCGCAGCCCCTAAACTAAGGAACCAACCAACCAACCAGAATATAAAATAGAAATTGAAAATTAAAAATTAAAGATTAAAACTTAAAAATTTAAATTTAAAAAAAGAAATTGTTAACAAGGAATATACACAAGTTCGAGTCGCAATAACAGTAAATGAAGCATGATTTTAAATATTTGGTCACATAGTGTAAAACTAGATTCATATCTTTAGGTACTAATACAATAGCAATGGAAGATGGTAAGAAAGTGAAACCCAAATCTAACAACAGCAAAATTTAATATCTTCTTTATAGTGAATCATTTGACATCTAAAACTAAGTGTCATTGTCTTCTATAATTTAGCAAGGACATTCCAAAATCTAACTTCTTGTCAGCTGAGAGCCTGTTGTAAGTACAGCACGTATTCAATATCGGTGAATTTTTAAGGCAAATTGTATTAGATTTTTAACTATTAGGATTTCTCGTTTTCTGAAACATTTCTTTCTCACTTTGAAATTTATTTGCCCTAAAATTTCACTCGTGTCTCAGATACCATTGATAACACAGGCCAACGATGAAAACACTTTTCTACTGAAAATGCATTATGTTTATGTCTTTTGGGGTGCTGAATCCAAATATGATACTGAAAAAGCTGTATCACCCAACATTTCTTTACATTTTACAGCTCAATTTCATAAATTAAGTGATTTCTAATGAATTCAACAACTATTATATAGTTCATATATTTAGAAAAGTAGCTGTTTAAAGGCTGTTTTATTACACACTCGTAACATGTATGCATCCTTACTCGTTGGCCATTCTGTACATAAGAAAGAGACAAATGAAAACCTAGAAATAGTGTTAAATAAAATAGGCTATTCAGATCATGGATGGATGATTTGTGGTGATTTAAAAGTATTATGCATTCTTCTTGGTCAGCAAGGTGGTTTTACAAAATTCCCATGTTTCTTGTGTGGATGGGACAGTAGGGCTAGGGATCAACATTGCTGCAAAAAGAACTGGCCTGTGAGGACATCTTTAAAACCTGTCGAGAAGAACATTCTGCGCAAAAACCTTGTAAATCCAAAAAAAATGTGCTCCTACTACTTCTACATATTAAGTTAGGCATCATGAAACAGTTTGTAAAGGCCTTGCCTAAAGATGGACAGTGTTTCAACTATCTATGCAAACAATTTCCTTACCTTTCAGAAGCTAAACTAAAAGGTGTCTTTGTCGGACCTGACATTAGAAAAAATATTTTTGACGTAAACTTTGAATCCAGAATGAATAAGAAAGAAACATGGGTATCATTCAAGCAAGTCGTTACAAAGTTCTTGGGAAATTAAAAAGATACAGAGTAGCTAGCATGTTAAAGAAGTTTTAAAATTTAGAATGTTTGATAAGCCTGAAAGATCACTTTTTGAACAGCCACCTTGATTAGTTCCCGGGCTGTTTGGGAGATGTTAGTGAGGAGCAAGGTGAGCGTCTTCACCAGGACATTAATGTTATGGAGAAACGCTACCAGGCCATGTGCCGTATAGGTGTTTTATGATATATAATAGAATGCAGATTGCTCAAAAAACTAAGGGCGATACGAAAAAAAACTAAGGCTAGCTTGGGATTCAGCTCATAAAACTCTATAAAGATCAGCTATTCAAGTTTTAAAAAAATGTTTTTCAAAACTTTTTTTTGCTGGCCTGTGTATTTTATATAAATATATCTGCTGAGCAATAAGCAAGCGTGTCGAATGTTTAGTCATTTGTAATTCTGACAGCGAGTTAGAGTAAGGAATTCTACAACGGATGGCTGATACAGAGTACTTCTTGTAATATAGGAAGCGTAACATTCTTTCTATGTTATTTATATGTGACTCGTACATTGGAGACCAGACTACCGCATTAAACTCAAGTTTACTTCTCACATATGCATTGAAGAGCGTAATGATTGTCTTTGCATTCGTCAACTCCTTGGAATTTCTAAAAATAAAGCCCAGAGTTCTAAGTGCTTCAATTACTACCTTATCAATATGATATTTGAAACTCAAATCATGATTTATATACAACCCTAGATCCTTGACCGTATTCTGTCTAGTTAAAAGATTTCCATCCATTCTGTAGCTCGATTCCAAGCATTGTCTTTTCCGACTGAAGATGATGAAATTCCATTTTTTTTATATTAAACAATAAGTCATTGTCTAGGCTTCATTTGTGAATGTTATCTATATCATTTTGCAATTTCTGGACATCCTGCTCATTTTTAATAACTCCGTACACTTTTTGATCATCGGCATATAGGATACATTTTGATTCTTTGATAGAAATGGGAAGATCATTTATAAAAATCACAAAAAATAACGGACCCAAATTTGAGCCTTGCGGCACGCCAGACTTAGCAATGTAGGTAAAGGAATTAGCTTCACTACAGGACACATACTGTTTTCTGTTTGGTAAGTAAGATGCCACCAATTCTAACATTTGATTCGAGAATCCTAAGGCTGATAATTTCCGTAATAATATACCATGATTAATATTGTCAAAGGCTTTTGAAAAATCAGTGTAGATGGCATCAACTTGATATCGAGAATCCAATGCATTCGAGACAAACTGTAGAAAGTTACACAGATTTGTAGTTGCAGATCGGTTTGGAACGAAGCCATATTGAAAATTACTTATATATGGCTTTACATGATTGAGAATTCTATAATAAATAATTTGTTCGAAAACCTTGGCAGGTGCAGAGATGATCGTTATTTGTCTGTAATTCTCAATTTGAGAGGGGTCATCGGATTTGAAGATGGGACATGCTGTGGATAATTTCCATATTGCTGAAAATGTGCTATGTCTCAGAATGAGATTGAACAAGAGAAACAGTGGATATTTTATGACATCAACACAGGCCTTTATAATATATTGAGGTATATTATCGGACCACTGCACTTTTTATGCTTCAATTTCTTGGTGGCAGTTTCAACTTCTTTTATGGTTATGGCTTTTATGAATAATGAATGAGAGGTGATAGTTGGGATCATTGTTGCATGTTTATCGAGTGCATAAGATGTTGTTTTACCTTCATATACTGCTTTAAAAAAATCTGCAAATCCATCTGAAATTTCCTTATTAGTTTTTAACAAGTTTTGGCCACGTTTCATCTGTTGATAATTCGCCCTAGTTTTTACCATTCTATTTTAATATAATTCCAGAATTGTTTGGAATCTTCCTGCATTAAATTTTCAGAGTCATTTATATATTTCTTATATTCAGTGTCAATCAAAGCCTTGGTTATCTTTCTTAATCTGATAAAAATTTCCTTGTGGAATGAAGATGATTTCATTTTCTTTCTATGATATTCCTTCAATTTCAAATTTTTGACAATATCTAAATTAAACCAACTAGGGTATGAACGTTTTCTATGCGTTTTTATGAAAGGTACAGTGTCATTAAATACTGCATACATTTTGTCATAGAAATATTCAACTGCCCTATCAATGTCATGAAATGTATCAAGATATTCCCAGTTAGTTTCATACAATAACCTATACATTTTATTGAAGTCTGCTCGTTTAAAATTATATATCATAGTAGAAGTGGCCTTACTAAAACCAATGCGTACATTAGTTAGACTTAGCTCAGTAGACAATGCGGGATGGTGGTTATCCTCACCTACTAAGGGGATGCATCCCCTACTGACCGACACGATCTGGGGTAAGTTAGTGAGTACCAAGTCTAGAGTTCTGGACATTATTTAGAGAATGTAGGTTATGTCGTGACATAAAATTGAATAAGGCTCTTTCTTGGGAATCACCATTCAGAAGATCTTGATTAGCACCCCTCACTGTGGGAATATTAAAGTCACCTGCGATTATAATATTGCTACCAATAACATTGTAATGTTCCCCTATATTAATATAAAATTTATTATAAGTATCAAGACAAGAATTTGGTGGGAAACAAACATTAAAAATATAATAAGCCTTATTATTCATCAGCACTCTAATACCTAACGCTTCATAATTTCCATGCTCAGAGTAAATTTAATTATAATTTATGTCATGTCTCACTGCAATTAAAACTCCACCGCCTCTTTTCCCTACTCTGTCTTGCCTGATGACATTGTAGTAGTCGTCAAACAGCTCCGCGTTGTATACTGATTCCGAAAGCCAAGTCTCTGTCACGAGCACGACATCGTGCCTATTGCTCAATATCCTCGTATAGAAATCATGTGTTTTGTGTTCAAACCCCTAACATTTTGGTAATAAATTGAAAGAAACTGATTAGAATTATTCATTTTTTCATTACCTTAAAATAATCCATCACGAATCGAAAGGCAGAGCTCTTGACATAAAGGAAGCAATCGAGATACACCTAGCCAAACGAAACAATCCCAAGAATCTAAATGAACACACGTTCATGGAGAGCTCACCCCTCTTCACGCTACTAAAAAACACACTAAGTTGTTTACGTCTTCAATGCATTTCAGTTCATGTACAAATCTATCTCCTTCTCTTTTCCTCCGTTTAATGGCACCAGAGTTAACTATCCACAGGAACGCATAGCCTCTTTCACGTTTGACTTTCCTAGCTAGGCTAAACACCTGCCTTCTGAGTGGTGTCTAATTCTGGTTAACATAAATGGAGTTGTTAACAGTATAACCTAGATGTGTTGTATTTAGGTTGCGTTTTACTTTCCGTTTCTGGATGAATGTTTCCTTATCTGCTCGCCTGACGAATTACACAACTACGCCCGCCGGGGTGTTTTGTTGATTTTGTGGGGATTTCTTCAAGCGGTGGCAGATATCAATCTTGTCAGCATCAATAGCGACATCTAGTGCTTGTCCAACTCTCCTAACTAGTTCGTAGGTATCCTCGCCATGTGTCTCTGGGAGTCCAAAAATGTCGACCGTATTTCTTCTTCCGTACTGATTGAAATCTTCGACTTCCCGCTGCTTGTCTTTCAGTTGCCTGCTCAGTGCTGACGTTTCTTCCTTCAAAGCGTCCATTTGGTTCATAAAAACCCTGTTTTGCTCACTCTGATCCTTTATCAGTCTACTATTTTCATCCAATTTTTCATGGGTCAGGTCTGAAGATTTACCCAGGTCTTTTCGGTCTGGGACTTTCTTTCCTTTATGTTGTCAATATCTTCTTTCATTTCCGTAATGTCAGATTTGATGCTTATTATCAGTTCATACAGTTCCCGCATAGACGGCAGTGCTCTTGTACCTGTTAGTTGCCGCTCTACACCGTCAGGTGTCAGCACCACACAGTCACCACATCGCCAGTCACGCCCATTGACTTTCAAATGTTTAACCTCACTTTTATTTAATTTCACACACTTCACATGAAACCAAAACTGACATTCACTACATTGGATGCCTTGCAAACACCCATTATTGCGAATATCGAGAGGTGAAGGTCAGAGAGTATGATGCACTCCTTCAAGTTCTTAAGTTGGCAGTACAACAATAAGCCCAAACATTTCTTTACTTTCTGCAATCTGATCTCATATAAAATCGTTCAGTTTCTTTGACCAGTTCAATTTAACAACAAAACAATATTGAACTTGAAATTGCTATTACTTACTGCGCTCGTCAATCGAGTCGGTATTCATTCAACGTATTATTTCACTTTATTAGCACAATTTTCGAGGAGCACACCTAAACACGACCTCACTGACCCGCCATTACCCGCTATGATGAATGCTGGACTCAAACCTATTACTCCCTTCAAGCGAATACATATAAAATCACTAACCTATTCAAAAAGCAGGGCATAAGGATAGCTTTCACAACGAAAAACACAACCGTTAGGCACCTCCTAAATAGTAATCTAAATAAACGTGACCCGTATTCAAGGTCAGGGGTATATTCTATAACGTGCCAAGACACCGATTGTCAAGCTAATTACATCGGGCAGAGTGGAAGGCGAGTAGACACACGTTATAATGAACATAGGAATGCGATAAGATACGGAACACATTCAGCCGTGTGCGAACATATGTGTGACGCAGGGCATAGCTTTACCAACATAGAGTCGGACCTTAAAGTAATCCATCACGACTCGAAAGGCAGAGCTCTTCACATAAAGGAAGCAATCGAGATACACCTAGCCAAACGAAACAATCCCAAGAATCTAAATGAACACACGTTCTTGGAGAGCTCACCCCTCTTCACGCTACTAAAAAACACACCCTGTCGGAAACAAGACACAATTTAGCGACACAGCCAAGCTAGATAAAAAAGGGGGAGGGGAAATTAGGGTTTTTTTAATAGGTAAATGTTATCTGGATCAGGTGTACGATGTACGTTTCTTCTGCTATAAACCAAGGCCCATATTCGCGGCAGTATTAAAGGTGCCGGGACGTCCTCATAGGACCGTCAACGCTTAGTTCGAATGGCTTATGGTCCACGCGTGGCGAGGGCTAATCCACGGTCTTTAATAGTTGTAGACCCACCTCATTCAATAACATACATCTTACCTAGGTTGGCAACACCTCACATAAACACATCGCTATGACTCCGCACAGCATGTATGGGCAGGGGGAGAAGGCAGGGAAAAACCAGTCGTTAAGATAACCACCGCAGTCGACCGCACCGTGAGTTACAGTGAGCACGAAAACTGCAAGTAGCTGTAGTAAGGAAGACAATCAGATAAGTAGTTAGCATATAATTTTATAGTTTAACCATAGTTGATTTTTACAACCATATAATCTCTCCAAAGTACAAACTCCGGATAGCTATCACCATTTAGCATTTTACCTAACATCATATATACTGCGTTTAGCATACACTGACAGTTGCAGTACCAATACTGCAACTAAATAATTGTACATATTGTAAATATTTTCACCTGTATTTCAAACATAAATTTTATAGCCTAAGTGTAATGGATCTGATACCGGGTGAGTTAGCCGTGGTCGTTACGGCATGACTGCTGGCAGTCGCTCACATCCGGGAGGCGAGGAGGTTCGAATCCCCCCGCCGGCAATCTTGAAGATGGTCTTCTGTGGTTTCCCATCTTCCTTCCAGGCAAATGCCGGGGTTGGTCCCTAACTATAGGCCACAGCCGCTACCTTCCAACTCCTCGCCCTTACATTCCAACTTCCCTCCCCAACGGTACTTGTAGCTCACCCATTGGGTGTCCGTCTCGAAGCAGCTACAAAACTGGCGAGCCGAACATGTCCTCGGACACTCCCGGCACTAAAAGCCATACGCTAAAAAAATGGATCTGATGATGATCGCTTGACGATCGAAACTGGTCATCCTAGTGTTTTATTAATCTCACTTAATTTATTTCAGGATTAGGGCATAACCCATCTCTTTTTGGGTACATTCGTGTTGACCGACTGAAAAGCACTAAACTGTTGTTTACATTTGACTCACATGTATTGTGCCCAACTCTAGGAATGGGTATTCCAAGTTTCAGACACCTAGATATCAAGGGAAAGGCTGTAGCCGCTTTTGAAAGTTGAGATATTTGAATATCGCGCTACATTGCTTCGAGAAGCATTTAGAAGAATTTTACCGATAGTTGGATGTCAAGTGACGTAGCGAGTGACAGCAGAGGTGGAGGCTATTTATTGATTAAATAGTTAACTATGGAGTAGAGACTTGAGACTGGGATCAGATTACTGGCACGGCCAAATGAAAGAGAATGCAATTAGTATCAAGTAAATCGGACCAGGGATTCAAGAGATATGAGGATTTCCAGATATCAGGCGATGACGCGTGACCCTGACCGTTTTGAATAAAAGCCAGCTGGAGGAGGCATGGTTAGCTCATTCTAACACAAGCACTTGGCAAGCAAGTTGCGTCTACGCTGAGCCAAGGCACATGGTTGCCGTATCTACGCAGAAGTTCTTTTCAAGTCGTGATAGTCACGAAAAGTGCTGCGCTTCGAGTTGGAACTTAGTAAGTTTCTGGTGAGGAGAATCACTGAGGTGATTGTTTTTCTACAGACATTGGTGGAAATATTTATATTTCTAAAAGGACATATGCTAGACTTTGTCTAGAAAATAGTATTTTGTCACAGTCCAGTAGTAACTTAATACTTGGATGTTTAAATCCATTTTCAAGTCAGTTTTCATTTTTGTAACTAGTTAACCACTTCGATCTGTCAGTACATTGAAGACTAGTCTATAACGGTGGTGTTCATTAGTCTACGCAAGGGAAACTGCAGGTTGCTTAGCGCATGGCAGATGGTGATATTAATAAACCATGCCCAGGGAACGATCTTCAGAACAGCCGTTAATTGCTTAGACTGTCAATGTTTTTCTTGTACTGATGAGATTACAGTGAGTTATGTTACAACTGACATATCTAAGAAGAGATCACTTAGATCTGACCCTTTTTAAACAAACTGTTATGGCTTTGATAGAAGCCCATATTAAAATGGAACCACAGTTTATTCAAACGTCGAAAGATACTACCACTATGTCTGACTAGACGAATTGTGGGTCTACAATGGCGGCCGATACAAGGATTATACGTGCTTGTCCAATAGGGCATGTCTATGGATAAATCTGGTACAGACCAGGTTTACTACACTTCAAGACCATCAAGAAATGTAAGCCACATTTGAATTATATTATGCCTAGCTAATTGGAACAAACTATTTTTTCTGCAGATGACCAACACATTTTTTTCGTCGTATTTAAAGCTTGTAATGATTTACGCAAGACTTATTAGAGTTATTCTGAGTATTTTCAGCACTCAGAACAGTTTAGGATCGATGACCGAGCATTTCGAGCATTTATTTGAATTTTTCATATTTTAAGGAAACCACGGAAAACCCCCGATGTAACTGTAAAAGTTAAATTTATTTTTGTTGAGGAATGGATATTTTTTCCATATTCGAAGGTTCGAACATGTGGATTCTCACATAATGAGATGATAATCAAACATATTTAAAATAATAATAATAATAAAAATCCACTAATAATAATAATAATAATTTTCATAATTTTCTAAATAATTCTTGGATATTATATTTTATAATAATCATATGTATTGAGAGAGAGCCTATGAAGTAGTTTAATCATTTCTAGTTTGGAACAGGAGATTTTCTGAAGGAGAGTGGTTAGCGCAAGCCCGCATTCAACCAACATGTCAGTTCTGGTTGAACAGTTGATATTTGCAATGAGCAAAGTATATTTTTCATATAACACGGAGAGGCATGAAACGGGAAGCAATTGATATTTGTATCAAATAGGATATTTTTGTATTTATATAAAATCATGACGTAAATACACTCGAAAGTGAAATAAAGCTTTTCATACGTATGGTAAATTCACGGGTTGAACTGAATGGTAAAATAAAATAAACTTGTAAGTTTATTAATCTTCCAGTGTTGATAACAAGCAGAGGCTTGATTTATTGTATAAATTTTGGGAAGAAAATTTATATGTGTGTGGAGTAGTTGAAATGCCATTCCCAGGTGCGCATGTTAAGTCGCAGGAATGAAGGTTTTTTCGAGCATCAATCAAATAGCAGGTTCGATGGCTCAGGTTTATAGTAGGAGTATTGGAGCCACACATTTCGTCGTATGAATAACCCGAAGGTTATTTCTTTGAAACCATCAGTTCTTATTTCAACCTTGTTTACGAATTCCATTTAGACTTTGATTTTGCTAGAACCCGGATTTGTCATGATAGTAGTTTATTGTTCTTCAGAGGAAGACCTTTGCCGTTGTTGTTGTAATATTGTGTTCTTACACAAAGAATAGAATGGGCCACTGCCAATTTAAAATAATTCTTTAACCACGAATAATTTGAAGGATATTTTCAATCCTAGTGCCATGAACTAAATGAATTCATTATAAAACTACAATTCTAATTTCCGCATTCTGTCGAAGAATTGCAAGTTGTAAAAGTTACTAGAAATGGCCATAAATATAAATATTTTTTATAATAATGATTCCAAGTGGAAAATTGAATAGTTGAATGGTTCAACCATTTATTGATCAAGTTAATGATTCAGAAATCATATATTTTGTTTGGAACTTGAAGTTCATAATCGAGTCACTTCTCGAATGTTTAATGTCAGAAGAACAATTAATTGTTGTTGTGCTTCGCACAGTTCTTCGATGCTATGCTCAAGGTCAAATACTTTTCAGATGTTATTAATATGTATAAATAATTTGTGTTGCTTCGATGATAATATTTTTTTCGACGATATATTTTTGAAACTGGAAAAACAAGTGAAAGTTTAAGAAATTCTATAAACATTTATTCTACGAGTGTTAATATCATGTAAATAGTCAAACAGTGATCTACGTTATTTCCAGTATGGACAATTAATTTTGAACTGGAATTAAATATTAATAATTTTGGAACACAGTCCACAGGACTATTAATCGGACTTGTGTTTTCAAAAAGATTGTCAGATGTGTTTGGAAAATTTCTGTATATTGCGTGTAAATAAGTGTGTGGATCGCCACACGTGGATGATGCTGCTTTGAGCATCCTTGCAGTCAGATTTTAACTTTAAAATAAACTGAGATAATTTTACCAGATGTGTTTCTCCCAATTAAAATCTCCTTCTATCCTTATTGTTGCATTGAGCCAAAAATCAGCAAAGCATTTTTTTAATTTGATGTCGTTTTTGCGATTTGCTTTAACCCATCTGGCGCTCCGGGATATTTTGACTCTCGTGCTGACTGATTATTGGTAAAATGCATATGTGGTCGTGCGGACTCCGGTCTAAACGGGCACATAAAATAAGATAGATAGAGAAATGGCTTCGAACGTGGGTCCCGATTTAGACATGGTCAATCGCATGCCGATTTGAAATTGTGATAATTTTTATAGAAATATTTTGGGAGTTGAGAGATGTCTGGTTTGGATGAATAAATTAGTAGGAAACCCAATTAGTGGGGAAACTTAAAAATTTAACTTGGTTAATAATTAGAATGGGTTTGATTATTTTTGATAATGGCTTAACCATTAGGGCGTCAAGTAAATTCAGTAGTAAACGTTCGATGACTGGATATACACATTATTAGAATCCAGGTGGAGGATATTTGAGAACTTGCATATTTTCCTTGTGATATTGTGGTAAATGTAATTCGTAAAAGTAAAGAATTTTGTTTTTCCATCACGTCGACATTAGGACAAATCTCATTTTTTTATAGTGTTCCAATTAGCTATTCATATTTCTTGTTCTAGTTATAAGCTTGTGTTTGCCACTGTTGTATACCCCTAAGTTTTGAATAATAATTGAAATTATGGAAGAAATGATGAGGATGATGAGGAGTTTGGAGGAGAGTTCAAAAGAGGCTGGACTGCGTGTAGCAGCCATTATGAAAGAAAATACAGAGGCTTTGGAAAAGAAACTTAAAGAAAATTCTGATAAACTTAAAGAAAGTTTAAACGATAAACTTAAAGAAAATTCTGATAATTTGAAAGAAAGTTTAGATGAAAAACTTAAAGAAAATTCTGATTCTTTAGAAAATAAACTTAGAGAAAATTTGAATGATAAACTTAAAGAAAATTCTGATTCTTTAGAAAGCAGGTTAAAAGGTAACTTGAAAGAAAATTTAAATAGTAAATTTAATTCAATGGAAAGTAAATTTAAAGAGAATTCTGAAATTTTGAAAAGGACACTTGAGAGTAAAATGAATAAATTATGCGATAAAACACATGAGCTCGAAACTTCATTAGCTACTAACGCTAGTTTAATGGACGATAAATTTCGCGATGCCGATCTTCGATCCCAAAGCTTAGCTGATAGGATAGAACATGGTCTTAGGAAAGTTGGTGAAGACATGGTCAACCTGGAAGTCAGAGTGAAGAAGGAGAGTAACGAGATGGGAATTCTAGTTGTTCAACGTTTAACGGAACAATTCAAGGAACTTGTCATGGGAGAAATAAGAGAAGGTGTGATTAGTGAGTTGCAAACTGAAATCAAGACCACAGTTGTCAATGAAATTAAAGACACACTCAAGCTGGAGAATCAAGAAGGAATCAAGGAGATTAGGGAATCTTTGTCATCCCATATTGAAGTAATTGCCAAAGATATCCAAGCAACTCAGAAGGACATATCAGATATGACAGGGTCATTGAAAAGTCATGAGGCTGTTATGAACCAGATATCCATTGATGTTAAGGACAATTGTAAAGAAACTGAAGCAATCAAGAAGATGGCAGAAGAAAACCAGAAGGAACTTGAGGCTATGAAAAGTCAAATCAAGGATGAGAAACAGTCTGATCATCTTTTGAAAATGCCGAATGTAAGGGGAAAGGAACAGATACAGATAAATCTAGGAGGAGCTAGAGAGACTGATAGACAGGATGAGGTCAGGACAGTATTTCAATCCAACTCCATAACTGTATTTAAGAATATAGAGGATAAGCCTTCTAAATTTTCAGGGCGAGATTCTGTGACACCCGTGGAATTTTTGAGAGAAGCAGGTGATTACCTGAAAGATTCTAAGATCCCTAAAGAAAGACAGATCCGAGTGATAGGGAAGTTCTTGGAAGGTCCTGCACTTCTTTGGTTTAGAGCATTTAGATCCACTCTAACCACTTTTGAGGAGTTTTCTCGTGGGCTATTGAAAAAGTTTTGGTCCCCGGAAACCCAACAGCAAGTTAGAGCAGAGTTATATTCGAAGAGATTCTCGACGTCACAACCTACTCGATACTCTACGTACTTTTCTGGACAGCTGTCTAAACTTCAACATTTAGATCCGCCAATGCCAGATAACGAGTTGATTACTGCATTGATACGTCAATTTCCAGCAGACGTCCAGAGGACTTTGATCGCTGCTGATATCTACAATATGGAACAATTTGATGAAGTATTACAGAAGCTGGATCATACAAACGCTCAATTCTTCCATCAGAAGGGAGTAAAGAATAACAACGCTGTGTATGCTGTTATGGCTGATAGTTATTCTCAGACACCTCGAGAGATTCGAGAGGAGCGAGAAGAGAAATCGCCGAGGGAAGATCCAAATAAGAGAGGATGGAACCAGTACAGTAACAGATACAGTTACAAACCATATGCGAGACCGGATGGTGGTAATCGATACAACACTCGATGGAGAAGGCCACGAGATAGTCAAGGAAGGTACCAGGAAAGAAGATATTATGGTAGAAACAACTACAATAACAGAGGGAATGTAGATACTCGTCAGTCCAATGAAGAGTTTAATAAGGACACAAGGAAAAATTTGGAAGCAAGACACCAAGATAACTTGCAATTTTTGGAGCAGAGGCCCAACGAACCAGGTCCATCGGGAACACAACAATCCCGGGGGAATGGTAATGAAAAAAAAACTTCGAATTCACAGTAGAAGATAGAATTTTGAATACTTTCACTTCCAGAATTATTAAATGGCAAGCAGAGGATGATGATTTAATTCAACAGAATGACGAACGAAAAGAAATGGGTACCAGAATTAGAATGCCGATTATATCATGCGAAGTATTTGGTATGCCTGTCGATACTTTGATCGATACTGGGGCTATGCTTTGTCTGGTGAGTGAGAAACTTTATATTCTGTGGAAGCTCAAAGAGAATTTAGAGGAGATTCCAGTATCAGGAATTAAGATCCAAGGAATAATACCCAATAAAATATCTCTGTGTAAAACACAATTATACTTATGTATTAAGATTGGAGGACATGATTTCCGACATGTATTTGTTGTAATGAAGGACATGGCTTTTGACATGATATTGGGAGCAGATTTCATTCAGAAATATCAAGCAGTGATAGATATGAAGACAGAGACGATCAAATTCAAGAATACCGAAGAGATTAACTTCGAGGGAAAAGAAGAGGAAGACATCGAGGGAGATGCTCAATGGTCTCTGATTTTTCATGAAGCCGAAGGAAGAGAAGTCTACACTGAGAAGGAGTCCCCAGAGCTAGGGAAGATTTTGGAAGAGTATCACGATATTTTTGATATTGAACCTGGTGAAATTGAAGATTTTGAATATTGTGGAAGTAAACAATAATGGAAGCTATGAAGTAGCAAATACACGAACTGGTAACATCGTGGGAACTTATAATGCATCGAATTTGAAGATCTATTATTCAAGAACCAGATGATTTAATGTGTAGATAGGAAAAATAAAAATTTTTCAATTTTTATTTTTTGTTAGGTGTGGGGTGGATGTGCCCAACTCTAGGAATGGGTATTCCAAGTTTCAGACACCTAGATATCAAGGGAAAGGCTGTAGCCGCTTTTGAAAGTTGAGATATTTGAATATCGCGCTACATTGCTTCGAGAAGCATTTAGAAGAATTTTACCGATAGTTGGATGTCAAGTGACGTAGCGAGTAACAGCAGAGGTGGAGGCTATTTATTGATTAAATAGTTAACTATGGAGTGGAGACTTGAGACTGGGATCAGATTACTGGCACGGCCAAATGAAAGAGAATGCAATTAGTATCAAGTAAATCGGACCAGGGATTCAAGAGATATGAGGATTTCCAGATATCAGGCGATGACGCGTGACCCTGACCGTTTTGAATAAAAGCCAGCTGGAGGAGGCATGGTTAGCTCATTCTAACACAAGCACTTGGCAAGCAAGTTGCGTCTACGCTGAGCCAAGGCACATGGTTGCCGTATCTACGCAGAAGTTCTTTTCAAGTCGTGATAGTCACGAAAAGTGCTGCGCTTCGAGTTGGAACTTAGTAAGTTTCTGGTGAGGAGAATCACTGAGGTGATTGTTTTTCTACAGACATTGGTGGAAATATTTATATTTCTAAAAGGACATATGCTAGACTTTGTCTAGAAAATAGTATTTTGTCACAGTCCAGTAGTAACTTAATACTTGGATGTTTAAATCCATTTTCAAGTCAGTTTTCATTTTTGTAACTAGTTAACCACTTCGATCTGTCAGTACATTGAAGACTAGTCTATAACGGTGGTGTTCATTAGTCTACGCAAGGGAAACTGCAGGTTGCTTAGCGCATGGCAGATGGTGATATTAATAAACCATGCCCAGGGAACGATCTTCAGAACAGCCGTTAATTGCTTAGACTGTCAATGTTTTTCTTGTACTGATGAGATTACAGTGAGTTATGTTACAACTGACATATCTAAGAAGAGATCACTTAGATCTGACCCTTTTTAAACAAACTGTTATGGCTTTGATAGAAGCCCATATTAAAATGGAACCACAGTTTATTCAAACGTCGAAAGATACTACCACTATGTCTGACTAGACGAATTGTGGGTCTACAATGGCGGCCGATACAAGGATTATACGTGCTTGTCCAATAGGGCATGTCTATGGATAAATCTGGTACAGACCAGGTTTACTACACTTCAAGACCATCAAGAAATGTAAGCCACATTTGAATTATATTATGCCTAGCTAATTGGAACAAACTATTTTTTCTGCAGATGACCAACACATTTTTTTCGTCGTATTTAAAGCTTGTAATGATTTACGCAAGACTTATTAGAGTTATCCTGAGTATTTTCAGCACTCAGAACAGTTTAGGATCGATGACCGAGCATTTCGAGCATTTATTTGAATTTTTCATATTTTAAGGAAACCACGGAAAACCCCCGATGTAACTGAAAAAGTTAAATTTATTTTTGTTGAGGAATGGATATTTTTTCCATATTCGAAGGTTCGAACATGTGGATTCTCACATAATGAGATGATAATCAAACATATTTAAAATAATAATAATAATAATAATAATCCACTAATAATAATAATAATAATTTTCATAATTTTTCTAAATAATTCTTGGATATTATATTTTATAATAATCATATGTATTGAGAAAGAGCCTATGAAGTAGTTTAATCATTTCTAGTCTGGAACAGGAGATTTTCCGAAGGAGAGTGGTTAGCGCAAGCCCGCATTCAACCAACATGTCAGTTCTGGTTGAACAGTTGATATTTGCAATGAGCAAAGTATATTTTTCATATAACACGGAGAGGCATGAAACGGGAAGCAATTGATATTTGTATCAAATAGGATATTTTTGTATTTATATAAAATCATGACGTAAATACACTCGAAAGTGAAATAAAGCTTTTCATACGTATGGTAAATTCACGGGTTGAACTGAATGGTAAAATAAAATAAACTTGTAAGTTTATTAATCTTCCAGTGTTGATAACAAGCAGAGGCTTGATTTATTGTATAAATTTTGGGAAGAAAATTTATATGTGTGTGGAGTAGTTGAAATGCCATTCCCAGGTGCGCATGTTAAGTCGCAGGAATGAAGGTTTTTTCGAGCATCAATCAAATAGCAGGTTCGATGGCTCAGGTTTATAGTAGGAGTATTGGAGCCACACATTTCGTCGTATGAATAACCCGAAGGTTATTTCTTTGAAACCATCAGTTCTTATTTCAACCTTGTTTACGAATTCCATTTAGACTTTGATTTTGCTAGAACCCGGATTTGTCATGATAGTAGTTTATTGTTCTTCAGAGGAAGACCTTTGCCGTTGTTGTTGTAATATTGTGTTCTTACACAAAGAATAGAATGGGCCACTGCCAATTTAAAATAATTCTTTAACCACGAATAATTTGAAGGATATTTTCAATCCTAGTGCCATGAACTAAATGAATTCATTATAAAACTACAATTCTAATTTCCGCATTCTGTCGAAGAATTGCAAGTTGTAAAAGTTACTAGAAATGGCCATAAATATAAATATTTTTTATAATAATGATTCCAAGTGGAAAATTGAATAGTTGAATGGTTCAACCATTTATTGATCAAGTTAATGATTCAGAAATCATATATTTTGTTTGGAACTTGAAGTTCATAATCGAGTCACTTCTCGAATGTTTAATGTCAGAAGAACAATTAATTGTTGTTGTGCTTCGCACAGTTCTTCGATGCTATGCTCAAGGTCAAATACTTTTCAGATGTTATTAATATGTATAAATAATTTGTGTTGCTTCGATGATAATATTTTTTTCGACGATATATTTTTGAAACTGGAAAAACAAGTGAAAGTTTAAGAAATTCTATAAACATTTATTCTACGAGTGTTAATATCATGTAAATAGGCAAACAGTGATCTACGTTATTTCCAGTATGGACAATTAATTTTGAACTGGAATTAAATATTAATAATTTTGGAACACAGTCCACAGGACTATTAATCGGACTTGTGTTTTCAAAAAGATTGTCAGATGTGTTTGGAAAATTTCTGTATATTGTGTGTAAATAAGTGTGTGGATCGCCACACGTGGATGATGCTGCTTTGAGCATCCTTGCAGTCAGATTTTAACTTTAAAATAAACTGAGATAATTTTACCAGATGTGTTTCTCCCAATTAAAATCTCCTTCTATCCTTATTGTTGCATTGAGCCAAAAATCAGCAAAGCATTTTTTTAATTTGATGTCGTTTTTGCGATTTGCTTTAACCCATCTGGCGCTCCGGGATATTTTGACTCTCGTGCTGACTGATTATTGGTAAAATGCATATGTGGTCGTGCGGACTCCGGTCTAAACGGGCACAGTATAGCTTGTTAATATTCTGCATTGAACCGTATGAATGCGTGAGAATATACTGCATTAGAGCAGGTTGTATGCTGGGCGATTCCTCTTCTGACCTAGGAAGACATGTCCATTCCTACAACAATACTTCACTATATCACCCTGTCTCAGAATACTTAATTTTATCTCTTATATAGCCTCCCAGATTCTCGCCGTACCGGCCTGTTTGAGAACCAGGAGTGCAGCCATCTTGCGACTAATGTTCTGATGAGCCTTCTTGCCTGCACAAAGTAAGCATGAACAGCTGACTTGGTCATATGTGCCGCAGGTCGCACATAGAATTGAGGGTAGAGCCATGCCTTCTAGTCGTAGACATGACTCCCCCCGTTGAAACAGTAAATGTTTCAAAACATATCAGCAAACACAATTGAACTTACATACTAGACCCTGAATACATACAAGGTACAATCATAAATGCAACTTACATACCAACACAGAGAATATCAAAACACTGAAATACAATCATTTACAAGTTAAATCATAACCAGCTTGTTCACTGATCTCTTCCTTTGGTAGCACCACAAGTTTGTTGAGTGCACGCTTCATGATACTTCCTGTCGGAGTTCTCACATTGACTATGGAAAGATTTCACGGATTGTTGCTAGTTTCCAAGTTAGAGGCGGCTGCTTGTCCTCTTCTAGAACCAATTTCCTGAGTTCTTGTAACTCCCCGTTGGCCTTTGTAGAAAGACAAACAAATACTGCGACGTAGCATGCCATTGTGGTCTCTTCTAGGGGAACAGTAGGGGGATAAGGCGGTTTTAAACGAGTGTCATGGCCGCCGCGTGAGTCCAAACCGATATCTCTCGAACGCTTGGTCGGATTTTAACGAATGAGGTGTCGTAGGACTCGGTCTGAGGCCCCCTTTCCTATGGACCACTCATTATATTTTTCAAAAATGTTTTGAATATTTTTGTTTTTGAAAGTAGGTGATATAGTTTGAAAACCAAACATTATAGAACGTTGTGCCAAGGTTCAAACGAATGGTCTTTATGACCTTTATTTTTTAAAATAAAACTTTTGTATGTTTTGAGATTTTTTGAAAACACTTAAATTTTGATTTTTTATATTTTGGAAAATAGGAAGTTTACAAAAGAGTTTGTTTGACATAAATGAAAGGTCCCTACCCCCTCTACCCGCAAAATAAATTTCAAGTCTCTAGGGTAAAAATGTAGTAGTGGGATGAGGGTCATTATACCTATAATCGCGTGTGTGCTTGAATACGTATGGCTATGTTGGAGGAAGGTTAGGTGGTGGGGGAGGAGTAGGGTCGAGTGAGGGGTCGTTTAGATGGTATTTTTCTGCTCTATTTGATGGTGAGGTTATTTCTTAAAATGGGTGGAATTTGGAAACGCAATTTGAGGTAAAGGTGCGTTTTTTACATTTTGGTGATATTTAATGAGCACGTAAGGCTATAACGGTGTGTTCATTAGGAACGGGGTGACATCCTCTTTGCTAAGAATGTGTGTTGGTATTTTTTTTTTTTTTTTTTTTAATGTTTGTTTTTTGGATTGGCGCTATTTTGGAAACGGTGAATTTTGGAAAAACGTTTGTTTGACGTTAATGTAAGGTGGCTATGTCCCGTATGCGGACAGCAAGTTTGAAGGGTGTAGGAGGAAAAAAATGATAGCCTACTTTCTCGCGATAATTGGCGAATGGATGGTCGGATTTTAACGAATGAGGAATTGTTGGCGTTGGGGTGACGTCCTCTTTGCTAAGAATGTCTGTTGGTATTTTTGAAAATTTTGTTTTTGAAAGTGGGTGATAGGTTGCAAACCAAATATGATAGAACGTTGTGCCATAGTGCAAACGATTGGTCTTTATGACCTTTATTTTTTATAATAAGACGCCTTATATTTTATGTTTTTTTGAAAAAAGTGTAATTTTGAAATTCCTATATTTTGGAAACTAACAAGTTTACAAATAAGTTTGTTTGACATAAACGAAAGGTCCCTATCCCCTCTACCAAGAAAATAAATGTCAAGTCTGTAGGACAAAAACTGTGCATGTTGAATCTTTTTTTTTTAATTTTGAAAATAAAGAGTGTTTGTAGACTGGCCATGGTGGCTACAGGGAATGTCTATTACGAGGGGCATCAGAGCGAGGGGTCGCTTTTCTGATATTTTGTTATGACGAACGAATGAAGGTGAATATTTTGAAAATCCCTTATGTCGATCTCGGTGACCGCGCCCGGAAGAAATGAATCGCTATTTTTGCAGGACGGCTGGGGCTGCTTATTACGGATGGTTTTGTGACATTTCCTACGACGGATGGAGGCGAATATTTGAAAATGTGTTAAGTGTGCTAGGATTTTTTACCCTGAAGGGGATCCTTAACATGCTAATAAACGGTAATAAGTGAGACTGCTGTCTGGCACAGTAAATGGTTTTAGAATATGGAAACCTATAACATTTGCTTGACCAAGTCATGTGCATGTACGCAAAGAGCCAAAACGGTAAGTTCATTGGCCTGAAATGTTATAAACTATACATTGAACTGGGTGAAGTCATGTGTTTTAGGATGAAAGTATGTGGTTAACATGATCATGTATTGAGGATGGCCGCTTGCTAGTAATTATTATTACAGTAAAATGTTTAATAATAATAATAATAATAATAAGACACACGTTTTGAATGCTACAGAACTGCGTTGCTTGCTCGCACTCAATACACGACCTGGCCAGGCCTTGTCAGAGCGACTGCTGATAACACAAGAATGTCTACGTGGGCAGGAAGTAAATGGTCAGCTTACTTGCCTCGTGGTGGCTAGCAGGTGTGCTGTTTAAGCAGAGACCGCCATTTTGGTTCTGAGACAGTAGGACTACCGATGTATAGGAGGCAGCCATTTTGGTTCCTTATTAAAATCATGAAACTAGTATAAGGTACGCGAATGTTATCGCGTATGAGGAATGTGGCGAGGCGTGGGAACATGTGTGAGAGAGAGACAGAGAACCTTTCAAGGTCAAAACGCTGAGAAAATGCAACTCTCTTTGCTGCTAAGCAGACTGATAAGGATTGCGTTAGTGATATACTGACAGGACCAGCAAATAGACATATACAGTAGAGCTCTGAACTGAACTTTGGAAGAAAAAATCCTTTTATATTTTTTGGTAAGTACCTGTGAATGAGTATTTTAAAAATGCCTTGCTTATGAACCTTACATTTGTAGTTATTGATTAGGTAATTAATGATTTTTATTTAATTATTTATTTGTTTGCAGATAACCGGTATACCTTACATGTCTGATATACAAGAAACCATTGCACTTTTGAGCCCATTAGAAGGAAACAGTAACAAGCCAGTGCAAGTGAAGGTGAGATTATTTTTTTGAACTAACTTGTTTCATTTTTTTGTTTGATATTATTTTATTTTATGAAATGCATGTATTAACCTGAATTTAGGTATTTATAGCGGTTTATATTATTTATTTTTAGAAACTTGGAAAGAAAAGCCTTACTGCCGTAGCAGTTGCTGAAAACCCGAGACGCCCTAGAGCGAAAGCATTGCCAAAGGGTGAACTATTTAAAACTCAGGTATGCCTAACATAAAATGCTATTTCATTTTACCGCTACTGAAAACTTTTACACAAAAAAAATCATTACCTGTACATGACTGGGACAATGATTGCTTTCTTGATTAATGGCTATGTATTGGCAAAAGGTACAAGACCATATTGGTTGTTGACCGGAAAAAGTACAAGGCCATGTTGGATTTTCTAAAAACAAAAATTTAAATTTAATTTAAGGGCGGTTCCCTATGAACTCAACGAATATCCACAGGTTTGAACATGATAATCTGATTAAACTGACATGACATTCATTTTTGTTTATATATTGCTTAAAGGGGGATGTAAACGACTGTAGCTTTATAAAAAGAAAATAAGTACACGGGTTACTGTCAGTGCCGACATACAGTTTATTATAATTTTTATGGTGTTTTTCATTTAATGTCAATTAACGTTAAAGTTGTATTTACAAGTATTGATTGATTGATTGATTGATTGATTGATTGAGTGATGAGTTTTTTTTTTTTAGGTGTGGTCATGTGCCATTAACATAGTGAACAGACAGTGAAAAACCCATGCATTGTGCTTTAAAGTACTCTGTGCAACGTTAATAACTTACAATAAGAAAAAGTTTTATTATAACACATGGCGTTAGTACCAAATACAACAAGTGAGCAAGTTGGTTTACCACGTGGGATAAATTTAAAATCAGAACATGACCGTTGGTTAACATTTGAATCCTGGCCTGTAGCTTTTGGTCAACACATAAACTTGCAAAAGCCGTTTTTTTTTTTTTACTTGAACCGAGAAGAAGTGGTGCGCTGTGTGTTTTGTCGTATTGAACTTTCACACTGGGAAGAAGGGGATGATCCCTTTAGAGATAATTTGCGATGGGCTCCTTGTTGTCCTTACATGCTTGGAAAACAAGTGGGTAACATACCCGTGTATCCATTTTACCGAACCACAAGGCTTTTGGCCGCTACTTACGTTGCTGAATCATAAATAAAAATAATGATGATATATTACCAGCCAACGGTAGTGTCGATATATGTGGTCCATATGCCATAGACAGTGTTGCATTGGCGTGTGCTTTTGAAAAATTGGGAGTTTGCAAGACTAAAGCACTAGCACACCCAGAGTACAGCTCTGTTGAAAAACGTTTAGAATCTTATAAAAATGTTTGGCCATTAATATTAAAACACCTTACCAAACAGCTAAGTGAAGCTGGAATTTTCAATATGGTGAAGGGGATAAAACAATATGTTTTTATTGTGGATTTGCTTTAAAGGGTTGGCAAATGACTGATGACCCTTTTGTGGAACACGCTCGTTGCTTACCTAACTGTAAATACATGGTGTTGCTTAAAGGTCAGGAATTTGTGAACACTATTCGTAAAGAAAACGTGATTGCAGCACAAGACATAAAAGTGCCTTTAGAGTTAGAACACGCGGAGCAAATACATGAGGCTAAAAAAAAAAGACTTGTGTCACGAACAGATACAAAAGTGTGACCAACAATTATGTAAAATATGTTATCAAGATGAACTAGGTGTTGTATTTTTTGCCTTGTGGACACATGATAGCATGTGTCAAGTGTGCATTAGAACTTAACACTTGTGCTGTATGCAGAAAAGTAGTATCTGCTACAGTTAGGGCATTTCTTGCATAAATAGTATAATTTATTAGCAATGCATAGTGCAAAATACCTATATGCACAATATTATTACAAGCTGTTGTAGAGTGTAATAGATATGCCTTTGTTTTGTTTATAGACTACTACAATGAATGTTTTGAATGCTGTGGGACAATCATGTGGCTTAGAGACAAAGAAGCTCAGCGAATTGCCAACGCATATTCCATTCCGCATTATCAAGATTCGAAAATTGAAAACAGCATATGGTGATCGTGTAAGCCTCCGTGGCTTAGGCGGCAGCACGCCGGCCTCTCACCGCTGGATCCGTGGTTCAAATCCCGGTCACTCCATGTGAGATCTGTGCTGGACAAAACGGAGGCAGACAGGTTTTTCTCCGGGTACTCCGGTTTTCCCTGTCAAAATTTAATTCCAGCAACACTTTCCACTATCATTTCATTTCATCTGTCATTCATTTAATCATTGGCCCAGAGGAGTGCGTCAGGCCTCGGCAACCGGCACAGTTCATATCCTCGCCGCTAGATGGGGGCTTCATTCATTCCATTCCTGACCCGGTCGGAGACTGGAAGCAGGCTGTGGATTTTCATTTTCATATGGTGATCGTAAACTTTGTGTGTGTGAAAACTTTGAGACATTTCTGCCTACACGGTTTAATGATATATCGGAGAGTGTTTTTGATGAAGTGAATAATGCTGTGCAACCTGTACACTTAAGTTATGAAGGTTTTAAAAACAATAGGTGCATGGTCCGTTTTAATTAAATAAGAAAAACAAATGCGAAATAATAATGGTAAAATATAAGTGATGACAATGGACTGAAAAAAATGTGTATAGAATAATAATGTTGTAGTTTTTAGTGTTATCTTAAAAATATTATCATGATACCAAAGAATGTATATAAAGTTTGTAAATAAATGCAAATGATGTTACAATGCTGTTTTATTTTCTACAAAGTTACAATATTTAACATTGCAGAGTATACATGATTATCACAATAAATGCATACTTAATACAATGTCTTTGCCTTTACGATAGTGAGTTATAGTTTTAAAAACAAAGCTTGTTGTAGATCCTTTTTCCACGGCGAACAAGAGGTATAAAAACGTCATTATCACTATTATAATCATAAGCAGCATGATTATTATTATCCTCAACATTATCCTCAACATCACTAAAACCAGTTAAATATTCCTGTCCCTCTTCCTGTTCCTGTTCCTCTACAGTGTCCTCATGTAGTGTCTGCGTGGCTTTTGATAATATTAAGGGTTTTTTAAACGTTGAATTATTTTCAGCAGCAGTATTGTTTTCTAGCTCTCGCTTTTTAGCATTTTTATGATTTTCTGTTGACAGCAACAATGTTTCATGCAGTACACTACTTTGATGATCACTGGCACTTAAAACCTCACTCTCTTTACTTTTTTTAGCTCACTTCGACATTGTTTTGAACGTTGTTTTGAACAACGCCAAATAACAGTTCCATTTTTATTGGTTCGTTTCACAATATATGAATATCCTTTATAGAATGCATGAGGCTTACCATACATAGACACTGATACTTCCATGTCAACTGTCAAGCATAGACTAGGCTCTAGTAAAGACAACTTGACAATAAGAACAATAGTTTAATGTGGGAGCATATATGGGTGCAAATGTGTGAAGCAAAAAAAAAGTGCGAGCAAAAAGTGGGAGCACAAATAATAAACTTAGTTATAACCCAACCTAAACTAACCTAACCTAACTTCACCTAACCTAACTTAACTTAACCTATCCTAACAAATCTTCACCTAAACTAACCTAACTTCAAAGTTGAAGCAAATGTGGGAGCAAAAAAGTGTGAGCAAAAAAAAAAGATGGAGAAAATGTGGCAGCAAAAAGTGGGAGCAAATGTGTGAGGAAAAAAACAAAAACAAATGAGAGTAAATATGGAAAGCAAAAGAAAAAGTGGGAGCAAATATGTGACCAAAAAAGTGGGATCAAATGTGGAAAGCAAAAATTGGGAGCACAAATAATAAACTTAGTTATAACCTAACCTAACTTCACCTAACCTAACCTAAATTGAAAGTGGGAGCAAATGTGGAAGCAAAAAAGTGGGAGCAAATGTGGGAGCAACAAGAGGGAGCAAATGTGGAAGCAAAAAAAGTGGGGGGCAAAAAGTGGGAGCAAATGTGTGACCAAAAAAGTGGGAGCAAATATAGAAAGCAAAAAAAGTGGGAGCAAATGTGGGAGCACAAATAATAAACTTAGTTATAACCTAACTTAACCTAACCTAACCTCACCCAACCTAACTTCACCTAACCTAACCTAACCTAGCCTAACTTGAAAGTGAGAGCAAATGTGAAAGCAAAAAAGTGGGAGAAAAAAGTAGGAGAAAAAAGTGGGAGAAAAAAGTAGGAGCAAAAAAAGTGGGAGCAAAAAGTGGGGGGAAACATGTGGGAGCAAATGTGAGAGCAAATATGTGGGAGCAAAAAGTGGGAAGAAATGTGGGAGCAAAAGAGGAAGCAAAAAGTGGGAGCAACCATGACTGGTTGTTAAGACTTTTATATCAACCAATGCACATGAATTAAATTTTGGTAGAGTAATCTGAGTAATAATAATAATAATAATAACATTAATAATAATAATAATAAAAATAATAAAATTAAAAAAATGTACTTATATTTTTCAAGGTGGAATTTTCAAAGTACCGTCAAGAATAATAATTACATGAAACAGATTCAGAGAATTCTAGTGTACTTTAAGTTTAATCATTGGCTATGAGTGATATAGAGCTAGCTAACCTAAGTTAACCCCAGCTCACCTAATTTAAACTAACTTCACCTAAACTAATGTTATACAAGTTGTGACTTGCTTTGAGACTGGCTATGACGTCACAGATGAATGGTGGTGGGAGAATGGACATAACTTTTTATTAAACAAAAAATATTTACCTTTTTAGCCACACAGATGAATGGTGGTGGGAGTGAAGAAAACACAGCATGACCAAGAGAGGACGGTCACATAGTAAACATCACATAGAAATGACATACCCACAATTTCCCATAAAATACATACAGGCCAATATCCATATACCATTCTCCTACATTCCTAACACCATCCAACAATTTACACACACACATGAACACTACACTAATTACACACGAGGGTTGTAAACATTCATGCTTGTAAAATGAGGGCAACCTGCGCCCCGCACCATAACGCTTTCACCCGAATAATAGGGGTGCTCGGACGCAAATAATACATGCTAGATATACATCTAGCATAGATGAAAGGCCACTAACAAACTAACACAGATTTTCAATAAAACAGCCCGCATGGTAAACTATAAAACTATTCAACCCATGCCAAACCATTCCCTTACCCGATATGCATGTACACCTACCCACTTACACAGGGTTATTAGTATCACACCTGCATGCATTTGAATTTTGGTCATACGGGAAAAATCCACCCCATCCAGTAAATTAAGAACATCCACACATCATTTCTGACTCTAGGCCATTGAATTACAGAGTCCGATAATGCATACTTTTCCAGACCCACGTATCGTGCCTTCGCATCACATAACGCTACAGTGGACCTCGCTAACAATACCTTATCGATCCATAATCCTACTAACATGGATATATATAATACAAAAATATCAGCATGGGAGATCCGACTAGGCGAAGAAGGGCGAAAGCAGGCCATGCGGTTTGAATGTCTTACAACCCCAAACATACACAATGTTACATTATACATATACATATAAATTGATACACATTACATGGTACACTAAATTATACCCCCCCAGAGAATTATCTACAAAGAGATAATAAAGGATCTGAGTGCACACCAGGTGATGACATACAGTATATATATATATATATATATATATATATATATATATATATATATGTATATGAAGGACGATTAAAAAAAAGGCACAGAAGGGCAAAGCCAAGGACGGCAGGGCAGATCCTGACGACCAAATTTAAGACTTGACCTATTAGTTAGTCTGTAATGTTAAGTAGCATCCTTGAGGCGGGGGATGAGTCTTCCGATCACTCAGCGGAATCCCCCAGGCCACAAAAGTCCTTTCCTGGAAGAAAGGTGAAGATTATGAATAAATGAATTTCACCGGACGATATTTTCTGGATGCTATATAATAAATGAATTTTCTCTGACGATTTTTCCGATTGATATATATGATGATTTTGTTCCGCGCCCACAAATGTTGAGTAGCGACTCTTGAGCTTAAATAGGGAAGCAGCGTGCCCCTACAGATGTAAAAGAAGGTAGCGACCATTTAGAGGGGATGAGGCATCCCATGATATCATTTCCCGGACGGTATTTCCCCGGATGATATAATTCCCCGGACGTTATATTCCCGGATGATACAATGAATATCTATGCGATGCACATTCCGCAAGATATAGCCCAAGTAAATAGGGAAGCAGTGGCCCCTACAGCAATAAATGGAGGGTAACGACCCCCAGAGGGGGGTGGGCTCCCAAAGCACTAGTTTCCGCACCGCATCGAGCAGTGACGACGCACTAGCTGCCACGCTACTTTAACATGAATTACACACAATAATATAAACAACTACATTCTGGGGACACCCGTAGAATGATTTATAAAAACGGCTATAAGCCATGGATCCCGATACACAGGCCTTACAACACACTAACTCATTTAGTTATTAAGGGGGGACGTCGACACATAGATTTAAGAGGGGAGAAGGGCCTCTACCAGGATTCAGGTTCTGGTAGAACGCATGCGACGGCGTCCGGGAGTTCCGCCGATCGGGCAGATCCTCATAAGGAGGAAAGTGTACAAGGACTTCGGTCTGGCTCTTTTGGAGCCTTCCTGTGGCGCATGCAACCCCCGAAAGGGAGATATTCCTCGTTGGAAATTTAGTATGTAAGATATAGTTGCATATTTCGAGAGCAACTTAGATAATAAGCAAATTTCGTAAGTCAGTGCTGTCCCAAAGCAGCAGCTGGCAACGCATATTTCGGCCTTAGAATAAGGAGACATTTCGGCATTTTTTTTCTACATATAGATTAGTATGTAGCTAGATATAAGATACAATTATACGGCACCAATAAGACCATTAAACATGGCAGAGGTAAGCCCGGTAATACATAGATTATCCCGCGAGGTAGCATTCCGCGACGAAATAATACAGCCTGTTCTAAATAGAGCGTAGCGACCCCTACAGATATAAATGTTCGGTAATGGACCGTCGAGACAGGCTCAACAAAACGCATCTCGCGAGGTATATATTCCGCGATTAAACGAATTAATTGCCTGGCATTGAGACCAGAGACTTAGTAATACAGCCTATTTTAAATAGCGGGTAGCGACCCCTAGAGTTTCAAAAAGGCTAAACAAGACACTATACACGAGACGTCCGAAGAGGTCTCAAGGGCGGTAGCACCTAACCCGACCCTTAAAAACAGCGCTGCGCATACAACAATAAACTTGGCCAAGTGTATTTCACTAACATGTTTTGTATATCTGCTATGAGCTCCAGCACTGCTGCGGAGAAGCGCTGAAGGAAGAGAACAAGGCCAAGTGTATTTCACTAACATGTTTTGCATTACAGCTATGAGCTCCAGCACTGCTGCAGAGAAGCGCTGAAGAAAGAGAACAAGGCCAAGTGTATTTCACTAACATGTTTTGTATTTCTGCTATGAGCTCCAGCACTGCTGCGGAGAAGCGCTGAAGAAAGAGAACAAGGCCAAGTGTATTTCACTAACATGTTTGTATTACAGCTATGAGCTCCAGCACTGCTGCAGAGAAGCGCTGAAGAAAGAGAACAAGGCCAAGTGTATTTCACTAACATGTTTTGTATATCTGCTATGAGCTCCAGCACTGCTGCGGAGAAGCGCTGAAGAAAGAGAACAAGGCCAAGTGTATTTCACTAACATGTTTGTATTTCTGCTATGAGCTCCAGCACTGCTGCAGAGAAGCGCTGAAGGAAGAGAACAAGGCCAAGTGTATTTCACTAACATGTTTGTATTACAGCTATGAGCTCCAGCACTGTTGCAGAGAAGCGCTCAAGAAAGAGAACAAGGCCAAGTATATTTCACTAACATGTTTTGTATATCAGCTATGAGCTCCAGCACTGCTGCAGAGAAGCGCTCAAGAAAGAGAACAAGGCCAAGTGCATTTCACTAACATGTTTTGTATCTCTGCTATGAGCTCCAGCACTGCTGCAGAGAAGCGCTGAAGGAAGAGAACAAGGCCAAGTGTATTTCACTAACATGTTTGTATTACAGCTATGAGCTCCAGCACTGCTGCAGAGAAGCGCTGAAGGAAGAGAACAAGGCCAAGTGTATTTCACTAACATGTTTGTATTTCTGCTATGAGCTCCAGCACTGCTGCAGAGAAGCGCTGACGAAAGAGAACAAGGCCAAGTGTATTTCACTAACATGTTTTGTATATCTGCTATGAGCTCCAGCACTGCTGCGGAGAAGCGCTGAAGAAAGAGAACAAGGCCAAGTGTATTTCACTAACATGTTTGTATTTCTGTTATGAGCTCCAGCACTGCTGCAGAGAAGCGCTCAAGAAAGAGAACAAGGCCAAGTGCATTTCACTAACATGTTTTGTATCTCTGCTATGAGCTCCAGCACTGCTGCAGAGAAGCGCTGAAGGAAGAGAACAAGGCCAAGTGTATTTCACTAACATGTTTGTATTACAGCTATGAGCTCCAGCACTGCTGCAGAGAAGCGCTGAAGGAAGAGAACAAGGCCAAGTGTATTTCACTAACATGTTTGTATATCAGCTATGAGCTCCAGCACTGCTGCAGAGAAGCGCTGTAGGAAGAGAACAAGGCCAAGTGTATTTCACTAACATGTTTAGTATTTCTGTTATGAGCTCCAGCACTGCTGCGGAGAAGCGCTGAAGGAAGAGAACAAGGCCAAGTGTATTTCACTAACATGTTTAGTATTTCTGCTATGAGCTCCAGCACTGCTGCAGAGAAGCGCTGAAGAAAGAGAACAAGGCCAAGTGTATTTCACTAACATGTTTTGTATATCAGCTATGAGCTCCAGCACTGCTGCAGAGAAGCGCTGAAGGAAGAGAACAAGGCCAAGTGCATTTCACTAATATGTTTGTATATCAGCTATGAGCTCCAGCACTGCTGCAGAGAAGCGCTGAAGAAAGAGAAAAAGGCCAAGTGTATTTCACTAACATGTTTGTATATCAGCTATGAGCTCCAGCACTGCTGCAGAGAAGCGCTGTAGGAAGAGAACAAGGCCAAGTGTATTTCACTAACATGTTTGTATATCAGCTATGAGCTCCAGCACTGCTGCAGAGAAGCGCTGAAGAAAGAGAACAAGGCCAAGTGTATTTCACTAACATGTTTTGTATATCAGCTATGAGCTCCAGCACTGCTGCAGAGAAGCGCTGAAGAAAGAGAAAAAGGCCAAGTGTATTTCACTTACATGTGTGTATATCAGCTATGAGCTCCAGCACTGCTGCAGAGAAGCGCTGTAGGAAGAGAACAAGGCCAAGTGTATTTCAATAACATGTTTGTATATCAGCTATGAGCTCCAGCACTGCTGCAGAGAAGCGCTGAAGAAAGAGAACAAGGCCAAGTGTATTTCACTAACATGTTTTGTATATCAGCTATGAGCTCCAGCACTGCTGCAGAGAAGCGCTGAAGAAAGAGAAAAAGGCCAAGTGTATTTCACTAACATGTTTGTATATCAGCTATGAGCTCCAGCACTGCTGCAGAGAAGCGCTGTAGGAAGAGAACAAGGCCAAGTGTATTTCACTAACATGTTTGTATATCAGCTATGAGCTCCAGCACTGCTGCAGAGAAGCGCTGTAGAAAGAGAACAAGGCCAAGTGCATTTCACTAACATGTTTTGTATATCAGCTATGAGCTCCAGCACTGCTGCAGAGAAGCGCTGAAGAAAGAGAAAAAGGCCAAGTGTATTTCACTAACATGTTTGTATTACAGCTATGAGCTCCAGCACTGCTGCGGAGAAGCGCTGAAGAAAGAGAACAAGGCCAAGTGTATTTCACTAACATGTTTGTATTTCTGCTATGAGCTCCAGCACTGCTGCGGAGAAGCGCTGAAGAAAGAGAACAAGGCCAAGTGTATTTCACTAACATGTTTGTATATCAGCTATGAGCTCCAGCACTGCTACAGAGAAGCGCTGAAGAAAGAGAACAAGGCCAAGTGTATTTCACTAACATGTTTGTATATCTGCTATGAGCTCCAGCACTGCTGCAGAGAAGCGCTGTAGGAAGAGAACAAGGCCAAGTGTATTTCACTAACATGTTTGTATATCAGCTATGAGCTCCAGCACTGCTGCAGAGAAGCGCTGAAGAAAGAGAACAAGGCCAAGTGTATTTCACTAACATGTTTTGTATATCAGCTATGAGCTCCAGCACTGCTGCAGAGAAGCGCTGTAGGAAGAGAACAAGGCCAAGTGTATTTCACTAACATGTTTTGTACTTCAGCTATGAGCTCCAGCACTGCTGCAGAGAAGCGCTGAAGAAAGAGAACAAGGCCAATTGTATTTCACTAACATGTTTGTATATCAGCTATGAGCTCCAGCACTGCTGCGGAGAAGCGCTGTAGAAAGAGAACAAGGCCAAGTGTATTTCACTAACATGTTTTGTATTTCTGCTAAGAGCTCCAGCACTGCTGCGGAGAAGCGCTGAAGAAAGAGAACAAGGCCAAGTGTATTTCACTAACATGTTTGTATATCAGCTATGAGCTCCAGCACTGCTGCGGAGAAGCGCTGAAGAAAGAGAACAAGGCCAAGTGTATTTCACTAACATGTTTGTATTTCTGCTATGAGCTCCAGCACTGCTGTGGAGAAGCGCTGTAGAAAGAGAACAAGGCCAAGTGTATTTCACTAACATGTTTGTATATCAGCTATGAGCTCCAGCACTGCTGCAGAGAAGCGCTGTAGAAAGAGAACAAGGCCAAGTGTATTTCACTAACATGTTTTGTATTTCTGCTATGAGCTCCAGCACTGCTGCAGAGAAGCGCTGTAGAAAGAGAACAAGGCCAAGTGTATTTCACTAACATGTTTTGTATTTCTGCTATGAGCTCCAGCACTGCGGCGGAGAAGCGCTGTAGAAAGAGAACAAGGCCAAGTGTATTTCACTAACATGTTTTGTATTTCTGCTATGAGCTCCAGCACTGCTGCGGAGAAGCGCTGTAGAAAGAGAACAAGGCCAAGTGTATTTCACTAACATGTTTTGTATATCAGCTATGAGCTCCAGCACTGCTGCAGAGAAGCGCTGAAGAAAGAGAACAAGGCCAAGTGCATTTCACTAATATGTTTGTATATCAGCTATGAGCTCCAGCACTGCTGCAGAGAAGCGCTGAAGGAAGAGAACAAGGCCAAGTGTATTTCACTAACATGTTTTGTATATCAGCTATGAGCTCCAGCACTGCTTCAGAGAAGCGCTGAAGAAAGAGAACAAGGCCAAGTGTATTTCACTAACATGTTTGTATTTCTGCTATGAGCTCCAGCACTGCTGCAGAGAAGCGCTGAAGGAAGAGAACAAGGCCAAGTGCATTTCACTAATATGTTTGTATATCAGCTATGAGCTCCAGCACTGCTGCAGAGAAGCGCTGAAGGAAGAGAACAAGGCCAAGTGTATTTCACTAACATGTTTTGTATATCAGCTATGAGCTCCAGCACTGCTGCAGAGAAGCGCTGAAGAAAGAGAACAAGGCCAAGTGTATTTCACTAACATGATTGTATTTCAGTTATGAGCTCCAGCACTGCTGCGGAGAAGCGCTGAAGGAAGAGAACAAGGCCAAGTGTATTTCACTAACATGTTTTGCATTTCTGCTATGAGCTCCAGCACTGCTGCAGAGAAGCGCTGAAGAAAGAGAACAAGGCCAAGTGTATTTCACTAACATGTTTTGTATATCAGCTATGATATCCAGCACTGCTGCAGAGAAGCGCTGAAGAAAGAGAACAAGGCCAAGTGTATTTCACTAGCATGTTTTGTATTTCAGCTATGAGCTCCAGCACTGCTGTGGAGAAGCGCTGAAGAAAGAGAACAAGGCCAAGTGTATTTCACTAACATGTTTGTATATCAGCTATGAGCTCCAGCACTGCTGTGGAGAAGCGCTGAAGAAAGAGAACAAGGCCAAGTGTATTTCACTAACATGTTTAGTATATCAGCTATGAGCTCCAGCACTGCTGCAGAGAAGCGCTGTAGGAAGAGAACAAGGCCAAGTGTATTTCACTAACATGTTTGTATATCAGCTATGAGCTCCAGCACTGCTGCAGAGAAGCGCTGAACAAAGAGAACAAGGCCAAGTGTATTTCACTAACATGTTTTGTATTTCTGCTATGAGCTCCAGCACTGCTGCGGAGAAGCGCTGAAGGAAGAGAACAAGGCCAAGTGTATTTCACTAACATGTTTAGTATTTCTGCTATGAGCTCCAGCACTGCTGCGGAGAAGCGCTCAAGAAAGAGAACAAGGCCAAGTGTATTTCACTAACATGTTTAGTATTTCAGCTATGAGCTCCAGCACTGCTGCAGAGAAGCGCTGTAGAAAGAGAACAAGGCCAAGTGTATTTCACTAACATGTTTGTATTTCTGCTATGAGCTCCAGCACTGCTGCGGAGAAGCGCTCAAGAAAGAGAACAAGGCCAAGTGTATTTCACTAACATGTTTAGTATTTCTGCTATGAGCTCCAACACTGCTGCAGAGAAGCGCTGAAGAAAGAGAACAAGGCCAAGTGTATTTCACTAACATGTTTGTATTCCTGCTATGAGCTCCAGCACTGCTGCGGAGAAGCGCTGAAGGAAGAGAACAAGGCCTAGTGTATTTCACTAACATGTTTGTATTTCTGCTATGAGCTCCAGCACTGCTGCGGAGAAGCGCTCAAGAAAGAGAACAAGGCCAAGTGCATTTCACTAACATGTTTGTATATCAGCTATGAGCTCCAGCACTGCTGCAGAGAAGCGCTGTAGGAAGAGAACAAGGCCAAGTGTATTTCACTAACATGTTTGTATATCAGCTATGAGCTCCAGCACTGCTGTGGAGAAGCGCTGAAGAAAGAGAACAAGGCCAAGAGTATTTCACTAACATGTTTAGTATATCAGCTATGAGCTCCAGCACTGCTGCAGAGAAGCGCTGTAGGAAGAGAACAAGGCCAAGTGTATTTCACTAACATGTTTGTATATCAGCTATGAGCTCCAGCACTGCTGCAGAGAAGCGCTGAACAAAGAGAACAAGGCCAAGTGTATTTCACTAACATGTTTTGTATTTCTGCTATGAGCTCCAGCACTGCTGCAGAGAAGCGCTGAAGGAAGAGAACAAGGCCAAGTTTATTTCACTAACATGTTTTGTATATCAGCTATGAGCTCCAGCACTGCTGCGGAGAAGCGCTGTAGGAAGAGAACAAGGCCAAGTGTATTTCACTAACATGTTTGTATATCAGCTATGAGCTCCAGCACTGCTGCAGAGAAGCGCTGAACAAAGAGAACAAGGCCAAGTGTATTTCACTAACATGTTTTGTATTTCTGCTATGAGCTCCAGCACTGCTGCAGAGAAGCGCTGAAGAAAGAGAACCAGGCCAAGTGTATTTCACTAACATGTTTAGTATTTCAGCTATGAGCTCCAGCACTGCTGTGGAGAAGCGCTGAAGGAAGAGAACAAGGCCAAGTGTATTTCACTAACATGTTTAGTATGTCTGCTATAAGCTCCAGCACTGCTGTGGAGAAGCGCTGAAGAAAGAGAACAAGGCCAAGAGTATTTCACTAACATGTTTAGTATATCAGCTATGAGCTCCAGCACTGCTGCAGAGAAGCGCTGTAGGAAGGGAACAAGGCCAAGTGTATTTCACTAACATGTTTGTATATCAGCTATGAGCTCCAGCACTGCTGCAGAGAAGCGCTGAACAAAGAGAACAAGGCCAAGTGTATTTCACTAACATGTTTTGTATTTCTGCTATGAGCTCCAGCACTGCTGCAGAGAAGCGCTGAAGGAAGAGACCAAGGCCAAGTGTATTTCACTAACATGTTTAGTATTTCAGCTATGAGCTCCAGCACTGCTGCGGAGAAGCGCTGAAGAAAGAGAACAAGGCCAAGTGTATTTCACTAACATGTTTAGTATTTCTGCTATGAGCTCCAGCACTGCTGCGGAGAAGCGCTGAAGAAAGAGAACAAGGCCAAGTGTATTTCACTAACATGTTTTGTATTACAGCTATGAGCTCCAGCACTGCTGTGGAGAAGCGCTGAAGAAAGAGAACAAGGCCAAGTGTATTTCACTAACATGTTTAGTATTTCTGCTATGAGCTCCAGCACTGCTGCGGAGAAGCGCTGAAGAAAGAGAACAAGGCCAAGTGTATTTCACTAACATGTTTTGTACTTCAGCTATGAGCTCCAGCACTGCTGCAGAGAAGCGCTGAAGAAATAGAACAAGGCCAAGTGTATTTCACTAACATGTTTGTATTTCTGCTATGAGCTCCAGCACTGCTGCGGAGAAGCGCTGAAGAAAGAGAACAAGGCCAAGTGTATTTCACTAACATGTTTTGTACTTCAGCTATGAGCTCCAGCAGTGCTGCAGAGAAGCGCTGAACAAAGAGAACAAGGCCAAGTGTATTTCACTAACATGTTTTGCATTTCTGCTATGAGCTCCAGCACTGCGGCGGAGAAGCGCTGAAGAAAGAGAACAAGGCCAAGTGTATTTCACTAACATGTTTAGTATTTCTGCTATGAGCTCCAGCACTGCTGCAGAGAAGCGCTGAAGAAAGAGAACAAGCCAAGTGTATTTCACTAACATGTTTGTATTTCTGCTATGAGCTCCAGCACTGCTGTGGAGAAGCGCTGAAGAAAGAGAACAAGGCCAAGTGTATTTCACTAACATGTTTTGTATATCAGCTATGAGCTCCAGCACTGCTGCAGAGAAGCGCTGAACAAAGAGAACAAGGCCAAGTGTATTTCACTAACATGTTTTGTATTTCAGCTATGAGCTCCAGCACTGCTGCGGAGAAGCGCTGAAGAAAGAGAACAAGGCCAAGTGTATTTCACTAACATGTTTGTATTTCTGCTATGAGCTCCAGCACTGCTGCAGAGAAGCGCTGAAGAAAGAGAACAAGGCCAAGTGTATTTCACTAACATGTTTGTATTTCTGCTATGAGCTCCAACACTGCTGCAGAGAAGCGCTGAAGAAAGAGAACAAGGCCAAGTGTATTTCACTAACATGTTTGTATTTCTGCTATGAGCTCCAGCACTGCTGTGGAGAAGCGCTGAAGAAAGAGAACAAGGCCAAGTGTATTTCACTAACATGTTTTGCATTACTGCTATGGGCTCCTGCACTGCTGTGGAGAAGCGCTGAAGAAAGAGAACAAGGCCAAGTGTATTTCACTAACATGTTTGTATTTCTGCTATGAGCTCCAGCACTGCGGCGGAGAAGCGCTGAAGGAAGAGAACAAGGCCAAGTGTATTTCACTAACATGTTTGTATTTCTGCTATGAGCTCCAGCACTGCTGCGGAGAAGCGCTGAAGGAAGAGAACAAGGCCAAGTGTATTTCACTAACATGTTTTATACTTCTGCTATGAGCTCCAGCACTGCTGTGGAGAAGCGCTGAAGAAAGAGAACAAGGCCAAGTGTATTTCACTAACATGTTTGTATTTCTGCTATGAGCTCCAGCACTGCGGCGGAGAAGCGCTGAAGAAAGAGAACAAGGCCAAGTGAATTTCACTAACATGTTTGTACTTCTGCTATGAGCTCCAGCACTGCTGTGGAGAAGTGCTCAAGAAAGAGAACAAGGCCAAGTGTATTTTACTAACATGTTTTGTATAGCAGCTATGAGCTCCAGCACTGCGGCGGAGAAGCGCTGAAGAAAGAGAACCAGGCCAAGTGTATTTCACTAACATGTTTAGTATTTCAGCTATGAGCTCCAGCACTGCTGTGGAGAAGCGCTGAAGGAAGAGAACAAGGCCAAGTGTATTTCACTAACATGTTTAGTATGTCTGCTATAAGCTCCAGCACTGCTGTGGAGAAGCGCTGAAGAAAGAGAACAAGGCCAAGTGTATTTCACTAACATGTTTAGTATTTCTGCTAAGAGCTCCAGCACTGCTGCAGAGAAGCGCTGAAGAAAGAGAACAAGGCCAAGTGTATTTCACTAACATGTTTGTATTTCTGCTATGAGCTCCAGCACTGCTGCGGAGAAGCGCTGAAGAAAGAGAACAAGGCCAAGTGTATTTCACTAACATGTTTTGTACTTCAGCTATGAGCTCCAGCACTGCCGCAGAGAAGCGCTGAAGGAAGAGAACAAGGCCAAGTGTATTTCACTAACATGTTTTGCATTTCAGCTGTGAGCTCCAGCACTGCGGCGGAGAAGCGCTGAAGAAAGAGAACAAGGCCAAGTGTATTTCACTAACATGTTTTGTACTTCTGCTATGAGCTCCAGCACTGCTGCGGAGAAGCGCTGAAGAAAGAGAACAAGGCCAAGTGTATTTCACTAACATGTTTTGTACTTCTGCTATGAGCTCCAGCACTGCTGCAGAGAAGCGCTGAAGGAAGAGAACAAGGCCAAGTGTATTTCACTAACTTGTTTTGCATTTCTGCTATGAGCTCCAGCACTGCTGCGGAGAAGCGCTCAAGAAAGAGAACAAGGCCAAGTGTATTTCACTAACATGTTTGTACTTCAGCTGTGAGCTCCAGCACTGCTGTGGAGAAGCGCTGAAGAAAGAGAACAAGGCCAAGTGTATTTCACTAACATGTTTGTATATCTGCTATGAGCTCCAGCACTGCTGCGGAGAAGCGCTGAAGGAAGAGAACAAGGCCAAGTGTATTTCACTAACATGTTTTGCATTTCTGCTATGAGCTCCAGCACTGCTGCGGAGAAGCGCTGAAGAAAGAGAACAAGGCCAAGTGTATTTCACTAACATGTTTTGTATTTCAGCTATGAGCTCCAGTACTGCTGCAGAGAAGCGCTGAAGGAAGAGAACAAGGCCAAGTGTATTTCACTAACATGTTTGTATATCTGCTGTGAGCTCCAGCACTGCTGCGGAGAAGCGCTGACGGAAGAGAACAAGGCCAAGTGTATTTCACTAACATGTTTGTATATCTGCTGTGAGCTCCAGCACTGCTGCAGAGAACCGCTGAAGAAAGAGAACAAGGCCAAGTGTATTTCACTAACATGTTTGTATATCTGCTGTGAGCTCCTGCACTGCTGCAGAGAAGCGCTGAAGAAAGAGAACAAGGCCAAGTGTATTTCACTAACATGTTTGTATATCTGCTGTGAGCTCCTGCACTGCTGCAGAGAAGCGCTGAAGAAAGAGAACAAGGCCAAGTGTATTTCACTAACATGTTTGTATATCTGCTATGAGCTCCAGCACTGCTGCGGAGAAGCGCTGAAGAAAGAGAACAAGCCCAAGTGTATTTCACTAACATGTTTGTATTTCTGCTATGAGCTCCAGCACTGCGGCGGAGAAGCGCTGAAGAAAGAGAACAAGGCCAAGTGTATTTCACTAACATGTTTTGTACTTCAGCTATGAGTTCCAGCACTGCTGCAGAGAAGCGCTGAAGAAAGAGAACAAGGCCAAGTGTATTTCACTAACGTGTTTTGTATTTCAGCTATGAGCTCCAGCACTGCTGTGGAGAAGCGCTGAAGAAAGAGAACAAGGCCAAGTGTATTTCACTAACATGTTTAGTATATCTGCTATGAGCTCCAGCACTGCTGCGGAGAAGCGCTCAAGAAAGAGAACAAGGCCAAGTGCATTTCACTAACATGTTTGTATTTCTGCTATGAGCTCCAGCACTGCTGCAGAGAAGCGCTGAAGGAAGAGAACAAGGCCAAGTGTATTTCACTAACATGTTTAGTATATCTGCTATGAGCTCCAGCACTGCTGCAGAGAAGCGCTGAAGAAAGAGAACAAGGCCAAGTGTATTTCACTAACATGTTTTGTATATCTGCTATAAGCTCCAGCACTGCTGCGGAGAAGCGCTGAAGAAAGAGAACAAGGCCAAGTGTATTTCACTAACATGTTTGTATTTCTGCTATGAGCTCCAGCACTGCTGCGGAGAAGCGCTGAAGGAAGAGAACAAGGCCAAGTGTATTTCACTAACATGTTTGTATTACAGCTATGAGCTCCAGCACTGCTGCAGAGAAGCGCTGAAGAAAGAGAACAAGGCCAAGTGTATTTCACTAACATGTTTGTGTTTCTGCTAAGAGCTCCAGCACTGCTGCGGAGAAGCGCTGAAGAAAGAGAACAAGGCCAAGTGTATTTCACTCACATGTTTAGTATTTCTGCTATGAGCTCCAGCACTGCGGCGGAGAAGCGCTGAAGAAAGAGAACAAGGCCAAGTGTATTTCACTAACATGTTTTGTACTTCAGCTATGAGCTCCAGCACTGCTGCAGAGAAGCGCTGAAGAAAGAGAACAAGGCCAAGTGTATTTCACTAACATGTTTGTATTTCTGCTATGAGCTCCAGCACTGCTGCAGAGAAGCGCTGAAGAAAGAGAACAAGGCCAAGTGTATTTCACTAACATGTTTGTATTTCTGCTATGAGCTCCAGCACTGCTGCAGAGAAGCGCTGAAGAAAGAGAACAAGGCCAAGTGCATTTCACTAACATGTTTTGTATATCAGCTATGAGCTCCAGCACTGCTGCGGAGAAGCGCTGAAGAAAGAGAACAAGGCCAAGTGTATTTCACTAACATGTTTGTACTTCAGCTGTGAGCTCCAGCACTGCTGTGGAGAAGCGCTGAAGAAAGAGAACAAGGCCAAGTGTATTTCACTAACATGTTTTGCATTTCAGCTATGAGCTCCAGCACTGCTGCAGAGAAGCGCTGAAGAAAGAGAACAAGGCCAAGTGTATTTCACTAACATGTTTGTATTTCTGCTATGAGCTCCAGCACTGCTGCAGAGAAGCGCTGAAGGAAGAGAACAAGGCCAAGTGTATTTCACTAACATGTTTTGCATTTCAGCTATGAGCTCCAGCACTGCAGCGGAGAAGCGCTGAACAAAGAGAACAAGGCCAAGTGTATTTCACTAACATGTTTTGCATTTCAGCTATGAGCTCCAGCACTGCAGCGGAGAAGCGCTGAACAAAGAGAACAAGGCCAAGTGTATTTCACTAACATGTTTGTATATCAGCTATAAGCTCCAGCACTGCTGTGGAGAAGCGCTGAAGAAAGAGAACAAGGCCAAGTGTATTTCACTAACATGTTTGTATTTCTGCTATGAGATCCAGCACTGCTGTGGAGAAGCGCTGAAGAAAGAGAACAAGGCCAAGTGTATTTCACTAACATGTTTGTATTTCTGCTATGAGCTCCAGCACTGCTGCAGAGAAGCGCTGAAGAAAGAGAACAAGGCCAAGTGTATTTCACTAACATGTTTGTATTTCTGCTATGAGCTCCAGCACTGCTGCGGAGAAGCGCTGAAGGAAGAGAACAAGGCCAAGTGTATTTCACTAACATGTTTAGTATTTCAGCTATGAGCTCCAGCACTGCTGCGGAGAAGCGCTGAAGGAAGAGAACAAGGCCAAGTGTATTTCACTAACATGTTTAGTATTTCAGCTATGAGCTCCAGCACTGCTGCGGAGAAGCGCTGAAGGAAGAGAACAAGGCCAAGTGTATTCCACTAACATGTTTAGTATTTCTCCTATGAGCTCCAGCACTGCGGCGGAGAAGCGCTGTAGAAAGAGAGCAAGGCCAAGTGTATTTCACTAACATGTTTGTATTTCTGCTATGAGCTCCAGCACTGCTGCAGAGAAGCGCTGTAGAAAGAGAACAAGGCCAAGTGTATTTCACTAACATGTTTGTATTTCTGCTATGAGCTCCAGCACTGCTGCTGAGAAGCGCTGAAGAAAGAGAACAAGGCCAAGTGTATTTCACTAACATGTTTGTACTTCAGCTGTGAGCTCCAGCACTGCTGCGGAGAAGCGCTGAAGAAAGAGAACAAGGCCAAGTGTATTTCACTAACATGTTTTGCATTTCAGCTATGAGCTCCAGCACTGCAGCGGAGAAGCGCTGAACAAAGAGAACAAGGCCAAGTGTATTTCACTAACATGTTTTGCATTTCAGCTATGAGCTCCAACACTGCAGCGGAGAAGCGCTGAACAAAGAGAACAAGGCCAAGTGTATTTCACTAACATGTTTGTATATCAGCTATAAGCTCCAGCACTGCTGTGGAGAAGCGCTGAAGAAAGAGAACAAGGCCAAGTGTATTTCACTAACATGTTTGTATTTCTGCTATGAGATCCAGCACTGCTGTGGAGAAGCGCTGAAGAAAGAGAACAAGGCCAAGTGTATTTCACTAACATGTTTGTATTTCTGCTATGAGCTCCAGCACTGCTGTGGAGAAGCGCTGAAGAAAGAGAACAAGGCCAAGTGTATTTCACTAACATGTTTAGTATTTCAGCTATGAGCTCCAGCACTGCTGCGGAGAAGCGCTGAAGGAAGAGAACAAGGCCAAGTGTATTTCACTAACATGTTTAGTATTTCTCCTATGAGCTCCAGCACTGCTGCAGAGAAGCGCTCAAGAAAGAGAACAAGGCCAAGTGTATTTCACTAACATGTTTGTACTTCAGCTGTGAGCTCCAGCACTGCTGTGGAGAAGCGCTCAAGAAAGAGAACAAGGCCAAGTGTATTTCACTAACATGTTTGTACTTCAGCTATGAGCTCCAGCACTGCTGCGGAGAAGCGCTGAAGAAAGAGAACAAGGCCAAGTGTATTTCACTAACATGTTTGTATTTCTGCTATGAGCTCCAGCACTGCTGCGGAGAAGCGCTGAAGAAAGAGAACAAGGCCAAGTGTATTTCACTAACATGTTTTATATATCAGCTATGAGCTCCAGCACTGCGGCGGAGAAGCGCTGAAGAAAGAGAACAAGGCCAAGTGTATTTCACTAACATGTTTTGTATATCAGCTATGAGCTCCAGCACTGCTGCGGAGAAGCGCTGAAGGAAGAGAACAAGGCCAAGTGTATTTCACTAACATGTTTTGTATTACAGCTATGAGCTCCAGCACTGCTGCGGAGAAGCGCTGAAGGAAGAGAACAAGGCCAAGTGTATTTCACTAACATGTTTGTATTTCTGCTATGAGCTCCAGCACTGCTGCGGAGAAGCGCTGAAGAAAGAGAACAAGGCCAAGTGTATTTCACTAATATGTTTGTATTTCTGCTATGAGCTCCAGCACTGCGGCGGAGAAGCGCTGTAGAAAGAGAACAAGGCCAAGTGTATTTCACTAACATGTTTGTATTTCTGCTATGAGCTCCAGCACTGCTGCAGAGAAGCGCTGTAGAAAGAGAACAAGGCCAAGTGAATTTCACTAACATGTTTGTATTACAGCTATGAGCTCCAGCACTGCTGCAGAGAAGCGCTGTAGAAAGAGAACAAGGCCAAGTGTATTTCACTAACATGTTTGTATTTCTGCTATGAGCTCCAGCACTGCGGCGGAGAAGCGCTGTAGAAAGAGAACAAGGCCAAGTGAATTTCACTAACATGTTTGTATTTCTGCTATGAGCTCCAGCACTGCGGCGGAGAAGCGCTGTAGAAAGAGAACAAGGCCAAGTGTATTTCACTAACATGTTTGTATTTCTGCTATGAGCTCCAGCACTGCTGCAGAGAAGCGCTGTAGAAAGAGAACAAGGCCAAGTGTATTTCACTAACATGTTTGTATTTCTGCTGTGAGCTCCAGCACTGCTGCAGAGAAGCGCTGAAGAAAGAGAACAAGGCCAAGTGTATTTCACTAACATGTTTGTATTTCTGCTATGAGCTCCAGCACTGCGGCGGAGAAGCGCTGTAGAAAGAGAACAAGGCCAAGTGAATTTCACTAACATGTTTGTATTTCTGCTATGAGCTCCAGCACTGCTGCGGAGAAGCGCTGAAGAAAGAGAACAAGGCCAAGTGTATTTCACTAATATGTTTGTATTTCTGCTATGAGCTCCAGCACTGCTGCAGAGAAGCGCTGTAGAAAGAGAACAAGGCCAAGTGAATTTCACTAACATGTTTGTATTTCTGCTATGAGCTCCAGCACTGCGGCGGAGAAGCGCTGTAGAAAGAGAACAAGGCCAAGTGTATTTCACTAACATGTTTTGTACTTCTGCTATGAGCTCCAGCACTGCTGCGGAGAAGCGCTGAAGAAAGAGAACAAGGCCAAGTGTATTTCACTAACATGTTTTGTACTTCTGCTATGAGCTCCAGCACTGCTGCAGAGAAGCGCTCAAGAAAGAGAACAAGGCCAAGTGTATTTCACTAACTTGTTTTGCATTTCTGCTATGAGCTCCAGCACTGCTGCGGAGAAGCGCTCAAGAAAGAGAACAAGGCCAAGTGTATTTCACTAACATGTTTGTACTTCAGCTGTGAGCTCCAGCACTGCTGTGGAGAAGCGCTGAAGAAAGAGAACAAGGCCAAGTGTATTTCACTAACATGTTTGTATATCTGCTATGAGCTCCAGCACTGCTGCGGAGAAGCGCTGAAGGAAGAGAACAAGGCCAAGTGTATTTCACTAACATGTTTTGCATTTCTGCTATGAGCTCCAGCACTGCTGCGGAGAAGCGCTGAAGAAAGAGAACAAGGCCAAGTGTATTTCACTAACATGTTTTGTATTTCAGCTATGAGCTCCAGTACTGCTGCAGAGAAGCGCTGAAGGAAGAGAACAAGGCCAAGTGTATTTCACTAACATGTTTGTATATCTGCTGTGAGCTCCAGCACTGCTGCGGAGAAGCGCTGACGGAAGAGAACAAGGCCAAGTGTATTTCACTAACATGTTTGTATATCTGCTGTGAGCTCCAGCACTGCTGCAGAGAACCGCTGAAGAAAGAGAACAAGGCCAAGTGTATTTCACTAACATGTTTGTATATCTGCTGTGAGCTCCTGCACTGCTGCAGAGAAGCGCTGAAGAAAGAGAACAAGGCCAAGTGTATTTCACTAACATGTTTGTATATCTGCTGTGAGCTCCTGCACTGCTGCAGAGAAGCGCTGAAGAAAGAGAACAAGGCCAAGTGTATTTCACTAACATGTTTGTATATCTGCTATGAGCTCCAGCACTGCTGCGGAGAAGCGCTGAAGAAAGAGAACAAGCCCAAGTGTATTTCACTAACATGTTTGTATTTCTGCTATGAGCTCCAGCACTGCGGCGGAGAAGCGCTGAAGAAAGAGAACAAGGCCAAGTGTATTTCACTAACATGTTTTGTACTTCAGCTATGAGTTCCAGCACTGCTGCAGAGAAGCGCTGAAGAAAGAGAACAAGGCCAAGTGTATTTCACTAACGTGTTTTGTATTTCAGCTATGAGCTCCAGCACTGCTGTGGAGAAGCGCTGAAGAAAGAGAACAAGGCCAAGTGTATTTCACTAACATGTTTAGTATATCTGCTATGAGCTCCAGCACTGCTGCGGAGAAGCGCTCAAGAAAGAGAACAAGGCCAAGTGCATTTCACTAACATGTTTGTATTTCTGCTATGAGCTCCAGCACTGCTGCAGAGAAGCGCTGAAGGAAGAGAACAAGGCCAAGTGTATTTCACTAACATGTTTAGTATATCTGCTATGAGCTCCAGCACTGCTGCAGAGAAGCGCTGAAGAAAGAGAACAAGGCCAAGTGTATTTCACTAACATGTTTTGTATATCTGCTATAAGCTCCAGCACTGCTGCGGAGAAGCGCTGAAGAAAGAGAACAAGGCCAAGTGTATTTCACTAACATGTTTGTATTTCTGCTATGAGCTCCAGCACTGCTGCGGAGAAGCGCTGAAGGAAGAGAACAAGGCCAAGTGTATTTCACTAACATGTTTGTATTACAACTATGAGCTCCAGCACTGCTGCAGAGAAGCGCTGAAGAAAGAGAACAAGGCCAAGTGTATTTCACTAACATGTTTGTGTTTCTGCTAAGAGCTCCAGCACTGCTGCGGAGAAGCGCTGAAGAAAGAGAACAAGGCCAAGTGTATTTCACTCACATGTTTAGTATTTCTGCTATGAGCTCCAGCACTGCGGCGGAGAAGCGCTGAAGAAAGAGAACAAGGCCAAGTGTATTTCACTAACATGTTTTGTACTTCAGCTATGAGCTCCAGCACTGCTGCAGAGAAGCGCTGAAGAAAGAGAACAAGGCCAAGTGTATTTCACTAACATGTTTGTATTTCTGCTATGAGCTCCAGCACTGCTGCAGAGAAGCGCTGAAGAAAGAGAACAAGGCCAAGTGTATTTCACTAACATGTTTGTATTTCTGCTATGAGCTCCAGCACTGCTGCAGAGAAGCGCTGAAGAAAGAGAACAAGGCCAAGTGCATTTCACTAACATGTTTTGTATATCAGCTATGAGCTCCAGCACTGCTGCGGAGAAGCGCTGAAGAAAGAGAACAAGGCCAAGTGTATTTCACTAACATGTTTGTACTTCAGCTGTGAGCTCCAGCACTGCTGTGGAGAAGCGCTGAAGAAAGAGAACAAGGCCAAGTGTATTTCACTAACATGTTTTGCATTTCAGCTATGAGCTCCAGCACTGCTGCAGAGAAGCGCTGAAGAAAGAGAACAAGGCCAAGTGTATTTCACTAACATGTTTGTATTTCTGCTATGAGCTCCAGCACTGCTGCAGAGAAGCGCTGAAGGAAGAGAACAAGGCCAAGTGTATTTCACTAACATGTTTTGCATTTCAGCTATGAGCTCCAGCACTGCAGCGGAGAAGCGCTGAACAAAGAGAACAAGGCCAAGTGTATTTCACTAACATGTTTTGCATTTCAGCTATGAGCTCCAGCACTGCAGCGGAGAAGCGCTGAACAAAGAGAACAAGGCCAAGTGTATTTCACTAACATGTTTGTATATCAGCTATAAGCTCCAGCACTGCTGTGGAGAAGCGCTGAAGAAAGAGAACAAGGCCAAGTGTATTTCACTAACATGTTTGTATTTCTGCTATGAGATCCAGCACTGCTGTGGAGAAGCGCTGAAGAAAGAGAACAAGGCCAAGTGTATTTCACTAACATGTTTGTATTTCTGCTATGAGCTCCAGCACTGCTGCAGAGAAGCGCTGAAGAAAGAGAACAAGGCCAAGTGTATTTCACTAACATGTTTGTATTTCTGCTATGAGCTCCAGCACTGCTGCGGAGAAGCGCTGAAGGAAGAGAACAAGGCCAAGTGTATTTCACTAACATGTTTAGTATTTCAGCTATGAGCTCCAGCACTGCTGCGGAGAAGCGCTGAAGGAAGAGAACAAGGCCAAGTGTATTTCACTAACATGTTTAGTATTTCAGCTATGAGCTCCAGCACTGCTGCGGAGAAGCGCTGAAGGAAGAGAACAAGGCCAAGTGTATTCCACTAACATGTTTAGTATTTCTCCTATGAGCTCCAGCACTGCGGCGGAGAAGCGCTGTAGAAAGAGAGCAAGGCCAAGTGTATTTCACTAACATGTTTGTATTTCTGCTATGAGCTCCAGCACTGCTGCAGAGAAGCGCTGTAGAAAGAGAACAAGGCCAAGTGTATTTCACTAACATGTTTGTATTTCTGCTATGAGCTCCAGCACTGCTGCTGAGAAGCGCTGAAGAAAGAGAACAAGGCCAAGTGTATTTCACTAACATGTTTGTACTTCAGCTGTGAGCTCCAGCACTGCTGCGGAGAAGCGCTGAAGAAAGAGAACAAGGCCAAGTGTATTTCACTAACATGTTTTGCATTTCAGCTATGAGCTCCAGCACTGCAGCGGAGAAGCGCTGAACAAAGAGAACAAGGCCAAGTGTATTTCACTAACATGTTTTGCATTTCAGCTATGAGCTCCAACACTGCAGCGGAGAAGCGCTGAACAAAGAGAACAAGGCCAAGTGTATTTCACTAACATGTTTGTATATCAGCTATAAGCTCCAGCACTGCTGTGGAGAAGCGCTGAAGAAAGAGAACAAGGCCAAGTGTATTTCACTAACATGTTTGTATTTCTGCTATGAGATCCAGCACTGCTGTGGAGAAGCGCTGAAGAAAGAGAACAAGGCCAAGTGTATTTCACTAACATGTTTGTATTTCTGCTATGAGCTCCAGCACTGCTGTGGAGAAGCGCTGAAGAAAGAGAACAAGGCCAAGTGTATTTCACTAACATGTTTAGTATTTCAGCTATGAGCTCCAGCACTGCTGCGGAGAAGCGCTGAAGGAAGAGAACAAGGCCAAGTGTATTTCACTAACATGTTTAGTATTTCTCCTATGAGCTCCAGCACTGCTGCAGAGAAGCGCTCAAGAAAGAGAACAAGGCCAAGTGTATTTCACTAACATGTTTGTACTTCAGCTGTGAGCTCCAGCACTGCTGTGGAGAAGCGCTCAAGAAAGAGAACAAGGCCAAGTGTATTTCACTAACATGTTTGTACTTCAGCTATGAGCTCCAGCACTGCTGCGGAGAAGCGCTGAAGAAAGAGAACAAGGCCAAGTGTATTTCACTAACATGTTTGTATTTCTGCTATGAGCTCCAGCACTGCTGCGGAGAAGCGCTGAAGAAAGAGAACAAGGCCAAGTGTATTTCACTAACATGTTTTATATATCAGCTATGAGCTCCAGCACTGCGGCGGAGAAGCGCTGAAGAAAGAGAACAAGGCCAAGTGTATTTCACTAACATGTTTTGTATATCAGCTATGAGCTCCAGCACTGCTGCGGAGAAGCGCTGAAGGAAGAGAACAAGGCCAAGTGTATTTCACTAACATGTTTTGTATTACAGCTATGAGCTCCAGCACTGCTGCGGAGAAGCGCTGAAGGAAGAGAACAAGGCCAAGTGTATTTCACTAACATGTTTGTATTTCTGCTATGAGCTCCAGCACTGCTGCGGAGAAGCGCTGAAGAAAGAGAACAAGGCCAAGTGTATTTCACTAATATGTTTGTATTTCTGCTATGAGCTCCAGCACTGCGGCGGAGAAGCGCTGTAGAAAGAGAACAAGGCCAAGTGTATTTCACTAACATGTTTGTATTTCTGCTATGAGCTCCAGCACTGCTGCAGAGAAGCGCTGTAGAAAGAGAACAAGGCCAAGTGAATTTCACTAACATGTTTGTATTACAGCTATGAGCTCCAGCACTGCTGCAGAGAAGCGCTGTAGAAAGAGAACAAGGCCAAGTGTATTTCACTAACATGTTTGTATTTCTGCTATGAGCTCCAGCACTGCGGCGGAGAAGCGCTGTAGAAAGAGAACAAGGCCAAGTGAATTTCACTAACATGTTTGTATTTCTGCTATGAGCTCCAGCACTGCGGCGGAGAAGCGCTGTAGAAAGAGAACAAGGCCAAGTGTATTTCACTAACATGTTTGTATTTCTGCTATGAGCTCCAGCACTGCTGCAGAGAAGCGCTGTAGAAAGAGAACAAGGCCAAGTGTATTTCACTAACATGTTTGTATTTCTGCTGTGAGCTCCAGCACTGCTGCAGAGAAGCGCTGAAGAAAGAGAACAAGGCCAAGTGTATTTCACTAACATGTTTGTATTTCTGCTATGAGCTCCAGCACTGCGGCGGAGAAGCGCTGTAGAAAGAGAACAAGGCCAAGTGAATTTCACTAACATGTTTGTATTTCTGCTATGAGCTCCAGCACTGCTGCGGAGAAGCGCTGAAGAAAGAGAACAAGGCCAAGTGTATTTCACTAATATGTTTGTATTTCTGCTATGAGCTCCAGCACTGCTGCAGAGAAGCGCTGTAGAAAGAGAACAAGGCCAAGTGAATTTCACTAACATGTTTGTATTTCTGCTATGAGCTCCAGCACTGCGGCGGAGAAGCGCTGTAGAAAGAGAACAAGGCCAAGTGTATTTCACTAACATGTTTGTATTTCTGCTATGAGCTCCAGCACTGCTGCAGAGAAGCGCTGTAGAAAGAGAACAAGGCCAAGTGAATTTCACTAACATGTTTGTATTTCTGCTATGAGCTCCAGCACTGCTGCGGAGAAGCGCTGTAGAAAGAGAACAAGACCAAGTGTATTTCACTAATATGTTTGTATTTCTGCTATGAGCTCCAGCACTGCTGCAGAGAAGCGCTGTAGAAAGAGAACAAGGCCAAGTGTATTACACTAACATGTTTGTATTTCTGCTATGAGCTCCAGCACTGCTGCAGAGAAGCGCTGAAGGAAGAGAACAAGGCCAAGTGTATTTCACTAACATGTTTGTATTACAGCTATGAGCTCCAGCACTGCTGCAGAGAAGCGCTGAAGGAAGAGAACAAGGCCAAGTGTATTTCACTAACATGTTTGTATATCAGCTATGAGCTCCAGCACTGCTGCGGAGAAGCGCTGAAGAAAGAGAACAAGGCCAAGTGTATTTCACTAACATGTTTGTATTACTGCTATGAGCTCCAGCAGTGCTGTGGAGAAGCGCTGAAGAAAGAGAACAAGGCCAAGTGTATTTCACTAACATGTTTTGTATTTCTGCTAAGAGCTCCAGCACTGCTGCGGAGAAGCGCTGAAGAAAGAGAACAAGGCCAAGTGTATTTCACTAACATGTTTGTATTTCTGCTATGAGCTCCAGCACTGCTGCAGAGAAGCGCTGAAGAAAGAGAACAAGGCCAAGTGTATTTCACTAACATGTTTGTATTACAGCTATGAGCTCCAGCACTGCTGCAGAGAAGCGCTGAAGGAAGAGAACAAGGCCAAGTGTATTTCACTAACATGTTTTGTATTACAGCTATGAGCTCCAGCACTGCTGCAGAGAAGCGCTGTAGAAAGAGAACAAGGCCAAGTGTATTTCACTAACATGTTTGTATTTCTGCTATGAGCTCCAGCACTGCTGCAGAGAAGCGCTGAAGAAAGAGAACAAGGCCAAGTGTATTTCACTAACATGTTTGTATATCAGCTATGAGCTCCAGCACTGCTGCAGAGAAGCGCTGTAGAAAGAGAACAAGGCCAAGTGTATTTCACTAACATGTTTGTATTTCTGCTATGAGCTCCAGCACTGCTGCAGAGAAGCGCTGTAGAAAGAGAACAAGGCCAAGTGTATTTCACTAATATGTTTGTATTTCTGCTATGAGCTCCAGCACTGCTGCAGAGAAGCGCTGAAGAAAGAGAACAAGGCCAAGTGTATTTCACTAATATGTTTGTATTTCTGCTATGAGCTCCAGCACTGCTGCAGAGAAGCGCTGAAGAAAGAGAACAAGGCCAAGTGTATTTCACTAACATGTTTGTATTTCTGCTATGAGCTCCAGCACTGCGGCGGAGAAGCGCTGTAGAAAGAGAACAAGGCCAAGTGTATTTCACTAACATGTTTGTATTTCTGCTATGAGCTCCAGCACTGCTGCGGAGAAGCGCTGAAGAAAGAGAACAAGGCCAAGTGTATTTCACTAACATGTTTAGTATTTCTGCTATGAGCTCCAGCACTGCGGCGGAGAAGCGCTGTAGAAAGAGAACAAGGCCAAGTGTATTTCACTAACATGTTTGTATTTCTGCTATGAGCTCCAGCACTGCTGCAGAGAAGCGCTGAAGAAAGAGAACAAGGCCAAGTGTATTTCTCTAACATGTTTTGTATTTCTGCTATGAGCTCCAGCACTGCTGCAGAGAAGCGCTGAAGAAAGAGAACAAGGCCAAGTGTATTTCACTAACATGTTTTGTATTTCTGCTATGAGCTCCAGCACTGCTGCGGAGAAGCGCTGTAGAAAGAGAACAAGGCCAAGTGTATTTCACTAACATGTTTTGTATTTCTGCTATGAGCTCCAGCACTGCTGCAGAGAAGCGCTGTAGAAAGAGAACAAGGCCAAGTGTATTTCACTAACATGTTTTGTATTTCTGCTAAGAGCTCCAGCACTGCTGCAGAGAAGCGCTGAAGAAAGAGAACAAGGCCAAGTGTATTTCACTAACATGTTTTGTATTTCTGCTATGAGCTCCAGCACTGCAGCGGAGAAGCGCTGAAGGAAGAGAACAAGGCCAAGTGTATTTCACTAACATGTTTGTATTTCTGCTATGAGCTCCAGCACTGCTGCGGAGAAGCGCTGAAGAAAGAGAACAAGGCCAAGTGTATTTCACTAACATGTTTTGTATTTCTGCTATGAGCTCCAGCACTGCTGCAGAGAAGCGCTGAAGGAAGAGAACAAGGCCAAGTGTATTTCACTAACATGTTTGTATTTCTGCTATGAGCTCCAGCACTGCTGCAGAGAAGCGCTGAAGGAAGAGAACAAGGCCAAGTGTATTTCACTAACATGTTTAGTATTACAGCTATGAGCTCCAGCACTGCTGCAGAGAAGCGCTGTAGGAAGAGAACAAGGCCAAGTGTATTTCACTAACATGTTTAGTATTACAGCTATGAGCTCCAGCACTGCTGCAGAGAAGCGCTGTAGAAAGAGAACAAGGCCAAGTGTATTTCACTAACATGTTTAGTATTACAGCTATGAGCTCCAGCACTGCGGCGGAGAAGCGCTGTAGAAAGAGAACAAGGCCAAGTGTATTTCACTAACATGTTTAGTATTACAGCTATGAGCTCCAGCCCTGCTGCAGAGAAGCGCTGAAGGAAGAGAACAAGGCCAAGTGTACTTCACTAACATGTTTTGTATTTCTGCTATGAGCTCCAGCACTGCTGCGGAGAAGCGCTGAAGAAAGAGAACAAGGCCAAGTGTATTTCACTAACATGTTTGTATTTCTGCTATGAGCTCCAGCACTGCTGCAGAGAAGCGCTGAAGAAAGAGAACAAGGCCTAGTGTATTTCACTAACATGTTTAGTATTTCTGCTATGAGCTCCAGCACTGCTACAGAGAAGCGCTGTAGAAAGAGAACAAGGCCAAGTGTATTTCACTAACATGTTTGTATTCCTGCTATGAGCTCCAGCACTGCTGCAGAGAAGCGCTGTAGGAAGAGAACAAGGCCAAGTGTATTTCACTAACATGTTTGTATATCAGCTATGAGCTCAAGCACTGCTGCAGAGAAGCGCTGAAGGAAGAGAACAAGGCCAAGTGTATTTCACTAACATGTTTTGTATTTCTGCTATGAGCTCCAGCACTGCTGCGGAGAAGCGCTGTAGAAAGAGAACAAGGCCAAGTGTATTTCACTAACATGTTTGTATTCCTGCTATGAGCTCCAGCACTGCTGCAGAGAAGCGCTCAAGAAAGAGAACAAGGCCAAGTGTATTTCACTAACATGTTTGTATTTCTGCTATGAGCTCCAGCACTGCTGCAGAGAAGCGCTGAAGGAAGAGAACAAGGCCAAGTGTATTTCACTAACATGTTTGTATTTCTGCTATGAGCTCCAGCACTGCTGCAGAGAAGCGCTGTAGGAAGAGAACAAGGCCAAGTGTATTTCACTAACATGTTTGTATTCCTGCTATGAGCTCCAGCACTGCTGCAGAGAAGCGCTGAAGGAAGAGAACAAGGCCAAGTGTATTTCACTAACATGTTTGTATTCCTGCTATGAGCTCCAGCACTGCTGTGGAGAAGCGCTGAAGAAAGAGAACAAGGCCAAGTGTATTTCACTAACATGTTTGTATTTCTGCTATGAGCTCCAGCACTGCGGCGGAGAAGCGCTGAAGAAAGAGAACAAGGCCAAGTGTATTTCACTAACATGTTTTGTACTTCAGCTATGAGTTCCAGCACTGCTGCAGAGAAGCGCTGAAGAAAGAGAACAAGGCCAAGTGTATTTCACTAACGTGTTTTGTATTTCAGCTATGAGCTCCAGCACTGCTGTGGAGAAGCGCTGAAGAAAGAGAACAAGGCCAAGTGTATTTCACTAACATGTTTAGTATATCTGCTATGAGCTCCAGCACTGCTGCGGAGAAGCGCTCAAGAAAGAGAACAAGGCCAAGTGCATTTCACTAACATGTTTGTATTTCTGCTATGAGCTCCAGCACTGCTGCAGAGAAGCGCTGAAGGAAGAGAACAAGGCCAAGTGTATTTCACTAACATGTTTAGTATATCTGCTATGAGCTCCAGCACTGCTGCAGAGAAGCGCTGAAGAAAGAGAACAAGGCCAAGTGTATTTCACTAACATGTTTTGTATATCTGCTATAAGCTCCAGCACTGCTGCGGAGAAGCGCTGAAGAAAGAGAACAAGGCCAAGTGTATTTCACTAACATGTTTGTATTTCTGCTATGAGCTCCAGCACTGCTGCGGAGAAGCGCTGAAGGAAGAGAACAAGGCCAAGTGTATTTCACTAACATGTTTTGTACTTCAGCTATGAGCTCCAGCACTGCTGCGGAGAAGCGCTGAAGAAAGAGAACAAGGCCAAGTGTATTTCACTAACATGTTTAGTATTTCTGCTATGAGCTCCAGCACTGCGGCGGAGAAGCGCTGAAGAAAGAGAACAAGGCCAAGTGTATTTCACTAACATGTTTTGTACTTCAGCTATGAGCTCCAGCACTGCTGCAGAGAAGCGCTGAAGAAAGAGAACAAGGCCAAGTGTATTTCACTAACATGTTTGTATTTCTGCTATGAGCTCCAGCACTGCTGCAGAGAAGCGCTGAAGAAAGAGAACAAGGCCAAGTGTATTTCACTAACATGTTTGTATTTCTGCTATGAGCTCCAGCACTGCTGCAGAGAAGCGCTGAAGAAAGAGAACAAGGCCAAGTGCATTTCACTAACATGTTTTGTATATCAGCTATGAGCTCCAGCACTGCTGCGGAGAAGCGCTGAAGAAAGAGAACAAGGCCAAGTGTATTTCACTAACATGTTTGTACTTCAGCTGTGAGCTCCAGCACTGCTGTGGAGAAGCGCTGAAGAAAGAGAACAAGGCCAAGTGTATTTCACTAACATGTTTTGCATTTCAGCTATGAGCTCCAGCACTGCTGTGGAGAAGCGCTGAAGAAAGAGAACAAGGCCAAGTGTATTTCACTAACATGTTTGTATTTCTGCTATGAGCTCCAGCACTGCTGTGGAGAAGCGCTGAAGAAAGAGAACAAGGCCAAGTGTATTTCACTAACATGTTTGTATTTCTGCTATGAGCTCCAGCACTGCTGCAGAGAAGCGCTGAAGAAAGAGAACAAGGCCAAGTGTATTTCACTAACATGTTTGTATTTCTGCTATGAGCTCCAGCACTGCTGCGGAGAAGCGCTGAAGGAAGAGAACAAGGCCAAGTGTATTTCACTAACATGTTTAGTATTTCAGCTATGAGCTCCAGCACTGCTGCGGAGAAGCGCTGAAGGAAGAGAACAAGGCCAAGTGTATTTCACTAACATGTTTAGTATTTCAGCTATGAGCTCCAGCACTGCTGCGGAGAAGCGCTGAAGGAAGAGAACAAGGCCAAGTGTATTTCACTAACATGTTTAGTATTTCTCCTATGAGCTCCAGCACTGCAGCGGAGAAGCGCTGTAGAAAGAGAACAAGGCCAAGTGTATTTCACTAACATGTTTGTATTTCTGCTATGAGCTCCAGCACTGCTGCAGAGAAGCGCTGTAGAAAGAGAACAAGGCCAAGTGTATTTCACTAACATGTTTGTATTTCTGCTATGAGCTCCAGCACTGCTGCTGAGAAGCGCTGAAGAAAGAGAACAAGGCCAAGTGTATTTCACTAACATGTTTGTACTTCAGCTGTGAGCTCCAGCACTGCTGTGGAGAAGCGCTGAAGAAAGAGAACAAGGCCAAGTGTATTTCACTAACATGTTTTGCATTTCAGCTATGAGCTCCAGCACTGCAGCGGAGAAGCGCTGAACAAAGAGAACAAGGCCAAGTGTATTTCACTAACATGTTTTGCATTTCAGCTATGAGCTCCAGCACTGCAGCGGAGAAGCGCTGAACAAAGAGAACAAGGCCAAGTGTATTTCACTAACATGTTTGTATATCAGCTATAAGCTCCAGCACTGCTGTGGAGAAGCGTTGAAGAAAGAGAACAAGGCCATGTGTATTTCACTAACATGTTTGTATTTCTGCTATGAGCTCCAGCACTGCTGTGGAGAAGCGCTGAAGAAAGAGAACAAGGCCAAGTGTATTTCACTAACATGTTTGTATTTCTGCTATGAGCTCCAGCACTGCTGTGGAGAAGCGCTGAAGAAAGAGAACAAGGCCAAGTGTATTTCACTAACATGTTTAGTATTTCAGCTATGAGCTCCAGCACTGCTGCGGAGAAGCGCTGAAGGAAGAGAACAAGGCCAAGTGTATTTCACTAACATGTTTAGTATTTCTCCTATGAGCTCCAGCACTGCTGCAGAGAAGCGCTCAAGAAAGAGAACAAGGCCAAGTGTATTTCACTAACATGTTTGTACTTCAGCTGTGAGCTCCAGCACTGCTGTGGAGAAGCGCTCAAGAAAGAGAACAAGGCCAAGTGTATTTCACTAACATGTTTGTACTTCAGCTATGAGCTCCAGCACTGCTGCGGAGAAGCGCTGAAGAAAGAGAACAAGGCCAAGTGTATTTCACTAACATGTTTGTATTTCTGCTATGAGCTCCAGCACTGCTGCGGAGAAGCGCTGAAGAAAGAGAACAAGGCCAAGTGTATTTCACTAACATGTTTTATATATCAGCTATGAGCTCCAGCACTGCGGCGGAGAAGCGCTGAAGAAAGAGAACAAGGCCAAGTGTATTTCACTAACATGTTTTGTATATCAGCTATGAGCTCCAGCACTGCTGCGGAGAAGCGCTGAAGGAAGAGAACAAGGCCAAGTGTATTTCACTAACATGTTTTGTATTACAGCTATGAGCTCCAGCACTGCTGCGGAGAAGCGCTGAAGGAAGAGAACAAGGCCAAGTGTATTTCACTAACATGTTTGTATTTCTGCTATGAGCTCCAGCACTGCTGCGGAGAAGCGCTGAAGAAAGAGAACAAGGCCAAGTGTATTTCACTAATATGTTTGTATTTCTGCTATGAGCTCCAGCACTGCGGCGGAGAAGCGCTGTAGAAAGAGAACAAGGCCAAGTGTATTTCACTAACATGTTTGTATTTCTGCTATGAGCTCCAGCACTGCTGCAGAGAAGCGCTGTAGAAAGAGAACAAGGCCAAGTGAATTTCACTAACATGTTTGTATTACAGCTATGAGCTCCAGCACTGCTACAGAGAAGCGCTGTAGAAAGAGAACAAGGCCAAGTGTATTTCACTAACATGTTTGTATTTCTGCTATGAGCTCCAGCACTGCGGCGGAGAAGCGCTGTAGAAAGAGAACAAGGCCAAGTGAATTTCACTAACATGTTTGTATTTCTGCTATGAGCTCCAGCACTGCGGCGGAGAAGCGCTGTAGAAAGAGAACAAGGCCAAGTGTATTTCACTAACATGTTTGTATTTCTGCTATGAGCTCCAGCACTGCTGCAGAGAAGCGCTGAAGAAAGAGAACAAGGCCAAGTGTATTTCACTAACATGTTTGTATTTCTGCTATGAGCTCCAGCACTGCGGCGGAGAAGCGCTGTAGAAAGAGAACAAGGCCAAGTGAATTTCACTAACATGTTTGTATTTCTGCTATGAGCTCCAGCACTGCTGCGGAGAAGCGCTTCAGAAAGAGAACAAGGCCAAGTGTAGTTCACTAATATGTTTGTATTTCTGCTATGAGCTCCAGCACTGCTGCAGAGAAGCGCTGTAGAAAGAGAACAAGGCCAAGTGAATTTCACTAACATGTTTGTATTTCTGCTATGAGCTCCAGCACTGCGGCGGAGAAGCGCTGTAGAAAGAGAACAAGGCCAAGTGTATTTCACTAACATGTTTGTATTTCTGCTATGAGCTCCAGCACTGCTGCAGAGAAGCGCTGTAGAAAGAGAACAAGGCCAAGTGAATTTCACTAACATGTTTGTATTTCTGCTATGAGCTCCAGCACTGCTGCGGAGAAGCGCTGTAGAAAGAGAACAAGGCCAAGTGTATTTCACTAATATGTTTGTATTTCTGCTATGAGCTCCAGCACTGCTGCAGAGAAGCGCTGTAGAAAGAGAACAAGGCCAAGTGAATTTCACTAACATGTTTGTATTACAGCTATGAGCTCCAGCACTGCTGCAGAGAAGCGCTGAAGGAAGAGAACAAGGCCAAGTGTATTACACTAACATGTTTGTATTTCTGCTATGAGCTCCAGCACTGCTGTGGAGAAGCGCTGAAGAAAGAGAACAAGGCCAAGTGTATTTCACTAACATGTTTGTATTACAGCTATGAGCTCCAGCACTGCTGCAGAGAAGCGCTGAAGGAAGAGAACAAGGCCAAGTGTATTTCACTAACATGTTTGTATATCAGCTATGAGCTCCAGCACTGCTGCGGAGAAGCGCTGAAGAAAGAGAACAAGGCCAAGTGTATTTCACTAACATGTTTGTATTACTGCTATGAGCTCCAGCAGTGCTGTGGAGAAGCGCTGAAGAAAGAGAACAAGGCCAAGTGTATTTCACTAACATGTTTTGTATTTCTGCTAAGAGCTCCAGCACTGCTGCGGAGAAGCGCTGAAGAAAGAGAACAAGGCCAAGTGTATTTCACTAACATGTTTGTATTTCTGCTATGAGCTCCAGCACTGCTGCAGAGAAGCGCTGAAGAAAGAGAACAAGGCCAAGTGTATTTCACTAACATGTTTTGTATTACAGCTATGAGCTCCAGCACTGCTGCAGAGAAGCGCTGTAGAAAGAGAACAAGGCCAAGTGTATTTCACTAACATGTTTGTATTTCTGCTATGAGCTCCAGCACTGCTGCAGAGAAGCGCTGAAGAAAGAGAACAAGGCCAAGTGTATTTCACTAACATGTTTGTATTTCTGCTATGAGCTCCAGCACTGCTGCGGAGAAGCGCTGAAGAAAGAGAACAAGGCCAAGTGTATTTCACTAATATGTTTGTATTTCTGCTATGAGCTCCAGCACTGCGGCGGAGAAGCGCTGTAGAAAGAGAACAAGGCCAAGTGTATTTCACTAACATGTTTGTATTTCTGCTATGAGCTCCAGCACTGCGGCGGAGAAGCGCTGTAGAAAGAGAACAAGGCCAAGTGTATTTCACTAACATGTTTGTATTTCTGCTATGAGCTCCAGCACTGCTGCAGAGAAGCGCTGAAGGAAGAGAACAAGGCCAAGTGTATTTCACTAACATGTTTGTATTTCTGCTATGAGCTCCAGCACTGCTGCGGAGAAGCGCTGAAGAAAGAGAACAAGGCCAAGTGTATTTCACTAACATGTTTAGTATTTCTGCTATGAGCTCCAGCACTGCGGCGGAGAAGCGCTGTAGAAAGAGAACAAGGCCAAGTGTATTTCACTAACATGTTTGTATTTCTGCTATGAGCTCCAGCACTGCTGCAGAGAAGCGCTGAAGAAAGAGAACAAGGCCAAGTGTATTTCTCTAACATGTTTTGTATTTCTGCTATGAGCTCCAGCACTGCTGCAGAGAAGCGCTGAAGAAAGAGAACAAGGCCAAGTGTATTTCACTAACATGTTTTGTATTTCTGCTATGAGCTCCAGCACTGCTGCGGAGAAGCGCTGTAGAAAGAGAACAAGGCCAAGTGTATTTCACTAACATGTTTTGTATTTCTGCTATGAGCTCCAGCACTGCTGCAGAGAAGCGCTGTAGAAAGAGAACAAGGCCAAGTGTATTTCACTAACATGTTTTGTATTTCTGCTAAGAGCTCCGGCACTGCTGCAGAGAAGCGCTGAAGAAAGAGAACAAGGCCAAGTGTATTTCACTAACATGTTTTGTATTTCTGCTATGAGCTCCAGCACTGCAGCGGAGAAGCGCTGAAGGAAGAGAACAAGGCCAAGTGTATTTCACTAACATGTTTGTATTTCTGCTATGAGCTCCAGCACTGCTGCGGAGAAGCGCTGAAGAAAGAGAACAAGGCCAAGTGTATTTCACTAACATGTTTTGTATTTCTGCTATGAGCTCCAGCACTGCTGCAGAGAAGCGCTGAAGGAAGAGAACAAGGCCAAGTGTATTTCACTAACATGTTTGTATTTCTGCTATGAGCTCCAGCACTGCTGCAGAGAAGCGCTGAAGGAAGAGAACAAGGCCAAGTGTATTTCACTAACATGTTTAGTATTACAGCTATGAGCTCCAGCACTGCGGCAGAGAAGCGCTGTAGAAAGAGAACAAGGCCAAGTGTATTTCACTAACATGTTTAGTATTACAGCTATGAGCTCCAGCACTGCTGCGGAGAAGCGCTGTAGGAAGAGAACAAGGCCAAGTGTATTTCACTAACATGTTTAGTATTACAGCTATGAGCTCCAGCACTGCTGCAGAGAAGCGCTGTAGAAAGAGAACAAGGCCAAGTGTATTTCACTAACATGTTTAGTATTACAGCTATGAGCTCCAGCACTGCGGCGGAGAAGCGCTGTAGAAAGAGAACAAGGCCAAGTGTATTTCACTAACATGTTTAGTATTACAGCTATGAGCTCCAGCACTGCTGCAGAGAAGCGCTGAAGGAAGAGAACAAGGCCAAGTGTACTTCACTAACATGTTTTGTATTTCTGCTATGAGCTCCAGCACTGCTGCGGAGAAGCGCTGAAGAAAGAGAACAAGGCCAAGTGTATTTCACTAACATGTTTGTATTTCTGCTATGAGCTCCAGCACTGCTGCAGAGAAGCGCTGAAGAAAGAGAACAAGGCCTAGTGTATTTCACTAACATGTTTAGTATTTCTGCTATGAGCTCCAGCACTGCTGCAGAGAAGCGCTGAAGAAAGAGAACAAGGCCAAGTGTATTTCACTAACATGTTTTATATATCAGCTATGAGCTCCAGCACTGCTGCGGAGAAGCGCTGTAGAAAGAGAACAAGGCCAAGTGTATTTCACTAACATGTTTTGTATATCAGCTATGAGCTCCAGCACTGCTGCAGAGAAGCGCTGAAGGAAGAGAACAAGGCCAAGTGTATTTCACTAACATGTTTGTATTCCTGCTATGAGCTCCAGCACTGCTGCAGAGAAGCGCTGTAGGAAGAGAACAAGGCCAAGTGTATTTCACTAACATGTTTTGTATATCAGCTATGAGCTCCAGCACTGCGGCGGAGAAGCGCTGTAGAAAGAGAACAAGGCCAAGTGTATTTCACTAACATGTTTGTATTCCTGCTATGAGCTCCAGCACTGCTGCAGAGAAGCGCTGTAGGAAGAGAACAAGGCCAAGTGTATTTCACTAACATGTTTGTATATCAGCTATGAGCTCCAGCACTGCTGCAGAGAAGCGCTGAAGGAAGAGAACAAGGCCAAGTGTATTTCACTAACATGTTTTGTATTTCTGCTATGAGCTCCAGCACTGCTGCGGAGAAGCGCTGTAGAAAGAGAACAAGGCCAAGTGTATTTCACTAACATGTTTGTATATCAGCTATGAGCTCCAGCACTGCTGCAGAGAAGCGCTGAAGGAAGAGAACAAGGCCAAGTGTATTTCACTAACATGTTTAGTATTACAGCTATGAGCTCCAGCACTGCTACAGAGAAGCGCTGTAGAAAGAGAACAAGGCCAAGTGTATTTCACTAACATGTTTGTATTCCTGCTATGAGCTCCAGCACTGCTGCAGAGAAGCGCTGTAGGAAGAGAACAAGGCCAAGTGTATTTCACTAACATGTTTGTATATCAGCTATGAGCTCCAGCACTGCTGCAGAGAAGCGCTGAAGGAAGAGAACAAGGCCAAGTGTATTTCACTAACATGTTTTGTATTTCTGCTATGAGCTCCAGCACTGCTGCGGAGAAGCGCTGTAGAAAGAGAACAAGGCCAAGTGTATTTCACTAACATGTTTGTATATCAGCTATGAGCTCCAGCACTGCTGCAGAGAAGCGCTGAAGGAAGAGAACAAGGCCAAGTGTATTTCACTAACATGTTTAGTATTACAGCTATGAGCTCCAGCACTGCTACAGAGAAGCGCTGTAGAAAGAGAACAAGGCCAAGTGTATTTCACTAACATGTTTGTATTCCTGCTATGAGCTCCAGCACTGCTGCAGAGAAGCGCTGTAGGAAGAGAACAAGGCCAAGTGTATTTCACTAACATGTTTGTATATCAGCTATGAGCTCCAGCACTGCTGCAGAGAAGCGCTGAAGGAAGAGAACAAGGCCAAGTGTATTTCACTAACATGTTTTGTATTTCTGCTATGAGCTCCAGCACTGCTGCGGAGAAGCGCTGTAGAAAGAGAACAAGGCCAAGTGTATTTCACTAACATGTTTGTATTCCTGCTATGAGCTCCAGCACTGCTGCAGAGAAGCGCTCAAGAAAGAGAACAATGCCAAGTGTATTTCACTAACATGTTTGTATTTCTGCTATGAGCTCCAGCACTGCTGCAGAGAAGCGCTGAAGGAAGAGAACAAGGCCAAGTGTATTTCACTAACATGTTTGTATTTCTGCTATGAGCTCCAGCACTGCTGCAGAGAAGCGCTGTAGGAAGAGAACAAGGCCAAGTGTATTTCACTAACATGTTTGTATTCCTGCTATGAGCTCCAGCACTGCTGCAGAGAAGCGCTGAAGGAAGAGAACAAGGCCAAGTGTATTTCACTAACATGTTTGTATTCCTGCTATGAGCTCCAGCACTGCTGCAGAGAAGCGCTCAAGAAAGAGAACAAGGCCAAGTGTATTTCACTAACATGTTTGTATTCCTGCTATGAGCTCCAGCACTGCTGCAGAGAAGCGCTGAAGGAAGAGAACAAGGCCAAGTGTATTTCACTAACATGTTTGTATTCCTGCTATGAGCTCCAGCACTGCTGCAGAGAAGCGCTCAAGAAAGAGAACAAGGCCAAGTGTATTTCACTAACATGTTTGTATTCCTGCTATGAGCTCCAGCACTGCTGCAGAGAAGCGCTCAAGAAAGAGAACAAGGCCAAGTGTATTTCACTAACATGTTTGTATTTCTGCTATGAGCTCCAGCACTGCTGCGGAGAAGCGCTGTAGAAAGAGAACAAGGCCAAGTGTATTTCACTAACATGTTTGTATTTCTGCTATGAGCTCCAGCACTGCTGCGGAGAAGCGCTGTAGAAAGAGAACAAGGCCAAGTGTATTTCACTAACATGTTTGTATTTCTGCTATGAGCTCCAGCACTGCTGCGGAGAAGCGCTGTAGAAAGAGAACAAGGCCAAGTGTATTTCACTAACATGTTTGTATTTCTGCTATGAGCTCCAGCACTGCTGCAGAGAAGCGCTCAAGAAAGAGAACAAGGCCAAGTGTATTTCACTAACATGTTTGTATTTCTGCTATGAGCTCCAGCACTGCTGCGGAGAAGCGCTGTAGAAAGAGAACAAGGCCAAGTGTATTTCACTAACATGTTTGTATTTCTGCTATGAGCTCCAGCACTGCTGTGGAGAAGCGCTGTAGAAAGAGAACAAGGCCAAGTGTATTTCACTAACATGTTTGTATTTCTGCTATGAGCTCCAGCACTGCTGCGGAGAAGCGCTGAAGAAAGAGAACAAAATCATGATCTAGGGTATAAGAAACTAACATAGAACTGCAGTTAGTAATAAAGTAGCTTAAGGCAATAACAGGTCATTTAATATCGTATAACATGCGTTTCATCCACAGGACAAACGGCAGAGTATTAACACACCCATAACATATTTTTTTCACAGATGGAGACCTTGGGAATGTACATACTTCTCGTAAATATACATCCCACACACACACAAACTCCTATGTCACAAACACATACACTCTTCATCGATTTCAGTTGCACCCCTTAAAGGTGACAACGCAGCGGCCAGCGATGCACAGTAACCGTGGAATACTGAACATCGCTGATCGCAAAGATACATCATACACGCAAATGAAGCGTGAATCCAGTGTCTAAGGGCGGCACATAGCTTGTTAGCGCCAAGCCTTCTTCGCTAAGGTGGGATTCCTAACCACGGCGGGAAAACCACTAGGGTATAAGATAATTCAAAATGAAACAGCGGATTAGCCACTGAACCCTATCTGGAACGGCCGCTTAAGAACGCGAAGCAAGGTATAGAAGAGGTAGAAAATAACTGGCCACTTAAAGAGCTCTATAAGGTAATGTATACTATTTTGTAATTTATTTTTGTATTTTTTAATTATATTATGGTAGCACTGTATGATGCTACACATACATATTCCACATGATTGAATAATATACTTGTGCGAAAGGTACTAATATTGCAACTATCATTATTATTATTATTATTATTATTAACATTATTGTGATTATTACTATTCTTCTTCTTCCTTCGTTACGGCCAACTAAAGACCACGTCATACCAACGGTTTTTTGTGCATTTTAATGTTAGCCCAGTACTCCTTCATTCGCAATCGATGTTGCACCTTTCACTCTGTCGTCCACGCCTTCCCGGTTTTAAGCTTCGGCATAAGTTGAAAACTCCTATGTTTCTGAAGTTTATCCCTAAGTGGGCCACGCTCCTGGATATCTTCACGTGTAATCCCAGTCTCCAACAGATCTTCCTCTACTTCAATGAACCAGGCCCCCTTTGTCTTTTTCTCACGGAGAAAAGCAAAAATTCTGTTGGATAGCCGTGTTGATTTCATTCGGGTTATATGTCCATAAAAATAAATCCTCCTTTTCCTCATCATGTCCGTTATTTTCTCTACGTGAGTGTACAACTCGTGGTTGTGGCGTCTTCGGAACTCGCCGTATTCTTTGACTGGACCTAGGATTTTCCTCAATTTCTTCCTTTCCTTGGTCTCCAGTTTTTCCGTTATGCCTTTTCTATTCATGGAGAGACATTCTGCTGCATACAAAGCTTCTGGCCGGATGACCGTGCAGTAGTGCTTCAGCTTTGCATTCAGGGATATAGATCTTTTGTTGTACACATTCTTAGTTAGATGGTGAGCCATTTCAATTTTATTCAAGCGTGACGCAAAAGCCTCGTTTTCGGACAATGTAGGGTCTATCCATTCCCCAAGATACATAAATTTCACAACCCGCTTGATTTTCACATGATTCACTTCAATATGTTTTGGAGCCGTTTTGATGTTAGTAATAAATTCTGTTTTCTCGAAAGAGATCAGGAGGTCCACCTTTGCAGGTAGTGTTTGAAGCTGGTTGATCTGTTTCCTGGCCGTATCCAACGAATCTGCAAAAACCGCAAGGTCATCTGCAAAGGCTAGACAGTCAATTGATAGGTTCTTATTCTTGTGACCAAGTCTGATTCCGTTTCGACTCCTTCATCACTCATTGTTTTGCGCCACTCACGGATAACTTTCTCAAGAAAGCAGTTGAATAGTAGAGGCGAGAGACCATCTCCCTGTCGAACTCCTGTCCTTATCTCGAAGGCATTGGAAATATCGCCTCTAAACTTAACTTTTGAAGTGGTGTTGGTGAGAGTCTGTTGGATAATCGCTCTGGTTTTGTTGTCTAGGCCAAACTCCTTTAGAATCTTAAGTAGGGTAGTCCGATCAATGGAGTCATAAGCTTTCTTAAAATCAATGAAAATTACTACAAATTTCTTGCTCCTTAGTTTCAGATACGAAATGATAGATTTGAGATTCATGATTTGCTCCACACATGACCATCCCTTCCTAAAACCTCCTTGATAATCACCCAGTTCTGTATCTAGCTGTTCTTCAGCCCTAGTTTGAAGAGCTTATGAGAGGAGTTTGTAAGTTATCAGTAGGAGGGAGATGCCTCGATAGTTGTTAACATCTGCTTTATCGCCTTTCTTATGAAGGGGGTGGATTAAAGCAGAAGTCCAATCACTTGGAAGTCTTTCGGTATCCCAAATTTCATTAATGATGTCCGTTAATTTATCCACTGTATTGTCACTAGCAAACTTCCACAGCTCAGCGATTATCGAGTCTTCACCTGGAGCTTTATGGTTCTTTAGAGATCGGATAATCTGTTGAACTTCCCCTTTCGTGGGTGAAGAGGAATCTGGGTGGACTTGCGCATGGTCATTAAATGTGAATATGGAACTTGGAGTCTCACAGTTAAGAAGGGACTCAAAATATTTTGCAAGCACCTGACAATTATCTTTGTCGCTATAAACTAGTTTTCCATTGCAATCCCTGAACTGAAGACATGGAGGGCTATATTTCTTCAGGTTGCTTTTAAATGTTCTATAGAAGTAGCGCATATTATTCTTCTGGAAATCCTGTTCGATTTGATCCATCTGGTTTTTATGAAAGGCACGTTTAGCATTGCGGATGTTTTTTTGCTGCACTCGTTCTCTCATTCAAGAAGTCTGTCCAGTTGACTTGATTTTTTTTTGCGAATTCCATTTCTGCCAGGCATGCTGTCTCTTCCTTATTACTGCGTCACATTCACTGTTCCACCAAGCATGCTTCCTCATTTTAGTTAGTAAGACGGTCTCTTTTGCTGTCTCAACCAGCACCTCTCGCAGTTTTTCCCAGTTCTCTGCATCCACAGTTTGTAGTTTTCGTGTAAACTCATTACTGGACGCCAGTTTTTCAACATCATATCTTTCAGTCTTTTTGGCTCGGAACCTCCGTGTGTTTCTCGGGAGGAGTTTGATTTTAATTTTAGTTTGATAATGATCCGAGTCTAGTTTTGCATTTCGTAGAACTTTCACATTCTGAATTTCTCTTTGAGCTTTCCGTGCAATTGCGACGTGATCAATCTGGAATTCGCCAAGACTGGGATTTGGGGATTTCCAGGTCTTTTGTTTCTTGGGCAGATGTTTGAAAGCAGTGGATTTCATTACCAGGTTGAAGGCCCTACATAGCTCTATTAGCCGTTCTCCATTGATGAGCGGAGTAATTTCCAACAATGTTTCGAAAATTTCTTTCTTTGTCTACCTGGGCATTGAAATCCCCAAGTAAAATGATATTATGTTTGTCTGGAATCTTCGATAAAATGTCTTCAAGTTCTTCCCAGAATCGATCAGTTCCTTCCGGGTCTTTCTTGTTCGCTACGTTGATCGGTGCACGAACGTTCACAATAGTATACATTTTATTTGTACTTCGAAAGGAAAGGGTCGAGACTCGACTGCTTACAGAAGTGAAATTTGTGATGGAGTCTAGAATCTTATTGTTGACTACAAATCCAGTACCGAGTTGGGGAACCGTTTCTATAACACGTTTACCTGGCTTACCCTTGAAGAATCTGTAGCCTTCTGATTCAAAGGCATGCTCATCAGTAAATCGTGTTTCCTGAACTGCCGCAATTTGGATCTGATGTTCAGTTAGAGCATCCGTGAGTTGTTTTAATTTTCCAACCTTCCGGAGAGAACTTGTGTTAAAGGTAGCAAAGAAATTATTGGCTCTATGCTTGATCTTTCGTGGAGTCTCCGATACCTCCAAGCATTTCGGTGCAAGCTCCCCAGATTCCGAAGGCTTGCATGCGTCACTCAAAGCGACGGTGGATTGGTTACCACCTGGGGTAGTAGCATTTGCAGAACTTTCCTCCATGCTTTTAACAGTTGAAAGACTGTTGACTTAGGCCAATGATGTTTCACATTGACAAGGATACTGCCAAGGTTGTGAGCCTTGGAGCCCCCAGCTCTGATCGGCTCACCGACCCAGTTTCCCGCTAGGATTGGTTACCCAACCTTCCCCTGGGTTGCTCGGTTTAACAGGGGCACCTCTTGTAGGTTATGTGCTGGAGTTGGAGTGAAAGAGGCTAGTTGGATTCTCTTGCTGAATCCAATATATTAATGTTACAGATGACTAGCAACGACGCATTTCACTCCCATTTGCCCAGAGACACAAGGTCTCCTCTCAGGTTGATTCCTGGGACCGATTATTACTATTATTATTATTATTATCAGTGGCATCCTTGTTATCATTATTGTTGTTACAACTGTCATTATACAATGCTACTATAATGACCACAGGATTATCACCATTATGTACACGGCACCATTATTGCCAGCATCGCTACGTCGAATATTGTTTACATTTTTTCACTGCATACTATACATTTCAACACATGTACTTTCATTTTCACCCTTCTAAATTACAAATTTGTGAAGATGGCCTACTTTTACCCAAGACAATAAAAACATTATGAAACTACCCTTAACACTTACACCCAGGCCATCTGTTTTACTTTTTCCTTCAATCTCTACACTTTCTTTACATGTTAACTTTATTCGCCTTACCTGCAGAAGGCTTTTTTTTTTCATCCCGCTGCAGAGACAGCAAGAATGCTATTACGATGTATTTTTTTTCCTTCATGCGGAGTCACGCTACTGTAAACATAACTATTGTATTTATAAGCAGAGCTAAACTTATCTATGTTCCATCCCTAACCCCACCCCCTCTGAGAGCACACTATACCTACACACCGTCGAGGAACCGATGACCACCAACACACAACATCCACACCGCGCGAAAGAAGAAGAACACCAGGGGAGAAGAATAGGAAGAAGAAGAGGGTCAGGAGGAAGACAGGGAGAAAGGAAGAAGAGGAGGAGAGAACTACCCCCAACTCTCATTCCAGCTCGCGAGGACTCGAGCTAAACATCGACGAGGTGTTGTTCAGGCCCTGGGTCCTTACACCATCAGGACCCTAGGACTTTTACGCACCCCCAAGGGAGAGGTGGCATACGCCACTGAACCCACGCTCACCCACAAGCTGCGAATCCACTAACACATCAAGAACTCAAACCTTCAAAGCTACGATTCAACCCCAACACCAAACACCCTCTTCCGCCCCAAAACTACCCCAGCTGGAGATACAATGAAATCCAGAACACCATCTTAACACAGCAAGCAGGCGACCACTTATTACAGGTGGTTGGTCAAGAGCTTGCGCCACACACATACAATTTACACTTACAAGTATCTGGGACGACAACATGTGGAGTAATACTGAGTCAGCAATGCCGAAAGACATAAAAGAGAGGTTTCATCTGAACCAATCGTCTGTCGCTTCCCGAGGCTACGCCCGTTTGAATCCCGACTCTCGCCTACAGGTAAGTGTGCATCTCAGAGTCCTATTACACCATATTGCCAAGTGAATTCCTGTCCACTTGTATCCCAATTCATTGTTGTATAAACCACATTTACAATTGTATACTCAAAAGTCCCTAATTAGAGGGACACCTTTGAAACATCACGGTCTAATAAACCATTGACCATTTACACCACACGCCATTCTACACTTTTATTCCACACTTTTTTTTACCTCCCGACTCCCTACACCTTGACCCTCCAGTGCTTGTAATTAGAGAATCGCCGTGTAGGCAGTATTCTATTTCATTGCCACAAACTTGAGTGCCATCGAGTCAAGCCGTGCGCCGTCAGCTAATTGTAAAAGCGCATACTCGCAACACTCACTCGGAGCGCTAATAGCTCACTTAATTAACGCATCCCCTAAATAACGCCATCCCGACAAACCAAAGCTTGTCCCGTCTGCCACAACTCCCCCGTACACGCCCCCGTCCCGAATTCCGACACATTCACTAAAACTCTCCCGATTGGACCACACCTTCCAAATTTACCAATTACACTCTTTTGTTCGACCAACCTCGTTCCCAGTCGAAACAATATTGTAATGCACTGGCATCTAATTTATTTCAATTGTTTACATAACCTCAAGATAGCGGCTGTGCGAAATTTTATAATTAAGCTTTTATTTCTGGTGCAGTAATCATGCGATCGAAGTGAAACTTTGAATAATGAAGCTATGCAATCATTTTCCTTTAATGGTACATAACTCTATGGCCTATACATATAACAATCCAAAATGGCGAGGATCCGAAATATATTGACGATTCACAATATCTACGAATCTTTTACAGCAATCAAACTGAATTTCTTTATGTTCATAGAGGCTACGGACATGAGTTCACCTATAGGACTTTCAGTAACCTGGTGAGCACAAATCCAACATGGCGAGGACGCGAAGTATAAATATTTAAATGGACGTTTCTCGCGATTCAACCATCCAAGTGCAGTGAAACTCTGCACGTTAAATGCATATACAAATGTTAATCCACTGGCATCTAATTTATTTCAATTGTTTTCATAACCACAAGATGGCAGCTGTGCGAAATTTAAAAATCACGTTTTTACTTCTTGTGTCCTAATCATGCGATTGAAGTTTGAATACCACACGTACACCATAATCTTCATGTAATAGTACGTAAATAAAAACCCAACCTGGCGACCATCTGAAATATTTAGACGGTTCTCAATATCTACGAATCTATCACAACAATAAAATTGATTTTTTGTATGTTGATAGAGGCAATTAACATGAGTAGGATATATGAAAATAGGCTGTATAGTTCTTCACTGAACTACTTGTTTTTAGTATCATTTCCTCTATTATACAACCTTTGTCAGGAAAGTTCCAGGACTGAGGTTTGGAGGGGTGAAAGCAATTACCAAGTAACGATCCAAGCTCCTTTCGAAGTAGTTCCCTTGGCTATATATACACAACTGCCAACGTTTCTGGAGGTCTTGGAAGCAAGCAGGGAAATTGTCAACTGCGATGCTTGTAAGCTCATTTGTCACAGCCCGTTGGTTGTCCTGTCAGTCACCTCTTCACTCGTGGAACCAAGAAGAACTCGCAAGGGGAGAGGTCGGGGAATATGGCGGCTGTGGGATGGCAATAACAGTATGGGGTCTTGCAGTAAGCACCAGTCCTGAGAATGCCACAAACCAGGGCGGCGACGGTGAATCCAGGTCAAACAGTGACGGTGGCGTAGTCGGTAGCATGCTGAGCTTCCGTGCCCAAGGTCACGGGTTCGAACCCGGCCAAAGTCGTCAGATTTTAAGAGCGTTAAAAATCCCTCAGTATGCCTTCCTTTGGAGGGGAAGTAAAGCCAGCGGTCCCATATCATAGATTTATGGCATGAGAGAGAACCTACCACTAACTATACTTGTGTGAAACCGAAATTTGTTGGTTAGAATTGATAACGCTATGTTAGTTCCAACGTTCGCCGCCAGGTGCTGGCTGCGATGGCATCTAGTAAAGTTCGTAGTTCGTTTACTGTAACTTTGTACTTTTTTAACAGGTAGGGTTGCCAACTTTCATAAGGAAAGACTCAACTTATAACCTGTAGTCCAAAACAAATATATACCGTACATGTTTTAATCACTTGAAAGTTTTTTCAGGCTATTTTTTCGCTTGTCCCAGTAATTGTGAACATGTTCTGTCGGCCAGACTGAAAAGTTGCCTTATCAAACTGAAGAACCACGTGCTCGTGGCATGGGTGTGCGTTTGGTAACGGACGCTTTACTGTGTCCATCCGCCTGTGCAAATAACGTGATAATTATATTAAATAATAATTATAATTGATAATATTGCGCAAAGTCGTCTGAAAGTATTATTTCTATTTGAACGCGTGTTCACTTTTCAGATAAATATATAGTGTTTATCTTAAATGTTGAGTAAATATGTAGCCTGAGCAGGCAGAGGTGTCTGTCTCCAGGTCGGACAAATTAGTTTTGACTATCGAGTCGGAAGCAAATACGGACTTTCTTGTTCAAGATATTTATTTTATTACTCTCTCCTTGAAGTAAAAACTAAAGGCAGCAGAACTCTTGATTTCCCCCAAGGACAGTGGCCAGGTGAATTATTTTCACATGGCATGATTTGTGTAAAAAATTAGGCCTAAAATATAAGTTGTTATGTAGGTCTAAAAGTTAACTTACATGGTGAAATTTTCCATACGTTTTATTTTAATATCAAGGACATCTTTCACCATACTTTAGTAAGCACTAGCAGTAGTGCCCGGCTCCGCCCGGTGGATTTCTATGTTTTATGGATGATAATGTATACTACTACAGAACTGGCACATTATACATAAACTAACAGAAAAAACAAATGTTAAAATATAACTTTTTGTGGTGGTGGTAGTGGGAGTGATATGTAGTACGGTATAATGGACGTAACATTCACGTCATTTTTCCGTAATCATAATGATAATAATGAATAGGGAAACGGTTATTTACTAACTACAGTACTGACACAATACATGTAATTTACAAACGAATTGAAAAATATGATTAGAATGAGGAGTAACTGAAATAAAAGACACTGGCTAGGGCCTATATCTCATTGGCTGTTAGAAAAGTGTTGACCAATAGTGTCGTCTGTTGTCGCATAGCGCTGCAGGAAAATAATCAGAGCACTTTGGAAAACATTGGCTGTCCCGAGCTCCTGAGGTAACAACAGTGGATAAGGATCGGAATAAATGAAAGTAAATTTGAAAGCACCAACGCTTATTGCAGTTGATCTACACCTCAATGTACTGCACCAACACCATCGCACTTATACAGAGGCACAATATTTTCATGATGATAACTGTTTTCAGGGGCCTAAGAAATATTTTTGTACTAATTCCTCCCCGTGACTGCAATTTATAAGCAGCGCAAGATGCAACCATTTTCGCAATTCTGCTCCAGAACACGGGTAGGGGCGGCGTGATGCAGCTCGCTTTGTCAGTCAACAATAGACTTATTAAGATATTCTTACAGTTACACTACTACGTACATGAATGGTTCTAGGGCCTTAAAACGTGTTTCTCAAGTTCTTTTGTCTGTTATTCTAAATATAGAGAACGGAGAGGGTTGTCCAAAATATCAAATGGACATTGTTACCAGCAGGGTTTCAAACGGTATGTAAAATTCGTTGTAATTAGGTGAAACGGTTTAGATGTGTGCCAAAGGGCTTAAATATCAAATGGACATTGTTACCAGCAGGGTTTCAAGCGGTATGTAAAATTCGTTGTAATTAGGTGAAACGGTTTAGATTTGTGCCAAAGGGCTTAAATGCAGGGAAGGGAGTGGTCTGTCCGAAATTTCAAGTAGACATTGTTACTCGTCGGGTTCCAAAGGGTAAATACATAAAGTTTGGTTCAGATCGGTGAAACGGTGTAGATTTGTGCCAAAGGACCTAAATGCAGGAAATGGAGTGGCCTGTCCAAAATTTCATGTAGACAGTGTTACTCGCAGAGTTCCAAAGGGCAAGTATACACATTTGGGTCAGATCGGTGAAACGGTGTAGATTTGTGCCAAAGGGCCTAAATGCAGGGAATGGAGTGGTCTGTCCAAAATTTCATGTAGACAGTGTTATTCGCAGGGTTCCAAATGGTAAGTATAAAAATTTTGGTTCAGATCGGTAAAACGGTGTAGATTTGTGCCAAAGGGCCTAAATGCAGGGAATGGAGTGGTCGGTCGGAAATTTCATGCAGTGTTACTCGCAGGGTTCCAAAGAGTAAGTATATAAATTTTGGTTCAGATCGGTGAAACGGTGTAGATTTGTATAAATATCAGACAGACAAACCAACACTGAGTTATAGAGAGAGAGAGAGAGATTTACACATGCTAGTGTAACAATCACAATACCGCAGGTTATCACACGGGGCAACATGACCACGATGTCTAAGCCCCACAAATGAAATATTAACTGTGCATACGATAGCATACAGAATACTACAGTCCAATACAATCCTTGATTCACAATCGGTCAGTTTTCTCATGTGTCGATAGCAAATTTTACCGGACTATCATGATACAGAGTAAATCGTTGTTGCCTAGTGACAACATGTCCATCAATGGTGCGGCGTTAACTATCATGATATAGTGCTAGTGGTTGTCGCCTAGCGACAATATGTCCGTCATGTTATTAGATCGGTGAAACGGTGTAGATTTGTGCAAAAGGGCCTAAATGCAGGGAATGGAGTGGTCTGTCCGAAATTTAAAGTAGACAGTGTTACCCTCTGGGTTCCAAAGGGTAAGAATACAAATTTTGGATCAGATCGGTGAAACGGTGTAGATTTGTATAAATAACAAACAGAAAAACCAGCATTGAGTTTTATATATAGAGAGATTTTCCTGGAGCTGTGAAATGATGAGCCTAAAAATAATTCCACTCGTGTAACACTTAAATTATCAGCGGATGTGTCATAGCGCGCCCAATGATGTAACATTCTGTCAGCGAGACGTCAGTGGGTTTCAGGTGTGCTGTTAGAACGATTATTTGATAAATGCCACAAAGAAATGCAAGTTTACTTTAAAAAGTTTAGTACAGAAAATGAAACAAATAAAAGGATAAATACTGATTGGGAATACTTCCACAAAATAACTGAAACCCAACTCAGTAACGCACCAGATGTAATAAGCAACATCCTGATAGCTGATACAGCACTACAAAATATTACCGCATCTAGACAATCATCTATAAGAGTAACCAACAACAACAGACCCAAAAAGAAAGTATCTATTCTGAAATACCTGATACAATAGTAGAACAAATTAATGAAATATAAGAAGGTAATGTTGTTAGCAGACGATGTTGTGGTCTGCGGCGAGGATGAGATGGAGGTAAAAGAACAGTACTACGTAATAAATGACAAGATTGAGCAATGGGCATTAAGGATAATGTGGGGAAGAGTAAAACAGTGGTGATGAGTAGAGGTAAGAAAGAAGGAAAAATAGTAATCAAAGTCAGAGATAAGGAATTGGAAGTGGTGAAACACTTCAAATACCGTACTTGGGAAGTAAACTGACTGAGGATGGAAGACTAAATTTGGAAATTAGCAGAAGAATACAACTCGGGAGTGCTTTCTACCAACAGGTACGGGGACTAGTATGAAACAAGGATATACCAATTAAGGCTAAAGCATATTATGTTCCTATAATGACATATGCAGCAGAAACTTGGACAATGACTAAGAAGGATGAGAGCAGAGTACAGGCTGCTGAGATGAGATTCCTGAGAAGTATGGTCCAGAAAACGAGGAGGGACAGAGTGAGAAATGAAGATATACGGAAAGAACTGGGAGTACAGAAACTAAATGACAAACTGGAGCAAAACAGATTGAGATGGTTGGGACACGTCAAACGGATGAATGGAGTAAGGCTACCAAGACGAGCACTGGAACGACGGATGACAGGGAAGAGAGGACGAGGAAGACCAAGAATGCGTTGGATGGACTCGATGAAGAATAGCATTAGAAAACGTAACCTGGATTGGAACACCGTGTCGGAAGAGGAATGGTGGAACGACGGAACAAAGTGGAGAGGAACCATATTTGCCCCCACCCAGTGTCAGCTGGAAAAGGGGAAATGAAGATGATGATGAAGAAGAAGAAGAAGAATAGGTTAAGAAAGATATACCAACGAACGGGGTCCGGCCATAAAGAGAAGTTATAATGAATTAAGAAGGACAATTTTAGGCAAATAAGTAATTTCAACAACCAAGCATGGAACAACAAACTCAACTCAAAATAAGTCACTAAGGAATATGTTGAAGGAACTCAACCCTAATGAGACAAACATACCTCAGCTTAAAGACAACATTGCTATAGCCAATGCGGACATGAGAAAAGCTGAGCTTTTAGCATCAACCCTCGAGGAAAGATTTAAACCAAATAATGAACCAATAGATCGACAGTTTGTGAGCCTCGTTGAGGAGTCATTACGATCAATAACAACTGATAAACACAAAACCATCCCTAGTGATAGTGCAAATTTTGGTGATCATAATGTCACTCAGTCTGTGACACTCGACGAACTCTCAATAATTATTAATAATCTACATACCTATTGAAAAGGCACCAGGAATGGACGGCGTTACAAACAATATTATTATGAACTTACCTGGTGAATGTATATAATTCCCTGTTTAAATTGCGTTATTTCCCGAGCAGGTGGAAACCTGCATTGGTCGTAATGATGCCTACTCAGGGGCGTATATAGAGTTTTATATTCAGGAGTGCCCAACTGGGGGCAAGGGGGCATGGAATAGTCCTAAAAAAAGGGGTGTCTGGGGTTCCTCCCCGGAAAACTTTTGTATAATTTGGTGCAAAATTATGACTTTTAAGGCTATTTGGCATCACTTTTTCAACCAATTTTGTTGTGATGTTTTATGAATGGTTAATGTCAAACACAACTAAGACCATTTTATGATACTTTTTATGATACAATCATCTTGCTCACTTGATAGTGTTTAGGCTACATGGAAAGAATTAATGTAACTGTTTTGATTTACAACTTACACTATAATATAAAGTCAAGGTTGCTTGAAGCATTGCCAAATCTTCGTCAGTGAGATGTATGTCTCTGTAACAATGCTAGACCGTTGAATCTGTTTTCAGAAGTAGTTTTCTTAAGTAAGTTTTCAACCAACACAAACTCCGTTCGGCAGTACTGGTGGGTACTGAACCCTTGGAAAGAAGCATATGAGACTCAGTTTCGGGGGGTGTAACGGTTCATATTCGTAAGTTGCTGTCAGGGCGCTTCATTAACTTGCAGGGTAACATATAACAAAATAACATGCAGGAAAGAGTGAAGCCAGGGTTAAAACAACTGAATTTAATAACAAATCACCATATTTACACATAAACAATTAACAACAAAAACTCCCAATTGACTCCCGCTTAATAAAAATGCCAAAAACTAGGCGATATCTCTGGAGAGATTAATTACCTGGACCAAGTGTCCCTAAGATAAAATACAAAAGTGACCATATATATGCGTATGCCGTTCTACATGCATCACGATGTGTACTTTGAATTCGTGATTCGTTATCATCCAGAATAATCCTTCAGACAACGAATCCACATTTCTTAGAGCTAGACCGACACGGGGGAACACAACAACAATACTTAAAATTAAACCGACACTTCCTAAATCTACTATAAACAAACACAAAATGTCCGTGTGAAATTGGAATCAAATTGCCGTAGCAACATTTACTGCCTAAAAACTTAGGACTTCTCACACAAATCAACACAAGTACATTAACACGTGACCAATAGAAAAATACACAAATGACCGCTGTCAAAATTTACAAGTACTCTACCACTACACCACACGGGTGTGACACACAAAAATTACATGAATCGAGTCATAAACAAAGCAATAGGCAAACAGCCAACATTTACGTTAATTACAATATTTTACCCATACAACGTACAACAAGCCGTTACACACCTGGCGAACTCCCCAATTAATTATGGCTTAAAAATTAACCATCACAATGAACAGGTTTGCTACATGAAAGCTTACAGGACTGCCTATCAAAATAAGTCACAGACAAAACGGGCGGTTTGTGGAACTCTGCATGTCTGTCAACCCACGTGTCAATAACCTCGACCTCCCAGAACATGGGGTCGAATCTCGAAGAAGTGTGCCCCAAAGCACAATAATACATGTGTGTGTCAGAAAAATATATGGACAAGAATCAGCAGTCTCCCAAGAGCACTCTGTCTTTCCATCTAAAATACAACAGCAGCAAAAATATGAGAGCGGTAGGACAACTACCCCCTCCTCACGTAGAATCAACACACACAAGACACATTAACACACACAGAATCACACGTATGGGTTTTGACAGACCCTGAAATAAAAAGACACAAATAAATATCCACATGCTGGCGCCACCGTTCTATGCCGTGACTAGTCACCTGAAAAGGACTCAAGAAAAATCTAACAAAATTAGAACGAAGGTGTTCTACAATTACTTTTAAGTTGGTGCGCTTGGCAACCCTAATATGAATAATAACCTGTTCAGCAAAAATCTTACAATAATTTCCTCCCATTCCTATTTCAAATACTAACGTTAATAAAGCACCATTTATCGAATGTAACGGGTTCCGCATTTGCAAGGATAAAAATCACGCACGCACGCCGCGCACGTTACATATTACTCAAGGAAAAACAAAATATCAAACCAACACTTTGGCCACGCGCCAACGGACATTTAAACATTATAGTGTCGGTGCAAGAAAAACTCTAAAAACAACAAGAAAAGAAAACATGACTATTTACAAAGTTCCCCGGCCAAATCTAACTACATAATTGAAATAATCCAATTTTAGTACATCACCGCTTCTGCTTGTAGAACTAAGGACATCCTCCTCAACCCATCGCCCTATGGACAAATTAGCACTCCATAGTAGTCGTCTGCGTTGATTTGTTGAAGCTCATCCCAACTTCAAACCACGTGCTGATCATCTTGGTATCGACTCTTTGGCAGAAAAGTTCAAAGTTAATTAATTTACCTATCTATAATCGCTTGCAGGTTACTCAATTCACCCACAATTGTCCTAATGCGATTAATAGCGAAGACTGGCCCTAAATATCTCGCACACACGCACCATAAAAACACATATAAAATACACTGCAATTTATACATAAAATATACATCTCGAGTCCGCGCCACTGGCTCGTTAACAAGTTCAAAATCCTGGCTGCACTAGCAGTCGCTATCTCGTTCGGTATTTCTGTCCTGTACTCTGGACTTCGGCTCCGGTGAGCGCTAATTAGGGTGATACAATACTTCCCCCTTAGAGCTGAACTCGTCGTCTTTAAAATGAATGTTACAATTTATCACGCACTGGCGTGAGATATTTAGCTCACACAATAAAGTAGATTTCAGAATAAAACTGTATTCGAGCTTTAAAATTCGATACTGCAATCGCAGCGACTTTAGCTCCTCGGAGCTCACAAAATGAATTAACTTCACCAAAATTCAGAGCGTCAAAATCACAATATAAACTGGCGTGGAGTAAGCCCCTCACGGCTCTACAAAGAAAAGGCTTCGAGTGGCGTCAGGCCAAACTATTTATTAGAAACTGACAGGGGCGGAGGAGTGGGGTGGAGTCGGATAAAAACTTCCAGAGTTTTTGTCTCACGAAGATGGGACTAGTGTCATTCTTCTCCAAATAAATCAAACGTCCCAAATCACTCGAGCGGAGATTAATCCGTTCGGCGGTTCTTTAGATACACACTTCCGCGGGCTTTTTACTACTGACGCCGTCCACCTCGTGGCCATGGCTTGGTCTCTTGCGATTGGCTGATTCAATCGTATGTTCGTTGCGAGTACCTCGTGATTCTTCCTTTATGTCTCCAATTTTGGTACAGTAGTTGCACAATTTGGCCTTGAACTCGACTAATTCTGGCCGTTCCCCAAGAATAGCTACCAGCTCAACTCCTGTTGCAATCATTACGAAATGCTAGCCTCCCTTATATCCAAGTCGACTTCCTTACGTGCTGCCTGGGCCGTAGTAATAATAATAATAAATATGAATACTTATTTATCGAAGATCAATAAGGGTTCATTTATCCTCAGCAAGGTTTTGAAATTCGAAACAATTTATTGGTTTGGATTTCAAAAACAAAATCCACTGTAGTAACAACACATCCCTTTAAATCTCACTCAGCTGCTCGAGTGTATGCCCCTCTGACTCAATTAGTGTGCTCCCTTCTCGCTGGAATGTCATTCATATTTTCACTAGGTCTCCCCCTTCTCCTCAAGTAGTAGCCACTCCCGTCGTCTCAGCTGCTCGTTGTTTACAATCAAAGTGCGTACTCAGGCGCTCCCCGTAGATTTGAGTGTTGGCTCTCAAAAATAAAATTTTGCAATACAGATTCTGCACATATCATCTTTCCTAATCATCAAATGGTTCCCTTCTGTAGTACGGTTTCAAATTGGCGCTATTAAAAACAGATTTTGCACCAGTGCTCACTTCTTCTAATCTGTAGGCATTGTTACCCAGATTCTTAATTACCCGGAACGGGCCAATGAACTTCGGACAGAACTTGGCGAAGACTTTGTTCTTAGGGTCGGAGATTGGTGGTCTACGAACCAGCACTAATTCTTGTTCTTGTAACTCTCGGTGAAACTTCTTTCCTCGGTACCGTCTCAGCCTTCGGTCGGCTTGGTTCCTCATGTGCTCCCTCGTTCGCTGGATTCGCAAATCATGCGCTAATAATGGATCCCTTGGGCAAGGAATGATCTTGTCCCAAGTTCTTTCTGGCAATCTGTTGTGGTGTACAATCAGTGGGACTTGACCCGTCGACTCGTGCTTAGTAGTGTTCATGCACATCTCAATTTCCCCTACTTTGTCTACCCATTTATTGTGTTCGTTAGGAATCATTACTCTGTAGTACTTAGCAACACAGCGAATTGTTCTCTCGCTCGGATTTCCACAAGGATGACGAATACTTGAAAATACGTGTTTTATTCCTAGGCTCTCCAAACCTTGCCTAAAAACATTGCTTGTGAAATAGGTACCGTGATCTGATAGAATGGATTCCGGCTTCCCAAGCATCGGAATGACTTTGTTCTTAATTCGACTGAGGACTTGTCTTAATGTCGTCTTCTGAATAGGACATAGCACGACCATCTTCGAAAATACGTCGACACACACCAAGAGGTGTCGGCATCCACGCTTTCCTTTTACTAAAGGACCAAAGCAATCAATCGCGAGCATCTCGCATGGTTTCTGCGGTAATAGTGGTCTTGGAGGTTGTTTCAGAATAAAGTTGTTCGGCTTTGTGCGCTGACAAGCGTCACACGTTCTAATTACTTCAACAATGGTGAATCTCATCTTGGGCCAAGTAAAGGTCTCCCCTATCGTAGCTTCAGTCTTATCCGTGCCGATATGTGCTAGGCTCTCGTGAACATGCCAAGTTAATCCCCTCTGTAGTGATGCTGGAACTAAAATCCGCAGTTTAGTATGATGCTCATCCACGTACTTATGCAACAAGTTATTTAAGTAGTGAAATCTCGCTTGTTTAGCACTGGCTTCTCGGTACTCCGGTGAATTCGGTTGTAACTCCTTCCTATAGAATGTTATCATCATCATCATCCATGGGTCTGCTTCTTGCTCCTTCCGAATATCCTTCAATCTTGCCAAAAACTCACGAGCCTTAGGTGTCAAGGTAATATTGTGAACTTCCGCTGTTACTTCGTTTCCGTCCTCAGGATTTCTACTCAAGGCATCTGGTATGACGTTCATTTTCCCAGGACAATGCTCTATTGTGATGTCAAACTGATGTATGTAGATGGACCAGCGCGTAACTCTCTCACTTGCTATTGTTGTCTTGAATAAAAATGTCAGTGCATGGTGGTCGGTTCTAACAATGATGGAATAACCATAGATCATCTTACGCCACCGTTGAAGAGAATATAGAATTGCTAGTAGCTCAAGTTCCGTAACTGTGTAGTTCCTCTCATGTTTCCATAATTTTCGACTCGTAAATGCCAAATAGGATTTCTTCTTGGGTTCTTCAGCGTCCTCTTGGTACAGCATAGCACCAATCCCAATTAACGAAGCATCTGCTTGAATGATAAATTGCTTCTCAAAATCCGGATATCCAAGTTTCACACAGTTTTCCAATAAATCCTTCGTTGCTTTAAAAGACCTGTCGCACTCCTCGTTCCACGACCATCGATTCGCTTTCTTCAACATCTCCTGCATAGGCGCTACTGTTTCTGTGTAACCAGGGCAATTTTCTTTGAAGAAACCTGTCACTCCCAAAAACGCTCTCACATGTTTGACCTTGGTAGGTGTGGGAAATTTCTTAATAGCATCAATCTTGGCTGGATTAGGCCGCACGCCCTCGACATCAATTATATGTCCCAAATATAAAATCTCGCTCTGGCAAAAATGTGACTTTTTTAGGTTGATCTTGAAGTTCATGGTTCTCAAGTTGTCCAGCAGTTTATTTAAATTTATCAAGTGTTCTTCCATTGTCTCAGAAGCGATTAATATGTCGTCAACATATCTCGTGGTGAAGTTCTTGACCTCCTCAGTCAGATTTCTATCGAGTGCTCTAATGAGTGCATATCCCGCCGTTTTCACGCCAAAGGGCATTCGACACCAGATATAACTTTGATTATCGAATAAAAATCCCGTCAACAGTTGGGATTTTTCTTCAAGTTCATGATGGTGGAAACTATTCGTTAAATCAACACTTGAGTATATCTTCTTCCCACGGAAGCCTTTCAAAACATCTTTGATCCTAGGTGCTTGGTCGTGCTCAACTAGCAGTTTGCTGTTCAAAACTCGCGCGTCTAGGCATAGCCTAATTGATCCGTTTGGCTTGGTCACAGCCAATATTGCGTTCAGGTAAGGGGTTGCCGCTTTCCTTATCATGCCAGAATCTAATAAGTTAGTAATAATGTCCTTCACCTGAGAAAAGTGCTTCTCTGTGATCGGGTACAATTTACTTTTAAATGGGGTCCAATCTGTTACCTGCATCGCATATTGAAAATTTAAAACTTTCCCAGGTACGGTGTCAAAAGCTCCTTTGTGTAATCTTAAAATTTCTTCCAGTCTTCTTTTATCCGGTTCCCCTACGATGGCCTCCTTAAGTCGCTCCTGAAGTAGAATTTCAAATATGGTTCCGCTAATTTCTTCTTCCGCCAAATGCACCCAAAGTTCCTGCGAAATATCTCGGCTGTCAATTTCTAGCACTGCTGTCTGGCTGACTTGCTCTCCCATCAAGATCTTATCTCCGGCCTCATTAGTGCATTCCTCAACAACCCAAGTATTGGCCTCTCTCTCCAGCGGATTCTCTTCCATATTTAAACCCACATGATCCAATCCTTCTACTTGTTTGAAGCTTACAGTGTTGTTATGTAAATCAATTACAGCATGAAAATCGCAAATGAAATTGGCTCCTAAAATTACGTTGTAGTTCATCTTTGGAATAACAATGAATGTTTGTGAAAAAGTATGGTTCAATATTTCCAGATCTAGAAATGCTTGCTGTTTACAATTCATAGTTTTGTCAGGAATGACACCTCTGACTTTCATTAGCGGTACCGGCATAATAGGAACAGTCTGTTTTCTTGCTATTTCCTTTATCAAAATTTCAGTGACTAGGCTCACCTGGCTACCTGTATCAATCAAACATCTCACCCTCATGCCTCCAACATGCGCGTAAATAATTGGTAGCTGTCTGATAACATTTTCACGGTTCTTCACCACTTCCTCCAGGCAGTCGTCCGGGAATGCTACCCACTCTTCTATATTGGCTACTATCATCTCTTCTTCCTCCCTGGCGACCTCCATTTTTAGCCTGTCTCCTTTCAGTTCATTTGGTTTTTTTTTATCCCGGGCCCCATTAGTTGTGTTTCGCCGGTTATCATTCTGTCGCTCCTGTTGCCTCAATAAACTCTCTGCCCCCTCTCCTTGATGGTTGTCTGGGCTCTGTCTGTTCGCCATGGCACGCCCCCACTTCTCCTTCTCCGCTTCTTCAGTACTTAACTGATCCAAGTATTTACGGGATTCAATATACCGCTCGTCCCAGTTGTTCCTATAATCTCCTCTATTTTCTTGGCGATAGTCTCTGCCGTTATTCCATCTACCATCTCCATTTCTTTGGTAAGGTCTACCTTGTCTCTGGTTTCCCCTCCAATTTGTGTACTCCCGCTGGTACGTCCACTGATTATTTTCATTTTGATTATTCTGATGATATCTCCCGCGGTTATTCTGATAATTCTGATTGTTGTTATGGAACTGGTTTCGGCCGTCAAAATCTTGTCTTCTTGGCGTGAATTGTGTCCCTGTGGACTGTGGTTCCCCTGGCTGTGGTTATTTTGGAGTCCCTGAACTACCTCTGCCGTGTTGACACATTCCAAATTCCTTCTTCCTGTCTGTGGGCTTACCATACTCGTCTCGTCTAAGTGTCTGAGTAATTCTTCGGCTTGGACTGCGGTCTGAATGTTTCCTGCGACTAATAATTGTTGGATGTGCATTGGGAGTTGTTTCCCGATGGTTAGAACCATATTTGGCTCGCTAGGCGGGTCGTCAAAGTCTCTGAATTTTACCTATTGCTGACTGAAGAATTCTGAAAAACGGGTTGGATGCGTACTATGATATTTGCGCGTGTACAGGTCCATTCTCAACCCCTGTTGTAACGAAGGACTCCAAAACTTCTTCAAAAATGCCTCGCGGAATTGAGCCATGTCTGTGAACGTGTACTTGAAACTTAAAAACCAGGTCAGGCTAGGTCCTTCTAAAAATGTCTCCACCATTCTTAATTGTTTCTCAGGGCCGATGTGCTGGTCATTAAAGTAATCAGTTAATTGCCGTAGAAATGCTTTGGGAGTGGTTCCTGAATGTTCCTTAAACTTATCGGGCTTAAAATCATTACCCCAAATGACTTGGATGACTTGGGCTGGTGCCAAGTTCGGTTGCGGTGTTGAAGTCTCCCCCTTGTACTGCTGGAATGCATTAGTCGTTAGTCTGGGACTTTGACCCCGACTCGTGTCCTCAGCCAACTTCAAACCTGCAGGACTTCCAATACTTGTTTGCTTCTCCGGTATATTTTCAGTTGAAAATAATGTCGCATTCTCTAGAGATCTAATCTCGTTTTTTATGATTAATTCTGAGTGTTCCTGTAATTTCGACTTTATATTTTCCTCCAATTCCTGCATTCTTGAACTGTGTTCCCCCAAGCGTTTTAAAATTGTCAAGCGGTCTTCCTTATTCGCCTGAGCCTGCTGGTCCCAATCTCGCCGGATCCTACTTTTCAAGCTATTTATTTTCTCCTCGTTCCTTTCCTGATTTTTCTCTAGCTCTTCACGTATCTGTTCTTGCGTTTTTATTAGTTGTTCCCCCACCTCTTCTCTTATAGTCTCTTGTGTTTTTATTAGCTGTCCCCCGACTTCTTCTCTTATGACCTCTTGTGTTTTTATTAGCCGTCCTTCCAAATTATCCTGAGTCTTGACGAGCTGCTCTCCTACTTCTTGTCTTATGACCTCTTGTGTGTTTATTAGCTGGCCTTCCATCTCTTTTCTTATGATCTCTTGTGTTTTGCCCAATTGCTCCTCTAAATTCTCCCGCAAGTGTATCCGCTCGGTTTCAGCCTTAACCTCGACTTTATCTATTTCCTTTATTAATTCCAGCACGTTGTTGTCTACCGAATTAATTTGCTGTTGTAGTTTATCTTGGGTTTTCTTCATTCCCGCGGTGTTACTGACACATGCTGCCTCTATCTGCTTGAGTTTATCTGCCACCATCTCGTCAAATTGTACTAATTTGTTATCAAATTTCGCCTCCAATTTCTTAATCTCGCCTAACTGTTTGATGTTGTTTTCCGCAACCTCGCCTGCCAGTTTCTCTACTTTTTTAACGCTCTGATTAATGTCATTAGTGATTTTTCCTAATTGTTCGGTTTGTGTTATTTGTGTTACCGCCTGTTCCGACAATTTGTGATTGAGTTCATTTAATTGTTTGTCCGTGTCTAATTTCTGGACTTCTAACTGGACCGAAATGTTACCGCTCATATCAAGTAATTGTTTTTCACAGTTCTTTAATTGTTTATCAGTATGCTCCCGCTGAGCTTCTAATTGTTCTTTTAATTGTTCTTCCGTCTTTACGGACATCTGCACTAATTGTTCTTCCGTTTTCGCGGACATCTGTTCTAATTGTTCTTCCGTTTTCGCGGACATCTGTTCTAATTGTTTTTCACTTTTCGCGGACATTTGGATCGACATCTGTTCTAACAATGCCTTAATCTCATCAACACTCGCCATATCACACACAAAAAATATATTCAGAGAAAAACAGGGTTATGGGCCAAGGTTTCAGCCCTATACACACATACATGTCACACATTTAAATATTACTGGCTCTAATTTAATGAAAATTTCAGTAACAAAATTTACTGAATAATGACACTTATTCCCAAACAACGAAATAACCCCTAGTGATCTGCTTTTAAATTCCTAACCAACAGAATTTACGAACACCAATTAACCGAAGTCAATTAAATGTCAAATATAAGGCAACATCTTCCTGCTTTGACTGGGTTCATCAATAATGCAAATTTCTAATTTTAATGTGGGCGCCAGAACAAGTTTATAACAAATACAAAATCAAATTCTAACCTTGTTCAATATCTCTAACTTTAGGAACTCTGTGATTTTACTAATGCACATGGCGGTACAACATCGCCTCAATTTACTGAATTTACATGTCCGCTTGACCTGGCATCATTTCTCAACGAAATAAATATGAGATCAGCGAAGCAACAACAACAACAACCCCACTTGGGCAGCCATTTTTGTTTTATGAACCCTTGCAAAGAAGCATATGAGACTCAGTTTCGGGGGGTGTAACGGTTCATATTCGTAAGTTGCTGTCAGGGCGCTTCATTAACTTGCAGGGTAACATATAACAAAATAACATGCAGGAAAGAGTGAAGCCAGGGTTAAAACAACTGAATTTAATAACAAATCACCATATTTACACATAAACAATTAACAACAAAAACTCCCAATTGACTCCCGCTTAATAAAAATGCCAAAAACTAGGCGATATCTCTGGAGAGATTAATTACCTGGACCAAGTGTCCCTAAGATAAAATACAAAAGTGACCATATATATGCGTATGCCGTTCTACATGCATCACGATGTGTACTTTGAATGCGTGATTCGTTATCATCCAGAATAATCCTTCAGACAACGAATCCACATTTCTTAGAGCTAGACCGACACGGGGGCACACAACAACAATACTTAAAATTAAACCGACACTTCCTAAATCTACTATAAACAAACACAAAATTTCCGTGTGAAATTGGAATCAAATTGCCGTAGCAACATTTACTGCCTAAAAACTTAGGACTTCTCACACAAATCAACACAAGTACATTAACACGTGACCAATAGAAAAATACACAAATGACCGCTGTCAAAATTTACAAGTACTCTACCACTACACCACACGGGTGTGACACACAAAAATTACATGAATCGAGTCATAAACAAAGCAATAGGCAAACAGCCAACATTTACGTTAATTACAATATTTTACCCATACAACGTACAACAAGCCGTTACACTCATGGCGAACTCCCCAATTAATTATGGCTTAAAAATTAACCATCACAATGAACAGGTTTGCTACATGAAAGCTTACAGGGGCCAGTCGGACAAACAGGACTGCCTATCAAAATAAGTCACAGGCAAAACGGGCGGTTTGTGGAACTCTGCATGTCTGTCAACCCACGTGTCAATAACCTCGACCTCCCAGAACATGGGGTCGAATCTCGAAGAAGTGTGCCCCAAAGCACAATAATACATGTGTGTGTCAGAAAAATATATGGACAAGAATCAGCAGTCTCCCAAGAGCACTCTGTCTTTCCATCTAAAATACAACAGCAGCAAAAATATGAGAGCGGTAGGACAACTACCCCCTCCTCACGTAGAATCAACACACACAAGACACATTAACACACACAGAATCACACGTATGGGTTTTGACAGACCCTGAAATAAAAAGACACAAATAAATATCCACATGCTGGCGCCACCGTTCTATGCCGAGACTAGTCACCTGAAAAGGACTCAAGAAAAATCTAACAAAATTAGAACGAAGGTGTTCTACAATTACTTTTAAGTTGGTGCGCTTGGCAACCCTAATATGAATAATAACCTGTTCAGCAAAAATCTTACAATAATTTCCTCCCATTCCTATTTCAAATACTAACGTTAATAAAGCACCATTTATCGAATGTAACGGGTTCCGCATTTGCAAGGATAAAAATCACGCACGCACGCCGCGCACGTTACATATGACTCAAGGAAAAACAAAATATCAAACCAACACTTTGGCCACGCGCCAACGGACATTTAAACATTATAGTGTCGGTGCAAGAAAAACTCTAAAAACAACAAGAAAAGAAAACATGACTATTTACAAAGTTCCCCGGCCAAATCTAACTACATAATTGAAATAATCCAATTTTAGTACATCACCGCTTCTGCTTGTAGAACTAAGGACATCCTTCTCAACCCATCGCCCTATGGACAAATTAGCACTCCATAGTAGTCGTCTGCGTTGATTTGTTGAAGCTCATCCCAACTTCAAACCACGTGCTGATCATCTTGGTATCGACTCCTTGGCAGAAAAGTTCAATGTTAATTATTTACCTATCTATAATCGCTTGCAGGCTACTCAATTCACCCACAATTGTCCTAATGCGATTAATAGCGAAGACTGGCCCTAAATATCTCGCACACACGCACCATAAAAACACATATAAAATACACTGCAATTTATACATAAAATATACATCTCGAGTCCACGCCACTGGCTCGTTAACAAGTTCAAAATCCTGGCTGCACTAGCAGTCGCTATCTCGTTCGGTATTTCTGTCCTGTACTCTGGACTTCGGCTCCGGTGAGCGCTAATTAGGGTGATACAATACTTCCCCCTTAGAGCTGAACTCGTCGTCTTTAAAATGAATGTTACAATTTATCACGCACTGGCGTGAGATATTTAGCTCACACAATAAAGTAGATTTCAGAATAAAACTGTATTCGAGCTTTAAAATTCGATACTGCAATCGCAGCGACTTTAGCTCCTCGGAGCTCACAAAATGAATTAACTTCACCAAAATTCAGAGCGTCAAAATCACAATATAAACTGGCGTGGAGTAAGCCCCTCACGGCTCTACAAAGAAAAGGCTTCGAGTGGCGTCAGGCCAAACTATTTATTAGAAACTGACAGGGGCGGAGGAGTGGGGTGGAGTCGGATAAAAACTTCCAGAGTTTTTGTCTCACGAAGATGGGACTAGTGTCATTCTTCTCCAAATAAATCAAACGTCCCAAATCACTCGAGCGGAGATTAATCCGTTCGGCGGTTCTTTAGATACACACTTCCGCGGGCTTTTTACTACTGACGCCGTCCACCTCGTGGTCATGGCTTGGTCTCTTGCGATTGGCTGATTCAATCGTATGTTCGTTGCGAGTACCTCGTGATTCTTCCTTTATGTCTCCAATTTTGGTACAGTAGTTGCACAATTTGGCCTTGAACTCGACTAATTCTGGCCGTTCCCCAAGAATAGCTACCAGCTCAACTCCTGTTGCAATCATTACGAAATGCTAGCCTCCCTTATATCCAAGTCGACTTCCTTACGTGCTGCCTGGGCCGTAGTAATAATAATAATAAATATGAATACTTATTTATCGAAGATCAATAAGGGTTCAGTACAGAGAGAGGCAAATTTGCCAAAAGTTTGATAAGGGTATAAAAGCTAGGGAAATCACTTTTGTCACACGCTGCAAGGGTATTTTTCTGTTCTTGGTAGGTCCTTAAGAGCGATGGCACTGGAGAGTAATAAGAGGTTATGGTGTTACACATAAGATCAGAGAAAACTGATTGTCACACTGTTAACATCGCTCTACCGTTGACTTGCATTATAATAATAATATCGTATGGCCTCGGGTGCCTGGTGCATGCTTTGTTAATTGACACCCAGTGGGTAGCTTGCATGTCGAATTTCGTCGTTCCTTTGAACGCTATGAAAGTCAAGGAGGTTAGATATCTAAACTCCTTGACACTACAGCGCTTTCAAGTAGAGAATGGAGGAACTTTGTGTTGGCGGAAGATTCCGAGATTAATTTTGCCATTGAACACGGCCGACTGAATTCAAATGGGTTCTTTAACATGCCAACAACGTATGACATGAGTATCGTGATTTTTGTCCCCTTCAAAAATCACTTACCATGGCCAGGGGCGAACCTGCAATCTTGGGGTTGGTAGTCCGATACTATAACCACTCACCCACCGTGGCAAGCATTGCAACGTTGCCATACGTCACTTAGTAACAATAGTGCATGATAATTATATGAGTTTATAATGTTTTAATTCGTAAACAAATATTATGTGTGACGAAAATTTCGAGCGTGGGGGGCAGGTCCCCCGGGGCCCCCCTTATATACGCCCCTGTCCCTAAAGCTGGAAAAGACCCTAGCAATCCATCCAATTATAGACCTATAAGTTTGCTTGACATACAAGGAAAATATTTGAAAACCTCATCTTGAAAAGATTGCTGGGGACCGACGCTGTGCGCCAAGCAATCCCAGACGAACAATTTGGATTCGGGAAGAACCACTCCACAGTCCAACAACTAGTGAGACTAATTAATGTTATTACCAAGGGCTAACATTTTGAAAGAGAGTGGTCTTTCTTTCTTCATGTAGCCGAGGCGTTTAATAGGGTCTGGCATCAGGGCCTGTTATACAGGGTGTTCGCAGCAAGCCCTACTTTGTGCTTTAACTCGTTTGTTTTTCAAGATATTTTAATTTTGACACTTGCTTTGGAAAGTACTTTTCAAGCTCTAAAACTTTTGTATGATTGGTTTTTGTGCGGAATTCGCGCATAACGCGCAAATCAACTTTTTATGGCACGGTTTTGGCACTTTTTTGCCCAAATCGGTTTTTTGACATCACCTATCGAAAGAGCAACATCGAATTAGTCGAATTAGCCACCAAAATATCAGGTTTTTTTAGGTTTCGTCCGCTTATAGCAGGCGACCTGCCTATGCTCGGCCTGGTCGAACCAGTCTAAACACAAACTCGCATTCTGCGAGTTTTATTTGGGCAAAAACTGATATTTTGGTGGCTTATTCGACTAATTCGATGTCGCTCCTTCGATAGGTGAAGTCAAAAAAACGATTTGGGCAAAAAGTGCCAAAACCATGCCACAAAAGGTTGATTTGGGCATTATGCGCGAACTTTACACAAAAACCAACGAAACAAAAGTTTTAGAGCTTGAAATGAAATTTCCAAAGCAAGTGTCAAAATCAAAATATCTTGAAAACCAATAGAGTTAGAGCACAAAGTAGGGCTTGCAGGGAATACCCGGTATAAATTGCATTAGATTAACATCAAACCTAATTATTGGTAAGTATTTCAGAGTTACCTCCTTGGCAGAACTTTTAAAGTTAAATTGGCGAACAGCCATTGGCCCCAAGGGAGGTCAACGCTGGGGTGCCGCAGGGATCGATATTAGGTCCTATACTGTACCTGTTGTACTCCTGTGACATCCCCGTCTCCCAAGGGGTCAAGTTGGCAATGTTCGCTGACGATACGGGCCTGATGTCGGACTCATTCATGCCTCGGCTGGCGTCTGAGCGATTGCAAAAGTCAATCAACCAACTTGAACAATGGTGTAGAAAATGGCGAATTAGGATTAATACGTCCAAAACGACTGCCGTTCTCTACACCAGGCACACGGCGACCTGTATCTGTTCAACGACTGAGGAGGCCAAGTGTAATTTTGGACAACAAATTAACCTTTAAAAGCCATGTTGACAACGTCCTTAACTTCTTCTTCTCCAGCATGATTAATCCCACTTATGTGGGGTCGCTGATGTGGATATTCCTCCTCAACGTTGATCTATCCCGGACCATTTCTTCCACAAGCCCCCGCTCTTTCTTGTATGCTGTCCATCCATCGCCTTTTTCGTCGTCCTTGACTCCGTTTCCCTGGTGGAAGCATTTCCATCATCCTATTGCCCACATAATCTTGTTCTCTTCTCTTAACACGGCCATATCATCTGAGGCCAGCTTCTCTGACTTTCTCAGAAACTTGCACCACGCTAAGTCGTCTCCTAATCACTTCATTTCTCACGTTGTCCAACCTTGTATATCCACTTGCCCATCTCAGCATACGCATTTCTGAGACGTTCAGTTTTTCTGCCCATCTCCTTGTTATCTGCCAGGTTTTTGCCCCGTATATCATTGCTGGTGTCACCACGGCCTTGTGTACCTTCCCTTTTAATTTTTCTGGTACCTTCTTGTCGCACAGTACACTTGATATTTTCCTCCAGTTGAACCATCCCGACCGTATCCTGCTCTTTATTTCCTCCTCCAGTCCACCATCTTGTTGGATAACTGTACCAAGATATCTGCTGTTGGGATCTCTACTCCAGCCAATTTTAAACCTGTTTCAGCACCCCTCAGGGTCAGGAACTCTGTCTTACATCTGCTTATCTTCATTCTTCGGCTTTCTAGTGCTTCTCTCCATTCCTCCAACCATTTCTCTGCAAGTTCCTTCGTCTCGGCACACAGGACCACATCGTCAGCGAACATCATGGACCATGGAGCTTCCTTCCTGACTCCCTCTGTCAACACAACCATGACGAGTACGGAACCTTGATGTACTCCAACGTTCACAGGAAAGGAGTCTGTAGTTCCAGATATACAACTGACCATGGGTCTGCTGTCCTTGTACATGTCTTGAATCAGGCGTATATACTTCTCTGGCACAAGTCCTTAACAGAGCCAGGAAATCCTACAGGGCTAGGCCCAGGCCCGGACTTAGAGATCCAGGGCCCCTAGGCACTTGGCATTTGGGCCCCCCCACCATCTCGAACCAAATTATTTTGGAAATTTAGCTAATTAAATGCACTAGTACAGAACATATAATTTTAATCGACTTTAATAAACATGAGAATAATACAGTCTATGTTACTATAGTTACGTTATTCTATAAAATTTATAGAATCATACGAACGTTCTTCTGTGCAAAATAATGAATGACGTCATCATAGTAAATTGAATTATTTTTGACTCTATGTACATTACCGCGATATTTGATAGCACACACGGTACCATCTTAAAATCAGAATTTGCCTGCACAAGGCTCCAAGTTGGCCATGGTAGCATATTCGTTCTTATAAATTTGGCCACTCATAGCGTGGTGGTGCATTTCTCGCCCCAGCCCACGGAGCCTATAGAATGGCCTGCCTGCGCGTGGCCTGGCAATGCTAAGCGTAGATATTGAGGCGAGAGAGAGGGGAAACGAAGGGGCATAATTCAAGCTTTGTTGCGCGCAGGGCTGTAAGTTTTGGCAAAACGTAGTGAAAATATTTGTTATACCATTTTTCGATAAAGCTTTTTGATGAGGCAAGCCAGGCTTTTCAGCTTATGTAAAGATTCCGCCACTGGGGCCCCTGGGCTGGCTGGGCCCCTGGGCTGGGGCCTTGTAGGCCTAGGCAGAAATTAATTGACGGAAATTCTAAGATCAGCATCAAGAAAAAAGTAATCTTATTTATAACCATAGTCTCCTCGGTTCCCCTGCTTGGGGAATCACGTGGCAAGTGCATATCACAAGACTTCAGTGATTTCAAAATACGGTACTGTGCTCAAAAATATTTAAACCCGCGATGACTGGCCCATGGCTATTTTTGATCCGACGCTTAAATATTGCTCTATACTTTCGTTTTGGTCAGCGTTTACTGTACCTTCCTTCCCAGCCTTGAACTTCACCCTGCAAAAGAAACATGTCCATAGCTTTTTCGAACACTCAAGTTATTTCTGTATTATTTACGGTCGGGTCAGATTTACCCATGGCGCCACTCCTCGCATGACAATTTTCGGCGTACGTTAGTCAGAACAATCTGTAAAAAATAAGGGGGGAAATCCACCTATTTTGATGCAGCACAATCACATGGCTCACGTTCTTCTAGACCCATGTTTAGGGCCTAGGGACACCTTGGTCATCAGCTCCTTTGTTCAAAAGAAATCGAGATGTCTGCTTTACCGCAACTATCAAGGCCAATTATGGAGTCACGAAAATTATTGACATTTTTCTGGATGTTAAATTTGAAAAATTAAAAATAAACCTCATTTTATATTGGGAATAGAATTAAATGTTTAAAATTATATGCCAAATCAATACTCAACACATATATAGGACATGTTTCGACCTTCAATGAGGTCATCTTCAGCCAGAAAATGAAAATCAATTAAGAATTAAACCAAAATAGTATTTATGTTCGACCCTCACTATTATGTGTCAGAAAACTGTATCATAATGATGGTCATTATAACACTCTTTTTCATTATGATACAGTTTCTCCAGCCAATCAGAGCTCGTTCATTGACCAATTAGGTAACGATACCTTCACGCGTGCGCTCAAAATCCAACATGTCGGACATAAACACAACATCGAACTATAATAAATTACCGACATGGAATACGCACCGTCCATATGTTCGCGTAAATAAACTGGCGAATATGAGACAACAAATAGCCCTGTACCTTAATATAATTTCTACACAGCGCATTGTCTTCAAACAACTCCAGTGACAATATTACTGAGGGGTGGCAGATGTAAACATATGGCCTGCATATGGCATTGCAAGCACACAGAGCGCATGCGTCGGTCGTCCAGAGATCTTGAAAGACAGAGATATAACACCCAACGCTCGCTCTGCGATCACAAAATTCAAGTAGCAGACTCTCAACAGATATGTATGAATATTTATGTTAAAACATATAATAAAGTTATAATTATCGTCGAACATAAACAGTCGTATGCAACTCGCCTATAATGGTAATTAAGACACTCGTATGGAAGTTATAAAACTCGCATACGCTCGTTTTATAAAAATACTCGTGGCTTAATTATAGCCATTATAGGCTCGTTGCATAATGTACTAATATCTACTTGAATCTGAATAAGAAATGAAATGTTAATGATAAAATTGTAATAAAATGAAATAAAATACTAGGAAGGAAGGAAGATTGTAGTTTTACGTGACCGTGAATCTTGTGATTATGAGCCACGGGACCTCCTTTTTACGTGGAATCCGAACCACAGGACATGGCATTTCATTTCGAAAATCTCACATGCATTGACCGGGAATCGAACCCGGACAATAAAATACTAACATGGATATAATAAAATAAATTAAATCACAGTCAGTCTGAAAGACTAGACGTTGTATCATTTCAAATGACGCATGCTACAAATGCTATACATGTTAGAAAGGCTCAGGAGGGCTTCTCGCTTTGCTCGAAGCCCCAGGACTCTTTCAACAGACTGCATTTCCCATTAACTTAGGCTTCCCGCGCGGGCACCTCTTTAAGGGTCACGGGAAGAAATGTGTTTCTTGTACTTGTATTAGAGATGTGTTCGGTTGAATAAAGCGTAAATTGTGTACTTTTTGATAGCGGTTTTGTGGCCCATCATCCCAGGCAAGCCGGCGGAAACCTTTGCCTCCCTGTCAGAAGGATCATTTGGCCGTAAATTTGAATTAGTGTAAGGATGTAGTATGAGTGTCCAGATTTAGACAATAGCCTACTCCATGAAGGGGTCATGACTATGCCATATATGTTTCTTTAATGAATAGTGTATCTGAAATAAGGGAAGAATACTGATTTACAGATTTGTGGAGTGAGTTTCTGATTTTTTAAAGGTCGCTCGACGCCAGGCCTCTTTCAACAGACTCCAATAAACATCAGCGTCTGGTTCTCGCTCCCCGCGTGAGCATGACGTCACGTTCCCGCGCAGCTGCATGACGTCACTTCCCGCGCGGCTGCATGACGTCACGTCCCTCACCGTGTCCGTGTCCGTGTCCGTAACGCATAACGATGGACCCCAACCATAACGATGAAGTCGACAAGATCATTTGAAATGATAATATATTACTGGTCCTTTAACAATAATTTTCAAAATGCAGTTAAATGCGAGAAATATTACTGGTGTTTGTAAAGCTATATAATAAAAATGTTATCAAAATAATAGACATGAAATAAATTAGAAAATTAAGTTCTAAAATCAATAATTAATTCAGTTCAGTGCTTGAATGAGTAAGCTAAATCTTTCTTCAATACGGAGTTTAAACATTCTGAATAGGTGCCAACCAGTTAATATGTCGACATGAAAGTAACCTTGATGTAGCCTATTGGCAACTCAAACTAACACTTGGGGCGCTGCGGTCGGTCTGAATAAGTAGGGTAAAAATACTCAATAACACGCGTTTGATATGGAACACTTTTTATTATTCGGTTATAATCAGTAAATGTGGTCCCTAAAATAATGACAGTGTTATTTTTTATTGTATATATGTATAACTGTGCGATACACGTGATCTAATTTGTGTGTTCCACTGGATTTTATGTGTCAATTGCATATTATCAAGCATCGGTTGTCTGCTGGTATCTGTTTTTTAGCAGTTCGTGTCATGGCGCTGTTACTTTAAAAGTTATATTTGAGTTTGCTCACTGTACCATAGACTGTAGAAATTATTTGCTGCTTGGTAGGGCGAAGGGATGAGTTTAACTTGTATTAAAGCTCGGGGGACACAGGAATTGCTTGATTTAGATGGTTAGCTGGTGGGTTTGGTGTAGAATATCGGACTGGTAGCAGGTTCTCGCAGAGTAGATATTAACCCTGCGAAGTCAAATTAGGCCCATATGACTCGTAATGGAATGGCTCGGATATTGCAGAGCGAGGTGATGGCGGTTGGTAGGGTAATTGGAAATGAACTAGGGAGGGGGAAGGATACCTGACTGACGAAGCTTGGCTGTAGTCGGCTGGTGTAGGCCTAGCTGTCTTGGTACGACTTGGCTCGGCGTAAACAGTGAACAACCCGTCCTGTCGTCAGTGAGTGTAGTGGTGAGTGGTCCAACCCGCTCCTGTTGCCCGTATTTATTTGGTATCGTCACCTTTTGGCTATTGCTATTTACATCTTTTGGAAAGTGATGAAAACGTATATCCGCAGCCCTCTTTTATGCATAGACTTACAGCCGTAAACTGAGCAATATACGTTGCTTTTACTCATTTTACACTCCATCAACGAGTAAAACTTATTACTTATGTATAAAGACACGAAGAAATTACCTCGATCTGCTTACGAATACAAGAAACCATATACAAACAGTCACCACGTGACAAATGTACCCTACTTGGTAAGTTTCTAATTTTTACCGCTAGATGTCATATCAGATAGCTGGAGTTGCCAATAGGATGGAGAATTCGGTGTGATTTGTATAAGAGAAATGCCAGATGTGGAAAAGGCGACAATTCTAATATTTATCCAAACGTTATGAATACAATGAAAGCAAGATTCTTGTAGTTGAATAACGGCATTTATGTTCGAGATGTCAACATTATGTGTCAGAAAACTGTATTTAATGAGGCTCATTATAGGACTATTTTTCATTATGAAACAGTTTCTCCCGCCAATCAGAGCTCAAGAAACAGTTGTTTGACCAATTAGGTAAGGATACCTTCGTGCATGCGCTCAAAATCCAACATGTCTATATAAATTACCGAAAGTGCACCGTGCATATCTTCGCGTAAATAAACTGGCGAATATGAGACTAGAAATAGCACTGTATATATCTTAATATCCCCAACTCTAATTTCAACACAGCGCATTGCCTTCAAACGACTTCAGTGACAGTTTGACTGAATGCAGATGCACATCGGCAGGCTGTAAACATTGCCAAGCACACAGAGAGCATGCGTCGGTCGGTCAGAGCACTTGGTGCTTGCACTCTGATCACAAAATTCTAGTGACTGAATCTCAACAGATATTTATGAATATTTATGTTCGAACATAAAATAGTTATAATTATCGTCGAACATCAACAGTCGTATGCAACTCGCCTATAATGGTAATTAAGACACTCGTATGGAAATTATAAAACTCGCTAACGCTCGTTTTATAAACATACTCGTATCTTAATTATTGCCATTATAGGCTCGTTGCATAATATACTATACGGTAATAGCTTCTCTTTACCTGTCAAATGGTGTATGGTTTTGTATATATCTTCATGAATGGGTCAAAATGACCCGTCGCATGTCATGTTATATTTTCTCAAGGGTTAAAGGTAGCCTACATCAACTAACAAGGACTGTCGATGTCCATATAGCCTGCAACATGAAACAAATCAACGAATACACGTGATGGGCATCAACCCAACTTTACTCAAGCAATGGTGTCGCCAAAACAGTCAATAAACTGATACGGTACAAGAAGAAATAAGCGATGTTAAGCTCCTAATATAGCGGCCAGCTCACGTTTGTCGACAGTGAATATTAGCCTACTATTTAGACATAAATTAAGACGAGGTACCTTTGGCACAATTCTTACTTTTTATGAAACTATATTTTAACCAGATTTTGATTAATACATGACAATGGCCCATAACCTATAGGCCTATAGGTAATAATATTTAGATTTGTAAATGTATTTAATTTTAAGTTAGATTAAGAATTTTAAATTGATCACTAGCATAAACGAACCAAACACATCTACACATTTAAACAATTAACGTTTTAACATTTTAAAAATTTTAATAATCATCCTAGGCTGAGTTTAAATAATTTACATTTGATTTTAATAATATATTATTTCTTCGGGCTAAACCCCACACTTTTCTAATTCACGACTGAATTTACGAATGACTTGAGCCAGACCAAAGCATGAGACCGCAATATAGGTAGAAGGGCCGATATTCTTATCATGTTGGTATGTGGATTCTCCCACCACGGTCGCCTTCAGCTGCTCCCGTCGTACAGAATATGCTCTGAGCCAGACATCAAGGCAGCGCCCGTGATCACGCCTGGTTTAGCATATTCACTATCGCAGTCTTTGAGGTGAGAAGTGGTTCGGTATCTAATAAATGACAGCACAGAAAGCTAAATAAACAAGACAGATAGATATTTTGGTAAGTAATAAGCCTTTAAGTACACAATATCTTAATCAATTTAGCCTAGGCCTACGTCGCAATTAGACTTCTAAACTGTAAGTGAATTTGCCGTTTGTTAATCTGTTTTACCTTTGCCTAGGACTTAATTTCATACAGTTTATATTATTACAATCTGACCTTTTTTAAGTCTGTTTTTTAATTTTCTTATGTGGACGCAAAATGCCTAATTGCGATCAAGAACGACACTACACTATCAAAGAGGACTACCGGTAATTCATTGCAAATTGCGCCCCTCCTATATTTCTGGCGTGCGTTTTCCTGTATAATTATATCAATGCTATACATTTTGTTATCCCGTATCAAATAATTTACTTACATGCCAATGAAAATGTCAAAAGTTTGCTGTCGATGTAGGCGAGTTGAAATTGTGTCTAGCGCTGATTTTGAATTTACAATTGCAAGCAGTACGAATTTACTGTATTATGCCATGTGATTGATCTATATTAAAAATATAGAAACCTAGTGGTGTCTTCTCTGCCCATGAAGTTTATACTATGCGTAAACATACTATTTAGAGGGAAATGTTCATAGAAAACCCAGGCAACATCTCATCATACGCCCGTCACGTCGGTGCGAAACATAATTTTCACTTCACATTTTAATAGTAGCGGCTCCTCAGGGTGGGCAAAGCATTAATTATGAACGATGTATCACTTTTTTTTCGCTTCCATTTCAACAATATATCATTTTCATACGTTATTTTATCTTTTTTGAAGGACATTATTAATTTTAACTTCCAACCTTGATCACTTTTGCACCGACTGTACCCGATATATATGCTAAATCACGTAAATCTGTGTTTTATTTAACAACCGGAGCCATGTTCGTCAGATGTTCATCAGATGTTAGTATGTGAAACTGCCGCAGGGATCGCTCACAACGAGGCGCACACATTGACGTCAGTAGTTGTCAACATGTCCGATACATAATACACCAGACGACACATAACTTCGTAATTATGTGAAAAAAGAAATAATTGGACTTTTGTGTATTACTTGTATTTGAAAATAATGCTTGTATGGGCTCTCCTGTAGTATACGTTGCCCGTTTCGAAAGTGCGTTATTTTACTTAGTAGCGCTCGGAAAATGGTTTGTATTTACTCTGCCACGTTATTAAAGCCATTTGCCATTAACAAACACCGCGTAAACACTTCCAAAAAAAGGAAATTGTCAACATTAACTTTCAAGTAATGAACTTATCAAAAAGCACGTCGCCATGTTTGATTACGTAATGCTGCCAACTTACTGATTGTACTACTAGGCAAAATCATTGGCCTGGTTAAAGATTATTGATGCGTGACATCCCCACTGTGCGTGACAAAAACCAGGGGTGTTATCTATTAGCCTAACCCTAACCTTTATTGACCTAGACGAAAACCATTGGGCTGGATGAAAATATTGGTCTGGAAACAATAATGTTGGCACTCTGAAAAAATACAGTAACACTCTCTAGCGATGAAATATTCAACTGCTCTATATTAGTAACATTGGCCATTTCTATAGAAAATTTTTCGGATTTTAATGGCGCCGGGCAACGTATACTACACGAGTTCCCTTGTATGAGGCAATGGTGCCAACTTCACTTTACCGCAATCAAAAACCATTATCTGGACGCGTTAGGCTGTAACCATTGTCTAAAACCATTGGATTCAACAAAACGAAGGTTAGAGTGGTCGTGTGTAGGTGCGGTCTTGGCCGCACGCAGCTAGTGGGGCACGGTTAACACAAAACCATAGATCTGGTCGTGTTAGGCTGTAACCATTGTCTAAAACCATTGGATTGAACTAAACGAAGGTTAGAGTGGTCGTGTGTAGGTGCGGTCTTGTCCGCGCGCAGCTAGCGGGGCACGGTTGACACAAAACCATTGATCTGGACGCGTTAGGCTGTAACCATTGTCTAAAACCATTGGATTGAACAAAACGAAGGTTAGAATGGTCGTGTGTAGGTGCGGTCTTGTCCGCGCGCAGCTAGTGGGGCACGGTTAACACAAAACCATAGATCTGGTCGTGTTAGGCTGTAACCATTGTCTAAAACCATTGGATTGAACAAAACGAAGGATAGAATGGTCGAGTGTAGGTGCGGCCTTGGCCGCACGCAGCTAGCGGGACACGGTTGACACAAAACCATTGATCTGGATGGGTTAGGCTGTAACCATTGTCAAAAACCATTGGATTGGACGAAACGAAGGTTAGAATGGTGGGGTAGGTGCGACAGTGGCCGCGTGCAACTAGCGGGCCACGGTTGACACAAAACCATTGATCTGGACGCGTTAGGCTGTAACCATTGTCAAAAACCATTGGATTGAACAAAACGAAGGTTAGAATGGTTGGGTGTAGGTGCGGCCTAGGCCGCGTGCAGCTAGCGGGGCACGGTTGACACAAAACCAATTATCTGGACGCGCTAGGCTGTAAGCATTGTCAAAAACCATTGGATTGAACAAAACGAAGGTTAGAATGGTCGGGTGTAGGTGCGGCCTTGGCCGCGTGCAGCTAGCGGGGCATGGTTGACACAGAACCAATTATTTGGACGCGTTAGGCTGTAAACGCTGTCAAAAACCATTCGATTGGACAAAAGGTCTGACAGGCTACAGGGTGAGGCCAGGCCAGGGATGTCTGGGTGAGTTACAGACAACGGAGGAGGAAACATCCATTAAAACATCATTCCCTGACTTATTTCTCATTGATTGATAAGGTATTTGGGCTAATTAATTTACTATAGAGAATGTTATCGCTCGTTCGTATTTCATTCAGTGCTACCAATTTCAGTTGTATTGACCATTACCCGCGTGAATTATGCACAAGTACAGTATTGTTCAGTCCCTTTGCGTAGGGTGGCTGAGCTAGGAGGGAGCTCTACGGACGAGGGTTGTAAATCGATGGGGCGCGCTTCAAGGTAAAAGCTAGCAGCTTACGGAGTGAGTGCCGCGATGAGGAATCTAAGTCGTTGCTGACAGTGCACCAATGCAGTCTGTGTGCGTGCGAGCCAAGAAAGCAAGGCCGTCGCTAATGAATAATGCACTAGCGCTTGCACAGCGGTTTTGGAACAATGTGATGACAGGTCAATGTGTAGGTAGGGAAGCGGACAGTAAAGACGGTGGTGGTAAACAATAATAATAATAACTGGGCGTTTATAAAGTGTACTAGTTTACTAGTATAATGTAATGTTGTAAGGATCTTCCCTCAACTGTGGGGATAGCTCAAACAAATAAGTGTACAAGTGTGAAAGGGGTGGTAGCTGGAATGGATGTGGGAATACTGAGAGAGACACTTACCGGAGGTACGACGTCAGCGTGAGGTCGAGCAGAGTCTCCAACGAGAACAGATAACCTCCCTCAGATTGGGGGCCGTTTTATGTATTTGCATACTGCTGCGTTTGCACATAGCTGTTTGGATGAGCAGTGCTTGTGTATTTGTTTGGGTGAGGGGCAAGCGCTTGGGTAACAGCTGTGGTTAACTGGTCCCGCTTGGTGTGGAAAGAAATGTATTGTTGTAGCTGTTGCTTCCAGCTTGGGGGTGCCTAAAGGGTGAAATCAGTGTAGGGCGTTGGGCAGATGGTTGTAATCGGTGTGGATGGCAGGGGTGTAATTGCAGATAACTGTAGATGTAGATTCTAGCTGTAGATTAGTTGTATGACCCTTGGTGTATGCAAATATGTCTCTTAAGGGCGCTAAGACCTTGGGGCCTTTACAGTATTGCCAACCCCAATGAAACCCCACCCATACGGTACTAATTGTATAGGCTGTGTAGGTAGCATTCTCTAAGGGGTTCAAATGAAAGTGGTTTTGACAATGGTTACACCCTAACGTGTCAACCGTGCCGCGCTAGCTGCCTGCGGCCAAGGTCACAGCTCAACCCAACCATTCTAACCCGCGGTTTGTCCAATCCAATGGGTTTTGACAATGCTTTTAGCCTGTGGGCCATACATGCACCCCTGGTTTTAGTGGTGGTTTATTTTATATCATTCATGTTGAGAACACTACCGTGACGTGATGTCTCGTCAGTATCTCTGCCCACATAACAGGTGACGCTAGCTTACCGCCTGAGCAACATGGCTGCCGTCGTTTAATGAGCAAGAAACATATTTGCAGTACACTAGTCATAATGGACGGCAATTTCAATTGGTACTGTCCCCTTGAACTCCTGAAAAAGTATGTTGTTTGTGTCTTCAGTCTTTTGACTGGTTTGATGCAGCTGTCCATTCCTCCCTGTCCTGAGCTAATCGTTTCATCTCTACATAGCTACCACACCCTACGTCCGAGGCAATCTGTTAAACATATTCTAACCTTGGTCTACCCCTACAGTTCTTGTCCTCGATCCTTCCTTCCATAACTAAGCTTGCTATTCCTGGGTGTCTTAGTATGTGTCCTACCAACCTATCTCTTTTCTACATTAGCAGTCTCAAGAAACATCTCTCCTCTCCCACTCCTCTTAATACCTCTTCATTTGTAACCCTATCTACCCATCTGATCTTCATCATTCTCCTGTAACACCACATTTCAAACGCTTCAATTCTCCTCTTTTCTGCTGCACCAACAGTCCAAGTTTCACTTCCATAGAGCGCCACGCTCCAGACAAAGGCTTTTAAAAATGACTTCTTAATACCTAAATCTATATTCGATGTCAACGGATTCCTTTTTTGTAGAAATGCTTTCCTTGCCTGAGCCAACCTACTTTTTATATCCTCTTTGCTTCGTCCATCACTGGTTATTTTGCTTCCTAAGTAACAGAAGTCTCCTACTTCCTTTAGTTTTTCACCTGCCAATTTGATGTCCATAGAGGTTTCTGATTTTTTCGACTGCATTCCAATATTTCATCATGAATTCTTTACTCAAGACGGGAGTCCATACCATTCAAAAACTCATTCAAATCCTCAGGCGTGTCGGCCAAGATGACGATGTCATCAGCAAATCTAAGAGTTGAAAATATTTCTCCTTGAATCTTCACTCCCACTTTAAATAATGAATGCGTATTGTGAAATATCTATTTAGTGGGGTTTGGGGGACATGTAATTAACCCAGCAAATTAATTCCTGATGATATAATGAGTAGGGACCGCATATTTATTGTGTGGGATGGATTTTCCCGCGCGGACATTAACCTGTAATCTTGTACCTTAAATCAATTAAATATGTTACCTCACCAAATATATTGCGGAAATTTCCGTACTCTACATTCCTTATTTGAGGCGCCTAGAATCAAAACTCGCCAAGTCCATTGAACATGAAAAATGAGATGAAGTTGCTTTATATGAACTCGCAGGTGGGCAACTCAAATGTGCCTCGATTTTTCTTCAAAATATGCGATTTCCCTTCGAAAATGGCGTACAAAACTTAGGGTTACTTTCAAAATCTGCTAGATTCAATTCAACATCCGCCATTGAACTTTCAACCAATCAGCACACAGAATGTGTATGAAGTTCAAAGTGTAACCTATTCACAACTGATACTGCTCTTGTATTTTAAATATATGCATAATCATAATTCAGGTCAGGTTTTCATTTCATACGTAAATTGAAGGGTTCACGTTCAGTAATCATAATAATATCGTATAGCCTCGGATGCCGGGTGCAAGCTTTGTTATTTGCCACCCAGAGGGTAACTTGCTTGTCGAATTTCGCTGTTCCTTGAAGCAATCTAAGCTCCTTGAACACTATAGCGCTTTCTAGTAGAGAAATTAGGAACTTTGTGTTGGCGGAAAATCCCGGGATTAATTTTGCCATTATGAACTCGGCCTACTGAATTCAAATGGGTTCTTTGACATGCCAACATCGTATGACATTTGTATCGTATTTTTTGCCGCCTTTCAAAAATCACTTACCACGGCCAAGAGCGAACTTGCAAGCTTGGGGTTAGTAGACCGACCCGTTAACCACTCACCCACCGTGGCAAGCTCTTCCCTTGTTTTTATCCTTAGAACTGCTTTTCTTACTTTCAAAAGCCTCCATGTGTACATTTCACTTTCAAAACCAGTTAACTCCTAATTAATCTTAAGAATTGTGTTACTTTCCGTTAAGGGAGAATCCTCTAATTCGATGGAATGCATCGTTTGATGATAAAGTATTTAATAAACGAAACCTTCATATTCCAAGGATGTTTCTTCATATGTTAACAGTTCTCCTCATTTCCCCACAAAGTTTGTTTGGTGGACTTGGCAGGTTTTGCTTCTAGGTGCCTCATGGTGATAGGATTTTTTCCCCCCACTGTATAAAACGCTAAGGTGAATGTTTCACAAAACTCAAGCTCCTAAACCAGAGGGAATTAGAAGGCGTGGTTTGTACCAAAATCTTCCAAATCGTCTCAATAGAACAGGAAAAATCTTGCATTCCTTGAAAAGTCAACGGAAATATATTTATTTGTTTCAACAAATAAACAAGACGATAGCCCCTACAAGAACATGTATCGGGTTGAGCCCGCATGACGGGAAAGCCGGGCGGGTGGTCTATGCACAATGCATGCGACTAGCGGACCCGGGCGAGAATTCTCGCATAATATTAATGGGTTGTGTGCGCCCCGTGTGTACAGACCACCCGCCTGCCTCTAGTGCTATGCAGGCTGTAGGCGATGTCAGGGACTATCGTCTTATTTATAAACACTTTAAAAACAAATAAATATATTTCCGTTGACTTTTCAAGAAATGCAAGATTTTTCCTATACTATTGGGACGATTTGGAAGATTTTGGTACAAACCACACCTTCTTACTCCCTCTGGTTTAGGAGCTTGAGTTTTGTGAAGCATACACCTTAGCGTATTATATAATGAGATTATGCAGTAAAAATGTAGGAAATATGCATTGAAAATTGAATAATATGCACTTAACAATTCACTCCTCTTTCCCTCCTTTGCCGTAATATATGCAGTTGTTTTTTGCATGTTGTTTAAGTTGAAATGTATTTTCACTTCTCACTTCCTTGGAGCGTATTTGACAATAGACGACAACGCCATAATCACTATTACCTGACAACCACTGATTTAATAAACACTCTCTGCTGCTCTTCTCTTCAGACATTAAGGATATGCAGGCTAAGACACATTAACTGAAGAAACTCCTCACAAAACTAACCCCAGGCTACTGGCTGTCGAGATGGTGAAAGTAATGTATCACCCCATTTCCTTTTTGAAATAGTCAGCCAGCGTGCTTGCGTAAGATACTGTTATCTCGTTATCTGTTGCTCAGACAGTTGCTTACGAGGGATACTGCCCAGATGGTAGAAGGAATGTCCATCCCCATCCATTTCTTGAAATTCCAGGCGTAAGATATCGTTATCTCGTTATCTGTTGCTCAGAAAGTTGTCCAACACGCAGACGAAAACAATTTCGATTACAATGTTTTAAAGTATACTCAATTTCAAATGTATGCTAAAATATCCTGTTATGTTCAGAATATGCAATAAACCCTCAAAATATGCATTTGCATATGCATATATGCATTTTCAAGCAAGTAGTTCCGTGACGAACTAAAGAGCCTACTTTTCTTCAAATTATGGAGATCATATATCAACAGTTGGCAGACCTGGCGACTCTAAATATATTCTTAGTTCCATCTCTTAAGGTCCATAATGCACATGGAAAATTTGGTTGAGATCGAATTGATAGTACGCACGTTACATGTATTTAAATATTAAATTTCTCGGCATGCGTAAAATCAGGTTGGCGGCACTGCCATATATCGGATGCTCAAACTTAAATTGAAATATTATGATCTATAGTTGTGCCAATTTTGAAAGAACTTCATTTATTAGTATGGAAGTTACATGTGATTCAACATTAAACCTATCAACACGCGTAGAATCATGTTGGCAGCACTGTCGTATATCGGTTGCTGAAAATTAACCTACATTTGCAGGTACTATACGTATGCAAACCTTAGAACGGTTGGCCTGCATACTTTCTGATATATTTAGATTGAGATAAATATGTATAGAGTGCATTTTTTAACAGTTGGCAGCTTCGTTGAGACTAAAAAAAAATTGCATATACATATCTGCTCTGGTGCACAAATCACATACCAAATTTGGTTGAAATCCAATGGATAGTATGGAAGTTACATGCATTTAATGATTGGATCAATCAGCTGGCATAGAATCATGTTGGCAACACTCATGTATGGGCTCCTCTAAATTAGTCTGATGTAATATTATCTATATGTGTGTCAATTTTGGAACAATTCCATGCATATCTTCCGAGATATCCAACATAGACCTCAATTTTCAATTGTGATTTTTCAGCAGTTGGTGGCACTGACATAATTTTCAAATATGGCCTTGCGATAATCAGGCATAGCTCTTTACTCATACCAAATTTGGTTTCGATAGCTGCAGCCGTCTGGAGTTGACAGGGGAGGGGACACACAAACAGACAGACCACACATTTGCCCGGATCGATGTCATAAGTCTACTTTTTCCTCATTTTTGCAAAATGAGAAAAGTAGGCTAAAAATCCGGTCCCTAGTAATTTATTTATTTTTTATTTATTTATCGTATGGCTTTTAGTGCCGGGAGTATCCGAGGACATATTCGGCTCGCCAGAGGCAGTAGCTGCTTCAAGCGGACACTACTAGGGTGAGCTACAAGTTCCGTTCAATTTCAAGTAGTTCCAACTGTCGCTACCAGATGTCAATGATACCTAGTGACGAACATTGGAACTTTGATAGAGCGTTACAACGAAATCTAACCTAGAAATTCAGCTCCACACAAGTTTAGTCTGTGGAAGGATCTTTTACATGCCATAAAAATATGACATGGGACCGCCGGCTTTACTTCCCCTCCGAAGGAAGGCGTCCCTAGTGATGAGATACTTCCTGAGTAAACCATAAAGATATTTTGCTTTTCCCCGCTCCGCTTAGATCCAAAACAAAGAGCATCAACCAGGGATTAACCTCTACATTACACCAATAGGCTGCTCGGCCACAGCGGGAACTACTTTAGCAGAGGTGTATATGAGGGGGGAGCAGTGGGGGCTCCAGCACCTCCTCCCCCCCCCCCTCCCTCATATACACCCCGAAAAAAAGGCAATAAAAATAAGAAAGTGTTGCTTGGCTAAAAGCATAAATAATTGTAAATTTGGTTGTGCCCTGATCTTAACTTATTGGCTAAGTTATAAACAATATTAAGATTGAAATTAGACTACCTCGTGGTGTAGTGGCTAGTGTCGACCAAAGTATTATGTGTACTTGAGTTTGAAGGTCGTTTGTGAAGTAACCAATAGACCTACATAAAATCCAATAACATCATCATTTTCGTCGTTCTATTTTATGTTAGTTCATATAGGTTTGGATTTTTAATTTATATTTTAATATTTATTATCGCAGTTGGAACACAAAAGGTGCCCGTTTTTAAGCGTGTTTCAACCATGCGTCACATTTAAGAATTATTATCTCACAAACCCGTCATCAGATTGAATCCAAATTTTAACACAGTATACATTGGAATGTTGTATAACTGGTTTATTAATTTCAAAATTTTGTGTGTCCAAGAAAGAAAGTTGTTATCATTTTTTAAGGTAACTTTTTCTCGGCTCGAGGTGGTTGGAAAATGTAGTTCTTGGTCGCGTTGTAATCCTTATACATCAAAAAGTTATGCTGCATGACTGTGAAATACGTAAATTAATTCACTTATTTTATATCAGTTTGAATTTGTAGGGGGAAATAATACATGGTTCACCAGCTGGCCGCTCCGGGAAAAGCTGTACAGCGTTGCCGAAATGGAGCCCATCATGCATCATGGCGCGCCTCGCTCGGAAGTGATGGGCTCCATCTCAGCAACGCTGTACAGCTTAAAAACATGCACGTTCCAAATGCCATAAAAATATTAAAATATAAATTAAAAATTCCAAACCTACAGGAACTAACGTAAATTAGAACGACGAAATTGATGATGTTATTGGATTTTATGTAAGTCTATTGGTTACTTCACAAACAACCTCCAAACTCGAGTGCACATAATATTTTGGTCGACAGTATCATTCTTGGCTGCTTTCCCGGAGGTCCGAATTCGATTCCCAGCTCTGCCATGAAATTTTAATTCTGGTCTGAGGGCTGGAACGGGGTACACTCAGCCTTGTGAGGCAAAACTGTGAATCCCACAGTAAGGTACTTTTGAGGAATACATTATCAAGTTGTAAAAAAAAAAAAAAACTGTTTACCTTTCTGCTTAGTAAATTGACAAATATTTAGATATTTGCCATTCATACTCCACAGGCCATAATAGAACATTCATTAAGTACAAAATTTTATTTGTGTGTTGTGTTGTATTTTACAACTGTTTTGTAATGCCCCTAATATTGTAGGCTATATAAACTTAGAATTTTACAATACACTCTTATCTAAAATATTTACACAAAGTTATATGCTCTAAGATGTTGGTTGATATTCCTGTGTATTTTGCGGTGACAATCCCCTGAGAATTCTCACAATATTCCAGGACAGTCAGCACCCTTACCACTGAAAAAAATATTGTATATACGCCCCTGTAATTCTAGTTCAAGATCATAAATCCGAGAAACTCCAAATTTATTCGATTAAAAATGACGAGTGAAATATATATGCATTGAATGATTACAATATGAATAAGTTTCTAGGTTAATGTGCGCCCAATTTCTTCACGTTTACCCCCCCCCCAGGGGCTCACAGTATCTCCTGCCTTCTGCACAAGGCCCTCAAGGAGGCAGGGTGTGTGTAGCTCCACCATTGCTGGTGCACCCTGGATAGTGCTACACCCTCAGGGGCTCACATATCTCCTGCCTTCTGCACAAGGCCCTCTAGGAGGCAGGGTGTGTGTAGCCTCACCACTTCTGGAGCACCCTGGATAGTGCTACACCCTCAAGGGCTCACAGTATCTCCTGCCTTCTGCTCAAGGCCCTCAAGGAGGCAGGGTGTGTGTAGCCCCACCACTTCTGGTGCACCCTGGATAGTGCTACACCCTCAAGGGCTCACAGTATCTCCTGCCTTCTGCTCAAGGCCCTCAAGGAGGCAGGGTGTGTGTAGCCCCACCACTTCTGGAGCACCCTGGATAGTGCTACGCCCTCAAGGGCTCACAGTATCTCCTGCCTTCTGCTCAAGGCCCTAAAGGAGGCAGGGTGTGAGTAGCCCCACCACTTCTGGTGCACCCTGGATAGTGCTACACCCTCAAGGGCTCACAGAATCTCTTGCCTTCTGCACAAGGCCCTCTAGGGGGCAGGGTGTGTGAAGCCCCACCACTTCTGGTGCACCCTGGATAGTGCTACACCCTCAAGGGCTCACAGTATCTCCTGCCTTCTGCACAAGGCCCTCAAGGAGGCTGGGTGTGTGTAGCCCCACCATTTCTGGTGCACCCTGGATAGTGCTACACCCTCAGGGGCTCACAGTATCTCCTGCCTTCTGCTCAAGGCCCTCAAGGAGGCAGGGTATGTGTAGCCTCACCACTTCTGGTGCACCCTGGATAGTGCTACACCCTCAGGGGCTCACAGTATCTCCTGACTTCTGCACAAGGCCCTCAAGGAGGCAGGGTGTATGTAGCCTCACCACTTCTCGTGCACCCTGGAGAGTGCTACACACTCAGGGGCTCACAGTACTCCTGCCTTCTGCTCAAGTCCCTCAAGGAGGCAGGGTGTGTGTAGCCTCACCACTTCTGGTGCACACTGGATAGTGCTACACCCCCAGGGGCTCACAGTATCTCCTGCCTTCTGCACAAGGCCCTCAAGGAGGCAGGGTGTATGTAGCTCCACCACTTCTGGTGCACCCTGGATAGTGCTACACCTTCAGGGGCTCACAGTATCTCCTGCCTTCTGCACAAGGCCCTCTAGGAGGCAGGGTGTGTGTAGCCTCACCACTTCTGGAGCACCCTGGATAGTGCTACACCCTCAAGGGCTCACAGTATCTCCTGCCTTCTGCTCAAGGCCCTCAAGGAGGCAGGGTGTGTGTAGCCCCACCACTTCTGGTGCACCCTGGATAGTGCTACACCCTCAAGGGCTCACAGTATCTCCTGCCTTCTGCTCAAGGCCCTCAAGGAGGCAGGGTGTGTGTAGCCCCACCACTTCTGGAGCACCCTGGATAGTGCTACACCCTCAAGGGCTCACAGTATCTCCTGCCTTCTGCACAAGGCCCTCAAGGAGGCTGGGTGTGTGTAGCCCCACCACTTCTGGTGCACCCTGGATAGTGCTACACCCTCAGGGGCTCACAGTAGCTCCTGCCTCTGCTCAAGGCCCTCAAGGAGGCAGGGTATGTGTAGCCTCACCACTTCTGGTGCACCCTGGATAGTGCTACACCCTCAGGGGCTCACAGTATCTCCTGCCTTCTGCTCAAGGCCCTCAAGGAGGCAGGGTGTGTGTAGCCTCACCACTTCTGGTGCACACTGGATAGTGCTACACCCCCAGGGGGTCACAGTATCTCCTGCCTTCTGCACAAGGCACTCAAGGAGGCAGGGTGTGTGTAGCTCCACCACTTCTGGTGCACCCTGGATAGTGCTACACCCTCAGGGGCTCACAGTATCTCCTGCCTTCTGCACAAGGCCCTCAAGGAGGCAGGGTGTGTGTAGCCCCACCACTTCTGGAGCACCCTGGATAGTGCTACACCCTCAAGGGCTCACAGTATCTCCTGCCTTCTGCACAAGGCCCTCAAGGAGGCTGGGTGTGTGTAGCCCCACCACTTCTGGTGCACCCTGGATAGTGCTACACCCTCAGGGGCTCACAGTATCTCCTGCCTCTGCTCAAGGCCCTCAAGGAGGCAGGGTATGTGTAGCCTCACCACTTCTGGTGCACCCTGGATAGTGCTACACCCTCAGGGGCTCACAGTATCTCCTGCCTTCTGCTCAAGGCCCTCAAGGAGGCAGGGTGTGTGTAGCCTCACCACTTCTGGTGCACACTGGATAGTGCTACACCCCCAGGGGGTCACAGTATCTCCTGCCTTCTGCACGAGGCACTCAAGGAGGCAGGGTGTGTGTAGCTCCACCACTTCTGGTGCACCCTGGATAGTGCTACACCCTCAGGGGCTCACAGTATCTCCTGCCTTCTGCACAAGGCCCTCAAGGAGGCAGGGTGTGTGTAGCCTCACCACTTCTGGTGCACCCTGGATAGTGCTACACCCTCAGGGGCTCACAGTATCTCCTGCCTTCTGCTCAAGGCCCTCAATGAGGCAGGGTGTGTGTAGCCTCACCACTTCTGGTGCACCCTGGATAGTGCTACACCCTCAGGGGCTCACAGTATCTCCTGCCTTCTGCACAAGGCCCTCTAGGAGGCAGGGTGTGTGTAGCCTCACCACTTCTGGTGCACCCTGCATAGTGCTACACCCTCAAGGGCTCACAGTATCTCCTGCCTTCTGCTCAAGGCCCTCAAGAAGGCAGGGTGTGTGTAGCCCCACCACTTCTGGTGCACCCTGGATAGTGCTACACCCTCAAGGGCTCACAGAATCTCCTGCCTTCTGCACAAGGCCCTCTAGGGGGCAGGGTGTGTGAAGCCCCACCACTTCTGGAGCACCCTGGATAGTGCTACACCCTCAAGGGCTCACAGTATCTCCTGCCTTCTGCAAAAGGCCCTCAAGGAGGCTGGGTGTGTGTAGCCCCACCACTTCTGGTGCACCCTGGATAGTGCTACACCCTCAGGGGCTCACAGTATCTCCTGCCTTCTGCTCAAGGCCCTCAAGGAGGCAGGGTATGTGTAGCCTCACCACTTCTGGTGCACCCTGGATAGTGCTACACCCTCAGGGGCTCACAGTATCTCCTGCCTTCTGCACAAGGCCCTCAAGGAGGCAGGGTGTATGTAGCCTCACCACTTCTGGTGCACCCTGGATAGTGCTACACCCTCAGGGGCTCACAGTACTCCTGCCTTCTGCTCAAGGCCCTCAAGGAGGCAGGGTGTGTGTAGCCTCACCACTTCTGGTGCACACTGGATAGTGCTACACCCCCAGGGGCTCACAGTATCTCCTGCCTTCTGCACAAGGCCCTCAAGGAGGCAGGGTGTATGTAGCTCCACCACTTCTGGTGCACCCTGGATAGTGCTACACCTTCAGGGGCTCACAGTATCTCCTGCCTTCTGCACAAGGCCCTCTAGGAGGCAGGGTGTGTGTAGCCTCACCACTTCTGGAGCACCCTGGATAGTGCTACACCCTCAAGGGCTCACAGTATCTCCTGCCTTCTGCTCAAGGCCCTCAAGGAGGCAGGGTGTGTGTAGCCCCACCACTTCTGGTGCACCCTGGATAGTGCTACACCCTCAAGGGCTCACAGTATCTCCTGCCTTCTGCTCAAGGCCCTCAAGGAGGCAGGGTGTGTGTAGCCCCACCACTTCTGGAGCACCCTCGATAGTGCTACGCCCTCAAGGGCTCAAAGTATCTCCTGCCTTCTGCTCAAGGCCCTCAAGGAGGCAGGGTGTGTGTAGCCCCACCACTTCTGGTGCACCCTGGATAGTGCTACACCCTCAAGGGCTCACAGAATCTCTTGCCTTCTGCACAAGGCCCTCTAGGGGGCAGGGTGTGTGAAGCCCCACCACTTCTGGAGCACCCTGGATAGTGCTACACCCTCAAGGGCTCACAGTATCACCTGCCTTCTGCACAAGGCCCTCAAGGAGGCTGGGTGTGTGTAGCCCCACCATTTCTGGAGCACCCTGGATAGTGCTACACCCTCAAGGGCTCACAGTATCTCCTGCCTTCTGCACAAGGCCCTCAAGGAGGCTGGGTGTGTGTAGCCCCACCATTTCTGGTGCACCCTGGATAGTGCTACACCCTCAGGGGCTCACAGTATCTCCTGCCTTCTGCTCAAGGCCCTCAAGGAGGCAGGGTATGTGTAGCCTCACCACTTCTGGTGCACCCTGGATAGTGCTACACCCTCAGGGGCTCACAGTATCTCCTGCCTTCTGCTCAAGTCCCTCAAGGAGGCAGGGTGTGTGTAGCCTCACCACTTCTGGTGCACACTGGATAGTGCTACACCCCCAGGGGCTCACAGTATCTCCTGCCTTCTGCACAAGGCCCTCAAGGAGGCAGGGTGTATGTAGCTCCACCACTTCTGGTGCACCCTGGATAGTGCTACACCTTCAGGGGCTCACAGTATCTCCTGCCTTCTGCACAAGGCCCTCTAGGAGGCAGGGTGTGTGTAGCCTCACCACTTCTGGAGCACCCTGGATAGTGCTACACCCTCAAGGGCTCACAGTATCTCCTGCCTTCTGCTCAAGGCCCTCAAGGAGGCAGGGTGTGTGTAGCCCCACCACTTCTGGTGCACCCTGGATAGTGCTACACCCTCAAGGGCTCACAGTATCTCCTGCCTTCTGCTCAAGGCCCTCAAGGAGGCAGGGTGTGTGTAGCCCCACCACTTCTGGAGTACCCTGGATAGTGCTACACCCTCAAGGGCTCACAGTATCTCCTGCCTTCTGCACAAGGCCCTCAGGAGGCTGGGTGTGTGTAGCCCCACCACTTCTGGTGCACCCTGGATAGTACTACACCCTCAGGGGCTCACAGTAGCTCCTGCCTCTGCTCAAGGCCCTCAAGGAGGCAGGGTATGTGTAGCCTCACCACTTCTGGTGCACCCTGGATAGTGCTACACCCTCAGGGGCTCACAGTATCTCCTGCCTTCTGCTCAAGGCCCTCAAGGAGGCAGGGTGTGTGTAGCCTCACCACTTCTGGTGCACACTGGATAGTGCTACACCCCCAGGGGGTCACAGTATCTCCTGCCTTCTGCACAAGGCACTCAAGGAGGCAGGGTGTGTGTAGCTCCACCACTTCTGGTGCACCCTGGATAGTGCTACACCCTCAGGGGCTCACAGTATCTCCTGCCTTCTGCACAAGGCCCTCAAGGAGGCAGGGTGTGTGTAGCCCCACCACTTCTGGAGCACCCTGGATAGTGCTACACCCTCAAGGGCTCACAGTATCTCCTGCCTTCTGCGCAAGGCCCTCAAGGAGGCTGGGTGTGTGTAGCCCCACCACTTCTGGTGCACCCTGGATAGTGCTACACCCTCAGGGGCTCACAGTATCTCCTGCCTCTGCTCAAGGCCCTCAAGGAGGCAGGGTATGTGTAGCCTCACCACGTCTGGTGCACCCTGGATAGTGCTACACCCCCAGGGGCTCACAGTATCTCCTGCCTTCTGCTCAAGGCCCTCAAGGAGGCAGGGTGTGTGTAGCCTCACCACTTCTGGTGCACACTGGATAGTGCTACACCCCCAGGGGGTCACAGTATCTCCTGCCTTCTGCACGAGGCACTCAAGGAGGCAGGGTGTGTGTAGCTCCACCACTTCTGGTGCACCCTGGATAGTGCTACACCCTCAGGGGCTCACAGTATCTCCTGCCTTCTGCACAAGGCCCTCAAGGAGGCAGGGTGTGTGTAGCCTCACCACTTCTGGTGCACCCTGGATAGTGCTACACATTCAGGGGCTCACAGTATCTCCTGCCTTCTGCTCAAGGCCCTCAATGAGGCAGGGTGTGTGTAGCCTCACCACTTCTGGTGCACCCTGGATAGTGCTACACCCTCAGGGGCTCACAGTATCTCCTGCCTTCTGCACAAGGCCCTCTAGGAGGCAGGGTGTGTGTAGCCTCACCACTTCTGGTGCACCCTGGATAGTGCTACACCCTCAAGGGCTCACAGTATCTCCTGCCTTCTGCTCAAGGCCCTCAAGAAGGCAGGGTGTGTGTAGCCCCACCACTTCTGGGGCACCCTGGATAGTGCTACACCCTCAAGGGCTCACAGAATCTCCTGCCTTCTGCACAAGGCCCTCTAGGGGGCAGGGTGTGTGAAGCCCCACCTCTTCTGGAGCACCCTGGATAGTGCTACACCCTCAAGGGCTCACAGTATCTCCTGCCTTCTGCACAAGGCCCTCAAGGAGGCTGGGTGTGTGTAGCCCCACCACTTCTGGTGCACCCTGGATAGTGCTACACCCTCAGGGGCTCACAGTATCTCCTGCCTTCTGCTCAAGGCCCTCAAGGAGGCAGGGTATGTGTAGCCTCACCACTTCTGGTGCACCCTGGATAGTGCTACACCCTCAGGGGCTCACAGTATCTCCTGCCTTCTGCACAAGGCCCTCAAGGAGGCAGGGTGTATGTAGCCTCACCACTTCTGGTGCACCCTGGATAGTGCTACACCCTCAGGGGCTCACAGTACTCCTGCCTTCTGCTCAAGGCCCTCAAGGAGGCAGGGTGTGTGTAGCCTCACCACTTCTGGTGCACACTGGATAGTGCTACACCCCCAGGGGCTCACAATATCTCCTGCCTTCTGCACAAGGCCCTCAAGGAGGCAGGGTGTATGTAGCTCCACCACTTCTGGTGCACCCTGGATAGTGCTACACCTTCAGGGGCTCACAGTATCTCCTGCCTTCCGCACAAGGCCCTCTAGGTGGCAGGGTGTGTGTAGCCTCACCACTTCTGGAGCACCCTGGATAGTGCTACACCCTCAAGGGCTCACAGTATCTCCTGCCTTCTGCTCAAGGCCCTCAAGGAGGCAGGGTGTGTGTAGCCCCACCACTTCTGGTGCACCCTGGATAGTGCTACACCCTCAAGGGCTCACAGTATCTCCTGCCTTCTGCTCAAGGCCCTCAAGGAGGCAGGGTGTGTGTAGCCCCACCACTTCTGGAGCACCCTCGATAGTGCTACGCCCTCAAGGGCTCACAGTATCTCCTGCCTTCTGCTCAAGGCCCTCAAGGAGGCAGGGTGTGTGTAGCCCCACCACTTCTGGTGCACCCTGGATAGTGCTACACCCTCAAGGGCTCACAGAATCTCTTGCCTTCTGCACAAGGCCCTCTAGGGGGCAGGGTGTGTGAAGCCCCACCACTTCTGGAGCACCCTGGATAGTGCTACACCCTCAAGGGCTCACAGTATCTCCTGCCTTCTGCACAAGGCCCTCAAGGAGGCTGGGTGTGTGTAGCCCCACCATTTCTGGTGCACCCTGGATGGTGCTACACCCTCAGGGGCTCACAGTATCTCCTGCCTTCTGCTCAAGGCCCTCAAGGAGGCAGGGTATGTGTAGCCTCACCACTTCTGGTGCACCCTGGATAGTGCTACACCCTCAGGGGCTCACAGTATCTCCTGCCTTCTGCACAAGGCCCTCAAGGAGGCAGGGTGTATGTAGCCTCACCACTTCTGGTGCACCCTGGATAGTGCTACACCCTCAGGGGCTCACAGTATCTCCTGCCTTCTGCACAAGGCCCTCAAGGATGCTGGGTGTGTGTAGCCCCACCACTTCTGGTGCACCCTGGATAGTGCTACACCCTCAGGTGCTCACAGTATCTCCTGCCTCTGCTCAAGGCCCTCAAGGAGGCAGGGTATGTGTAGCCTCACCACTTCTGGTGCACCCTGGATAGTGCTACACCCTCAGGGGCTCACAGTATCTCCTGCCTTCTGCTCAAGGCCCTCAAGGAGGCAGGGTGTGTGTAGCCTCACCACTTCTGGTGCACACTGGATAGTGCTACACCCCCAGGGGGTCACAGTATCTCCTGCCTTCTGCACAAGGCACTCAAGGAGGCAGGGTGTGTGTAGCTCCACCACTTCTGGTGCACCCTGGATAGTGCTACACCCTCAGGGGCTCACAGTATCTCCTGCCTTCTGCACAAGGCCCTCAAGGAGGCAGGGTGTGTGTAGCCCCACCACTTCTGGAGCACCCTGGATAGTGCTACACCCTCAAGGGCTCACAGTATCTCCTGCCTTCTGCACAAGGCCCTCAAGGAGGCTGGGTGTGTGTAGCCCCACCACTTCTGGTGCACCCTGGATAGTGCTACACCCTCAGGGGCTCACAGTATCTCCTGCCTCTGCTCAAGGCCCTCAAGGAGGCAGGGTATGTGTAGCCTCACCACTTCTGGTGCACCCTGGATAGTGCTACACCCTCAGGGGCTCACAGTATCTCCTGCCTTCTGCTCAAGGCCCTCAAGGAGGCAGGGTGTGTGTAGCCTCACCACTTCTGGTGCACACTGGATAGTGCTACACCCCCAGGGGGTCACAGTATCTCCTGCCTTCTGCACAAGGCACTCAAGGAGGCAGGGTGTGTGTAGCTCCACCACTTCTGGTGCACCCTGGATAGTGCTACACCCTCAGGGGCTCACAGTATCTCCTGCCTTCTGCACAAGGCCCTCAAGGAGGCAGGGTGTGTGTAGCCTCACCACTTCTGGTGCACCCTGGATAGTGCTACACCCTCAGGGGCTCACAGTATCTCCTGCCTTCTGCTCAAGGCCCTCAATGGGGCAGGGTGTGTGTAGCCTCACTACTTCTGGTGCACCCTGGATAGTGCTACTCCCTCAGGGGCTCACAGTATCTCCTGCCTTCTGCACAAGGCCCTCTAGGAGGCAGGGTGTGTGTAGCCTCACCACTTCTGGTGCACCCTGGATAGTGCTACACCCTCAGGGGCTCACAGTATCTCCTGCCTTCTGCTCAAGGCCCTCAAGAAGGCAGGGTGTGTGTAGCCCCACCACTTCTGGTGCACCCTGGATAGTGCTACACCCTCAAGGGCTCACAGAATCTCCTGCCTTCTGCACAAGGCCCTCTAGGGGGCAGGGTGTGTGAAGCCCCACCACTTCTGGAGCACCCTGGATACTGCTACACCCTCAAGGGCTCACAGTATCTCCTGCCTTCTGCACAAGGCCCTCAAGGAGGCTGGGTGTGTGTAGCCCCACCACTTCTGGTGCACCCTGGATAGTGCTACACCCTCAGGGGCTCACAGTATCTCCTGCCTTCTGCTCAAGGCCCTCAAGGAGGCAGGGTATGTGTAGCCTCACCACTTCTGGTGCACCCTGGATAGTGCTACACCCTCAGGGGCTCACAGTAGCTCCTGCCTTCTGCACAAGGCCCTCAAGGAGGCAGGGTGTATGTAGCCTCACCACTTCTGGTGCACCCTGGATAGTGCTACACCCTCAGGGGCTCACAGTACTCCTGCCTTCTGCTCAAGGCCCTCAAGGAGGCAGGGTGTGTGTAGCCTCACCACTTCTGGTGCACACTGGATAGTGCTACACCCCCAGGGGCTCACAGTATCTCCTGCCTTCTGCACAAGGCCCTCAAGGAGGCAGGGTGTATGTAGCTCCACCACTTCTGGTGCACCCTGGATAGTGCTACACCTTCAGGGTTCACAGTATCTCCTGCCTTCTGCACAAGGCCCTCTAGGAGGCAGGGTGTGTGTAGCCTCACCACTTCTGGAGCACCCTGGATAGTGCTACACCCTCAAGGGCTCACAGTATCTCCTGCCTTCTGCTCAAGGCCCTCAAGGAGGCAGGGTGTGTGTAGCTCCACCACTTCTGGTGCACCCTGGATAGTGCTACACCCTCAAGGGCTCACAGTATCTCCTGCCTTCTGCTCAAGGCCCTCAAGGAGGCAGGGTGTGTGTAGCCCCACCACTTCTGGAGCACCCTGGATAGTGCTACACCCTCAAGGGCTCACAGTATCTCCTGCCTTCTGCTCAAGGCCCTCAAGGAGGCACGGTGTGTGTAGCCCCACCACTTCTGGTGCACCCTGGATAGTGCTACACCCTCAAGGGCTCACAGAATCTCCTGCCTTCTGCACAAGGCCCTCTAGGAGGCAGGATGTGTGTAGCCCCACCACTTCTGAAGCACCCTGGATAGTGCTACACCCTCAAGGGCTCACAGTATCTCCTGCCTTCTGCACAAGGCCCTCAAGGAGGCTGGGTGTGTGTAGCCCCACCACTTCTGGTGCACCCTGGATAGTGCTACACCCTCATGGGCTCACAGTATCTCCTGCCTCTGCTCAAGGCCCTCAAGGAGGCAGGGTATGTGTAGCCTCACCACTTCTGGTGCACCCTGGATAGTGCTACACCCTCAGGGGCTCACAGTATCTCCTGCCTTCTGCTCAAGGCCCTCAAGGAGGCTGGGTGTGTGTAGCCTCACCTCTTCTGGTGCACACTGGATAGTGCTACACCCCCAGGGGGTCACAGTATCTCCTGCCTTCTGCAGAAGGCACTCAAGGAGGCAGGGTGTGTGTAGCTCCACCACTTCTGGTGCACCCTGGATAGAGCTACACCCTCAGAGGCTCACAGTATCTCCTGCCTTCTGCACAAGGCCCTCAAGGAGGCAGGGTGTGTGTAGCCTCACCACTTCTGGTGCACCCTGGATAGTGCTACACCCTCAGGGGCTCACAGTATCTCCTGCCTTCTGCTCAAGGCCCTCAATGAGGCAGGGTGTGTGTAGCCTCACCACTTCTGGTGCACCCTGGATAGTGCTACACCCTCAGGGGCTCACAGTATCTCCTGCCTTCTGCACAAGGCCCTCTAGGAGGCAGGGTGTGTGTAGCCTCACCACTTCTGGTGCACCCTGGATAGTGCTACACCCTCAGGGGCTCACAGTATCTCCTGCCTTCTGCACAAGGCCCTCAAGGAGACAGGGTGTATGTAGCTCCACCACTTCTGGTGCACCCTGGATAGTGCTACACCCTGGATAGTGCTACACCCTCAGGGGCTCACAGTATCTCCTGCCTTCTGCACAAGGCCCTCAAGGAGACAGGGTGTATGTAGCTCCACCACTTCTGGTGCACCCTGGATAGTGCTACACCCTCAAGGGCTCACAGTATCTCCTGCCTTCTGCTAAAGGCCCTCAAGGAGGCAGGGTGTATGTAGCTTTACCGCTTCTGGTGCACCCTGGATAGTGCTACACCCTCAGGGGCTCACAGTATCTCCTGCCTCTGCTCAAGGCCCTCAAGAAGGCAGGGTGTGTGTAGCCCCACCACTTCTGGTGCACCCTGGATAGTGCTACACCCTCAAGGGCTCACAGAATATCCTGCCTTCTGCACAAGGCCCTCTAGGGGGCAGGGTGTGTGAAGCCCCACCACTTCTGGAGCACCCTGGATACTGCTACACCCTCAAGGGCTCACAGTATCTCCTGCCTTCTGCACAAGGCCCTCAAGGAGGCTGGGTGTGTGTAGCCCCACCACTTCTGGTGCACCCTGGATAGTGCTACACCCTCAGGGGCTCACAGTATCTCCTGCCTTCTGCTCAAGGCCCTCAAGGAGGCAGGGTATGTGTAGCCTCGCCACTTCTGGTGCACCCTGGATAGTGCTACACCCTCAGGGGCTCACAGTAGCTCCTGCCTTCTGCACAAGGCCCTCAAAGAGGCAGGGTGTATGTAGCCTCACCACTTCTGGTGCACCCTGGATAGTGCTACACCCTCAGGGGCTCACAGTACTCCTGCCTTCTGCTCAAGGCCCTCAAGGAGGCAGGGTGTGTGTAGCCTCACCACTTCTGGTGCACACTGGATAGTGCTACACCCCCAGGGGCTCACAGTATCTCCTGCCTTCTGCACAAGGCCCTCAAGGAGGCAGGGTGTATGTAGCTCCACCACTTCTGGTGCACCCTGGATAGTGCTACACCTTCAGGGTTCACAGTATCTCCTGCCTTCTGCACAAGGCCCTCTAGGAGGCAGGGTGTGTGTAGCCTCACCACTTCTGGAGCACCCTGGATAGTGCTACACCCTCAAGGGCTCACAGTATCTCCTGCCTTCTGCTCAAGGCCCTCAAGGAGGCAGGGTGTGTGTAGCTCCACCACTTCTGGTGCACCCTGGATAGTGCTACACCCTCAAGGGCTCACAGTATCTCCTGCCTTCTGCTCAAGGCCCTCAAGGAGGCAGGGTGTGTGTAGCCCCACCACTTCTGGAGCACCCTGGATAGTGCTACACCCTCAAGGGCTCACAGTATCTCCTGCCTTCTGCTCAAGGCCCTCAAGGAGGCACGGTGTGTGTAGCCCCACCACTTCTGGTGCACCCTGGATAGTGCTACACCCTCAAGGGCTCACAGAATCTCCTGCCTTCTGCACAAGGCCCTCTAGGAGGCAGGATGTGTGTAGCCCCACCACTTCTGAAGCACCCTGGATAGTGCTACACCCTCAAGGGCTCACAGTATCTCCTGCCTTCTGCACAAGGCCCTCAAGGAGGCTGGGTGTGTGTAGCCCCACCACTTCTGGTGCACCCTGGATAGTGCTACACCCTCATGGGCTCACAGTATCTCCTGCCTCTGCTCAAGGCCCTCAAGGAGGCAGGGTATGTGTAGCCTCACCACTTCTGGTGCACCCTGGATAGTGCTACACCCTCAGGGGCTCACAGTATCTCCTGCCTTCTGCTCAAGGCCCTCAAGGAGGCTGGGTGTGTGTAGCCTCACCACTTCTGGTGCACACTGGATAGTGCTACACCCCCAGGGGGTCACAGTATCTCCTGCCTTCTGCAGAAGGCACTCAAGGAGGCAGGGTGTGTGTAGCTCCACCACTTCTGGTGCACCCTGGATAGTGCTACACCCTCAGAGGCTCACAGTATCTCCTGCCTTCTGCACAAGGCCCTCAAGGAGGCAGGGTGTGTGTAGCCTCACCACTTCTGGTGCACCCTGGATAGTGCTACACCCTCAGGGGCTCACAGTATCTCCTGCCTTCTGCTCAAGGCCCTCAATGAGGCAGGGTGTGTGTAGCCTCACCACTTCTGGTGCACCCTGGATAGTGCTACACCCTCAGGGGCTCACAGTATCTCCTGCCTTCTGCACAAGGCCCTCTAGGAGGCAGGGTGTGTGTAGCCTCACCACTTCTGGTGCACCCTGGATAGTGCTACACCCTCAGGGGCTCACAGTATCTCCTGCCTTCTGCACAAGGCCCTCAAGGAGACAGGGTGTATGTAGCTCCACCACTTCTGGTGCACCCTGGATAGTGCTACACCCTGGATAGTGCTACACCCTCAGGGGCTCACAGTATCTCCTGCCTTCTGCACAAGGCCCTCAAGGAGACAGGGTGTATGTAGCTCCACCACTTCTGGTGCACCCTGGATAGTGCTACACCCTCAAGGGCTCACAGTATCTCCTGCCTTCTGCTAAAGGCCCTCAAGGAGGCAGGGTGTATGTAGCTTTACCGCTTCTGGTGCACCCTGGATAGTGCTACACCCTCAGGGGCTCACAGTATCTCCTGCCTTCTGCACAAGGCCCTCTAGGAGGCAGGGTGTGTGTAGCCTCACCACTTCTGGTGCGCCCTGGATAGTGCTACACCCTCAGGGGCTCGCAGTATCTCCTGCCTTCTGCACAAGGTCCTCAAGGAGGCAGAATGTGTGTAGCCCCATCACTTCTGGTGCACCCTGGATAGTGCTACACCCTCAAGGGCTCACAGTATCTCCTGCCTTCTGCTCAAGGCCCTCTAGGAGGCAGGGTGTATATAGCCCCACCACTTCTGGTGCACCCTGGATAGTGCTATACCCTCAGGGGCTCACAGTATCTCCTGCCTTCTGCTCAAGGCCCTCATGGAGGCAGGGTGTATGTAGCTCCACCACTTCTGGTGCACCCTGGATAGTGCTACACCCTCAAGGGCTCACAGTATCTCCTACCTTATGCACAAGGCCCTCAAGGAGGCAGGGTGTATGTAGCCCCACCACTTCTGGTGCACCCTGGATACTGCTACACCCTCAAGGGCTCACAGTATCTCCTACCTTATGCACAAGGCCCTCAAGGAGGCAGGGTGTGTGTATCTCCACCACGTCTGGTACACCCTGGATAGTGCTACACCCTCAGGGGCTCACAGTATCTCCTGCCTTCTGCACAAGGCCCTCAAGGAGGCAGGGTGTATGTAGCTCCACCACTTCTGGTGCACCCCGGATATTGCTACAACCTACAGTATCTCCTACCTTATGGACAAGGTCCTCAAGGAGGCAGGGTGTCCGTAGCTCCTCCACTTCTGGTGCACCCTGGATAGTGCTACACCCTCAAGGGCTCACAGTATCTCCTACCTTATGCACAAGGCCCTCAAGGAGGCAGGGTGTGTGTAGCTCCACCACTTCTGGTATACCCTGGATAGTGCTACACCCTCAGGGGCTCACAGTATCTCCTGCCTTCTGCACAAGCCCCTCAAGGAGGCAGGGTGTATGTAGCTCCACCACTTCTGGTGCACCCTGGATATTGCTACAACCTACAGTATCTCCTACCTTATGGACAAGGTCCTCAAGGAGGCAGGGTGTATGTAGCCCTACCTCTTCTGGTGCACCCTGGATAGTGCTACACCCTCAGGGGCTCACAGTATCTCCTGCCTTCTGCTCAAGGCCCTCAATGAGGCAGGGTGTGTGTAGCCTCGCCACTTCTGGTGCACCCTGGATAGTGCTACACCCTCAGGGGCTCACAGTATCTCCTGCCTTCTGCACAAGGCCCTCTAGGAGGCAGGGTGTGTGTAGCCTCACCACTTCTGGTGCACCCTGGATAGTGCTACACCCTCAGGGGCTCACAGTATCTCCTGCCTTCTGCTCAAGGCCCTCAAGAAGGCAGGGTGTGTGTAGCCCCACCACTTCTGGTGCACCCTGGATAGTGCTACACCCTCAAGGGCTCACAGAATCTTCTGCCTTCTGCACAAGGCCCTCTAGGGGGCAGGGTGTGTGAAGCCCCACCACTTCTGGAGCACCCTGGATACTGCTACACCCTCAAGGGCTCACAGTATCTCCTGCCTTCTGCACAAGGCCCTCAAGGAGGCTGGGTGTGTGTAGCCCCACCACTTCTGGTGCACCCTGGATAGTGCTACACCCTCAGGGGCTCACAGTATCTCCTGCCTTCTGCTCAAGGCCCTCAAGGAGGCAGGGTATGTGTAGCCTCACCACTTCTGGTGCACCCTGGATAGTGCTACACCCTCAGGGGCTCACAGTAGCTCCTGCCTTCTGCACAAGGCCCTCAAGGAGGCAGGGTGTATGTAGCCTCACCACTTCTGGTGCACCCTGGATAGTGCTACACCCTCAGGGGCTCACAGTACTCCTGCCTTCTGCTCAAGGCCCTCAAGGAGGCAGGGTGTGTGTAGCCTCACCACTTCTGGTGCACACTGGATAGTGCTACACCCCCAGGGGCTCACAGTATCTCCTGCCTTCTGCACAAGGCCCTCAAGGAGGCAGGGTGTATGTAGCTCCACCACTTCTGGTGCACCCTGGATAGTGCTACACCTTCAGGGTTCACAGTATCTCCTGCCTTCTGCACAAGGCCCTCTAGGAGGCAGGGTGTGTGTAGCCTCACCACTTCTGGAGCACCCTGGATAGTGCTACACCCTCAAGGGCTCACAGTATCTCCTGCCTTCTGCTCAAGGCCCTCAAGGAGGCAGGGTGTGTGTAGCTCCACCACTTCTGGTGCACCCTGGATAGTGCTACACCCTCAAGGGCTCACAGTATCTCCTGCCTTCTGCTCAAGGCCCTCAAGGAGGCAGGGTGTGTGTAGCCCCACCACTTCTGGAGCACCCTGGATAGTGCTACACCCTCAAGGGCTCACAGTATCTCCTGCCTTCTGCTCAAGGCCCTCAAGGAGGCACGGTGTGTGTAGCCCCACCACTTCTGGTGCACCCTGGATAGTGCTACACCCTCAAGGGCTCACAGAATCTCCTGCCTTCTGCACAAGGCCCTCTAGGAGGCAGGATGTGTGTAGCCCCACCACTTCTGAAGCACCCTGGATAGTGCTACACCCTCAAGGGCTCACAGTATCTCCTGCCTTCTGCACAAGGCCCTCAAGGAGGCTGGGTGTGTGTAGCCCCACCACTTCTGGTGCACCCTGGATAGTGCTACACCCTCATGGGCTCACAGTATCTCCTGCCTCTGCTCAAGGCCCTCAAGGAGGCAGGGTATGTGTAGCCTCACCACTTCTGGTGCACCCTGGATAGTGCTACACCCTCAGGGGCTCACAGTATCTCCTGCCTTCTGCTCAAGGCCCTCAAGGAGGCTGGGTGTGTGTAGCGTCACCACTTCTGGTGCACACTGGATAGTGCTACACCCCCAGGGGGTCACAGTATCTCCTGCCTTCTGCAGAAGGCACTCAAGGAGGCAGGGTGTGTGTAGCTCCACCACTTCTGGTGCACCCCGGATAGTGCTACACCCTCAGGGGCTCACAGTATCTCCTGCCTTCTGCACAAGGCCCTCAAGGAGGCAGGGTGTGTGTAGCCTCACCACTTCTGGTGCACCCTGGATAGTGCTACACCCTCAGGGGCTCACAGTATCTCCTGCCTTCTGCTCAAGGCCCTCAATGAGGCAGGGTGTGTGTAGCCTCACCACTTCTGGTGCACCCTGGATAGTGCTACACCCTCAGGGGCTCACAGTATCTCCTGCCTTCTGCACAAGGCCCTCTAGGAGGCAGGGTGTGTGTAGCCTCACCACTTCTGGTGCACCCTGGATAGTGCTACACCCTCAGGGGTTCACAGTATCTCCTGCCTTCTGCACAAGGCCCTCAAGGAGACAGGGTGTATGTAGCTCCACCACTTCTGGTGCACCCTGGATAGTGCTACACCCTGGATAGTGCTACACCCTCAGGGGCTCACAGTATCTCCTGCCTTCTGCACAAGGCCCTCAAGGAGACAGGGTGTATGTAGCTCCACCACTTCTGGTGCACCCTGGATAGTGCTACACCCTCAAGGGCTCACAGTATCTCCTGCCTTCTGCTCAAGGCCCTCAAGGAGGCAGGGTGTATGTAGCTTTACCGCTTCTGGTGCACCCTGGATAGTGCTACACCCTCAGGGGCTCACAGTATCTCCTGCCTTCTGCACAAGGCCCTCTAGGAGGCAGGGTGTGTGTAGCCTCACCACTTCTGGTGCGCCCTGGATAGTGCTACACCCTCAGGGGCTCGCAGTATCTCCTGCCTTCTGCACAAGGTCCTCAAGGAGGCAGAATGTGTGTAGCCCCATCACTTCTGGTGCACCCTGGATAGTGCTACACCCTCAAGGGCTCACAGTATCTCCTGCCTTCTGCTCAAGGCCCTCTAGGAGGCAGGGTGTATATAGCCCCACCACTTCTGGTGCACCCTGGATAGTGCTATACCCTCAGGGGCTCACAGTATCTCCTGCCTTCTGCTCAAGGCCCTCATGGAGGCAGGGTGTATGTAGCTCCACCACTTCTGGTGCACCCTGGATAGTGCTACACCCTCAAGGGCTCACAGTATCTCCTACCTTATGCACAAGGCCCTCAAGGAGGCAGGGTGTATGTAGCCCCACCACTTCTGGTGCACCCTGGATACTGCTACACCCTCAAGGGCTCACAGTATCTCCTACCTTATGCACAAGGCCCTCAAGGAGGCAGGGTGTGTGTATCTCCACCACTTCTGGTACACCCTGGATAGTGCTACACCCTCAGGGGCTCACAGTATCTCCTGCCTTCTGCACAAGGCCCTCAAGGAGGCAGGGTGTATGTAGGTCCACCACTTCTGGTGCACTCTGGATATTGCTACAACCTACAGTATCTCCTACCTTATGGACAAGGTCCTCAAGGAGGCAGGGTGTCCGTAGCTCCTCCACTTCTGGTGCACCCTGGATAGTGCTACACCCTCAAGGGCTCACAGTATCTCCTACCTTATGCACAAGGCCCTCAAGGAGGCAGGGTGTGTGTAGCTCCACCACTTCTGGTATACCCTGGATAGTGCTACACCCTCAGGGGCTCACAATATCTCCTGCCTTCTGCACAAGCCCCTCAAGGAGGCAGGGTGTATGTAGCTCCACCACTTCTGGTGCACCCTGGATATTGCTACAACCTACAGTATCTCCTACCTTATGGACAAGGTCCTCAAGGAGGCAGGGTGTATGTAGCCCTACCTCTTCTGGTGCACCCTGGATAGTGCTACACCCTCAGGGGCTCACAGTATCTCCTGCCTTCTGCTCAAGGCCCTCAATGAGGCAGGGTGTGTGTAGCCTCACCACTTCTGGTGCACCCTGGATAGTGCTACACCCTCAGGGACTCACAGTATCTCCTGCCTTCTGCACAAGGCCCTCTAGGAGGCAGGGTGTGTGTAGCCTCACCACTTCTGGTGCACCCTGGATAGTGCTACACCCTCAGGGGCTCACATTATCTCCTGCCTTCTGCTCAAGGCCCTCAAGAAGGCAGGGTGTGTGTAGCCCCACCACTTCTGGTGCACCCTGGATTGTGCTACACCCTCAAGGGCTCACAGAATCTCCTGCCTTCTGCACAAGGCCCTCTAGGGGGCAGGGTGTGTGAAGCCCCACCACTTCTGGAGCACCCTGGATACTGCTACACCCTCAAGGGCTCACAGTATCTCCTGCCTTCTGCACAAGGCCCTCAAGGAGGCTGGTTGTGTGTAGCCCCACCACTTATGGTGCACCCTGGATAGTGCTACACCCTCAGGGGCTCACAGTATCTCCTGCCTTCTGCTCAAGGCCCTCAAGGAGGCAGGGTATGTGTAGCCTCACCACTTCTGGTGCACCCTGGATAGTGCTACACCCTCAGGGGCTCACAGTAGCTCCTGCCTTCTGCACAAGGCCCTCAAGGAGGCAGGGTGTATGTAGCCTCACCACTTCTGATGCACCCTGGATAGTGCTACACCCTCAGGGGCTCACAGTACTCTTGCCTTCTGCTCAAGGCCCTCAAGGAGGCAGGGTGTGTGTAGCCTCACCACTTCTGGTGCACACTGGATAGTGCTACACCCCCAGGGGCTCACAGTATCTCCTGCCTTCTGCACAAGGCCCTCAAGGAGGCAGGGTGTATGTAGCTCCACCACTTCTGGTGCACCCTGGATAGTGCTACACCTTCAGGGTTCACAGTATCTCCTGCCTTCTGCACAAGGCCCTCTAGGAGGCAGGGTGTGTGTAGCCTCACCACTTCTGGAGCACCCTGGATAGTGCTACACCCTCAAGGGCTCACAGTATCTCCTGCCTTCTGCTCAAGGCCCTCAAGGAGGCAGGGTGTGTGTAGCTCCACCACTTCTGGTGCACCCTGGATAGTGCTACACCCTCAAGGGCTCACAGTATCTCCTGCCTTCTGCTCAAGGCCCTCAAGGAGGCAGGGTGTGTGTAGCCCCACCACTTCTGGAGCACCCTGGATAGTGCTACACCCTCAAGGGCTCACAGTATCTCCTGCCTTCTGCTCAAGGCCCTCAAGGAGGCACGGTGTGTGTAGCCCCACCACTTCTGGTGCACCCTGGATAGTGCTACACCCTCAAGGGCTCACAGAATCTCCTGCCTTCTGCACAAGGCCCTCTAGGAGGCAGGATGTGTGTAGCCCCACCACTTCTGAAGCACCCTGGATAGTGCTACACCCTCAAGGGCTCACAGTATCTCCTGCCTTCTGCACAAGGCCCTCAAGGAGGCTGGGTGTGTGTAGCCCCACCACTTCTGGTGCACCCTGGATAGTGCTACACCCTCATGGGCTCACAGTATCTCCTGCCTCTGCTCAAGGCCCTCAAGGAGGCCGGGTATGTGTAGCCTCACCACTTCTGGTGCACCCTGGATAGTGCTACACCCTCAGGGGCTCACAGTATCTCCTGCCTTCTGCTCAAGGCCCTCAAGGAGGCTGGGTGTGTGTAGCCTCACCACTTCTGGTGCACACTGGATAGTGCTACACCCCCAGGGGGTCACAGTATCTCCTGCCTTCTGCAGAAGGCACTCAAGGAGGCAGGGTGTGTGTAGCTCCACCACTTCTGGTGCACCCTGGATAGTGCTACACCCTCAGGGGCTCACAGTATCTCCTGCCTTCTGCACAAGGCCCTCAAGGAGGCAGGGTGTGTGTAGCCTCACCACTTCTGGTGCACCCTGGATAGTGCTACACCCTCAGGGGCTCACAGTATCTCCTGCCTTCTGCTCAAGGCCCTCAATGAGGCAGGGTGTGTGTAGCCTCACCACTTCTGGTGCACCCTGGATAGTGCTACAACCTCAGGGGCTCACAGTATCTCCTGCCTTCTGCACAAGGCCCTCTAGGAGGCAGGGTGTGTGTAGCCTCACCACTTCTGGTGCACCCTGGATAGTGCTACACCCTCAGGGGTTCACAGTATCTCCTGCCTTCTGCACAAGGCCCTCAAGGAGACAGGGTGTATGTAGCTCCACCACTTCTGGTGCACCCTGGATAGTGCTACACCCTGGATAGTGCTACACCCTCAGGGGCTCACAGTATCTCCTGCCTTCTGCACAAGGCCCTCAAGGAGACAGGGTGTATGTAGCTCCACCACTTCTGGTGCACCCTGGATAGTGCTACACCCTCAAGGGCTCACAGTATCTCCTGCCTTCTGCTCAAGGCCCTCAAGGAGGCAGGGTGTATGTAGCTTTACCGCTTCTGGTGCACCCTGGATAGTGCTACACCCTCAGGGGCTCACAGTATCTCCTGCCTTCTGCACAAGGCCCTCTAGGAGGCAGGGTGTGTGTAGCCTCACCACTTCTGGTGCGCCTTGGATAGTGCTACACCCTCAGGGGCTCGCAGTATCTCCTGCCTTCTGCACAAGGTCCTCAAGGAGGCAGAATGTGTGTAGCCCCATCACTTCTGGTGCACCCTGGATAGTGCTACTCCCTCAAGGGCTCACAGTATCTCCTGCCTTCTGCTCAAGGCCCTCTATGAGGCAGGGTGTATATAGCCCCACCACTTCTGGTGCACCCTGGATAGTGCTATACCCTCAGGGGCTCACAGTATCTCCTGCCTTCTGCTCAAGGCCCTCATGGAGGCAGGGTGTATGTAGCTCCACCACTTCTGGTGCACCCTGGATAGTGCTACACCCTCAAGGGCTCACAGTATCTCCTACCTTATGCACAAGGCCCTCAAGGAGGCAGGGTGTATGTAGCCCCACCACTTCTGGTGCACCCTGGATACTGCTACACCCTCAAGGGCTCACAGTATCTCCTACCTTATGCACAAGGCCCTCAAGGAGGCAGGGTGTGTGTATCTCCACCACTTCTGGTACACCCTGGATAGTGCTACACCCTCAGGGGCTCACAGTATCTCCTGCCTTCTGCACAAGGCCCTCAAGGAGGCAGGGTGTATGTAGCTCCACCACTTCTGGTGCACCCTGGATATTGCTACAACCTACAGTATCTCCTACCTTATGGACAAGGTCCTCAAGGAGGCAGGGTGTCCGTAGCTCCTCCACTTCTGGTGCACCCTGGATAGTGCTACACCCTCAAGGGCTCACAGTATCTCCTACCTTATGCACAAGGCCCTCAAGGAGGCAGGGTGTGTGTAGCTCCACCACTTCTGGTATACCCTGGATAGTGCTACACCCTCAGGGGCTCACAGTATCTCCTGCCTTCTGCACAAGCCCCTCAAGGAGGCAGGGTGTGTGTAGCCTCACCACTTCTGGGGCACCATGGAATTTGCTACACCCTCAGGGGCTCACAGTATCTCCTACCTTCTGCTCAAGGTCCTCAAGGAGGCAGGGTGTGTGTAACCCCACCACTTATGGTGCACCCTGGATAGTGCTACACCCTCAAGGGCTCACAGTATCTCCTACCTTCTGCACAAGGCCCTCAAGGAGGCAGGGTGTCTGTAGCTCCACCATTTCTGGTGCACCCTGGATTTTGCTACACCCTCAGGGGCTCACAGTATCTCCTACCTTCTGCTCAAGGTCCTCAAGGAGGCAGGGTGTGTGTAGCCCCACCACTTATGGTGCACACTGGATAGTGCTACACCCTCAAGGGCTCACAGTATCTCCTGCCTTCTGCACAAGGCCCTCAAGGAGGCAGGTTGTGTGTAGCCCCATCACTTCTCGTGCACCCTGGATAGTGCTACACCCTCAGGTCTCACAGTATCTCCTACCTTCTGCACAAGGCCCTCAATGAGGCCGGGTGTGTGTAGCCCCACCACTTCTGGTGCACCCTGGATAGTGCTACACCCTCAAGGTCTCACAGTATCTCCTGCCTTCTGCACAAGGCTCTCAAGGAGGCAGGGTGTGTGTAGCCCCACCACTTCTGGTGCACACTGGATAGTGCTACACCCTCAAGGGCTCACAGTATCTCATACCTTATGCACAAGGCCTTCAAGGAGGCAGGGTGTGTGTAGCCCCACCACTTCAGGTGCACCCTGGATAGTGCTACACCCTCAAGGGCTCACGGTATATCCTGCCTTCTGCACAAGGCCTTCAAGGAGGCAGGGTGTGTGTAGCCCCACCACTTCAGGTGCACCCTGGATAGTGCTACACCCTCAAGGGCTCACAGTATATCCTGCCTTCTGCACAAGGCCCTCAAGGAGGCAGGTTGTGTGTTGCCCCATCACTTCTGGTGCACCCTGGATAGTGCTACACCCTCAGGGGCTCACAGTATCTCCTGCCTTCTGCACAAGGCCCTCAAGGAGGCAGGGTGTGTGCAGCCCCACCACTTCTGGTGCACCCTGGATAGTGTTACACCCACAAGGGCTCACAGTATCTCCTACCTTCTGCTCAAGGCCCTCAAGGAGGCGGGGTGTATGTAGCCCCACCACTTCTGGTACACCCTGGGTAGTGCTACACCCTCAAGGGCTCACAGTATCTCCTACCTTATGAACAAGGCCCTCAAGGAGGCACGGTGTATGTAGCCCCACCACTTCTGGTGCACCCTGGATAGTGCTACACCTTCAAGGGCTCACAGTATATCCTGCCTTCTGCACAAGGCCCTCAAGAAGGCAGGGTGTGTGCAGCCCCACCACTTCTGGTGCACCCTGGATAGTGTTACACCCACAAGGGCTCACAGTATCTCCTACCTTCTGCTCAAGGCCCTCAAGGAGGCAGGGTGTGTGTAGCCCCATCACTTCTGGTGCACCCTGGATAGTGCTACACCCTCAAGGGCTCACAGTATCTCCTACCTTCTGCACAAGGCCCTCAATGAGGCCGGGTGTGTGTAGCCCCACCACTTCTGGTGCACCCTGGATAGTGCTACACCCTCAAGGTCTCACAGTATCTCCTGCCTTCTGCACAAGGCTCTCAAGGAGGCAGGGTGTGTGTAGCCCCACCACTTCTGGTGCACACTGGATAGTGCTACACCCTCAAGGGCTCACAGTATCTCATACCTTATGCACAAGGCCTTCAAGGAGGCAGGGTGTGTGTAGCCCCACCACTTCAGGTGCACCCTGGATAGTGCTACACCCTCAAGGGCTCACAGTATATCCTGCCTTCTGCACAAGGCCTTCAAGGAGGCAGGGTGTGTGTAGCCCCACCACTTCAGGTGCACCCTGGATAGTGCTACACCCTCAAGGGCTCACAGTATATCCTGCCTTCTGCACAAGGCCCTCAAGGAGGCAGGTTGTGTGTTGCCCCATCACTTCTGGTGCACCCTGGATAGTGCTACACCCTCAGGGGCTCACAGTATCTCCTGCCTTCTGCACAAGGCCCTCAAGGAGGCAGGGTGTGTGCAGCCCCACCACTTCTGGTGCACCCTGGATAGTGTTACACCCACAAGGGCTCACAGTATCTCCTACCTTCTGCTCAAGGCCCTCAAGGAGGCGGGGTGTATGTAGCCCCACCACTTCTGGTACACCCTGGGTAGTGCTACACCCTCAAGGGCTCACAGTATCTCCTACCTTATGAACAAGGCCCTCAAGGAGGCACGGTGTATGTAGCCCCACCACTTCTGGTGCACCCTGGATAGTGCTACACCTTCAAGGGCTCACAGTATATCCTGCCTTCTGCACAAGGCCCTCAAGAAGGCAGGGTTTGTGCAGCCCCACCACTTCTGGTGCACCCTGGATAGTGTTACACCCACAAGGGCTCACAGTATCTCCTACCTTCTGCTCAAGGCCCTCAAGGAGGCAGGGTGTGTGTAGCCCCATCACTTCTGGTGCACCCTGGATAGTGCTACACCCTCAAGGGCTCACAGTATCTCCTACCTTCTGCTCAAGGCCCTCAAGGAGGCAGGGTGTGTGTAGCCCCATCACTTCTGGTGCACCCTGGATAGTGCTACACCCTCAAGGGCTCACAGTATCTCCTACCTTCTGCTCAAGGCCCTCAAGGAGGCAGGGTGTGTGTAGCCCACCACTTCTGGTGCACGCTGGATAGTGCTACACCCTCAGGGGCTCACAGTATCTCCTGCCTTCTGCACAAGGCCCTCAAGAAGGCAGGGTGTGTGCAGCCCCACCACTTCTGGTGCACCCTGGATAGTGTTACACCCACAAGGGCTCACAGTATCTCCTACCTTCTGCTCAAGGCCCTCAAGGAGGCAGGGTGTATGTTGCCCCATCACTTCTGGTGCACCCTGGATAGTGCTACACCCTCAAGGGCTCACAGTATCTCCTGCCTTCTGCACAAGGCCCTCAAGGAGGCACGGTGTATGTAGCCCCACCACTTCAGGTGCACCGTGGTTAGTGCTACACCCTCAAGGGCTAACGGCTGGTGAGTTCGGGAGTTGGCGACCCCGAGGGATTCCTGAGCTGGGTCCGGTTTTCCCCCTTTTATCCACGACCTGTGGGGAAGAGCCTCTCCTCTTTCACTTTCCTATCTGCCTTTTATGGCTCTCCTCCCTCCCACGTCCCTCAATCCGCATTCTTCGATGGTTGAGGGCATTTCTTTTCCTCCTGTCCTTTATTTGCCTTATTCTCCTTTTGTTTTCCATTTCTTCTTCTAGTAAATAAGTTAGTCGTTAGTGTTAGTTATAGTTTACATTTCATTATCATCTTCACGATCACCCAAACCATTAGGGGCCGTAATCTAGCTGTAAGACCACTTAAATCAGCAATTATCATCATCATCATCGTCTTCAAATGTATTTTCATTTATTGTAATGTGTTTCAGATAGGCCACCATGGAGTCATTTGTGTGTGTCAAGGTGGAACCAACCTGTTCCATTGAACCTGAAGAGGAAAGTTTACCACAGGTGCTTAATTTTATGATTTCTTTTTCCACATGCTTGGGGATTATAACTCCCCCCCGTTTGGTAATTTTACAAAAATCATAAGAATAAAACTGGTAATAAACAATAAGGTAAATAATAGTACATTATGCATCGAGCCTATAATGGCAATAATTAAGACACGAGTATGTTTATAAAACGAGCCAAGCGAGTTTTATAATTTCCATACGAGTATCTTAATTACCATTATAGGCGAGTTGCATACGACTGTTTATGTTCGACGATAATTATAACTTTATTATATGTTACAACATAATTATTAATAAATATCTGTGGGATTCAGTAACTTCAGTTAGTGAACAGAGCGAGCTGGGTGGTTTGCTGACTGAACAGAGCGCATGCGTGGGTCAAAGAATTTCGAAAGCAGAGACCATTTACTCGGCTGCATGATGTCTAGTGCCGATCAGAACTAGCATTCACTAATATTGTCACTGAAGTCGTTTGAAAGCAATGTGCTGTGTAGAAATTGGAGTTGGGGATACAATGCTATTTCTTGTCTCATATTCGCCAGTTTATTTACGCGAACATATGGGGCGGTGCACTTTCCATGTCGGTAATTTATATAGAAGGATGCTGTGTTGCTAACTTCTGGACGTAGATCCTTACATTTCTTGCATATGTCATAGTATTTTCTGGTTACCGTAAAGGTTCCTGCTGATTATGTCTTTGTTTTTGGGATTGTAACTACAATGGTTGTTCCGATATCCAATTTGAACTTTCAAATCATGTAATTCATGTCCGACATGTTGAATTTTGAGCGCATGCGCGATACTATCCTTTCCTAATTGGTCAATGAATGAGCTCTGATTGGCTGGAGAAACTGTTTCATAATGAAGAAGAGTACTATAATACCCCTCATTATGATACACTTTTCTGACCTATAATATTTACATTTCGACATATTTGAACATAAATATTCCTTAAATGAAATGATGACATTTGCTTATAACTCGTGCTATCGTTGTGTCTGTGTCACTGGACTGTTGTCGCCTGTTTCTAATGTATTATTTCTATCATTTTTATTTATTATGCATTTTTAGTCGTCGACGGTGGCGTTTGGTAGCAAAAGTAGGAACTACTTGAAAATTGAATGTCTGCAGTGCTTACTTGTATTCAAAACAGATAACACACACTAATACAGCCATCACAAAAGCTTGGTGTTTTTCAGTTGGTCAACATGAATGTACCCAAATAGAGATGGGTTATGCCCTAATCCTGAAATAAATTACATGAGATTAATAAGTACACTAGGATGACCAGTTTCGATCGTCAAGCGATCATCATCAGATCCATTACACTTAGGCTATAACATCTATGTTGGAGAATACAGGTGAAAAATATATACAATATGTACAATTATTTCGTTGCAGTGTTGGTAATGCAACAGTCGGTGTATGTTAAATGTGGTATATCTAATGTTAGGTGAACTTCTAAAATAATGATAAATATCTGGAATTTGTCTGTTTGGGGTGATTATATGGTTATACAAAATCAACTATGGTTATACTGTAATAATACAGGCTTATACTTACCGGGCTTTCTCCTTAACTGGAACTTGAAGCAGTTGCGTGTTCACTTAGGCACCAGTTGTTTACTTAGGAAACACTGAAAAATGACTTCAAACCTCACAACAATAGCCATCACAATTAACACCGGTTATCAGACAGATTCTACACATACCCAAAGTACACGGGGTTGTTGCAGCCCCTAAACTGACGAACCAACCAAGGTTGAAAGGACGTAATAATTAAATAGAAGTGAGTTTTAGGAATCTGGTTAATGTGCCTTGTGCGTCAATGTAGGTAAGTTTTGGTCGGATTACAATCCTATTGCCAGCACATCTTCTAGCTTCATTGTACCAACCGTCACATTGTTGATTACAGGAACTGCACGACATGTTGTCCCCAGAAAACATTGATCTGGAACTGGAAGTTGAAGAACCCCTCATGTCAGAGGATGAAGTTGAAGATCCGCTTCTGATTGTCACTAAGGCTGAACCGTTATCAGATGACCAGGTGAGAAATACATTTCAACTTGAGCTTACTCCCTTATCTATTGTATTTCTCAATAGGCCATTTCCAATGATTAAGTCAGTCTTTAAGAAAAGGATCGATCACATTTTTGTTGAAAATCCTGTTGTTTTCCCCCCATATTTTACGCCCTTTAATCAATACAAATTCAATGAAGTCCATTGCTTTTTTTTTTTTTCAATATTTAAGGCGTACTCTCAGTTGTAGTCGATAAAATTGTAATTTTCGGCAATTTGCAGAGTTATTACTTTATGGACTGACATGTTAAATGAAAGGTTGAATTGGGTTAATTTTTTAACTCATTATTTCATTAACTTTCAGCTTTTTCGGTGGCTGGGTGGATGTAAAATAGTTCGTTAATTTCTTCATCCTTCAAAACTAACCACATGCACCTCCAAACACTAGCCTGCCTGTTTATAAGAACATCCTTTTCACGATTGTTAGAGTATGTTACTTATGTTTGCCTATTCTTCGAATGAGGCAGCAATTACACAGAGCTTTTGTCGACAGAAAATAATATGGCCTATTGTTTTGATTACCGTGCTGAGTGCCGAGTTGCCGACCAAAACAATCTGATTCGATAGATCGATTAAAATCGAGGAATACTCTAAAACTCCTCCAGCTGTTGTGAACAGAGCGTTGACGTCAGCTGATCGATGAACTTTCAAGTTGGAAGTTATATTTGCCGGACCGGACTAGATACGAATGTATCAATATTTCTTTATTAAGCAGTTTTTAAATGTTTAAGGGGTACCCGTACCCCCACGACCCCCCTGATTTAAGTGTAACAACGGTATTTGGAGATTAGCGATTCAGCTTCAGCTTCTCCATTCTATCCGACCTGGCTGCGCCTTGTTCATCTGTGATGTGTAGTTCTTCCGTTCAAATGTTGTTAATGTGAATCCTAAGTATTTATTGCTTAAAATATTCTTCTCTTCTCTATTTTTAATTTGGAGCATCGTTAAATATAATTCATCTAAATCATGCTGGATCTCTTTGAACCAGTTGTTCTTTGTTTTACTCTTCCAGAAGTAACTAAAGAGCAAATTCCTCAGTTGTGCCAACCGTTGAAGGGTAAAAGGGCCCTGAGAGCTTTATCAACCAAATTTCCAGAGTCATTTCTGGCCTAAACACAGTTCCGGAGAAATAGGCTAAATCACTTGTTTCTTTACGCGTTTTCTTTTTGATTCAAATTCTATCCAAATTAGGTTATTTACATAATTCTTTCTTTAATACGTTCCTTGGTTGAATGCCCTCAAGCGACCAAGTGCACCAGCAGTTCCAGGGGCGTATTAAAGGGGGGCTCGGCCCCCTCCCCGGAAATTGTTGTCACATATATTATTTGTTTATGAATGAAAACATTAAAGAGCAAGATAATCATGTACTATTGTTACTAAGTGAAATGGCAACGTTGCAAAGCGCGGTGAAGGTAGAGCGATGTAAACAGTGTGACTCAGTTTGCTCTGATCTTATGTGTAACTCTCCAGTGCCTTCGCTCTTATGAACAGTAACAAGTGCTCTTGAAGCGCGTGACAACTTTTATACCCTTATCACAGATTTGGCAACTTCGCCTCTCTCTCTGTAGCTGCTGGTACTGCCGAACGGAGTTTGAGTTGGTTGAAAACATACTTAAGAAATTATACTTTTGAAAACAGACTCAACTGTCTAGTATTGTCATCTATTCACAGAAACATAGCCTGCATCTCACTGACGATGAAGTTATGAACCGATTTGGTAATGCTTCAAGAAACCTTGACTTTATATTATAGTGTGAGTTGTAAATCAAAACAGTTACATTAATTATTTACATGAAAATACTATCAAGTGAGCAAAAAGTATAAAAAGTATCATAAAATGGTCTTAGTTGTGTTTGACATTAACCAAACATAAAGCATCACAACAAATTGGTTGAAAAAGTGATGACAGATAGCCTTAAAACTCATCATTTTGCCCCGAATTATACAACAAAAAAACGGTTGGGCACCCCCGAAATAAAATTCTACATACGCCCCTGAGCAGTTCGCTCATCTCAACAGGACGCTGCGCTGAGAGTCGCCATGCGGCGCAGCCCCCGCAATTCAACACGGCGAACTTCAAGATAAAGCGCCGTTCAGTTCAAAGAATATTACAGGGTGACCTTAAATTATACCCGTACAAAATGACTGTATTACAAAAGGTAACGGATTTTCACAGCAGAAAAGATTGCAAAACGCCTTATGGACGCAAGATGCGTACTTGCTTCGAAGAGGTTATCCGCCGCAATGGAGGCCACATTGAACATGTGATATAGTGAAATGTCTTGCCAGGGTCCAAGCTACCTGTGTCTAAAATTTAATTAGTGTTCTGTGAAAAATACAGTTGTTATTCTAAAATTAAATGTCTCAACTTTTCGTGCGCCACCCTGTATTTGACAATCGAATCATTAAAATGTTCGAATAATTGTGTCATAGAAGCAGGACTCCAAATATTATTTGAAAAAACAATGTTCATGACAAACATCAGTGATGCCTCTCAAAATATCGTAATTCATAACAACACAATATGTCAAACAACTTGCTTTAGATACCTCGGACAATGGATAATAAACAACACCAACGAAACTAAAGTGCACAAACGTTAAACCTATCATGTTGGCAGCTCTGTCGTATATCGGATACTGAAAATTCACCTACATTTGCAGGTACTAAGTATGCAAAGTTTAGAACTGTTGGCCTGCATACTTTCTGATATATTGAGATCAGGATAAAAATGTGTAGAGTGCATTTTTCAACAGTTGGCAGCCCCGTTGACACTACAAAAAGGCATATTCATATCTGCTCCGGTGCACAAATCACATACCAAATTTGGATGAAATCCAATAGATAGTATGGAAGTCACATGTATTTAAAGATTGGACCTATCAGCAGGCATAGAATCATGTTGGCAACACTCTAATGTATGGGCTCCAGTAAATTAGTCTGATATAATATTATCAATATGTGTGTCAATTTTGGAACAATTCCCATGCATATCTTCCGAAATATCCAACATAGACCTCAATTTTCAATTGTGATTTTTCAGCAGTTGGTAGCACTGACATAATTTTCAAATATGGCGTTACGATATTCAGGCATAGCTATTTTCTCTTACCGAATTTGGGTTCGATAGCTGCAGCCGTTTAGGAGTTGATAGAGGGGACACACAGACAGACGGACGGACAGACAAACACACATTTGCCCGGATCGATCTTATAAGTCTATTTTGTCCTCATTTTTACAAAATGTGAAAAGTAGGCTAAAAAAACTATCCTGCAACACAAAATAAGCAAACTATCCAACACTGCTCAGACCCGAAACTCTGTCTGCGGCAGACACACTTAAACTCACAAGAATTGGTGATCTAAAAAAATAGAGAAGGCAGAAAGGAGAATTGCGAGAAAAATACTGGGAGCTAAAAGAATTACTACAACAGAACTGAGAGGATAAATGCGGATGATGTAGTGATTTCGGGGCAAGGAGAAAATGAAATACAAAGAAGAATGGATTTTAAGGCGTTCGGAATGAAAATGAGTAAACACAAATCTGTGGCAATGCACTGTGAAAAGGAAAATAAGAAAGTTCGAATCAATGAAATTAACAACAGATTAAGTAAAGGTACCTGATTTTATCATCAAGTTCGACAGCTGTTATGCGATGTTAAAATACCACGAAGAACAAAATTAACATTGTATAAACAATATTTTACCCCAATTGTAACCAGCTATGACCTAGAAACAGTGGTTACTAACAAGAGGCTAAACAGTAAGATCGAAGCAACTGAAATTAAATTTTTGAGAACATCTCTCCAGAAGATTAGAAGAGATAAAATCCAAAACTTAGGCAAGAACTAAATGTAATGGAGCCATTACTACAGCGAATACAGAGGTTGATATTAAGATTGTTTTGGCCATGTGCAAAGGATGAGAGCTACAAAGAGGGAGATGGTATTAGATTGGTTGGAAGACCAAAGAAGAGATGGATGGACCAAATCCGACAAGACATGTGTAACATTGGACTGGATGTGGCAGAAGTAATGGAGCAGGCTAGTTTACAACACCCGGGTGACTGGACTGGAGTTGGACACGGATGATGATGGTGAATATAGGTTAAGACCAAATCGAGAGTTATATTTAAAAAAAAAAAAATTAACTGTTGTAATGAACAAGAGACGATTGGCCACATGTACAAAATGTGCAATTATAGACTAACTAAACGGATCTAAACGGTCACACGTCTAAACCCCCATGGTTCGTTGAAATTGAAGAAGATACGAAACACACTGGAATTACAACAGACGCCATATAAAACAGAACACTCTTCCGAGAAGTTACTCAAAGGGCTTTCAGGAGAGAAGGAAACTAACAACCAGAAAAGGTGGACTCAAGAGGAGGAGGACCGCTACTTGAACAGGAAGAAGGAAATTTGGAAGCGAGAGAAATTGAACAGAGTGAAAAATAGCGGAAGTTGATTCATTGTACCGTCCAAATGGTTTATTCGAAAGAAGAAAAACACAGAAACAAAGAGATAACAAGTGATGCTATGTTATTTATCAGGATCAATGGGGGAGGAAGTTGTTGTTGATTCTGGGGAGGGGAGTCTGATCAGCGTCAGGTGCTTCCTTTCTATTGTTCTTTGGTGAAGATACCCTTGACCCCTTGGGTAGTCTCGAGCCAAGAAGCATCAATGTTACCAACTGTGCAGATAATACAGTAGTTGAGACCTTGCTCTCCCCCTGCAGAGAGGAATTTGTTGTTGATTCTGGGGAGGGAGTCTGATCAGCGTCAGGTGCTTCCTTTCTACTGTTCTTTGGTGAAGATACCCTCGACCCCTTGGGTAGTCTCGAGCCAAGAAGCGTGTGATATCCAATCAATGTTACCAACTGTGCAGATAATACAGTAGTTGAGACCTTGCCCTCCCCCTGCAGAGAGGAATTTGTTGTTGATTCTGGGGAGGGAGTCTGATCAGCGTCAGGTGCTTCCTTTCTACTGTTCTTTGGTGAAGATACCCTCGACCCCTTGGGTAGTCTCGAGCCAAGAAGCGTGTGATATCCAATCAATGTTACCAACTGTGCAGATAATACACTAGTTGAGACGTAGCTCTTCCCCTGCAGAGAGGAAGTTGTTGTTGATTCTGGGGAGGGGAGTCTGATCAGCGTCAGGTGCTTCCTTTCTACTGTTCTTTGGTGAAGATACCCTCGACCCCTTGGGTAGTCTCGAGCCAAGAAGCATCAATGTTACCAACTGTGCAGATAATACACTAGTTGAGACCTTGCTCTCCCCCTGCAGAGAGGAAGTTGTTGTTGATTCTGGGGAGGGGAGTCTGATCAGCGACAGGTGCTTCCTTTCTACTGTTCTTTGGTGAAGATACCCTTGACCCCTTGGGTAGTCTCGAGCCAAGAAGCATCAATGTTACCAACTGTGCAGATAATACACTAGTTGAGACCTTGCTCTCCCCCTGCAGAGAGGAAGTTGTTGTTGATTCTGGGGAGGGGAGTCTGATCAGCGACAGGTGCTTCCTTTCTACTGTTCTTTGGTGAAGATACCCTTGACCCCTTGGGTAGTCTCGAGCCAAGAAGCGTGTGATATCCAATCAATGTTACCAACTGTGCAGATAATACAGTAGTTGAAACCTTGCTCTCCCCCTGCAGAGAGGAAGTTGTTGATTCTGGGGAGGGGAGTCTGATCAGCGTCAGGTGCTTCCTTTTTTTGTTCTTTAGTGAAGATACCCTTGACCCCTTGGGTAGTCTCGAGCCAAGAAGCATCAATGTTACCAACTGTGCAGATAATACACTAGTTGAGACCTTGCTCTCCCCCTGCAGAGAGGAAGTTGTTGTTGATTCTGGGGAGGGGAGTCTGATGGCGTCAGGTGCTTCCTTTCTATTGTTCTTTGGTGAAGATACCCTCGACCCCTTGGGTAGTCTCGAGCCAAGAAGCATCAATGTTACCAACTGTGCAGATAATACACTAGTTGAGACCTTGCTCTCCCCCTGCAGAGAGGAAGTTGTTGTTGATTCCGGGGAGGGGAGTCTGATCAGCGACAGGTGCTTCCTTTCTACTGTTCTTTGGTGAAGATACCCTCGACCCCTTGGGTAGTCTCGAGCCAAGAAGCATCAATGTTACCAACTGTGCAGATAATACACTAGTTGAGACCTTGCTCTCCCCCTGCAGAGAGGAAGTTGTTGATTCTGGGGAGGGGAGTCTGATCAGCGTCAGGTGCTTCCTTTTTTTGTTCTTTAGTGAAGATACCCTCGACCCCTTGGGTAGTCTCGAGCCAAGAAGCATGTGATATTCCAATCAATGTTACCAACTGTGCAGATAATACACTAGTTGAGACGTAGCTCTTCCCCTGCAGAGAGGAAGTTGTTGTTGATTCTGGGGAGGGGAGTCTGATCAGCGTCAGGTGCTTCCTTTCTATTGTTCTTTGGTGAAGATACCCTCGACCCCTTGGGTAGTCTCGAGCCAAGAAGCATCAATGTTACCAACTGTGCAGATAATACAGTAGTTGAGACCTTGCCCTCCCCCTGCAGAGAGGAATTTGTTGTTGATTCTGGGGAGGGGAGTCTGATCAGCGTCAGGTGCTTCCTTTCTATTGTTCTTTGGTGAAGATACCCTCGACCCCTTGGGTAGTCTCGAGCCAAGAAGCATCAATGTTACCAACTGTGCAGATAATACAGTAGTTGAGACCTTGCTCTTCCCCTGCAGAGAGGAATTTGTTGTTGATTCTGGGGAGGGGAGTCTGATCAGCGTCAGGTGCTTCCTTTTTTTGTTCTTTGATGAAGATAAATTCCCTATTCCGCCACTTAAAACAACCTTTCCTTCCTTTCCTCATTTCGTTCCTCCCTTCCCTTTCCACCCTTCCTTCCTTTCCTCCCTTCGTTCCTCCCTTCCCTTTCCACCCTTCCTTCCTTTCCTCCTTTCGTTCCTCCCTTCCCTTTCTACCCTTCCTTTCCTCCTTTCGTTCCTCCCTTCCCTTTCCACCCTTCCTTCCTTTCCTCCCTTCGTTCCTCCCTTCCCTTTCCACCCTTCCTTCCTTTCCTCCCTTCGTTCCTCCCTTCCCTTTCCACCCTTCCTTCCTTTCCTCCCTTCGTTCCTCCCTTCCCTTTTCACCCTTCCTTCCTTTCCTCCTTTCGTTCCTCCCTTCTCTTTCCACCCTTCCTTCCTTTCGTTCCTCTCTTCCCTTTCCACCCTTCCTTTCTTTCGTTCCTCTCTTCCCTTTCCACCCTTCCTTCCTTTCCTCCTTTCGTTCCTCCCTTCCCTTTCCACCCTTCTTTCCTTTCGTTCCTCTCTTCCCTTTCCACCCTTCCTTCCTTTCGTTCCTCCCTTCCCTTTCCACCCTTCCTTCCTTTCCTCCTTTCGTTCCTCCCTTCCCTTTCTACCCTTCCTTCCTTTCCTCCTTTCGTTCCTCCCTTCCCTTTCCACCCTTCCTTCCTTTCGTTCCTCTCTTCCCTTTCCACCCTTCCTTCCTTTCGTTCCTCCCTTCCCTTTCCACCCTTCCTTCCTTTCGTTCCTCTCTTCCCTTTCCACCCTTCCTTCCTTTCGTTCCTCTCTTCCCTTTCCACCCTTCCTTCCTTTCCTCCTTTCGTTCCTCCCGTCCCTCTCCACCCTTACTTCCTTTCGTTCCTCTCTTCCCTTTCCACCCTTCCTTCCTTCCTTTCGTTCCTCCCTTCCCTTTCCACCCTTCCTTCCTTTCCTCCCTTCGTTCCTCCCTTCCCTTTCCACCCTTCCATCCTTTCGTTCCTCTCTTCCCTTTCCACCCTTCCTTCCTTTCCTCCCGTCGTTCCTTTCTTCCCGTTCTACCCTTCCTTCCTTTCCAACATTCGTTACTCCCTTCCCTTTCCACCCTTCCTTCCTTTCCTCCTTTCGTTCCTCTCTTCCCTTTCCACTCTTCCTTCCCTTCCTCCTTTCGTTCCTCCCTTCCCTTTCCACCCTTCCTTCCTTTCCTCCTTTCGTTCCTCCCTTCCCTTTCCACCCTTCCTTCATTTCCTCCTTTCGTTCCTCTTCCCTTTCTAGCCTTCCTTCCTTTCCTCCCTTCGTTTCTCTTTTCCCTTTCCACCCTTCCTTCCTTTCCTCCTTTCGTTCCTCCCTTCCCTTTCCACCCTTCCTTCCTTTCCTCCTTTCATTCCTCTCTTCCCTTTCCACCCTTCCTTCCTTTCCTCCTTTCGTTCCTCCCTTCCCTTTCCACCCTTCCTTCCTTTCCTCCTTTCTTTCCTCCCATCCCTTTCTACCCTTCCTTTCCTCCCTTCGTTCCTCCCTTCCCTTTCCACCCTTCCTTCCTTTCCTCCCTTCGTTCCTCCCTTCCCTTTCTACCCTTCCTTTCCTCCCGTCGTTCCTTTCTTCCCTTTCTACCCTTCCTTCCTTTCCAACATTCGTTACTCCCTTCCCTTTCTAGCCCTCCTTCCTTTCCTCCTTTCGTTCCTCTCTTCCCTTTCCACTCTTCCTTCCCTTCCTCCTTTCGTTCCTCCCTTCCCTTTCCACCCTTCCTTCCTTTCCTCCTTTCGTTCCTCTCTTCCCTTTCCACCCTTCCTTCCTTTCCTCCTTTCGTTCCTCCCTCCCCTTTCCACCCTTCCTTCCTTTCCTCCCTTCGTTCCTCTTTCCTTTCCACCCTTCCTTTCCTCCCGTCGTTCCTCTCTTCCCTTTCTACCCTTCCTTCCTTTCCACCCTTCGTTCCTCTCTTCCCTTTCTACCCTTCATTCCTTTCCTCCCGTCGTTCCTCTCTTCCCGTTCTACAGATTTTACTAACGCTCCTAAGTTCCAGCGTTACTCGCCAGGAGCCGACTGTGGTGTCATCTGGTAGCGAAGTCCGCAGGTAGATGTCGTGGACGGTAGCATTTGGCAGCAAAAGTAGGAACTACTTGAAAATTGATCGCCTGCAGACCTTACCTGAATTACTGATAACACACTAATACAGCCATCACAATTAACACAGATTGTACACTCAGCCAAAGTACACGGGGCAACATGACCGCGTTGTCGTAGCCCCTAAACTAACGATTCAATCCCTTCCTACCCTTTCTGTCTTGCTTTCCCTTCTAGTTCCTCTAATGTATTCATTAATGGACCCTTATTAGTTTTATGTACGACTTCCATTTTTTTTCTTTCAGGTATCAGAAAATATAAAAAATGAAGATATGGATTCTTTAGAAGACTCTTTCGAGGAAGAATGGTTTGTATTATTCTGTTTTACTACAATCAGCTGGTGGACATTACAAGGCTCCCCTGGGATTTCACTACTCGGTAACCTTTGAGACACTTCCATGCCCTAGCGATAGCAGCAATTTTATTGGCCTACGTTTCACATTTTGCAAAAATGAGGAAAACGAAGACTTATGAGATCGATCCGGGGAAATGTGTGTCTGTCTGTCTGTCCTTCTGTCGGTCTGTCTGTCTGTCTGTCTGTCTGTCTGTCTGTCTGTCTGTCTGGCGCCTAAAGGGCTTTAGCAATCGAAACAAAATTTGTTGGGAGTAAAGATATCTCAATGCCGTATTTGAAAATGATGTCAGTGCTACCAACTGCTGAAAAAACGCACTTTGAAATTTGAGCTCCATGTTGGATATCTTGGAAGGTATGCATGGGAGCTATTCCAAAATTGGCACACATGTAGATAATACTATTTCGGTTTAATTTCCCGGAGGCCATTCATGACAGTGTTGCCAAAATAATGTTAAGCCTTCTGACAAGTCCAATTTTTAAATGCATATATCTTCTACACTATCAATTGGATTTCAACAAAATTTTGTATGTAATGTGTGTCTATAAACAAATATGACTGAGCGTATTCTTAAAAGCCACCAGGGCTGCCAACTGTTAATAAATGCTGCCTGTATTTTTTTACCCTAATATCAATATATCAGAAAGTATGCAAGCCAACAGCTCTATACTTTGCACACGTATAGCACCTGACATTCTAGATTAATTTGGAGTAATTAATATAAGTCAGTGCTGCCAACATGATTCTTTCTTGCCTTCCCTTCTAGTTCTTCTTGCGAGGAAGAATGGTTCGTATTATTCTGTTTTTCCCTTTTTACTACAATCAGAGTCAGAGCTCCCCTGGGATTTCATTCCTCGGTAACCTTTGAGAAACCTCCATGCCCTATCGATGGCACCAATTTTATTAGCCTACTTTTCACATTTTGCTTAAATGAGGAAAAGTACAGTTATGAGATCGATCCTGGCAAATGTCTGTCTGTCTGTCCTTCTGGCTGGCTGTGTGTGTGTGTGTGTGTGTCCCTAGCAACTCCTAAACGGCTGCAGCAATCGAAACAAAATTTGGTGGGAGTAAAGATCTATACCTGAATATCTCAATGCCGTATTTGGAAATGATGTCAGTGCTACTAACTCCTCAAAAATCGCAATTGAAATTTGAGCTCCATGTTGGATATCTTGGAAGGTATGAATGGGAGCTATTTCAAAATTGGCACACGTATAGATAATAATATTTCAGTTTAATTTCCAGGAGGCCATACATGGCAGTGATGCCAAAATGATTATAAGCCTGCTGATAGGTCCAATTTTTAAATGCATATAACTTCTACACTATCAATTGGAATTCAACCAAATTTTGTATGTGCTATGTGTACATAAACAGACATGACTGACCATACTCTTACGATCCACCAGGGCTGCCAACTGTTAATAAATGCTCTCAATTTATTTTATCCAAATACCAGAAAGTATGCAAGCGACAGCTTTAAACTATGCACACGTATAGTACCTGACATTCTATATTAATTTGGAGTAACTTATATACGTCAGTGCTACCAACATGATTTTAAGCCTGCTGAGCGGTCCAACTTTAAATACATGTAACTTCTGTACTATCATTTGGATTTCAACCAAATTTCGTAAGTGCTATGTGTACCATAACAGATATGACTATGCGTTTTCTTAAGAGCAACCAGGCCTGCCAACTGTTAATAAATGCTGTCTTTATTTTTGTTACCCTAATATCAATATATCATAAAGTATGCAAGCCAATAGCTCTAAACCTTGCACACGTATAGTACCTGGCCTTTTAGATTAATATGGAGTAACTAATATACGTCAGTGCTGCCAACATGATTCTAAGCCTGCTGATTTGTCCAATTTTAAAATGCATGTAAATTCTATACTAACTAATGGATTTCATTCAAAATTGGCACAACAATAGATCGTATACTTTCAGATTATTTCTGACCAATACATGCATGGCATTGTTGCCAACATGATTTTACGCGCGCTGTTAGATCCAATGTTTAACTGCATGTAACGTCCATGCTATCCATTGGACTTCAACCAAATTTTGTATTCTGTACCTTAAGAGATGGTACTAAGAATATATTCAGTCACCAGGGCTGCCAAATGTAGTGCACTATTAGGCTACATTATGCCAGGTATACAGTATTTCGAACTAATTAGAAATTTCTATGTTACCAACTTCATTTCGTCATTATTCTAGATAGATCCATATAGATTAATCATTGGCATGAATCTTAAATTTTAAGAAAAGTAGTATCTTTAGTTCGTCACGGAACTTCTTGTTTTTTGAGTGTGTTGGTTATTTGTGCATTTTTGGATTCAATAGTATTTGGTATTCAAAAGCAGAACATGAAAGTATATGGTTGTTATTTATTTTCAGTGAAGAAGACAGCGTCGAAGAATCCAAAACTGCGTGTGCCATCTGTGGCATTGATGGCAAAGGTCCTTTATGTGAAGAATGCAAGCTACACGATTCTGCAGATACTCTGACTTCTAAACGAGAGAAGATATTCGAGTGCAAGCCTTGTGCTAAAACGTTTTGCAAGAAGTACTCTCTCAAAAGACATATGATATCGGTGCATTCTGGCGAGAAGAAGCATGAATGTCCGACGTGTCAAAAACGCTTTGGCCTGGAAAGCAACTTAAAACTACACCAACTTAGACACTCGGCAGACAGACCTTTTAAATGTGGAATTTGTTTTAAAGAATTTCCGTTGGAGCGATTACTCCGAAGGCATAGTCTAATGCACGAGCAGGGAGACTCATTTAAATGCGAGTTCTGTGATAGCTCATTTTATTCCAAAATGCTTCTTATGAAGCACCAAAGGGTGCATTCAAAGGATGGTCCTTTCCAATGCCACATTTGTCAAAAGGAGTTTGTTTGGAAAGCGTCGCTTGGTAAACATTTACGCATACATTCCGGTGAGCGCCGTTTCAAATGCAATATCTGCGAAAAGGCCTTCTTTGAAAGTGGAAAGTTAGAAATTCACATTAGAACGCATACTGGCGATCGGCAATACAAATGCCAAGTATGCGCCAAGGCGTTTGTAGATCCAAGTGGATTAAGAAATCATTTAAGAACGCACGCAGGAATTAAGGATTATAAATGCGACATATGTAAAAAGGAGTTCGTGAGAAGCTATGCGCTGAAAACCCACATGGCTATCCACACCGGAGAAAAGGAGTTCAAATGTGATCAATGCCCTTTAGCCTTTACTAACAGTAGTTTACTTAAAAAGCACATGAATACTCATTCTGCCAAGAGTTTCGAGTGCAAGATTTGTGCAGAGACGTACCGTCATAAAAGATCCTTAGATAAGCATATACTTTTACACCAAGAGATTGTTGAAAAGCCGAAATATCAATGTGAGATATGTTCCATGTTTTTGACGGAGAAGAGCAGTCTCAATAAACATATGAACATTCATTCTAATATTACTTTTGATTGTGCTGTTTGCGGAGAGACATACCGCCAGAAGAAATCTCTGGATAAGCACATGCTTTTACACAAAAAATGAGTTTGTAACATTACTGATGGATGCGAAACACAATACTGTCAGTTGTATTTTACAGCATGTTTATGAAGATTTCTCCAATTGACTGTTTAAATGTGTCAGGAGAGGCTAAGGACTGCATATCAATGGCATTGCATCACCTTTGGGTTTCTGTAAGTATGTATTAACGCCATGGTGTGTGATGTGGGTAAATGAGATCACCAACCATGGCCACCTATTGATGGAGCACTACAGAGAGCAGTGGCGGATCCAGAGGGGGGCACTAGGGGCAAGTGCCCCCTCCGAAAACCCAGTTGTCTGCTACTTTGATATTGCCGATAAAAATGGTTGTTCCTCCAAACTGCACTGCAAGTAAAATCTTTGTTATCATATACAGTAGTATGTAATGGCAACACTGTTAATATAATCGCTACATCGACAGTGTTGCAAGTGCAGATATATCTTTTATCAGCCTGTAACTTGTTAAAACATGGTTACGAACACGAATGACAGAGGAAAGGTTGAATGACTTGTGACAGGTATTTGTTCACCGTGATATAAATGTTGACGTTGAAAAAGTTCTAGATCGTTTCTCTAAAGGGGGCAAACGAATGATCGCCTGGATTTTATTTTGTAATAGGCATGTATTTTGCCTAGGATAGTCACCAAATAGAATCCCAATCAGTATTCAATACAATTGTTTTTTGTATTTATATTTATGTGACTAGTAGTGACTCGGTGACTGACAATGTTGGTACTATGTACATATCTTGTAACATTTGTATAGTAGATTTGTATATTGTCTTCAGATAGTCACTATGATTGCAAATGTTTTAATACATATTAGACTGTGTAATGTGCATTAAAATGTGGAAATGTTCATATTCTGTAGAATTAAAATGTGCTTTTTTACATAGACAATGACTTGAAATTGAAACCAATAAACCATTTTAATCAAATTAATTTCTTGTAGAATTATAAAATCTGGTGATTGGATGTTATGTCTAGTGTGTGTAGATTAAATACAAATTTTATAATTTTATTACATATTTTCCATTGCTACTCTGAAATCCTAGAGTGCCCCCTTCGAGGTGAACCTCTGGATCCGCCACTGACAGAGAGTCTAGTATTTTGTGGTAGAGCTAGATACTCTGTGGTGACCTAGAAGTGGGTGACAGGTGGCTTTGACTTAGGACAATGTTACTATGGTGATGTCATGTTTTAATCATGTTTATGTTATGTTCTGAGGGATGGCAAGGTTATGTTTTGGATAAATAGATGTTATGTCTTGAAGAATGCTGATGTAGAAAAAGATGTTTTAAGAAAATACAAGAAGAAAAGAATGGAGCAGGTTTGTGAGGGTAGTTTTGGATACTGAACAAGAGATGCAGGTAAAGGAAGCTTGCTTACATGTTGACAAACAAGTATTGATAGTTTTGATAGTCAGAGAACATCTAGTAAGAAGAAGGACAGAAAGAAACGATTATTATTTATATATTTTACGCCCACATTGGATACTTAAATCAATAAATTTGAGTAAATTTCTTCTTTTTCTCCTCCCAGAACTTCCTCATCCTCTCCGACCTGGAAGCCCTTTGTGTGTCCGATATAGAATATTGTTTCCGTTCAACTGTTATTAGTTTGAGACTTATGCTTTTGTTCTTCAAAATCCTCTTCTCTTCTCTGTCTTTGATTTGTTGCCGAGTTATACCCAATTCTTCCAAATCATCCTGAACTTCTTTGAACCAATTATTATTGATTTAATTTTTCAAAAAGTAATCAAATAGTTGTTTCAATATCCTGGTTTCTGTCACTCTTGATATGTGACAGAAAAAGGAAATTCTTCTTTTACGCATTGTAGTTATTATTGATTCACATTCATGATAGACGATGTTGTTAGGCAACAATCTCCACTGTCCATCAACTTAGTGTTTTGTTAATAATTGTTCTTATAAATCTTCTGTCAGTTTTGTGTAATTTGTCTGTTGTAGATTTTACATTCAATTTGAATAAAGTTTCACTAGCATAAGTTGCCTCTGGTTTAACTATGGAATTATAGTGTTTGAGCTTAGCGTTTATCGAAAGACGTTTCTTTTTATACGAGGGCCAGGTAATCTTTGTGCTTGTTTACATTTAGTTGCTACTTTTTCATTTGTGTTCCATGTTATTATTTCCCCAAGATATTTGAAATTCTGAACAATTTTAATCTCTTTATATTTGTTCAGTTGAACGAATGGTAGATCAACTTTAAATGTTGGCATCATTTCTGTTTTTTCAAATGAAATTTGTAATTCCATTTTATTTTATTTTTGCTATAATTTCTAGTATAATAAAACGCAAGAAGAAAAGAAAGGAGCAGGAAAGTATTATGTATTTTTCCATCATGAAGGTAGTTGTGTGAGAGATGCAGCTTGCTTACATGTTGACAAACAAGTAATAACAGTATTGTATTTCTTATCTACTTGCGTGTTTAACGCTAAATTGGCCCCGAAGATTATTATATTATTAGAAGGAAGAAATTAGTTACATTGATCTCTCAACGGTAGAAGGAAGAGATTACTGTAGTTACATTGATTGCCCAACGCAGGGGGTTTGTTGTTGTTGGTTGACACCGACCATTATTAGATATGTAAACTATTACATTGACGCACCAACGTGTGGCTGGACAAAGGAAACACCAATAACGATACCGACAATATAGTACTATTTTAATTAGTTTCATTGATTGCCCAACGGTGGGATAGTTGTTGTTGGTTGAATCCAACCAATATATATTTAGATTAGTTTCACTACCATTGGAATGAAAATCCTGTTTAATACAGTAGAGCGTCGATAATCCGAATTTAATTCCGATGAAAAAAATATGAAGTGAATAAATATTTGTCATTTGTAGCTGTTCAGTCGGTGAACACGAATTGGCCCAATGAATAGGCGGGACACAAAATGTATAAATACACTCCTGGAAAGTAATACATGTATTAGTTTATGATCACCAGCAGGGCCCGGATAATTATGTGCTTAACATCTTAGAAATGTGTATTTATTTATGTACGTAAAAGTGGAAAATATGTTGTTAGGTGCATGTTGTCCACAGGCAGGAAAAGTCAGGAATTTTGTTTTTGGTCAGGAAAAAGTGTGAAAAAATGGCGTGAGTCAGGAAAAAAATGGCGAAAAGTATTAGAAAGTCAGGAATTTTATATCAACCATACAGTATTTTGTGTTTTACAGCCATATTTTGATGTTACTAGTTCAACTAATCTCTGAAGATAAAAAGCAATATCTCGCTGGACATTATGGTAAGTTTCCATTTTTACAGTACATCATAGTAGAATCCTCTTTTACCTATTTTGTGTGCGTTTTTTTTGGCGTTGGCGTAGGGATGTGGCTATAGTTGAGGTTATTAAGCAGGCTACTTTGATTTATGTATTATTGCATTATAATTCACTTTATTTTGTATTTTAAATGAGTAAAGAGGCGAGCTATGGGGATGGTAGAAGCCGCAAATATATATATATATCCTCAATAAACCATTTTTCCGATGTTACGATGACTTCGCAAGTCAGGAATTTTGTTGAAAAATAGTCAGGAAAATTTACATTGAAAATTCTGTGGACACCTTGAAGTGCCCAAAGTATGTTCTTAAATTCGTATCATATCTATGTCCTCCAGTTACTCGAAACATAGTTGAAACGTCCAGCTGCTTGAATAATCCATAATGCTGACTACAGTACCATGTTCCCACAATACTTACTGCACATGCGCGATACGAAATCATCTATGTGCTGTTTTCGAATTTCATTCTAAAGAGCAGAAGAAAAGGACACTTCAAAACCTTCCATAGCACTGTCAATACTCCCAAGTTTCGCAGACCACTGTAATTTCAAGTATAATTCTCTGTCAAGGTTAGGACTATTGGAGGTTCAATGAGACTGTTGACTGCAGCTTCCCTGCTATACTTAATGACCGGGGAATTCCTGTCTAGAAATCCTACTACACTACGATACAGACACAAGGGTGCGTTCACGAAATAGAGAAGCAAATTACTGGAATTGCCAAGGGTTGAAAATGTGGGCAGCAGTCGTCTAAGGAGAACAACATACAGTAGAACGTCGTTTATCCGGACGAGCGAAATTTAAAAAAAAAATGACGGAGCAGCACGCGTTCACTACAGTAGTGAGTCGGTTCTCTTTTTCAATTGTTGTCTCTGTTGCACTGATCTCTATACATGGATGGCTCGTAGCTGAGGCAGCAGTAAGCCGAATAGACGATGACAGGTTTAGCAAGATGGCAGCGAGCGCATGGTGCAAGGCTCTGTGATTGGTTACTGGTAGTTTGATGTTATACATGTATTTATACTGGCAGTAAATATTTTGTGTTTCTTGTAGTTGTAAAATGGGCTGAATTTGGTTATTTAAAGCGTAAAATCTTAGTTTTGAGCACCGGTTTGGTGACCCATCATCCCAGGCAAGCCGGTAATACCTTTACTTCTCAGGCAGATAGGTCGCTTAGCCGTAATTTTGAAGTTATTGTGAAGTTAAGTATACATATGCGGTGGTGCTGAAGCAGACGTGATCGGGCTAGGCTATTGCGTGTTTAAATTTGATCCCATTTCAGGGTTTTTCGGTTCTGGGTGCGAATAGTTCGCTTAATAGTTGTAAAACGGTGGGGAGAGTATATTTTGAGTAGGTTTTTAGTTGTGTTAAGTTTTATGTGGAGCTGAGGAGTGAAATTGGTTTGGCTTAAAGTGCATTTTTGGCTTTGATCTACTTCCCGTTATTATTAAGTTTATTGTGCTGCTAGCGTGATTAAAAGCTGTAGTATTTGATGTAGAGTGCTGAGATTACTAGGGGGAAGTGTTGGTTATTTCATGGAAACAGGAATTCATTACCAATTACGATATGTCGAATCTAGGCCTGTATAGTGAGCTACGTTTAGGCCTATAGGTACATCGTTTGAAGAATGCATAATTTTGTGGCATGTATACATGTATACCGTATATACAATTTACAAGAATGTTTCCATTAATTGTTTTTCACTCGTTATTCTGTTACTGATCGCTAATTGCGTGTACTCAGCACCTAAGTTGATATTTGTCAGCCGTTATTATACATTCATTTTTATTGATATTCCGGAGATTAACTGACCTCGGAACGACGCGTCAGTGATCCCAATGCTCTTATGCTATGAGTGAACATATCTCTATATTTTTATGTGCTCCAAATGACCATTAATTACGATTTAAAATTGACTAGATTATCATTGCTTCCCCATAAGGAGGGCTCGAGAATGGGTAGACGAACATGGTGGACCGCGCGCTCAACCTGGCGTACTTTCTCGTGCAGCGGAGAGCTGCCATCAGCGATACATGTATAGAGATCAGTGCTCTGTTGTCTCCTACCGTTTGTTCACTCTATAATGTATCAATGTGTTATACTATGTGGGTGTGTGTACTGTACTGTATTACGTTGTGAAAATGGATTCTACGAGTGACAAAAAAGAAAACCGAAATCGCAAAATTTATCCATTCAGAAGAAGGTGGAGATCATTAATAAACTGGATAAAGGTGAGAGTGTGGAGTGTCTAATGAAAACTTAGTGTTGGAAAATCCACAATTTATGATTTGAAGAAAGGAAAGGTGAAATTATAAATTATGCATCGAAGTTAGTGAAGAAGTGTCTAAAAAGAGTAGAACAATGAGATCAGCTAGGGATAAACATTGGAGGAAGCGGTTCATTCAGACAAGAAGTAAGGGAGATCCCACTTCTGGACCTTTGTTATGTGAGAAAGCGTTGCAGTTAAATTAGAAGCTTGGTCGTTATTACCATAATTTACTGTGCATGTTTTTTTTTCATATGAAATAAACGCATGTTGGATTATCCGGAGCACTTTCGGTCCCAATTAGTCCGGATAAACGACGCTCTACTGTACCACCAAATATAGGAAATATGTACTTATGAATAAATATGCCAGATTATGTATTTATTTATAAAAACGGCAAAAATATGTAATTAAATAGAAAATATTTAGTTAAATAAAATATATATAAACACAAACACTCCGGGCGTTAATGATGACAATTAATGGGGCAATTTAGAATTACGCGTTTCTACCCACAAGTGACCATCACCAGATCCTGGGATCATTGTATAGTTGCACTAATATTGTAGTAGCTTGTCCTTGGTGTTTTTTTTATACGATTCGCAATTTGAATCTCGTTATATGTTAGGTTTGTTTGGTCTTAAAGGGTTTAGGAAATACGTGAGTTTAAGTTTATATGTACTTGTATACCTTTTAGAATAACAATGTCATAATAAATAAACATAATTAGCTTGCACTAGAAAACTCTATTTGTGATGTTGTCTTGTCGCTCGGACAGGCACTTTCATTATAAGTTCATATTAATAATAAGATAATAAACACCTTGAGTCAATAATAATTATTGTGCCTGTTTCTGCCACACTGTAGCCTTCCTGAGCGCGAATAATGTGAATAGGGAAGCAAGACTGACAGTACATGAAACATTTTGTGCCTGTTTCTGCCACACTGCAGCCTTCCTGAGCGCGAATAATGTGAATAGGGAAGCAAGACTGACAGTACATGAAACATTTTGTGCCTGTTTCTGCCACACTGTAGCCTTCCTGAGCGCGAATAATGTGAATAGGGAAGCAAGACTGACAGTACATGAAACATTTTGTGCCTGTTTCTGCCACACTGTAGCCTTCCTGAGCGCGAATAATGTGAATAGGGAAGCAAGACTGACAGTACATGAAACATTTTGTGCCTGTTTCTGCCACACTGTAGCCTTCCTGAGCGCGAATAATGTGAATAGGGAAGCAAGACTGACAGTACATGAAACATTTTGTGCCTGTTTCTGCCACACTGTAGCCTTCCTGAGCGCGAATAATGTGAATAGGGAAGCAAGACTGACAGTACCTGAAACATTTTGTGCCTGTTTCTGCCACACTGTATCCTTCCTGAGCGCGAATAATGTGAATAGGGAATCAAGACTGACAGTACATGAAACATTTTGTGCCTGTTTCTGCCACACTGTAGCCTTCCTGAGCGCGAATAATGTGAATAGGGAAGCAAGACTGACAGTACCTGAAACATTTTGTGCCTGTTTCTGCCAAACTGTAGCCTTCCTGAGCGCGAATAATGTGAATAGGGAAGCAAGACTGACAGTACCTGAAACATTTTGTGCCTGTTTCTGCCACACTGTAGCCTTCCTGAGCGCGAATAATGTGAATAGGGAAGCAAGACTGACAGTACATGAAACATTTTGTGCCTGTTTCTGCCACACTGTAGCCTTCCTGAGCGCGAATAATGTGAATAGGGAAACAAGACTGACAGTACCTGAAACATTTTGTGCCTGTTTCTGCCACACTGTAGCCTTCCTGAGCGCGAATAATGTGAATAGGGAAGCAAGACTGACAGTACCTGAAACATTTTGTGCCTGTTTCTGCCACACTGTAGCCTTCCTGAGCGCGAATAATGTGAATAGGGAAGCAAGACTGACAGTACATGAAACATTTTGTGCCTGTTTCTGCCACACTGTAGCCTTCCTGAGCGCGAATAATGTGAATAGAGAAGCAAGGCTGACAGTACATGAAATATTTTGTGCCTGTTTCTGCCACACTGTAGCCTTCCTGAGCGCGAATAATGTGAATAGGGAAGCAAGACTGACAGTACATGAAACATTTTGTGCCTGTTTCTCCCACACTGTAGCCTTCCTGAGCGCGAATAATGTGAATAGGGAAGCAAGACTGACAGTACATGAAACATTTTGTGCCTGTTTCTGCCACACTGTAGCCTTCCTGAGCGCGAATAATGTGAATAGAGAAGCAAGACTGACAGTACATGAAACATTTTGTGCCTGTTTCTGCCACACTGTAGCCTTCCTGAGCGCGAATAATGTGAATAGGGAAGCAAGACTGACAGTACATGAAACATTTTGTGCCTGTTTCTGCCACACTGTAGCCTTCCTGAGCGCGAATAATGTGAATAGGGAAGCAAGACTGACAGTACATGAAACATTTTGTGCCTGTTTCTGCCACACTGTAGCCTTCCTGAGCGCGAATAATGTGAATAGGGAAGCAAGACTGACAGTACATGAAACATTTTGTGCCTGTTTCTGCCACACTGTAGCCTTCCTGAGCGCGAATAATGTGAATAGGGAAGCAGGACTGACAGTACATGAAACATTTTGTGCCTGTTTCTGCCACACTGTAGCCTTCCTGAGCGCGAATAATGTGAATAGGGAAGCAAGACTGACAGTACCTGAAACATTGTGTGCCTGTTTCTGCCACACTGTAGCCTTCCTGAGCGCGAATAATGTGAATAGGGAAGCAAGACTGACAGCACCTGAAACATTTTGTGCCTGTTTCTGCCACACTGTAGCCTTCCTGAGCGCGAATAATGTGAATAGGGAAGCAAGACTGACAGTACATGAAACATTTTGTGCCTGTTTCTGCCACACTGTAGCCTTCCTGAGCGCGAATAATGTGAATAGGGAAGCAAGACTGACAGTACATGAAACATTTTGTGCCTGTTTCTGCCACACTGTAGCCTTCCTGAGCGCGAATAATGTGAATAGAGAAGCAAGGCTGACAGTACATGAAACATTTTGTGCCTGTTTCTGCCACACTGTAGCCTTCCTGAGCGCGAATAATGTGAATAGGGAAGCAAGACTGACAGTTAATGAAACATTTTGTGCCTGTTTCTGCCACACTGTAGCCTTCCTGAGCGCGAATAATGTGAATAGGGAAGCAAGACTGACAGTACATGAAACATTTTGTGCCTGTTTCTGCCACACAGTAGCCTTCCTGAGCGCGAATAATGTGAATAGGGAAGCAAGACTGACAGTACATGAAACATTTTGTGCCTGTTTCTGCCACACTGTAGCCTTCCTGAGCGCGAATAATGTGAATAGGGAAGCAAGACTGACAGTACATGAAACATTTTGTGCCTGTTTCTGCCACACTGTAGCCTTCCTGAGCGCGAATAATGTGAATAGGGAAGCAAGACTGACAGTACCTGAAACATCTTGTGCCTGTTTCTGCCACACTGTAGCCTTCCTGAGCGCGAATAATGTGAATAGGGAAGCAAGACTGACAGTACATGAAACATTTTGTGCCTGTTTCTGCCACACTGTAGCCTTCCTGAGCGCGAATAATGTGAATAGGGAAGCAAGACTGACAGTACATGAAACATTTTGTGCCTGTTTCTGCCACACTGTAGCCTTCCTGAGCGCGAATAATGTGAATAGGGAAGCAAGACTGACAGTACATGAAACATTTTGTGCCTGTTTCTGCCACACTGTAGCCTTCCTGAGCGCGAATAATGTGAATAGGGAAGCAAGACTGACAGTACATGAAACATTTTGTGCCTGTTTCTGCCACACTGTAGCCTTCCTAAGCGCGAATAATGTGAATAGGGAAGCAAGACTGACAGTACATGAATCATTTTGTGCCTGTTTCTGCCACACTGTAGCCTTCCTGAGCGCGAATAATGTGAATAGGGAAGCAAGACTGACAGTACATGAAACATTTTGTGCCTGTTTCTGCCACACTGTAGCCTTCCTGAGCGCGAATAATGTGAATAGGGAAGCAAGACTGACAGTACATGAAACATTTTGTGCCTGTTTCTGCCACACTGTAGCCTTCCTGAGCGCGAATAATGTGAATAGGGAAGCAAGACTGACAGTACATGAAACATTTTGTGCCTGTTTCTGCCACACAGTAGCCTTCCTGAGCGCGAATAATGTGAATAGGGAAGCAAGACTGACAGTACATGAAACATTTTGTGCCTGTTTCTGCCACACTGTAGCCTTCCTGAGCGCGAATAATGTGAATAGGGAAGCAAGACTGACAGTACATGAAACATTTTGTGCCTGTTTCTGCCACACTGTAGCCTTCCTGAGCGCGAATAATGTGAATAGGGAAGCAAGACTGACAGTACATGAAACATTTTGTGCCTGTTTCTGCCACACTGTAGCCTTCCTGAGCGCGAATAATGTGAATAGGGAAGCAAGACTGACAGTACATGAAACATTTTGTGCCTGTTTCTGCCACACTGTAGCCTTCCTGAGCGCGAATAATGTGAATAGGGAAGCAAGACTGACAGTACATGAAACATTTTGTGCCTGTTTCTGCCACACTGTAGCCTTCCTGAGCGCGAATAATGTGAATAGGGAAGCAAGACTGACAGTACATGAAACATTTTGTGCCTGTTTCTGCCACACTGTAGCCTTCCTGTGCGCGAATAATGTGAATAGGGAAGCAAGACTGACAGTACATGAAACATTTTGTGCCTGTTTCTGCCACACTGTAGCCTTCCTGAGCGCGAATAATGTGAATAGGGAAGCAAGACTGACAGTACATGAAACATTTTTTGCCTGTTTCTGCCACACTGTAGCCTTCCTGAGCGCGAATAATGTGAATAGGGAAGCAAGACTGACAGTACATGAAACATTTTTTGCCTGTTTCTGCCACACTGTAGCCTTCCTGAGCGCGAATAATGTGAATAGGGAAGCAAGACTGACAGTACCAGAAACATTTTGTGCCTGTTTCTGCCACACTGTAGCCTTCCTGAGCGCGAATAATGTGAATAGGGAAGCAAGACCGACAGTACATGAAACATTTTGTGCCTGTTTCTGCCACACTGTAGCCTTCCTGAGCGCGAATAATGTGAATAGGGAAGCAAGACTGACAGTACATGAAACATTTTGTGCCTGTTTCTGCCACACTGTAGCCTTCCTGAGCGCGAATAATGTGAATAGAGAAGCAAGACTGACAGTACATGAAACATTTTGTGCCTGTTTCTGCCACACTGTAGCCTTCCTGAGCGCGAATAATGTGAATAGGGAAGCAAGACTGACAGTACATGAAACATTTTGTGCCTGTTTCTGCCACACTGTAGCCTTCCTGAGCGCGAATAATGTGAATAGAGAAGCAAGACTGACAGTACATGAAACATTTTGTGCCTGTTTCTGCCACACTGTAGCCTTCCTGAGCGCGAGTAATGTGAATAGAGAAGCAAGACTGACAGTACATGAAACATTTTGTGCCTGTTTCTGCCACACTGTAGCCTTCCTGAGCGCGAATAATATGAATAGGGAAGCAAGACTGACAGTACATGAAACATTTTGTGCCTGTTTCTGCCACACTGTAGCCTTCCTGAGCGCGAATAATGTGAATAGGGAAGCAAGACTGACAGTACATGAAACATTTTGTGCCTGTTTCTGCCACACTGTAGCCTTCCTGAGCGCGAATAATGTGAATAGGGAAGCAAGACTGACAGTACCTGAAACATTTTGTGCCTGTTTCTGTCACACTGTAGCCTTCCTGAGCGCGAATAATGTGAATCGGGAAGCAAGACTGACAGTACATGAAACATTTTGTGCCTGTTTCTGCCACACTGTAGCCTTCCTGAGCGCGAATAATGTGAATAGGGAAGCAAGACTGACAGTACATGAAACATTTTGTGCCTGTTTCTGCCACACTGTAGCCTTCCTGAGCGCGAATAATGTGAATAGGGAAGCAAGACTGACAGTACCTGAAAAATTTTGTGCCTGTTTCTGCCACACTGTAGCCTTCCTGAGCGCGAATAATGTGAATAGGGAAGCAAGACTGACAGTACATGAAACATTTTGTGCCTGTTTCTGCCACACTGTAGCCTTCCTGAGCGCGAATAATGTGAATAGGGAAGCAAGACTGACAGTACATGAAACATTTTGTGCCTGTTTCTGCCACACTGTAGCCTTCCTGAGCGCGAATAATGTGAATAGGGAAGCAAGACTGACAGTACATGAAACATTTTGTGCCTGTTTCTGCCACACTGTAGCCTTCCTGAGCGCGAATAATGTGAATAGGGAAGCAGGGCTGACAATACATGAAACATTTTGTGCCTGTTTCTGCCACACTGTAGCCTTCCTGAGCGTGAATAATGTGAATAGGGAAGCAGGGCTGACAATACATGAAACATTTTGTGCCTGTTTCTGCCACACTGTAGCCTTCCTGAGCGCGAATAATGTGAATAGAGAAGCAAGACTGACAGTACATGAAACATTTTGTGCCTGTTTCTGCCACACTGTAGCCTTCCTGAGCGCGAATAATGTGAATAGGGAAGCAAGACTGACAGTACATGAAACATTTTGTGCCTGTTTCTGCCACACTGTAGCCTTCCTGAGCGCGAATAATGTGAATAGGGAAGCAGGGCTGACAATACATGAAACATTTTGTGCCTGTTTCTGCCACACTGTAGCCTTCCTGAGCGCGAATAATGTGAATAGGGAAGCAGGGCTGACAATACATGAAACATTTTTTGCCTGTTTCTGCCACACTGTAGCCTTCCTGAGCGCGAATAATGTGAATAGGGAAGCAAGACTGACAGTACATGAAACATTTTGTGCCTGTTTCTGCCACACTGTAGCCTTCCTGAGCGCGAATAATGTGAATAGGGAAGCAGGGCTGACAATACATGAAACATTTTGTGCCTGTTTCTGCCACACTATAGCCTTCCTCAGCGCGAATAATGTGAATAGGGAAGCAAGACTGACAGTACATGAAACATTTTGTGCCTGTTTCTGCCACACTGTAGCCTTCCTGAGCGCGAATAATGTGAATAGGGAAGCAAGGCTGACAGTACATGAAACATTTTGTGCCTGTTTCTGCCACACTGTAGCCTTCCTGAGCGCGAATAATGTGAATAGGGAAGCAAGACTGACAGTACATGAAACATTTTGTGCCTGTTTCTGCCACACTGTAGCCTTCCTGAGCGCGAATAATGTGAATAGGGAAGCAAGACTGACAGTACATGAAACATTTTGTGCCTGTTTCTGCCACACTGTAGCCTTCCTGAGCGCGAATAATGTGAATAGGGAAGCAAGACTGACAGTACATGAAACATTTTGTGCCTGTTTCTGCCACACTGTAGCCTTCCTGAGCGCGAATAATGTGAATAGGGAAGCAAGACTGACAGTACATGAAACATTTTGTGCCTGTTTCTGCCACACTGTAGCCTTCCTGAGCGCGAATAATGTGAATAGGGAAGCAAGACTGACAGTACATGAAACATTTTGTGCCTGTTTCTGCCACACTGTAGCCTTCCTGAGCGCGAATAATGTGAATAGGGAAGCAAGACTGACAGTACATGAAACATTTTGTGCCTGTTTCTGCCACACTGTAGCCTTCCTGAGCGCGAATAATGTGAATAGGGAAGCAAGACTGACAGTACATGAAACATTTTGTGCCTGTTTCTGCCACACTGTAGCCTTCCTGTGCGCGAATAATGTGAATAGGGAAGCAAGACTGACAGTACATGAAACATTTTGTGCCTGTTTCTGCCACACTGTAGCCTTCCTGAGCGCGAATAATGTGAATAGGGAAGCAAGACTGACAGTACATGAAACATTTTGTGCCTGTTTCTGCCACACTGTAGCCTTCCTGAGCGCGAATAATGTGAATAGGGAAGCAAGACTGACAGTACATGAAACATTTTTTGCCTGTTTCTGCCACACTGTAGCCTTCCTGAGCGCGAATAATGTGAATAGGGAAGCAAGACTGACAGTACCTGAAACATTTTGTGCCTGTTTCTGCCACACTGTAGCCTTCCTGAGCGCGAATAATGTGAATAGGGAAGCAAGACTGACAGTACATGAAACATTTTGTGCCTGTTTCTGCCACACTGTAGCCTTCCTGAGCGCGAATAATGTGAATAGGGAAGCAAGACTGACAGTACATGAAACATTTTGTGCCTGTTTCTGCCACACTGTAGCCTTCCTGAGCGCGAATAATGTGAATAGAGAAGCAAGACTGACAGTACATGAAACATTTTGTGCCTGTTTCTGCCACACTGTAGCCTTCCTGAGCGCGAATAATGTGAATAGGGAAGCAAGACTGACAGTACATGAAACATTTTGTGCCTGTTTCTGCCACACTGTAGCCTTCCTGAGCGCGAATAATGTGAATAGAGAAGCAAGACTGACAGTACATGAAACATTGTGTGCCTGTTTCTGCCACACTGTAGCCTTCCTGAGCGCGAATAATGTGAATAGAGAAGCAAGACTGACAGTACATGAAACATTTTGTGCCTGTTTCTGCCACACTGTAGCCTTCCTGAGCGCGAATAATGTGAATAGGGAAGCAAGACTGACAGTACATGAAACATTTTGTGCCTGTTTCTGCCACACTGTAGCCTTCCTGAGCGCGAATAATGTGAATAGGGAAGCAAGACTGACAGTACATGAAACATTTTGTGCCTGTTTCTGCCACACTGTAGCCTTCCTGAGCGCGAATAATGTGAATAGGGAAGCAAGACTGACAGTACCTGAAACATTTTGTGCCTGTTTCTGCCACACTGTAGCCTTCCTGAGCGCGAATAATGTGAATAGGGAAGCAAGACTGACAGTACATGAAACATTTTGTGCCTGTTTCTGCCACACTGTAGCCTTCCTGAGCGCGAATAATGTGAATAGGGAAGCAAGACTGACAGTACATGAAACATTTTGTGCCTGTTTCTGCCACACTGTAGCCTTCCTGAGCGCGAATAATGTGAATAGGGAAGCAAGACTGACAGTACCTGAAAAATTTTGTGCCTGTTTCTGCCACACTGTAGCCTTCCTGAGCGCGAATAATGTGAATAGGGAAGCAAGACTGACAGTACATGAAACATTTTGTGCCTGTTTCTGCCACACTGTAGCCTTCCTGAGCGCGAATAATGTGAATAGGGAAGCAAGACTGACAGTACATGAAACATTTTGTGCCTGTTTCTGCCACACTGTAGCCTTCCTGAGCGCGAATAATGTGAATAGGGAAGCAAGACTGACAGTACATGAAACATTTTGTGCCTGTTTCTGCCACACTGTAGCCTTCCTGAGCGCGAATAATGTGAATAGGGAAGCAGGGCTGACAATACATGAAACATTTTGTGCCTGTTTCTGCCACACTGTAGCCTTCCTGAGCGCGAATAATGTGAATAGGGAAGCAGGGCTGACAATACATGAAACATTTTGTGCCTGTTTCTGCCACACTGTAGCCTTCCTGAGCGCGAATAATGTGAATAGAGAAGCAAGACTGACAGTACATGAAACATTTTGTGCCTGTTTCTGCCACACTGTAGCCTTCCTGAGCGCGAATAATGTGAATAGGGAAGCAAGACTGACAGTACATGAAACATTTTGTGCCTGTTTCTGCCACACTGTAGCCTTCCTGAGCGCGAAAAATGTGAATAGGGAAGCAGGGCTGACAATACATGAAACATTTTGTGCCTGTTTCTGCCACACTGTAGCCTTCCTGAGCGCGAATAATGTGAATAGGGAAGCAGGGCTGACAATACATGAAACATTTTGTGCCTGTTTCTGCCACACTGTAGCCTTCCTGAGCGCGAATAATGTGAATAGGGAAGCAAGACTGACAGTACATGAAACATTTTGTGCCTGTTTCTGCCACACTGTAGCCTTCCTGAGCGCGAATAATGTGAATAGGGAAGCAGGGCTGACAATACATGAAACATTTTGTGCCTGTTTCTGCCACACTGTAGCCTTCCTCAGCGCGAATAATGTGAATAGGGAAGCAAGACTGACAGTACATGAAACATTTTGTGCCTGTTTCTGCCACACTGTAGCCTTCCTGAGCGCGAATAATGTGAATAGGGAAGCAAGGCTGACAGTACATGAAACATTTTGTGCCTGTTTCTGCCACACTGTAGCCTTCCTGAGCGCGAATAATGTGAATAGGGAAGCAAGACTGACAGTACATGAAACATTTTGTGCCTGTTTCTGCCACACTGTAGCCTTCCTGAGCGCGAATAATGTGAATAGGGAAGCAAGACTGACAGTACATGAAACATTTTGTGCCTGTTTCTGCCACACTGTAGCCTTCCTGAGCGCGAATAATGTGAATAGGGAAGCAAGACTGACAGTACATGAAACATTTTGTGCCTGTTTCTGCCACACTGTAGCCTTCCTGAGCGCGAATAATGTGAATAGGGAAGCAAGACTGACAGTACATGAAACATTTTGTGCCTGTTTCTGCCACACTGTAGCCTTCCTGAGCGCGAATAATGTGAATAGGGAAGCAAGACTGACAGTACATGAAACATTTTGTGCCTGTTTCTGCCACACTGTAGCCTTCCTGAGCGCGAATAATGTGAATAGGGAAGCAAGACTGACAGTACATGAAACATTTTGTGCCTGTTTCTGCCACACTGTAGCCTTCCTGAGCGCGAATAATGTGAATAGGGAAGCAAGACTGACAGTACATGAAACATTTTGTGCCTGTTTCTGCCACACTGTAGCCTTCCTGAGCGCGAATAATGTGAATAGGGAAGCAAGACTGACAGTACCTGAAACATTTCACCATGAAATAAGTTTGTTCTCGAAAATATTTCTAATAAAAAAAACTAAAAACACATACACTAAAATAAAATAAAACAGTTCTGTTACAAAAGTATGTTCATTCGAAAGAAATAAATCTTGATATGAAACCGGCTTGAAGAAGGAAACAGTGATGTGGATGTTAAGTAGACAAAAAATTTGAGGTTAAGATGGAATTGTCAGAAAGGCTATAATAAAGTTCAAATTGGTCTAAGGAAACCGAGAAAGACCTTGTGGAACTCCAAATTACAGACACCATGCTCATGGACGAAACCGTCACCAAGGATAAGAAACAACGCTTCCAAGTGAAACTCAAACAAAAACGTACGATCCACATCTCTGCCGAAGAAAGGGAAGCAAGATCTCGAAGGATGAGGCAATACTGGGCCAAAAGGAAAGCTCAAAACAATAAGAAGTGATTGATTCCATGTACCCCAAGTTGGGTGAAACAAATAAAGAAGAAGAAGAAGTTGTGGAAAGATAGCTTTTCTGACAAATTCCATCTTAACTTCAAAATTTTTGTCTACAACACATCACTATTTCCTTCTTCATATCAAGATTTATTTCTTCCGAATTAACATATTTTTGTAATAGATCTGGTCTTTTAGTTTTTTAGCTTTTAGACTGTTTATTTATTAGAAATATTTTCGAGGACAACCCTCTTTTACGGTAAAATGTTTCGTGTACTGCTAAGTCTTGCTTCTCTATTCACATTATTGCGCTGAGGAAGGAAACCGGTACCATAAAAAGTACTACGGTAATTAATATTGTTTAATCTTCAGGACTTATTTTACTTCGTTAGCGGCTTCGGTGGCGTAGTCGGTAGCATGCCCAAGATTGCGGGTTCAAACCCAGCCGAAGTCGTCGGATTTTTTAAGTACGTTAAAAATCCCTCAGTGTGCCTTCCTTCGGAGGGGAAATAAAGTCGGTGGTCCCATGTCATAGATTTATGGCATGTTAAAGAACCTTCCACTAATTACACCTGTGTGAAGCTAAATTAATGTAGGTTAAACATTTGACTAACGTTCTTAGGTTCCTACGTTCGTCGTCAAGAGCCGAGTGCGGTGGCATCTGGTAACTAATTTCTGAACTAGTTGGTCGTTGACGGTGGCAAATAGTAACTACTTGAAAATTGACCGTCTGCAGTCCTTACTTGAATTAAAACAGATAACACACACAAATACTGCCACCACAATAAACAGCGGTTATCAGACAGATTCTACACACACCCAAAGTACACGGGGCTACATGACCGCGTTGTAGCAGCCCCTAAACTGAGGAACCAACCAACCATTATACTTCGTCAATAAGGAACATAGTCGTTTTCATGTCACATTATATTCATATTAATTAATGGCTTTATTTGTCTGCTCCAATTGTTTAAGCACTTAGGTGAATTATTAACGATTTTAGCAAGTTTTCTTTTAGTTATAAACTCAAACAACCCTTTTTTTCTTTTCGAAAATCAAGACATTTTGATAATCCGGAGAGGGTACGGTCACAATTAATCCGAAATATCGACGCTCTACTGTAAGTGAAGGAATTGCTTATTATACACAACAAAATAACGTTCGTACTTCCACTTATATTTAAAAGTTTACTAAGGATTATGTTAAATCTTCAAATTGTTGGTGCACTTGACTCAAAATCTGTTAGGATTAGCCAATTGAAATGTTCAGGGATCACTGCAACAATAAGAAGGATTACTCACAAAAACTAAATACTTTAGTCAATATGATTTTTTAAAGGTACGATGTTTTGATCCAAAATTATGTCGAAAAATATGTATATTTCTTTTTGTATATTATTTAAAGGGATATCCCTTCTTATTACTGTTCATTAGGATTATCTTGATACATTAATACAATATGGACCTATCTTTATTAGTTTTGTTACAAATGGTACCAAAGTAGTGAAAAATGTTAAACTGAGAAAAATGAGGTTGAAGTTTTTCATTAGGCCTACATTTTGTTACCTCTGATAATTCCTGCCCCATAACGTGCATCATTTCGTCCATCACTAGTTATTTTGCTTCTCCTACTTCCTTTATTGTTTAAATAAATAAATAAGTACACTAATAAGTAAATAAAAACAATGTAAATAAATAAATGCGTATTTCAACTTATCTGTTTGCAAATAAGTGGACTCTTCAAATCAACGATTCAATTATTTTAATTGGGGCAGATTACCTCGCTGTTCCGCCCCTTAAACAATATTTCTTCACAGTGATTATAATAATATGACGACGTTCAGTAACCACTAGTAACATAAACCATGCAGGAAGGTGTCATTGTTACCAACACAGAGTCTGCGCTCAAGGAGTGAGTTCAGAAATCAATCTATAATAGTTCAGAAGTTATATGCTCAAACATAAAACTCTGTAAAAGAGGGCGTTGTCATTCATGGTGCAGCATAGTCATTTATATCTTATAAAATGACCATTTTCATATTTTTTCGACTTCTTTTGACAAATTCCAGTTCTCTACATTGTAAATAACTAAAAACGCCAAGATTTATTTTTATTTTTGTTCGCCCCTAGATGGGTCAATTATGCTAAACAGTACTAAAGAAGGTGGATTTAGGGAGTGTAATAGAAGTAAGTGGTAGTAATGACAAGGAAATCAGTCAGAGAGGAAGGCAAGCCCATGGATTCCTGTAGAGCGTGAGAGGTCTGCTATGTCCCAATACTCGGCTACGCATCACAAACGTGGGTTATGAAGAAGTAACAGGTGAGCAGGATCCAGGCTTGCGAAATGAAGCAGATTAGGAATAACAAGAAGGGATAAAGTGAGAGAGGTTGTGGAAGGGAATCCCTTACAAGAGATCTTAGAGAAGTCAAGAATGAGTTGGTACGGACATGTTAGGAGAATGCAGGATACCAAAGGCGAGAGACGAAGAGATAGGTGGATTGTAGGTGTGAAGGAAGGAAAGGTGGTGGAAGCAGTGCTCTTTTTCTAAACAAAATGAAAGGGTTACTCTCAGTTCCTCAGTTGTAGTCGACAATATTGTAAATTTGCAGAGTCCGGTTATTACTTTATGGGCTGACATGTTAAATGAAAGGTTGAATTGGGTTATTTATTAACTCATTAATTCATTAACTTTCATGTCATAGATTTATGGCATGATAAAGAACCTTCCACTAATTACACCTGTGTGAAGCTAAATTGTTATAGGTTAGTTTGATAACGCTTTATTAGTTCCAATGTTCGTCACCAGGTGATGACTGCTATGGCATTTAGTAGGCACGTCCGCTGCTAGGTGTCGTGGATGGTAGCATTTGATGGCAAAAGTAGGAACTTCTTGAAAAAATTAATCGTCTGCAGTCCTTCTATCTGAATCACAGATAATACACACTAATACAACTTACACCGGTTATCAGACAGATTCTACACACACCCAAAGTACACGGGGCTACACAGCCCCTAAAGTGAGGAACCAACCAACCATTAACTTTCAGCCTTTTCGATGCCTGGGTGGATGTAAAATAGTTCGTTATTTTCTTCGTCCTTCAATACTAACCGCAATCTACCCCACCTCCAAACACCAGCCTGCGTGCTTATTAGAACGGAACTTCCTTTTCACGATTCTTTGAGTATGTTACTTACAAGTAACTTTTCTTCGAATAAGGCTGCAATTACACAGAGCTTTTGTCGAGCAGAAAATAATATGGCCTATTGTTTCTATTATGCTGCTGAGTGCCGAGTTGCCGACCAAAACAATCTGATTTGATAGATCGATTTAAATCGAGGATTACTGGAAATCTCCTCTAGCTGTTATGAACAGCACGTTGACGTTAGCTGATCGATCAACTGTCAAGTCGGAAGTTATATTTGCCACACTAGATACAAATGTACCAATATGTTTAAGGGGTATGCGTACCCCCCCCCCCCCCCCCCCCAACGACTCCCCTGAAATATGCCCTGGGTGGGAGGATAGATAGGCTATGTTCCAAGCAGACCAGCCTCGGGCTGGAAACTGTAAAAGATAATGATGTTTATTTTGATTAATAAAGGACACATTAATATGCTATGACATAGATCAACAAATGTCAATGTTCTTACTACATGGTGATCTTAACGTGGGTTGTGCTCTCAGTAGCGTTAATAACCTTGAAGACGAGCTACGCCCGCAGTAACATTTAGATGCGGACGGAAAATACAGGGTGATTCTAAAATATTTTTACAAACTTTGGGGATGGATTCCTTACACTAAACTAAGAAAAAAGTTCATATAAACTTAGGACTACGTTCCTAAAAGATGGTGTACGATCAGGCGCAATGTGCCTGGCATATCACTTTAGCAACAACAGCACGTGTGGAGGGTCATTGACAAACTGACCACCTGAGATACGGATATGAATTCTTTACTGGATATTATAGAATATACTGAAGTAAATTTATTAGACTCCAGTCACCGGTTTGATACCCAACTGAATGATACCATGAGGACAATATCAGGCACCATCAAATCGACACCTCTAAAATGGTTACCCGTCTTATCCAACATCCATCCCCCTCACATACGAAGAGAACTAGCTCTTGTAAGAGAATGGCAGAAATGCCACAGTAATCCTCAACTGCCCTTACATCAGGACTGTAACCCTCAGAAACCGAAGAGATTAAAGTCCAGAAACCCATCATGGAAGCTAGGTGAGAAGCTCCTGGAAACACATTTTGATGCTGATGAGATCTGGCATGAAGAATGGTCCTCTTCAAATCCCGACCACCTGGGTTTAATCCATGATCCTTGTAGAGCTCCGCCTGGTTTCAACTTACCGAGATGGGAATGGACATCTCTAAACAGAATCAGGACAAATCATGGAAGGTGTAAATTCTGGCTTCATACGTGGGGAAAATCTGAAGACCCATTCTGCGACTGTGGTAATGTGCCTCAGACTATCCAGCACATTGTTATAGACTGCCCAAAGAGAAAATTCAATGGATCTGCCCAAGAATTACATAGTGCCTCTACGGAAGCAGTGGACTGGCTGAAAAGTCTGGACATTAAGTTTTGAATGTGTATCATTGATCTGTAAATAATGTATATAAAATTGGAAGATATATGTATTTATAATGTATCCTTGCTTTTGCCATACGAAATAAATAAATAAATAAATAACTGGTTTAGGAAAGACAGATTTTTAATTACATGGAGAAATGTTTTCATATGTTTTGTACTTGCTCTTAAATAAATTTGGTCATGCATAACATGTGTTTATTTTAGTTCAGAAGACTCGTTATAACCCCCTGAGGATGTTGATACTCTACTCCAAGTAGTTCCTGAGATCTGAACAAGAATTTCACTGAAAATGTGAACGTTCTGAAACGACATTGTACTTTGAATTTTATCGTAGGTTAAGGTACAGAACTAATATTTAGTTTTCAAAAACATGAACAATTCCACAAGGCAAATAGTTCAACTGAAACTGAATATTCAATAGACATAAATAAAGTCAGCTTTTTGTCTAAATATCCTGAATCTTCGGCTAAACCTTTGTATTTATCCCGGTTAAGGAGTGTTATTGTCAAAACTACTGGAATGTATGCTTGAACATTAGTTGGTAGGCACCCGTAGAATACAACTAGACTAAGGCAGAGTGTGGTCCATACCAGAGAGTTCGCGATTACCCTAAAATATTTAAAATGACCCTAAATAAAATACAAACATCGCTTAGGATTAACAAATCAAGTACGTAGTTTTAACAAACAAAGCACTAAAACATCTTATATATATTTGCACTAGGTACTTATTTGTGTGAGCAGGCATTTTAAAAGCTTTGCAACATTAAGAAGAAATTGCCTTAACCCAGGAGAGGTGGCATGGGGGACTTTGTGACCCCACGCAGTTTCGTTAAGCTCGGGTTTCTAATTTTTACTACACACACACTAAACCTGCCACATACTTTTCCCCACATGCTTTATCTATTGTCTGAGGGCAGTAACCTATTAGTGGAAGGGATGAGGGCCGAGACAACGAGCCATGTTGCAATGTGTTCTGAAAGACCCCGTGCCACCTGCCAGAGTGAACAGCTGTTCTAGTCTTACGCGTACTCCATGAGAATGTATCTGTCTGATCGCGAAATAGAATTGATTGTAGTTAAGTGTTCAAATGAAACATTATGAATCGTATGAGCTACGAAGAGCAAGAATCCAGGATGTTACCGGTATCTCTTCAACAAAACGTCGAAGAGGAAGAAATATTAGGAGGTGAAAACAATGATAGTGAAGATGAACTAGAAATAGCAGAATCTTAAAGTGATACCGGTATTGAGCAGAGAGCAAACGAAGAAGAAAATTAAGAAAGTGACGATGACATGCCTCTTTTTCAGCGGATGTTAGGACATAGTTACAAAATGGAGTAGGCCTACAGTACAACATTGTGGCATTGGTGAAATCTAGAATCCTACATTATTTAAAACTTGTCTAATCATTAATTTTTGGAATTGTTAATAGGCAAACTGAAGTAAGAATTATCAGATATTTCATAAAAATAGATGATAACCGGTCAGATTCGTTCCATTTCTATTAGGCAATAGTGTAAATACCAGTACCCGTTTATAATATGTGCATGACTTTCATTCTAGACAAATATACTTGCTCATTAGTTCAGTGAATATTTTCATGCCATATCAGTAGCATAAACGAAATAATTGTCGTTACTACAAATGACGCCGTGGCACCCCTCCCGGGTTAAGTACGGTGCGCTCAGATTGAGAATTTCGACGATCCTCCCCAAAACCTTAAATATAATATTAAGGTAGGCTATGTAGTGTACATACGTTTGAAATGACATTTTTGACCACAAATTCTATTTTCGTTTCTTGATGTGTAACATCTTTCCGCTCGGTTACTGGATAGTTTTGTGGGAGTGATTTCGAAAATTGGGGACGGAAGTGGATCGGACGGAAGTGAAGACGCACTGCCAGAAAAATGAGACGGAAGTGAATCGGGCGGAAGTGGATCGGACGGAAGTGAAGACGCACTGCCAGCTGAATGTACAATTGAAAATGTGTGTATTGGAAACAAGGCAGTGTGTGCTCTGTAGCGCGAGAATGTTATGGCAATACAGTAGGCAGTGCATTTAGCAGGCACTGGTTTGACGAGCACAGTGGCAAATGTTTCACCGACTTTCATTTGTCATTGAGCAGTTTATGAAGCTTCACGTTCAAGGTTGAATATCACATGGGGTAGGACAAAGACGACAAATGACATTTAAGTAAGCGGCATTATTGTCAAGCAGTGGGTGAGTAGTCAAATATTAAATGCATAACAGAATGTTGTTATATGAGTGGAATAAAAGCTGTATTTTCATCATATGTGAGACTAGGTCCTTTCATGATTGTAGGAAGCCATGCTTTGATTGTTTACGACGAACTGTATGAGAGCCTTGAGAATAATGAATGTTATAGTTACTGAGGAATGTGCTCACAGTATTTGAGAGTACTGTCGACGTTGTGTGTCACTTTGTTATTATGAATTATTAATGTAAAAGGAAGGAAGCTTGTAGTTTTGCGTGTCCGTTAATCTCACAATCATGATCCACGGTACCTCCCTATTACGTGGAATGCGAACCACAGGACATGGCATTTCAATTCGAAAATCTCATATGTATTGACCGGGAATCAAACCCGGTCTACCTTGGTGAGAGACTAACAGCTTGACCGCTGCGCCACAAATGTGAAAGTAGCATATCTCTAATTCAATCTATACATTCATCATAGTACCAGTATTAAAATGGAGTGTAAATTAACATTTTAAGAATGTCCAAGCTGTGTAGTATGATAACATGTCAGATGTTACACATCATATGCGACTACTGTAAGGCTCGTTTTTTTTTTTTTTTTTTTTTTTCACTGTAAATGTATATGTCTGCTTCATTCATGTCGATATTCCACCTGTAAGTAGTTAAAAATACTGTTTTGTAAGGGCGCTCATGTGCGCATTTCTAGTGGACGTGGCTTTACAGCATCTCACTTGCATCTAAATATCCCAGGATATCAAATAAGGTATGAAAATCATGAAAATGACACATATTAGCTAACTGCAAGTGTAAGATCCAGGTTCATCACTCCCCCGAATAATTACCGTTATTAAATGTCTATGTTAGTATATTAATTTGGTCATATCACAAATATGTAACTTCATTTACGTCATTCTCAAAATTAAATTATCCTCATTAAATAATAATATTAATAACAGCCAGTAGACTTTGGAGAGGCATGGTGCAACTCTTTCACCCGAGAGCAATGTTACGTTGAGGATGTAATGAATGATGAAATGTCCAACTCGAATAATGGGAAATTTATTCATGAAGATGAGAAAGGAGATTTAATATTGATATCAGAATTTGACAGAGCATTTGACAAAGCACCAGGCATAGATGATATACCGATTGAGTTGCTACGCTGCATAGGAGATGAAGGTCTGATGAGGTTATTTTACTTGGTGTGTAGGATTTATGAGACAGGTGAAGTATCCTCTGATTTCAAGAAGAAGGTTAAATTAATAGCACAATATGTGGTTAAGTGTAAGAGAAGGCCGAGAGCCCTAACTTCGCCACTCAACAGACAATATATAATAATATTCCCTATCTGGCTTTCCATCCCCTTGTAAATTATTCTAGACATGTGCTGATTGTACGGTAATCTTCACATTTGTCAGCTCCCACTTTCTTCGGTATAGGGATGATAACATTCTTCTGAAAGGAATAGAAGGGTTTGAAATGTGGTGTAACAAAAGAAGAATTATTAAGAGGAGAGGGCGAGGAGAGATGTTTCTAGCGTCTGCTAATGAAGGGAAGACACACACGGAAATAGCAAAGTTAGTTGCGGAAGGAAGGGTCTAATGGCCCGATCCTGGAAACTTAAAGAGTAAAACAATATGAAAATCAGACTGAAAACAGTTTTTTTTTCTTCAAAAGTGCTAATTTTAATTAATTTTGTGCTAAATATAAGTAGTTCAGATATTTTGTAGACGAAGGTTAGAATATGTTAAACGGATTGTCTCGGATGTAGGGTGTGGTAGCTATGTAGAGATGAATTGATTAGCTCAGGACAGGGAGGCATGGAGGGCTGCATCAGACCAGTCAAAGGTCTGAAGACAAACAACATTTTATTGATGTGTAACAACTTTCCACTTGGTTGTTGTATATTTTTGTGGGCGTGATTTTGGAAAAGGGACGGAAACAATGAGCGCGCGTGGTGGCGGAGATTGGTACAACGACGTACTGTCGGCCATGTGGCTATGTGGAATGTATATCGCATACGGTTTACTTCAAGGTTTGTAGGCCCCATTAAAGATATTACTACAATAAATCATCTTCAAGTTGTCGTTCTTTGGCGTGAAAATATTCATTATATCATATTTGCTGAAATGATTTGGCACAGGAGTTTTACAAGCAGTTATTTCAATGACCAACAGAGTTCACTATTAACAAGGGATTTGCGCTCCTGGCAAACACATAGTGGGATAACATGTCACATGTTACACATCATATGCGACTACTGTAAGGCTCGTAATTTTTATTTCTTTATTTGTCTTGTGTATCTAGATCTCGCTTAACGATCGAAACATGTCTCCACTTAGTTTCCTCCCTCTTCTGTGGTCCATATATTTGTAATCACATGTATTGTGTCGACCGAATGGAAAGTTGCAATATCAACGAACACAATGACCATGAGTGATTCCAGGGAAACCTATGGTAATAATAATAATATCCGTGAAGGTCCAGAATAGTTGTTCACAGACCATGGAAAGATTCGAAGAGTCAAGAAGTTTAAATACCTTGGTGAAGTAATCCAAGAGAATGGGCTAGAGCAAGAAGCGACCAATATCCGCATCCTGAAACTAGAGAGAGCGTTCCAACTGACTAAAAACATCTACAATAAGAAGATGCTAAGGCTGTGTCCCAATAGTACAATTTCAGCCGTAGTGAACTAGATAGTCGACTACTTTCCCGGATGTGACGTCAGAAGTCGTGATCCAATACTGCTTAGCACATAGCAATCAAGTCTGTAGTTGCTAGTGAACGAAAATGCTTGCTATATTGGCCGACTACGTCAAGGAAGTTATAGAAATTGTAGCTTATCGGTATTGTAGGTTATGTAAATTGTAGGTTGTCTTTGACTTAAGCCAAACACAAACCATAATTAGGACTCGGCTAAAAAGTGATCATCTTGGCGCATACATGATCGCTTCGTTCAGGTATTGTTTATTTAAAGCAGCTGATGAAAGCGCAAAGAGCTTACAAGGAGTAGCAGATCACCGCCATCTTGAGTGTTGGTTTGGCACCAGCATGTAAGTCCAGTGCGTTTCACACCACAAGTCTATGAAGGAGGCTGTGATCAAGCAGACATGTCCCAAATCTCCGTAGTGCATAGCACATAGCACATAGTAGCTAGCAGCTAGTCAGTAGCAGACAACTTGAGTATTGGGACACAGCCTAAGTATAGGAGCCAAACTAAGGCACCACAGCACTGTTGTTAAACCAGAAGGTTTATATGCTTCGGAGACGCTGTGTATGAATCGGACAGGACAAGTCAATCAGCTACTTAAGAGAGAACGCAGACTACTACGGAAGATCTTGGGCAACAGATGGGTTGACGGACAGGTTCGATTGATATCAAATAAAGAAGTATGCAGAACGATGGAACCGATAACAACAGCAATTAGAAAACGAAGATTGCTGTTTTATGGACACATCTTCCGTATGAATAATGACCGGCTCACAGAGAAAATCTGCAATTTTCTTAAACCAAAGATCTCCAAGTTGAAATGGTTCCAAGAGTGTGAGACAGGTGGGCATTACGGAGGATAAAATCAAAGACAGGAATAGTTTCAGAAGGATGGTGAAGGCGGAACCCAGAAGACAACGAGGCCCTTTGACAGAGGAGCGAAGAACAAACTGATAGATGGGCTCAAGAGATACTGGCAAGATGTCAAAGCCGGCAAACGAACAAGACGCAGACACTGAAATGAGAGTGGTTGTGAACACGCAGTCCATAGAGGCTCAAGTCGACACTAAAAAATAATAATATCGCATGGCCTCGGGTGCGGGTGCAAGCTTTGTTATTTGACACCCAAAGGGCAGCTTGCATGTCGAATTTCGTCGCTCCTTGGAACGCTGAAACTTAAGGAGGTTACATATCTAAACGCCTTGACACTATAGCGCTTTCTAGTAGAGAATGGAGGAACTTGTGTTGGCGGAAAATCCTGAGATTAATTTTGCCATTATGAACACGGCCTACTGTATTCACATGGTTCTTTAACATGCCAACAAGGTATGACATGCATGTCGTGATTTTTGTCGCCTTTCAAAAATCACTTACAATGGCCAGGAGCTAACCAGCAAGTTAGTAATCTGGCACGATAACCACTCACCCACCGTGGCATGCTACCTATGGTAATTGCTTGGTGGTGAAAATGGGAAACCACGAAAACCATTTTGAGGTCGGCCGAGGTGGCATTTGAACCCACGCTCTCCCGATGGCAGCGAGGCAGGAGGCCAGCATGGCCAGTTAAAGCATCATTATTCACTTTAAAAAATGGCAATATGTATTTATTTAGCGTATGGCTTTTAGTGCCGGGAGTGTCCAAGTACATGAAGCTGCTTCAATGCGGACACCCATAGGGTGAGCTACAAGTTCCGTTCCATTTCAAATAGTTCCAACTTTCGCTACCAGATGTCACTGACACCTAGTGGTGAACGTTGGAACTTTGATAGAGGGTTCCAACGAAATCTAACCTAGAAATTTAGCTTCACACAATTTAAGTTAGTGGAAGGGCCTTTTACATGCCATAAATCTATGACATGGGACCGCCGGCTTTATTTCCCCTCCGAAGGAAGGCATACTGAGGGATTTTTAACGCTCTTACGAAATCCGATGTCTTCAGCCGGGTTTGAACCCGCGATCTTGGGCACAGCAGTTCAGCACGCTACCAACTACGCCACTCACAAATACCAACAGAATGGCAACTAAGAAGTGTTTTTTTTTTTAATGTATGAGGTGAAAATGTGTCGCGTTCGTCTCACTGACTCCCCTCTGAACTATTGCCGTCTTGCTCATTCAGTAAGTGGTAAATTTAGTTAACTTGAAATACGTTCTCAAATTATTAACCCTAGAACTACATTGTGATACTTGAAGGACATGAATCACACTGGTGACCCAATTCTAAAAAGTGATATAGGATTTAATTTGGAATTTATTATTTTAATTTTGATGTTGTTTCTCTTCTCTTCTCAGTGATCTTGAGAGTCGCACTTCCCTGCTTCTATGCACTCACACGTATTCTATTGACTAATATAGTTGCATTGTCGGAAATAACAATGTACTGAACACACAATTTTAACTGCCATAATCTTATTATACACCCACCGGCAAAAAAAAAAGAGAAACACTACGAATTTCAGACTAAACTCAATGTTGAACCGTTCCAAACCTTTTATTAATCAAAAACTGTACTATGGCATTACAACAATGTGGCAATGTATCGAGTTAATTACTGTACCTTAATTAGTGCAATAATTGATAAACATTATTGATCAATTGGTAATATCGAAACCTGAAATCCATCGTACTGTAGCACTGTATGATTACGAATGTCGTAAACAAACAGTAATGTCTACAAAAATACAGGGAACGAGAATTTACAGCAATAAACCTTAAGACGGCCGTTTATGGTTATTCTTGTCCAAAGGCGGGAAAAAGTCAAGAAGGTTCGTATATAAGAGGTTGCCTCGTTCTGCGCGCATGCGCTCTACTCCCCCGGCTGATGACGTATTGCTCAGACCCGGCAACAGCCAACGCCACAGTCTCCAGTTAGCTGGCAGCTTCAGCTATTCTTTATGGTGTTGTGTTGATGTGTTTATCTATTCTCGTTACGTCTAATTATATAGTGGTGTTTGATAGTGCTTCATTAAGCACTGCTCTGCAAGTTTCCCCAAGTAATAGGTAAGTGCTCGTTAAATGAAAGAGCCATTTGTGTATCATTAGCTTCGTGGTACGACCTTATAGTTTTGATGTTTTTTATTTCTTTCAGTTTTCTACGATGCCTTGAATGAGATGCACGGTGGCTTTGTGTACAAACAGTCTTATTAAATCGAAGCGGGATCCCGGGAGTGCGCATATAAAGTACCATTCATTCCCTAAAGACAATTTAATTAGGCAAAGATTGGTGCTGTGTACTAGAAGAGACGGGAAGTGGAATCCGAATACTTCACAAATATTCTCTGAACATTTTACGGAGGATGACTATGAGAGGGACCTGAAAGCAGAATTATTGAATTTAATTCCTAAGAGAAAACTAAAACAGACTGCTGTGCCTTCACTTAAATTAGGAACTGATATACCCGAAGAAACCCAGCTGCAGATACATGAACGTGAAATACGTAGTGAGAAGACAGAAAATAAAAGAACTGTGAATCAAATTTTAGAAAGCTCGTACTCTGTTCAGGAAGTGTGTGATGACGTCCAAACTACAACGGAGGAAAATCAAATAGATGTTTTGAAGATGGATAGTGAAAAGTTGCGACAAAAGAACGCAGAGTTGGAGAAGAGAATCGTGATGAAAAGCCAAGAAATTGGCAGGCTTAAAAGAGAACTTTGTAAAATGAAGAGAAAAAGGATTGATGAAACCAGAGTGCGTAAAAAGGCCCGGGAAATACTCGGTTCAGTTTTCACCGAAAATCAAATAGACATCCTTTTAAGTAAGAAAAAGAAAGTTAAATGGACAGACGATGAAATATCTCTTGCATTTTCCCTGAGATATATTAATAAGCGTCCATATCTTTTTCTGAAGAAGAAAATGAACATTCCTTTGCCTGGACTGTCTACACTGCAAAAATGGGCATCAACAGTCGATATGAACAATGGAGTTCTCCAAGATGTTTTCCGCTTTCTAGGCATTGCTGGTTCATCTCTGAGCAAGAAAGAAAAAATTACGGTTCTTCTTTTTGATGAAATGAAAGTTAAAAGCGTCATGGAATATGACCGGAAAGGAGATGAAGTTATCGGGCCACACTCCAATGTGCAAATAATAATGGCTCGGGGACTTTTTGCTCAATTGAAGGTTTGTTGATTTTGACGTGAAAGTAACCCGCGAGATTTTAAACTCTATTATTTTAAAACTTGCCGATATAGGGTACATTGTAAAAGCATGTGTTAGCGACATGAGGGGTGGAAATGTTGGACTTTGGAAGGAACTAGGAATTAGTACTGAAAAAACCTGGTTCACTCATCCCTCTATGGAAGAAAAATATACATGTTTGCTGACGCGCCACATCTTCTGAAACTAGTACGGAACTGGTTTTTAGACACTGGGTTCCAGCTAAAGAGCGGGCAGATTGTAAATAGAAATCCTATCGTAGCATTATTAAATGATCGGAAGAAAAGTGATCTCAAAATGTTGCATAATCTGAACGAAAGTCACATCACCGTGGAAAAGACTCAGAGACAAAATGTGAGGAAAGCGTGTCAGTTATTGTCGCACAAGACAGCCACTGCTCTGCAATTTATGAAACCGGGAGCTGATCCTCAGCTGGCTGAAGAAACTGGAAAATGTATTGAAATAATTGATAGGTGGTACGATGTGATGAATGCATACACTCCCAAACCTTCAGGTAGACCTTCAAAGAACCCATATGGAAAAGATCTGGAATCTCAAGATGCAATTCTCAACGACATGCTTGAATTAATTGAAACAATGAGATGCTGTGGCAAGAAAAATATACAGGTTTTTCAGAGAGGAATCATCACATCCATTAAATCTTTGAAGTATCTTCCATTAAATTTTAAGAGTATTGAGTACATACTCACCCATCGTCTCAACCAGTACGCTTTAGAAAATCTGTTTTCTCAGATTAGGACGAAAGGTGGTCTGAATGATCATCCTTCTCCTTTAGACACATTATATCGTTTAAGAATGAGTATGTTAGGGCGAAATCAAGGACTCCTTGAAAATAATTTTAATACAGGAACCGAAGATGATTCCGAATATATTCCAGCCAAAGTGCTTCGAATGTCTGGTGTATTATGCAAGATGGAAGAGGATCATCCGGAGAAAGATAGCGAAGTAGATGTCACCAAAGAAATTATTGGCTCTTCGATTCCTGAAAACGAATTGAGCACACCCCCCCCCCCCCCTCCTAACTGAAATGGAAGCCAATGCATTGTTTTACCTTTCTGGGTGGGTAGCAAAAAAGCTTAGATCGACATGTCCAAACCTTGGTAGCTATACATTTACTAGCTGTGAATCGCAGACTCTGAATCCACAAAATGCATGGATCAAAAGTTTGTCGTTCGGTGGACTCATAGAGTCTTCTGAAAGCTGGGAAAAAGAGGCAAAATTGTTAGAAGATGAATTTAAGAAGTACCATGGTGTCAAGAGCATAAAAAGCGGTAAATTGTGCATTACCAATTTGGTTGAATCTCTTTACAAGAAATATCCTGAAATAAATGGTGTAGTGGTAGAGACATTCATTCGACAGAGGACCTTCATACGAATGAAGTTCATGAATGCACTGAAGACAGCACAGGGGAGCTACAAGAGGAGTAATGAATGTTTAGTCTCTCATGGCAAAATATCCAAGAAGATGAAAAAATACACCAGGTGAATATTTTTCAGGCATGAACGCTCGATTGAGTTCGTGAACGGTGAGCAACAGTAATAGTTTTCCATACTTAATCTCAACAGTTTAATTGAGCATGAATTTTAATAGAATTAAAACGGCGCTGTGTATCGTACATTATGTTGAACTTTATCGATTATGACTCAATTTTGAAGCTTCAGAATTCTCGTTCTGTGTCGATTCGAATAACTTTTATATTTAATTATTCGTGATGATGATGATAATTGTTGTTTTAAGGGGCCTAACATCTAGGTTATCGGACCCTAATGGTTTGGGTGATAATGAAACCTACAACTAAATCTACTACTGACTTACAAACTAGAACAGGAAATGGGAAACAAAAAGTGTATTTACACGCTCTGATTATTTAAAGCTCTATTATATTAAACTGCATTTATAGCTGCAAGTATCACGAGTTCTTATGTTGCACATCAACCCCGTGGTTACCTGCTGCAGTAGTGCAAGGCTAGCCGTAACAGTAGTCCCATCCGCTCAGCGCTGGTCGGCTGATGTCGCGCAGCAGGGGAGCGTTGTTACCACTGACCTTATGAGAACGAGGCAACCTGTTCGCTACTAGCCTTGGGAAAAAGTAACATTAGTGTTGTGATTGTCACAATTAACAATGTTTATCAATATTATTGCGCTGAAACTTCTCAAATGAACTAATTAACTCACTAGGCATGGCCATGTCGCTGCGAAGTTACAACATTCCATTTATGAAACGGTCAAATATTGCGTTTTGTCTGAGATTCGTAGTGTTTCGCTATTTATGCCGGTGAGTGTATAATACGCTAAGGCGAATGCTTCACAAAACTCAAGCTCCTAAACCAGAGGGAGTAGAAGGTGTGGTTTGTACTGTACCCGATACCTAGTTGAGGCTATCGGCTACGCCAGTTGTGATCGAGCCATAGTTGAGATTTGTGGGCAATGAGAAAAGATAGCGCTCAGATCGAGTCAGAAGAATGGTAGGAAATGACGTAGGAGGCCGAGGGAGAAGGAGGCACTATCCCTCAAGCATATGGAATTATGGGAGAAATACTGGATAATTATAAAGATTAATATGGATTGGATGAAATATGGAATCTAATGGATAAACGAAGAGAGGTCAAAGGAAGAGATAATGAAGAATATTGGTTTATTCATAGATTGATAAAGAATAAGATCAGACAAGCCAAGGAAGCTTGGATGTCAGATAGGTGCAAAGAAATTGAAGAACTTAATAGTAAATATGATACTTTCCAGGTCCATAAAAAATCAAAGAAGTTTCAGGTAGACACAGGAAAAGAAACACAGTCAACTTAGTTGATAGTCAAGGTAACACGGTATTTGAAGTTGAAGAAAAATTACAGGTTTGGGAGAACTATATACAAGAGCTTTTTTATGATGAGCATCGTCCTTCCCGACCCGAAATTCCTTCAGTTGTTGGACCCATGATCACCATGGATGAAGTGAAATATGCGATTAGGATAGCGAAAAATGGTAAGGCTCCTGGTCAAGATGACATTCCAGTGGAATTATTGAAGATCTTGGATGATGATAGCATTGTGACGCTCACTAATTTATATAACAAGATATACGACACGGGCATATTACCAGAAGACTGGCTCTTGTCTACATTTATTGCTCTTCCGAAGAAATCGATGGCTAAGTCATGTAGTGACTTCAGGACAATCAGTCTTATGAGTCATGTGCTCAGGATATTTCTCAAAGTTATCCATAACCGCATACACAGGAAATGCGAGATGAATATCAGTGACACGCAGTTTGGGTTCCGCAACGGTCTAGGAACTCGTGAGGCATTATTAGCGCTTCAAGTTCTTTTCCAGAGATGCCGTGAGGTAAATCAGGATGTATATGCATGTTTTCTGGACTATGCAAAAGCCTTTGACCGTTGTCAGCATGATAAGTTGTATAATGCACTCAAGAACTCAGGAATAGATGAGAAAGACATTCGGATCATCATTAACTTATACTGGGGTCAAAAGGCTAGTATCAGAATTGATGGACATATATCGAGATCAGTGGAAATAATGCGTGGTGTGAGACAAGGATGCATTCTTTCACCGCTTCTTTATAATATCTATGCAGAACAGATTTTCTCTGAGGCACTTGATGGCATTCAACAAGGTATTAAGGTCAATGGTAATTATATTAATAATATACGGTACGCAGATGATACTGTATTGATTGCAAATAGTTTCGAAGGACTTAAAGAGATTGTTACTATGGTGTATCAAAAGAGTAAACAATATGGCCCTGACCTCAACATTAAGAAAACAAAATATATGATAATATCGCGAAAACCAGCATTGTCACAAGTCCTTTTAGTCGATGGACATCAGATTGAGCGAGTCAAGAGTTTGGTTTATTTAGGACAGAATATTAATGAGAATTGGGATCCTTCGGTTGAAATAAGATGCCGTATAGAGAAGGTTAGATCCATCTTTATGACAATGAAACAACTACTATGCTGTCGAGATCTCAGTATGACGCTTAAGAAAAGAATTGTGAAGTGTTATGTTGTCTCCAGCCTTCTTTATGGTGTTGAAGCTTGGACCTTGTCCGTAGCTACTCAAAAGAAGATTCGAGCTTTTGAAATGTGGATATACCGGCGGATTCTTAAAATTTCGTGGACAGAACATGTGAGTAATGCCGAGGTTCTTCAGCGTGTGAGCAGCCAACCTGAGCTGTTAAACACAATTAAGAAGAGGAAATTGGAATACTTGGGACACATGATGAGGAGTCCAAAATACCGTCTGCTTCAAGTTATACTTCAGGGTAAAATTGAAGGTCAGCGTGGACCGGGAAGGAGACGAATAACTTGGATGGATAATTTAAGAACGTGGTTTGGGCTGTCTTCCACGGAACTCTTCAGGATTGCACAGGATAAGAAGGTGTTAGCCATGGTGGTAGCCAACGTCCGTATCGGATAAGGTAGAAGAAGAAGAAGAAGAAGAAGAATATGGAATAAAACCTTATCTAACCTCAGAAGGGAAGGAAATATCAAGAAATCTTATTGGTAATAACTTGAAGAAAGGCAGACAACTCCTTAAGTTATGTTATAACTTAATAGCCGAAATAGTGTGGTCGAGGTTAGAGCTGTGACGTCAGACAGCGGAAGGAAGGGGGAAGTCACGTGGTAGAGCAGGGCGAGACAGCCGAACGCAGTGACACCAGCAGCAAGAATTACTCCAGCAGTCAAGCTGAGCGGATCACATCGTGCGATAAGAGAACAGTTAATAAGGCAGTGCAATACAGAAAGGTACGTGCGGGAGAGAGAGTCGCTAGGCGAGGCCTGCAACGCAGTATTCGGAGTTCGTTGTTGGAGCACACGCTATCCATAAGGGCAGGTTATACAGGCCGTGAACTTGAGCGAGGAAGCCGGTGTTCAGACACATGTTATTTCAACATCGCTGTTGTATTCACGTGAAACAGCAATGCTTTTCCAAGCTTACAATTTACCGAAGCAAAACGCAGTATTATACTAGAATCGAGAAACATTATTTGAGCTACATTCTCAATGTATAACAGCACAGCGAAGCAGTATAATGAGGCCAGTATTCAACCTCATATTATACAAGGACAATGAGGCGGAACGTGTCGTGCTGTGGGCGACATTTTATAATCATGCGATGGTCAAACAGTTGAACATTACTCTGACATTTTGTCAAGCTTGAGATGTTTGGACTTGTGTTTCGACAGTCCAATTACAATTATACACTTCTATTGTGGACATTTAGATGGACTTGAACTTATTTCAGCGGTATTACGGCATATTTCATGATGCATTTGGACCGAAATATTTAAGGCGACCATGGGGCCGTTCCAACATTACTGCTTTTGGCAAGTGAAAAATTATAAGCGTATGCACTTTGTGAATAGTGGTACGTGCAGCATAATAGTTACATATCATGAACAGTTATGAAATATTTTAGTTACGAACACAGATACAGGGTGTCTGACAAATCAGTACACTTTTCAAGATACTTTATTTTTCTACCAGTGAAATTCAGCCGCTGTGGAGACTAACATTATTATCGAATGCCAACCGAATAGTTTATGGAACAGTGGCGTGACATATTCGAAGAGTATGGGGTACTCTGTATTTTTTGAACTTTTGTGGAAGAGTTTGGACAATATCCGTGATGGATAATCTTCAGTTCATCATGTCGGGCTAGGCGGATACAGAGGCGTGATGGCACCTCAGAGCGATGGATTCGGTTCCTGGCGAAGAGGATAAATATGACATCAAATTCACTTGGATGGAGTCAAGCGTTAGTTCAGTGGGTGATACAGCGTTTTCGTCGATCTAGCGAGAAATCTGTGACAAACACTTGGATTACCGACGATCTTTGAATTATATTAACATCTGGAATACGAAGGTATTGTAAGAGTTATGGCATTCCTGATATGATTTTTCATGAACACTGGGCATACTTGTACATCTTTCTAGTAGGAGTGCTACTATTATTTTTCGACATGGCTTAAATATTTTATTGCTCCATTTGCTAAAATATGGTGTTACCATATGATATGGCAGGCACATTTATACGACGTTCTCACCATTGGTTGACTTTATTAGACAGAATTTTGGTCTTTATATTTTTCTGTGAGGATAGTATTTCTTGATTACGGATATTTTTAGCGAGTGTTTCGAACTCGTGATCTGCAATTGGATAATTTAAATTATTTCGTCAGTTCATTGCATACTAGCGAGTATGTATAATTCATCAGTAGGGATTTTTTATTGGATTGTTTGGTGATATTAAAATTTTATTCACTCAAGTGAATGCATTTCGCTTTTATGTGACAAATAGAGTCTTGTTGATTCCAATCATGTACACTCACTCATTAGTCCACGAGATGGGGCCTGTTGCTTTAAGCAATTGTGTGGTGGCACTCACCTTACCTATCGTTTTTAGGGCATTATCATCATAGTCTACGAGGCGGGGCCTGTTGCTCTAAGCAATTGCGTGGTGGCACTCACCTTACCTGCCAGTCGAGGGTCTCATTTCATCATCTGAGTGTACTTATGATCGTAAGAGGATTAAACAATAAACTACCAGTCACATATTAGTCGAATTTTGTTAAATAAATTAAAAATAAATGTCAGCAGGGTTACATTTTGTAATTCTTGTTTTGCCAATCCAATATTTTGTTGCAATACTCTTTTGAGAGTATATTCATTTAACAGCTGATACTTTTGATACTCTTTGTGAGTGATTTGATACCCAAAGGACTTGGATTCGGCTGGAATTGCTGACCTTGATGTAGAAGATCGTTCTAAATTTTGTGCTATGGTAGAATCTTGGACCCCACCACCTAGTCTCTAAATGTCGGAAGCCCCTTTCGCAGGAGAGAAAGGAGAAATTATCAGCAGGGCTCAAGAGATATTGGGAACGGAAAAGAGCATCGAAGAACTAGTCATAAGCGCTCCGTAGTGGGCTTAAATCAATAATAATAATTCGATACCTTTGAGAAGGATTTCAAGTAATTGAATCTTGTAAGATGAATCATTTATGGTCAGAATTTATTTTGAGGCAGATCATTATTAGATATTTTTGATGTGAGGTAATATAACACATTGGTGTTTTTCTTTGAAGTAAATCTTGAGGATCTTAAGTGAATTTATGCTCTAAATTTAAACCAGATCTTGAATTGGATTACGATTACTAAGGTAATTTTCATATTGTTTAAGAAGTTGTCTAGATATGACCAGATTAATTACAGTTCTTGTAGATTGTGTGCGTTAATCATTTGAAGCCAGTTATATATTTTTGTGGATCATGCAACGTGATTATGTGAAGTATTTTTGATAGGTATTTTTGGAGGTTGCCAAGTGGAAGTTTGCAATGTTGCCAATGATAATTTTGAGGCAGACATGAGGTTGTTGAACCCAGTCTAGCATATTTTTGGAGATTCATGCTGTGCGCTGAATAATTATGGTGTTATATGGGATAATTATGGTGTTACATGGAATAATTATGGTATTCAAATATGGTATTTGACGAAGTGAGATTAAATGGTGAAGTTTTGGATAGTGAGATCCAACGTGATTTTGTGAAGACAACGTATTATTTTGGCATGATAATTAAATACGAGGTATAACTTGGAACTGATAAAACCGTAAGACAACGTTCTATAACCTATATTAAACAATTTTTTAGGAAATTAAATAAATAAATAATTTTGATAATCCAAGATTTTCTGATAATAATAATTTATGAAATAATAATCTGAAGTTTAAACATATTAATGATCTGACTCGATGAATTAAAATTTGAATAAATCGATGAATTAAATAAATTGATGAATTAAAGGTTGAATAAATTAATTGAATTAAATAAATCAATAGGTGATTAAACAGCTGATGAATAACTGAATTGAAGGGTGATAATTAATTAAAGGAGCTGATGACTAATAAAATTTAAATGAATTTAAATAAATTTAAATAAGAGATATGATTTAAATAAATTGATGAATTGCAACTTAAATTAATGAATTAAACAATTTAAATGGATGAATTGAGATAATTTAATCTGAATGAGATAATGAAATGAGAGTGTGTGGATAATTGAATAATCTAATGAATTGGTGAATATAATATTCATTTAAATGATTTGATGGTAATAAATTAATTATTCTGACTTGAATATAACGAATATTGGGATGAGAACTAATGTGAGAGATATTTAATTTTGATATGATCATGGTGATGATAACCAATGAATAGTGAAGTTTTCTTTGATACACAACCCAGCAATAATCAGTGACAGTGTAAATATGGTGTATAAATTAATTGTTAGATTTTTAGGAGCAATTGTTGGGATTTCCAGCATTGATTAGTGCCATTTAAGCCATAGAACTGAGTGAATATTTGAATATATGTGTTTTTAGGATATTTTGTGTTAGACAGATTCATATTTCTTGACATCCACATTCCTGATGTTAAATTAAAGAAAGGTTAGGTCTCAGGGATCACGAAATGTCAGTGACGCAAAGACATAGTGCTACGGTGGCCCTGAGAACTCAAGCGAACTTTAGTAAATTTTTATATTTTATGTGGATGAAAAATACTTTGAAATAGCACCGAGATGGTTCGATTTTTGAGGACTATAACAACCTAACGTTTACATTCGACCATTCTTTTTCTGTCTGACTATTTAAGTTTAAATAAATTTGGTTTTATCTTAGTTGTGATCTGATGATGGCGTTGTTTTCCCAATCCTTTCCTTTGTCTTAATTAAGGCTTAACCAGAAAGGATGTGGTTTGCTAGGTGTTCAGTTGATGGCGCTCATTTCTAGTTGTAACGACCCTGGAGATTCTTTATCTCGTGTTACCCTCTGCTTTTGTGATATTTCAACTGAATTTCCGACACATTCCTTATTTGATTTCATGTTCATTTAACTCCACTCTGGCCTGGGAAGCCAGGTATGCGATGTAATGGCATATGGGTCATCGCATACCTCGGATGAACGGGTGCAGTACCAAAATCTTCCAATTCGTCTCAATAGTACAAGAACAATCTTGCATTTCTTGAAAAGTCAACGGAAATATACTTCTTTGTTTATAAAGTGCTTTTAAACAAATAAACAAGACGATAGAACTGTGTCGCATACAGCCTGCATAGCACTAGTGCCGGGCGGGTAGTCTGTACACAACTCATTATGCGAGAGTTCTCGCGCGGGCCCACTAGTATAATAAATTATCACTATTCTAATGCATACAGGAACATATTTTAAAACGTCGATATATGAATTAACAACAAATAGCCCACAGTTGTTCATTTCCGCCATTCTGCGAAAACCTAGGCCCCGTCATCTTTGCATTCTCTGCAGATTGCTTGTCTGTGTTCTGCACACAGACCGCAAGAACAAATCACACACTTTGTTTGCCCATTTCTGTCTTTGTATGGACAATAATTCGTCTTCTTCTTCGTCTTTTCCCGTTCAGGCGGGGTCGACGTTTCTGACAAGTCGTTTCCATTTTCCTCGGTCCCAAATGGTGTTTTCTGTTAACTGCTTCTCCCGGAGATCATCCTGCACGCAGTCCATCCATCTTCTTCTATGCCTGCCTCTTTCCCTTTTGCCTTCCACTTCCAGATCAAGCACTCGCCTCCCTACATAACTCTCATCCCTGAGCATAATGTGGCGTCTTTCTTGCACCTTTTTTGATATTTCAGTCACATTTACGCTGCCTCGTATGAATGTGCTTTTGATGTGATCGTTTCTTGTAACACCACACATCCATCTTAGCATCTTCATTTCAGCTACTTCCAGTCGCTTGCACTGTGACTGCACTGTTGGCCAAGTTTCTGCTCCGTATAGCATTGCAGGTCTTACTGCACATTTATAGGCGTTACCCTTTACTCGGATATTCAGTCTCCTGTCACAGAGAATACCAGATAACCTTTTCCAGTTTAACCAGGCAGCCTGAATTCGGTGGGTAATTTCCAGATCTAGATTGTTATCGTCAGATACAGTGGATCTCAGATACTTGAAACTGTCCCGTGCCTGTAGCTGGTTACCATCCATCTGAATAGTCTCATTCCCAGTTCCTCCAAGTCACAGGTATTCGGTCTTATTCCTACTGATTTTAAGACCTCTGTCCTCTATGGCTCTTTTCCAGCATTCCAGTTTATATTCAAGCTCTTCCCTGTTTGTGCTGCATAAGACAATATCATCTGCAAATAACATACACCAAGGAGATGGTTCTCTTAAGCTTTCAGACAAGACATCCATTATAAGATCAACAAGTAGTTCCGTGAAGAACTATACAGCCTATTTTCATCTATCCTACTTATGTTAACTGCCACTATTAACATACAAAATTTCAGTTTGATTGCTGTCATAAATTCGTAGATATTGAGAACCGACTAAATATTTCGGATGGTCGCCATGTTGGATTTTATATATGTAGGTCCTAGAGTTATGTACTGTTACATGAAGATTATTGTGTACGTGTAGCATTCAAACTTCAATCGCATGATTAGGACACAAGAAGTAACAAAGAGATTTTAAAATTTCGCACAGTTGCCATCTTGTGGTTATGGAAACAATTGAAATAAATTAGATGTCAGTGGATTAACATTCGTATAAGGATTTACTGTACCAAGTTTCACTGCACTCGGATGGTAAAATTGCGAGAAACGTCCATGTGAATATTTATACTTCGCGTCGCCACCATGTTGGATTTGTGATCACCAGGTTATTTAAAGTCCTATAGGTGAACTTAAGTTCATAGCCCCTATGAACATAAAAAAATCAGTTTGATTGCTATAATAGATTCGTAGATATTCAGAGCCGTCTAAATATTTCGGATGGTCACCATTTGGATTGTTAAATGTATAATCCATAGAGTCATGTACCATTAAAGGAAAATTATTGCGTAGGTTCATTATTCAAACTTTCACTTCGATCGCATGATTACGACACAAGAAATAAAACTTAATTTTAAAATTCGCACAGCCACCATCTTGAGGTTATGTAAACAATTGAACTAAATTAGATACCAGTGCATTAAAATGTGTATAAACATTTCATGTACCAGATTTCATTGCGTTTGGAACAATTGATCGGGAGAAATGTCTATTTAAAATTTTCAAATTCGCTTGGCCGCCATGTTCGGTTGGTAGTTAACCGGTTTTTGAAAGTCTTATAGATGAACTTCCAGTAGTGCCCTTTATCTCCGTACAAAATTTTAGGGTGATAACGCTAATAGTTTCAGAGATATAGAATGCCGGTGGAATATTTCGCACATCCGCCATCTTGTGGTTATGCAAACAATTGAACTATGTTAGATGTCGGTGCATTACAATGTGTATATACATATAGTGTACCAAGTTTTATTGTGTTTGGTTGTTTAAAACGCGAGAAACGTCTATTTAAAAATCGCAAATTCGCGTGGCCGCCATGTTGGTTTTGTAGTTATCAGTTTTTCAAAAGTTACATAGGTGTAATTCTTCTAGTTCCCTTTGTCGCCGTAAAAAAATTCCAGGGTGTTATCGGGAATAGTTTCGGAGATATTGAATGCTGGTGAAATATTTCCCACAGCCGCCATGTTGGATTGGTGAGACGTAACAAAATTTGAAGGGCACAGTCGAGGTCGCCCGGAATAGTGCTATGAACTTACCGAGTTTCATTGAAATCGCTCCAGCCGTTTAGATTGTATTAGGGACACACACACACACACACACACACGCGCGCGCGCGCGCGCGCGCGCTCGCACACACACACGGACAAAAGGTGATCTCATAAGCCTATTTTTTCAAAATTGAAAATAGGCTAAAAATATAGGGGCTTAGTGCAGATCCTTGGTGAAGACCTACTTGAACCGGTATAGTACCTGACAATGTACGGTATGTATGGACAATAGTACATCTTGCTATCTAGGTTACAAGGGTGTACAGTGTTTCCACAACTAGACATGATTGAATTTTAGGATAAGGCAAGGTACCCAGGGCCGTATTTCTAAATAGGCTAAGTAGGCTACAGCCTAGAGCGGCAAATTTTCAGGGACGGCAGTTTTGCAATTTATTCAAAAGCTAACATGAAGTATTTGAGACGTTAATAATAATTTCCGTACGAATTTAAGAATACATGTTACGGTACTTAAAAAAATTTGTTTTAGACCTTATACAGTTCTTCCTGCCTTAGAAGAGTTAAGAACTATCTGCGAACTAGTATTTCTGAAATATTGTTAAACTCACTTTTATTACTTTGTATTGAGGGAAATAAAACAAAAACATTTTCATATGAGGACATTATTAACGAGTTTGCCATTAAGAAATCTCGTGGGAAAGCTACGTAAATTTGAACACGAATATTACGTGGGGTGAGTTGTTTTAGAGAAGTTGGTATATTTTTCAACAAATAAACCAGTAATTAACTACATTTTGTGTAATTCATTTCACCATGTAGGACAACTTAATTCAAATTGAACACAGTTCTTCAATTACACAAAAGATAGTCTTTAGCATTAAAATATATGGGTAAAATAGTGATCACTGATCTCCAAGAACAAATTAATTAAGTTCGAAACCCATTTCATTTTTAACGAATCTTAAAACAAGTAAGTAATAAAACAAGTAGATAACTAATTTAATTATAACATTTATTATGTAAGCCATGAAATGTGTAGTTTTATCTAAACTAAATGAACTTTATGTTTAAAACACGCCAATGAACTCTATCCTTTTGTTGTATAAAACAATTTAACTATTGAGGGGGCGGCCTATACGCGGCATACTCTTAAATCCGGCCCTGAAGGTACCTCGTAAAAAGTTTTGTTACACAAACCACACCGTGGGGTCGTATGTGACCCTAATATAACCATACTCAGCAACAAAATATTCCAAACGCTTAAACGATGTAGTCACATGAACAATTATTCCAACATTGAAGGTAGATGAAATAACAGCAAGCTAACGGCATTTGACGCATGCGCAGGAGAGATAATCGGGCGACCCCACAGTGTGGGTCTAGGGTTAACTATGAACTTACATAAACTAATGGTTTTATTCAAAATTAAAACTCAACAAATCTAATATTTTTTACAATTGACTCCGGGGCCGCGGGCCCTAACTCCATCTGCCCTCCTGTAGTTACGTCGCTGTACGGGACCATTATTATTATTATTTTCGTTTCGTTTGTCCTTTGCTGTTCCTTCTTCTTCCTCCAATATTCTGTCATCATCTCTCTATGTTTCCTCTTCCTTTCCTCGGACTTTTTGAGTCGCTTTTCTGTCCCTTCCTCCCTTGGAATCCTTCCATTTTTAGCACTTTATGCCTTAAAATATCTTTCAGTGGTGTATCTTCTTCTCTGATATTGTTTCTTTCCAAATCCTTTTCGACTTCTTGTACCCAGGTTGTTGTCGACTTCTTGTTCCACAGGAATGTTTGATTGGTTGGTTCTTAAGTTTAGGGGCTGCGACAACACGGTCATGTAGCCCCGTGTACTTTGGGTGTGTGTAGAATCTGTCTGATAACCGGTGTTAATTGTAATGACTGTATTATTGTGTGTTATCTGTTTTTTAAGTTAAGTACAGACTGCAACTTAGAATTTTTCAAATAGTTCCTACTTTTGCCGCCAAGCACCACCTCAACGACTACTAGGCCAAGTTCAGACCTTAGCTACTAGACGCCACCGCAGTCGGCTCTAGGCAACGAACGTAAAAACCTAAGAGCGTTGTTTATATTCTTAACCTATCCAATTTAGCTTCACACAGGTGTAATTAGTGGAAGGTTCTTTAACATGCCATAAGTCTATGACATGGGACCGCCGGCTTTACTTCCCCTCCGAAAGAAGGCATACTGAGGGATTTTTAACGCTCTTAGAAAATCCGACGACTTCGGCCGGGTTTGAACCCGCTATCTTGGGCATAGAAGCTCAGCAGGCCACCGACTACCCCACCGAAGCCGTCGAATGAATGTTTGATTAACCTACTGTCATCCATCCTGTAAAAATGTCCAATAATAGCAATCTCCTCTTCCGTATTGTTTCTGATATGTTAATATTATTAGCCATTGATAAATCCCTTAAGGGGCAGATGACCTCGTAGTTCCGCCCCGTAAAACAATAACTAGGCCACCGGTTTAAAAAATAAAATAATAACTAATCTTAAAGAGTGAAGGCCTCCTGCTAGCAGGGTAGCTCAGAGATATTTCATCAGATGAGAAGTGTAACCCCACCGATAGAGCACAGCAGTAGTTTCTGGCCTGCCATCTAACGGCAATGCACGCTGCGTATAACAATATGTTTATGGTGTAAAATACAGCAATAATGCAGTTGGGGCTAAAATGTCGCTCATTGCTGTTTGCGACACTCATGTATCTACAATTATTGAGTGCTGCTACCTGACGGCAATTTTGAAGACAATGTCTCATTACAATATTTCATGTACCTCTCCAGATGCGTGACTTCTCTGCATAAACCTATTGACCGATGTTCGTACTCTTTGTTTTATGTTAGTGATGGCGGCTGTCAAACACAAAAGAACCGACGCTTATTGAATTTGTTTTCAATTTTCTTTGCATTGTAAACGCTATTTTTCGTATGTAAATAAGGACTTAGTTGAGATGGTGAAGCGGTTCAAAGGTAAACTTCTTGAAATACTGGGAGTTATTACTGGTGGAGTGTAATATGCACAATTTAATGACTATTAACTCAATAACCTAAATTTAATTTGAATCCAGTGTCTTAAAATGGGTTTAGATTTCGACGTTTTAGAATTCTGTAGGAAGCTTCGATCTTCCAAGCAACCCCCTTACGAATGTCCAGTTTCTGAGTGTCGAAAAGTGTACAAGAGTTTGTTTGGTCTCCAGTATCATCTTGTGAACTATGACCATAACAATCCTACCCCAACTAATCCCCCTCCCACTCCAGGTGAGTTCAAATTATTGGAATCAGTAAAGGTAGTAAACACTGACAATTTTGCAAAGTATCACCTTTTGGTATGGCAGGAGGTTGGCCTAGTGCATGCAATTAACCTTGTTTTGATGTTTTTATCAGTGTAGCATGTTGTAGAATTTAGTTAGCCCTAGGTCTGAATACTTCTGTATTCATGAAATGTAAGTGAAGTAGAAGTAAATCTTGCAATCAGGACATATGCCCTTAAGTTGCAAGTTGTTCTCATGTAGGGGAAGGTGGGCCACAGTGAGACAGAAAAAATATATTTTAGTATACTGTCTTATTTTTTGATATATGAGAATGTCTTTATATCCTGAAATATAAGTTGATTGTTGCTCATCAATTTCATACCCTTGGAATTTCCAAAACATTCACACGTTTCTGTAAAAATAATAAATTGTGAACATGTTGCAGCCGTCTCACTGTACCCCATCCGTGGGCCACACTGAGACATGATGGTCCACACTGAGACACAATGAAAAGAATTTATTTTGACTGGTTAAATACATAGATAAACACTCAAACAAATAATTAATGCCAGAAAACACTACAGCACATTCAGATTCCCAAAATTTACAGAAAATTTGAGATATGACTTTTGTCTATTTGTTTTGCCATATGCACAGGAAACCGGCCACAGTGATCTGTTGCCTTTCGCGGGGGCTGAAGCAATATCTGCACCCTATGGGTAAAAAAAGAACTGCCTATCATTTTTGCTCTTTTTCTTAAGAATTTTACTTAATAATTTTCATCATCTAAATCTCATTTCACTTCCCCGATGCAAAATCTTGAGTGTTTCCCTGAAAACTCAACCCGAACGCGCCAGTAAATCTACTGACACGGCTCCCTCACATTTGCGCACCCTCAAATTCCAGATGACTGCGCCAGGATTCGATCCTGCAACAGCAGGCGAGAACGAGCCACGCAGCCAGCGTAGATCTACGACCGTCAAAGGCACAGATCTACATAATAACAGCACGCTGTAAATGTTTATTGGTTCTGAAACGTTAACGCAAACTTTAACATTATCGTGCACTAGTGTTCGTCACGCATGTGCTCTAAAGATCGTCACCTATGACGACTATTGGACATGATGATCAAACGACAATTTAATTAATGCAGGGTGCTTCAGAACTACATTATAAGTATATTGCCGCTGTTACAAGGAGAAATGACAATGTGCCAGTTTTCGTCACAAATGATGAGCATTGGTAAAGTGCGTGTTTTTAAACCCAGTGTTCGTCACCAGCATTTCTAACAAAACTAGGAACGTGAGCACGAAATAGCAAATCGTATATGTTACAGAAACAATTACCAACTATAACACACACTTGTAACATTTAAAATGTCGGAACATAATTAACTCGCATGCCTGCTTAGCACAAGCGAGAAGCAATACGCCGTGTCAAGACAGCTCAACTCACACAAGATGCTTGACGCTGGGAATCACCTATTTCATCGCAAGCATGATTTCGCAAAGTTGCTCCTTATCGGCAACGAAAGTACGACGAATCTCGTAAGACTTTGTGTGTTGAGATAGACCCATTGCCATCCTTATTATCTGTACTTATATACGAGAGTGACGACTATTGGCTCAGTGACCTTACGTATATTTGTAATTTAGGTAGGTAGCGACTTTGGCCTTAAGTTAGCTACCATTTGACTGGTGTAGAAGTGGGAAACCACGGAAAACTACTTCCAAGATGGCGGAGGTAGGAATCAAACCTGTCTCATGAGGCTGAGTGTACCCCATTAAATTTGTTGGCAGAGCTGGGAATCGATCCCAGGCCCCTGTTGTCGCAGCCAATATGCTAGCCACTACGCAAAGTACTACTCTCCTTTAGGACTGACGAATTTTATTTCTTCCTTTCCTTTGTAAAGTATCTTCATTGTAGCCGTCTCCTCAGGCGTCGTGGCTTTTTGAAATGATCCGTCCATAATGAAATTAACTGTATATAGCTTGCCACTGTAGGTGAGTGGTTATCATGTTGGACTACCAACAGGTTCGCTCCTGGCCGTGGTAAGTGATTTTTGAAAGGCGACAAAATTCTCGGCACCTATATCATACGATGTTGGCATGTTAAAGAACCCATTTGAATTCATTAGCCGTGTTCATAATGGCAAAATTAATCTCGGGATTTTCTGCCAAGACTCAAGTTCCTCCTTTCTCTACTAGAAAGCGCTATAGCATATCTAACCTCCTTGACTTTCATAGCACTCCAAGGAACAACAAAATTCGACATGCACGCTGCCCTCTGGGCGCAAATAACAAAGCTTGCACCCAGCACCCGTGGCCATTACTAACTGTATATATTGAGCCCTATTGGTGCCTCTTTGCCCTTGCCTCTGTTTCTAAGAAATGTGACTGTTTGGAATGAGTAATGCAAACTATCAAGGGCTGTTGTTTCTTTGATTGGACTCACCGCGTTTTGCACTGCCCTTGTAATGATATCCCTCACTTCGTTCAAGTTTCCATGGATTATCACTAGGGCTCGGATTTTTAGGTAAATACATATTTGAAGCATATTTTCTATAAATACATAAATTCCTGCTTTTCACTTATTAGCACATAAAAGAACATAATATTTACATTTTTTAAATCAGTTTGCTAGATCTTTCAATTTATTGAATTTTTGTTGTGTGTTTCTTCAACAAGGAGGAACCTGTGAGCTATCTCATCTTCATGCACAGCGTATGTCAGCTTGCAACTGTGTTATTCATAACGTGTCGCCCCGTGCCACTCACTGTGGAAGCCGGGGATTTCCTTGTCCAGAGCCATATTGCACCCCTCCCTCAGCTACTTGGAACCTGTGTCACTCACTGGCACTGTGAAGTGTAAGACAGTTCTACGATGCCTAAAGTAACAACAACTACAAGCTATCGTCTGTTCCAGAATTTAAAGATAACTTTACTTCTGACGGGGGTGTTCCCGTTCTGCCAACCATGAGGGAAAGCAATCAAGGCTGAACAGCGATCTCAAGTTACTCAACACCTCAAGGGCAAGAAAGATATTGCCGCAGTTTCGCGCCTTCAGAATAAGTGTTGCACGATAATCGTCTGTCATTTGTGATGGACAACCTGAAGTTGTATCTCGTGTATTGTAATGCTTCAGCAGTCGGTGAGACATAGCATAAATTGCATTCGTGAGCACTGTGCAACGTTTATATTCACATTAATAAACTAAATTATAATTAAATAATTTTACTTTTTTGGCACATATTTCAGGTATTTTTAATACATACAAAATAAATATTTCCCCAATTTTTAGCACCTAGGCCTAGTTATCAGTTGTCTTGCTTTGATGCTTTCTGTGTCCGGTATATCATAGTTCTCAATGTGAGGGCCTAGTACTTGGTTGGTTCCTCAGTTTAGGGGTTGTGACAACGCAGTCATGGAACCCCGTGTACTTTGGGTGTGTGTAGAATCTGTCTGATAACCGGTGTTAATTGAGATGACTGTATTAGTGTGTGGTATCTGTGATTCAGGTACAAGGAATGCAGACGATCAATTTCAATTAGTCCCTACTTTCGCTACCTTCCACGACACCTAGCTTGTGCACTTGGCTACTATTTGGCATCGCAGTCAGCACCTGGCGGCGAACGTTGCAACTAATATAGTGTTATCAAACTAACCTACAAATTTTAGCTTCCACTAGTGTAGAAGTGGGAGGTTCTTTTTCATGCCATAAATCTATGACATGGGACCGCCGGCTTTACTGCCCCTCCTTAAGAAGGCATACTGAGGGATTTTTTAACGCTCTTAAAAAATCCAACGACTTCGACCTGGTTTGAACCCACGATCTTGGGCATAGAAGCTCAGCATGCTGCCAGTTGTCTACACAAAGATGAATTTATTTTTATTTGAACATTTCTTAAGTGATATCGGCTAATAAGTTGTTATTTTATCTTTTCCAACAATTCTCAGTTACTACTTTGTTGAATTGTTATATGAATCATTTTTATCCTGTGTTTCAAATTGTGAATGAGAAGCGCCCCATGAGTATGACTGTAGAAGAAGCAATGAAAGAGTTTTTAGCCACCTCTACCCGTGGAATAAAAATAAATGGTCAACTTAAGTAAACAACACGTTTCGCTGATGATAGAGTTCTCATTGCTGAAACTAAAGAAATTGAACAATCTACTAATACTAAAATGTAACTTGAAGGTTAACAAAACAAAAACATCATCTTCATCTTCCTTCCAAGTATTGGGCCAAATGTCCCGTTACGGTCTTGCACTTACCCTCCATCTCTTCATCGGACGTCCTATAGATCTATTTCCCCATGGCTGGTAGCGAAGGATCTCCTTTGATGATCTTACAGGTTCCATCCTTTGGACATGATGCTTCCAGTTCTCTTGGTAGTATGTAGTTATTGGTTTCACTTTTAGTTCCTTCAGCACATCCTCGTTTCTCTTATGATCCCATTTAGTATAGCCTGAAACCTGGACTCTATTAAAGGCTGATATGCATTTGAAATGTGGCGCATAAAGGTCATTTCGCGTGCTGTGAGTCTGGAGATGTCCTGAGATCGTATTGTCCATGCCTGGTTGGTCTGGCTAATGTGTTATACAAACGCCTTTCGACAAGGCGTGATTGATGATTCCTGTTGTTCTGGTATAATTTGTTATTTTTGCAGTTATGTCTCGTTCTTGTAAAGATAAATGATATCGTAAATACTTGAATTCGTTAACTCTTTCTAACATTTTACCATCAAGACAAATTTTACTGGGGATAGGGTCCTTACCCTTAAAGGCCAGTACTTGAGTCTTTTCAGTAGAAATTCACAAAAACCAAGATTATAAAATGTACTCCAGATGGTAAACAGGATGTTATCGTTTGGTTGGAAGGAGAAAGATTGGCTCAAGGAAATGAGTTGAATTATTGGGAAGCATCATTGCATCTAATAGTAGACCGGAGATGTGACAAGGACGTCCATTCTTGAACAGCAAAGGCTAAAGAAGCTTTTAATTTAAAAAAAAGAAGCCTATTGACCTCCAAGGCTATAACCCTACCAGTGAGAAAGTATTTCATTTGGAGCATTGCGACCTATGGCTCTGAAACCTGGACTCTATTAAAGGCTGATATGCATTTGAAATGTGGTGCTGGCGCCGAATGTTACGAATACCCTGGACTTTCCTCAAGAGAGCTGAAGAAACAATCAGTCTGGGGAAAATGATAATGAAAACAAGATATAGTTGGATTGGTCACTTACTCGGCATTCATGACGGTGCAGCACACTGTTCGAAGGGAAGACTAGAAATGTACGACCAAGACAAGGGTGACTTCCATATCACTTGGTGACCACTACTCCTGGAAAACCTGGAAATCCTGGAAAACTATTAGGTGTGGAAAACTCCTGGAAAATGATGAAAAATTTGGAAACTCCTGGAAAATAGCCACTATTAATTAATTATAAAAATCTTTACATCTTAAATCATACTCCCGCTGCTGTTTTGGGTGAGCACTCTTATCGTTAACGAAAGAAATTTCCTCAGGCTACCTGTTTCTGTGTGGGAGAACACGCGATAGTATTTTTGTGAAACATGTTGAGTATAGACAACTTCACCGCAATAAAATTGCAGGCAGCATTCTTTTTTCTTAAAAAAAGTGGATATTTCAGACACAAAGGCTTTTTTAAAACAACAATAAAATCATTTGTGTGTAGGCTTGCGTATCAATAACGCAATCACCACTAATTTTAGTCAACATCTGTATAAGTAAACCAAACACAACTGCTTTATTTTGGTCTTGAAGTAAGCAACCGATAAGCAACCCACCCCGTGCACTCGCACTTATTTTTAAATCTGGAAAAATGAGAATTACTCCTGGAAAATAGTTGACCGATTTGAGTGGCCACCATGATATCAACTAATCAAGATAGAAGGACAGTCAGGTTGAGGAGATCGAGAAAGTGTAACTGTACTTATGAGGGGTGGTGGAGAACTAGGAAATTACTGAAATAAATTAATCTTTCATCTAACTTGTCACATTTACCATAATCTTATTTCGTTGCACTACAGCATAAACGTGGAACATTTTAGACTTCAACTTTATGTAAGTCATTTTTAATTACCACATTCATGTAACCATCATTTCATTTTGTAACATTTCCTCTCTTATACCTTTCTCTTATACCTTTTTCTTTACAACATCTGATCTAACTTCCTACCATCTCAACAAACGTAACATACGAGGCGCCTAGAATCAAAACCCGCCAAATCCATATTTTATGAAAATTGAGATAAGCATTGTTTCATATAGCTTTTGCTGCGCTGAATTCATTAAAACTATTATTTTGTTACAAAACCCGCTACATCCTACTATAAAACGAAGTCCAAGTTGAGGCTTAGTTGCAATATCCGCCAAGTCCAACGACAGTTTCGCCATTTTTGGTCACAAAACCCGCCACATCCACATCAGCCAATAGGAGCACCCAGATCCGCCATCTTACCTTCCATGATGCTTTGCGAAGTGTGTACTCTTTACCTACGTGCATTAGTCGGAGAATGTACCCCTGCCTGACGTGATTAGAATGGTTTATGTTGTTGTACTTTCTGATAATTTGTTTTGGATAATTTTGACAAACAACGAGAAGAACAATAACATTCTGGTCTGGGTGATGTTTTCCACAGAACTGACATTTGCGAACACAAACGTGTCACGAAACCTGATTTTGATATGACTCATGGAAAGCCAGAAGCCATAAACAGAGGGATTGTCCTTCAGGCACAAAAAGTGAAAGATGTTTCGAGACTGCTTTCAAAGCATTCTGGAGAAAGATGGAGGGAAAATGTAGAGCTGCAGTTTTATCGCAATCTGCAAAGTCGTGGCGAACACGAAGAGAATGATGATGATTGAGAAACTACTATTGAGGATGAGGTAGAAACAGAAATCGTGTAGCTATAACTTCCAGTAAAGAATGTGATTTAATAGTTGAATGACGATACTTTTGTCTCTAAAGGCCTGGACCATAGTAATTCAATATTAATTTAATTTGACGCTTTTCCTTATTATTGTTCAGTACTGTAGGCTACAGTATTGCCGGCCCCGTGGTGTTGGGGTAGCGCGCCTGCCTCTCACCCGGAGGCCCCGGGTTCGATTCCTGGCTCCGTCAGGGATTTTCGAGACTCACGTGAGGGCTGGAACGGAGTGCACTCAGCCTCGTGAGGACAATTGAGTAACTGACAGTGAGGCAGTGCCCCGATCACGAAAACCAAGATTAACGGCCGAGCAGACCCGATGCGCTGGTCATGCGGCACCCCAATATCTGCAGGCCAAATGGCTGGGGATTAGGCCCTTCACGGGCTGTAGTGCCAGGGGTTATTTACTGTACAGTATTATTACCCTTTCAGGAATTGATTGCCGGCGGTGGAGATGGGAACTACTCTTTATGTAATTGTGTCACATGTCAGCTTGCTTCGTTGACAGGTACAGTTGCGCGTGTAGGATATGACTCAGCTCGAGGTTTGGATTAACTGTCCATGGTGACATGAGCTCCTGTGACGCTTATCTGACGCAATGCAGCGTGCCCTATGTGCAGATTGCACTCTGTCATCGCTGTGTCCTCCGCTTCGCCCCGCAGAGCTCATGCTGCAATAAACATAAACGCTGGCACAGCCACACTCAGCGGCAATCAAATCTTGAATGGGTAATATGAGGTTTCTTTTTCTGTTTATTCTAATAAAACACAACCGCCCCTTAAAACAACAATAACAACAACAACAACACACAAAAATTATGCGATTTTTTTTATTTTATAACCTATATTTAGTTAACTTTCATTCAAATATTAATTTCTGAATGAAGCTTACGCAGTTTCTACAATCTCTTCGCAACTTCAAAAGTATTAGGGCTCTTTGGTATCAAAACCTGCCAAATCCAAATCTTAGTAACAAACCCCGACAAATCCGAATTATTGCTTTATATTTTTCTACATACATTTTTAACTATATCGGGGATCAGCTTCGTACTTCGTCACTGTTTTTAAAACTAATTCACTCATTTTTTAGTGAAAAAAGTATTTCGTTTTGGGTACTGGTTCGTTTGTGACAGTTTTTGCCACTTTGCGGAAAAAGTGAAGGAATGGATTTGGCAGGTTTTGATTCTAGGCACCTCATATCATCAATTCTTCTCTAACCAAAACCTAACACTCTTAACCAATCCACCTTCTAAAACATCTCAGCCCTGGGGCTGGTTTGCAGCAACTCACCAATCTTCTCTATTCTCCGCCATCCTCTTCAATTCACGATATGATTTTGTGTTCGTGTCTGTGTGATGTATGCAAGTGGTGGTCTTCCTCTTGTTGTGTTTTTGCTTTCTTTCACTTCTATTTTCAGGTTTTCCAGCTTCCCCACCTTTAATAATGTGTTAACATTCCATGTTCCTATTTTCCTTATGCATTTCTGTTTCTTACCATCATTTCCTTGAGCTGCCCCCGCCCGGAGATCCGAATGGGGAGCTATTTTACCTCCGGAGAATTTAACCAAAGAGCTTTCCATCATGAGCTGCTGATTCTTGGGATATCCAGTCGGATCTTTAATGGAGTGGTTTCCCGTTGCCTTCTCCATTCTATGCCGTTGGCCATCTGTCGGCTCTTCCGCCTTTAGGAGGAGTTTCCCACCCCAAGGGCAAGAGAGTGCCCTTCTTTTACCCGCTCATCCGCCCTCCTAAAAGACCGTTGGCACTTGATAGAAGGTGGTCTCCTTATCCCGGGAGAAGTTCGGTGTCTGATATATGTCTATTATATGGACATATACCTTTTACTCATTATCCCGAGTACAGGGCTGCCTCTTCCGCCATCCACACTGTTCTGTAGTCCATCCACTCCACTGTCTATGCCGTTGAGGACTTCACCGTAACCCTTGCAAGGGACCCTTACAAGGTACTACCAGCCGGGTCATAACATCATAATTGAGAATTCCTATTGCCAAAACCCCTGCTACCTCACTGCTGGCCCACCACACAGCACTAGACTCCCTGCAGCAGCCCAGCATGAGGTAACCATGTTTCTAACCTAAATACAGTCTGTTCCTTCAAGCCAGTCGGCCGTACTTGAAGAAAGGAACCTTCTTACGAAATGAGACTTTGAACCATTAGGTTGTGTTCTATACATTAAGTGGAAGGGCAATTTAAATAACTTCAACCTTACAAGCAAGCAGCTAGTGCAGGGAATCCACAATCCAAGCCTCATGGGAATTGAGGGAAATGTGCAGTCAGTTGGGAAATGCGAGGCAGCCGTGTCAGCAAATTTCCAGCATCTCTAACAGCCGCACTATTTAAAAGAGTTGAAGTACCAATAACATTATTATGAGTTAGCGGCATCGCTACCACCTCGACCAATGGAGGTATATACGCTATAGCTTAGTGGCTTGTGTTTGTATCTGCGCACAAAGGAAGCTCGTCGCTTTCTGCAGAATAAGGATAGCCGAAGGAAGCTTTTAGTTTTATGTGACCATTAATTTCGCAATCATGTGCCATGGAACCTCCTTTTTACGTGGAATCCGAACCACAGGACATGGCATTTCACTTGGAAAATCTCTCATGTATTGACCGAAAATCGAACCCGGTTCACCTTGGTGACAGGCCAACAGCTTGACCGCCACCTCACCCCCGGATAGGGGAAGCCAGGTCCACCGACTCACTCGTATCAGATGGGAAGGGAAGGACCCCTTTGGAGCTGTGTTCACCATGGTCCACATTTGATCCGAGCGTGCGGATCTTGCTGAGCTATGAACAAATCTTGGTCTGCAAAATATGTTAAGTCTGCTGATCACATCATCTGCTTTGGAAGATGGCCAGCAATCTTAAGTTTCAAGTGAAGAATTTAAGTCTTTGGAACAGTAACAATCATGATCCAAACAGATAGGTGCTGAAGCCCAAAGGTTATGGGATCAATTCCCGATTTTGCCAAGTCTGTGCCTTTTAGCTGAAAGGCTCAGTGGTCAGTCATCATCATCCCTTTCCGTCTCCAGTTCCCCGGGTGCGGTAGACAAGTGCTCGCCACTGCCTTCTGTCATTGTACGACTTCTTCCCATTTCAGCCCTTTTTTCTCCACTTCTGATTTCACGGTCTCAATCCATCATTTTCTGGGTCTTCCCCTCGGTGTTTTCCCTTTCAGTTCTCTATTGAAGTAGTCCCTTGCTGTCCATACCACTCGAGTCTACACTTCCCTATAACATTGCAACAGTTTCCTGTATCCCAGCTTCTTTCCTATTTGTTTCATTTCTGTTGCTTGGATTTTGTTAAGGTCTTTATCCAGTAAAGTACATGTCTCCAGTCCATACACCAGAATTGGTACAGAGTAAGTATTGAACATGGTTAATTTTGCTTTCAGAGGTATGTTGCTGTCCCATAGTAGGTTTCTCATTTGAATGTAAAAATGTGACTCTTTCTGTGCCCTGTTCAGTATTTCTTGCTCAACAGTGTTATCCTTTTGAGATGGTGCTTCCGAAATATTTGAAGTTGAAGACAGAGTCTAATTTAGTTTCTTCCAAAAAGATGTTAGAATTGATACCGTCTCTGTTGATAGTCATTTCTACAGTCTTGGTTTTGCTGATGTTTACCTGGAACTCCTTAAACTTGTTGTTCCAGGAATTTAGCTTCTTCTGTACTTCAGCTTCCGTTTCTTCTCATATCAGAACGTCGTGGGCGCTTGGTTCACTGTGAGCTTCCTTAATAGATTTAAGGATCCGGTCCATTAATTGATGGTGATATGGCACTTCCTTGTTGGACTCCTCTCTGTGTTTCAAACCACTCTGATCTTCCATTTCCTATCTGGATATTAATCTGTTGACTAACTGAGAACAATTTCTTTCGCTTGATATTAACTTATTTACTCGCAGTGTTTTATTCCCGTAGGATTCAGTTCAGTTTGCAATGAAGACGGTAAGCTTATAAACAAAGCATTAAAATAGTGGTTTTAACTATTATTTCCATGTGGCTGACGTAACGTGTGGGTCAATGCTTTCTTCTCATGGGTCACTTAGGAAACATAAAACGTGCGTGTTCTCTCAAAGCTGGAGTTTCTATTTTGATCTCGGATATGAGGCTCAATGGTTATGAAAAGTGAAATTATTACCAGCTATAGAAAAAGAAAAATTCCCATGTAAGAGAAATGGTAACTGGTAATGTCACGTCACATAGGCTATTATTATTAATATTAGGCTATAAATTGTTCATTAATTACAAGAATTTGCCTTGAAAGGATATAATTTTCTCTTGAATCTTCAGTCTTTTGACTGGTTGGATGCAGCTCTCCATGCATCCCTGTCCTGAGCTAATCGTTTCATCTCTACATCTGAGGCAATCTGTTTAACATATTCTAACCTTGTTCTATCCCGTGACCCTTCCTTCCATAACTAACTTAGCTGTTCGTGGGTGTCCTACCAACCTCTCTCTTCGCTTGCCACAGTGGGTGAGTGGTTATCGTGTCGGATTACTAACCCCAAGCTTGGAGCTTCGCTCCTGGCCGTGGTAAGTGATTTTTTAAAGCCGTCAAAAATCACGATACGCATGTCATATGTTGTTGGCATGTTAAAGAACCCATTTGAATTCAGTAGGCAGTGTACATAATCTCGGGACTTTCCGCCAACACAAAGTTCCTCATTTCTCTACTAGAAAGCGCTATAGCGTCAAGGAGCTTAGATACCTAACCTCCTTGACTTTCATAGTGCTTTAAGGAAGAACAAAATTCGACATGCAAGCTGCCCTCTGGGTGTCCAATAAGAAAGCTTGCATCGGGCACCATACGATTAAAAATCTCTTCTCTTCATGAGCAGTCGTTAGAAACATCTCTCCTCTCCCACTCATTACCTCTTGGTTTGTAACCATATCGACCCATCTCATCTTCATCATTCTCCTGTAACACCACATTTCAAATGCTTCAGTTCTCCTCTTTTCTGCTGCACCAGTAGTCCAAGTTTCACTTCCATAGAGCGCCATGCTCCAGACAAAGGCTCTCAAAAATGACTTTCTAACACCTAAATCTATATTCGATGTCAACAGATTGCTTTTTTTTTTAGAAATGCTTTCCTTGCCTGAGCCAACCTACTTCTTCATGTATATTTGTTTCACCCAACTTTGGGGTACATGGAATCAATCATATTTTATCGTTCCGAGCTTTCCTTTTAGCCGAATATTGCCTCATCCTTAGAGACCTTGCTTCCCTTTCTTATCCTTGGTGACGGTTTTGGTTGTTTTGTCCATGAGCATAGCGTCTGTAATTTGGAGTTCTACGAGGTCTTCCTCAATTTCCTTAAACCAAAGAGGTTTTGTTTTTTTAATTACGAAAGTAGTCGAATATCGTTTTGGTTAGTCTATTTGAATTCATTCAAAGGATGTGCCCATAAAATTCAATTCTCCGTTGTTTTTTTATTGTTTGTGAGAGTTTGTCAGTCTTTTAATGAAGAGTTTCATTTCTGACATGGGTTAATTTGTTGTTATGAAATTTGGGGCCTAAGATTTAGTGTAATATCTTCCTTTCCTTGAACTCGAGCCTTTCAAGCGGTCCCTGGGTGGTGAGAGACAACCTACTTTTTCTTTCTCCGTTAGGGTCTTCTGAGGACCTTGTCAATGTTTAGTCCTTTGTTGTACGCCTCCGTGGCTTAGGCGGCAGCACGCCGGCCTCTCACCGCTGGGTCCATGGTTTAAATCCCGGTCACTCCATGTGAGATCTGTGCTGGACAAAACGGAGGCAGACAGGGTTTTCTCCGGGTACTCCGGTTTTCCCTGTCAAAATTTCATTCCAGCAACACTCTCCTCTATCATTTCACTTCATCTGTCATTCATGTAATCATTTCCCCAGGGGAGTGCGTCAGGCCTCGGCAGCCGGCACAGTTCATATCCTCGCCGCTAGATGGGGACTTCATTCATTCCATTCCTGACCCGGTCGGAGACTGGAAGCAGGCTGTGGATTTTCGTTTTAGTCCTTTGTTGTTCTTTCTGCTTCCTCCAGTGCTCCTTCATCTGTTCGCTGTGTCTTCTTTCTCTCTTCCGACCATTTTGAGCCTGTTTTCATTTATTGCCTTCCTTGGAGTCCTTCCATTCCCCATTCCTTTCTCTCTCTGGTGCATCTTCTTCTCTTACATTGTTTCTTTCTAAATCTTTCTTTACTTCTTGAAACCAGGTTGTTGTCGATTTCTTTTTCCAAAGATATTTAAAAATCTGTTTGGTTGACCTGCTATCAATCATTCTATATAAATGTCCGAAAAATAACAATCGCCTCTTCTTTATTGTCTCCGTTATGTTTTCAATGTTCCGATATATTTCATCGTTACTTCTAATTTCCAAAACTCTGTAGTTCTTAATGGACGAAGAATTTTGCATATAATTTTTCTTTCTGATACTTCTGAAATGAAAAATCCACAGCCTGCTTCCAGTCTCCGACCGGGTCAGGAATGGAATGAATGAAGTCCCCATCTAGCGGCGAGGATATGAACTGTGCCGGCTGCCGAGGCCTGACGCACTCCTCTGGGGCAATGATTAAATGAATGACAGATGAAATGAAATGATAGTGGAGAGTGTTGCTGGAATGAAATTTTGACAGGGAAAACCGGAGTACCCGGAGAAAAACCTGTCTGCCTCCGTTTTGTCCAGCACAGATCTCACATGGAGTGACCGGGATTTGAACCACGGACCCAGCGGTGAGAGGCTGGCGTGCTGCCGCCTAAGCCACGGAGGCTTCGTCTTTCTGATACTTCTAATTTATCCAATTTATAATTTAGTATTAGACATTCACTGGCATATAAGCATTCTGGTTTAATTACTGTTCTATAGCGCTGTATTTTCAACCTACTTATTATATCTTTTTTTTTTTTTTTTGCTGACAGCTGGCAGCACAAAATTCAAATGGATATTGTCGAAAGTAGAGTGTTTTTGAAAGATTTGCCGGAAGCTAATGTTAGTCCTGTATTCCCTGTGTTGTAGGAGGTCGCAAGAAGGGCCGTGGCTCGACCAGTGCCCGTCCCCCCACCACGACCCAGGACCTGCTGGCTACGCCCACGAGGGAAGGCCTCACGTATGCCGAGGCGCAGAAGATGGTGGAGTTTGAGGTGGACGGCCGGATCACGAGGGTCAGCATCTACGAGCCGCTTCCCATCATGTCCAAGGAGGAGTACGAGGCGACGTACGGGAAGAATGAGGGGGAAGTGGTGAGTCCGGACTGCGGGAAACAAAAACAATAGATGCTAAGAGTGTACGGAACAATGACAGCTCCGAAACAGCTATTGTCTACTACTCTAGAAAACTGAAACTCAGGGAATTATCAGGGTATGTTAACGACACTCAGGCCCATTCTTACAATCTCCAATAAAGTGACAGTTGGCTTTATGGTCGGAGTAAAGTCCGGGTAAACATTCGATCCTTCTTACCATGTTTACGGAAGGTTAGCAAATCTGTGCATAATTTTCAGCAGTTGGTACACATTTCTGGTTTGATTTGCAGATTTCTTGATACCTCTCAATAGTTGGCGTGAGTGGATCTGTGTCAGGGAGTAAATAATAAATATATATTTTATGTTCCTTGATCTTGATCTGTGTTGTTGGCGCAATCTGTTTGTTTCTTTACGAGTATAAAGAGAAATATTAGATATGGAAGGACAATTATCTCCAAATGAGACAAATAAAGGCCTCAAGAGGAAAAGTTTCGTCAAACGGAATCGTCTAAAAGAGTTTTGATCATCTAACTCCTCGTAATAATCACTTACTTTTCGTCTCCTTTGACTAGCATCAGCATTTACGAAACCCATGAAATTACGGATGATTCTGGGCATATTGACGATGTATGCAATCAGCTGGCATTGGGATTATAATAGTGAATCTGGCAGTCAAGCAGTTTATGGGAGGAGAATCCTCCGGTTGAGGCTTATTTTACTATCAGTCTGTAAGAATCAAGTTCCAGTAAACTTGCCGTAAAAGTGCCAGTAAAGATTTAACCGAAGATTGTAAGAATTTTAGTGTCACAAGGCCCAACCTGGAATAATTGGAAATTAAGCATTTAAATTTTGATGGGGCCAAGTATATTCTGGTGATGCTTGTTGTAGAGGTATGTTCGGTAAGCTCGCATTTCTTGCAACATAGAGCACACACATTACTCTGTATTTGTATGAGAGCATTACTGTTGACAAGCTACTTGCAATACTCACAAGTACAATAGTTTCTCTGGTTGAAAAATTTAGAAATTGACAAAATATATTTTTCTGTTTTTGTTTTCAACTTTGCCATGCTACGTTTGATTGTTCAAGCACTTTTTGAAATGCTCTTTAAGTCAAACTGTTTTATATATTAATTATGGCCACTACTGTTACTCAGGGTATTTTCTGATTATCATGGAAAATCAGGTAATTGTCAAGGAAATCTGTTAGTTGGCAACGGCCACTTTATATCGTTCCCGCCAAATGCTTCACGTTCTTTCTTTCAAAGTAAAGGGCATTGAGGTAAGTGGGAAAGCTATGCAGGTTGAGGGTAAGATGTCTGTCTCTGTGTCTCAGGCTGGGAGCGCTGCGCTGGGGGAGTGTCGACCCGGAATATCGGAAGAGAAGGCCCGACTGCCTGAACCTAGTTACAGTGTGCTGGACTCCTATAACATCAGTGATGCTCCCCCACGACCCAATTCATACATCAGGTAAGCTTGTATGCCAGTCGTAATTCAAGAGTCACATTGTTCACTGAGAAATCAGATTTTATTCTCCCGGCAGTGGTTTGAGATTACTGTTTTTGTTCTTCTTTTACGGCCTCATTGGTCCACTTGAGTCAATCATTTCTTGGTCCTCTTCTTCAGTAATTTTTCTTTCCGAGTTGCCCGGTAGCTTTTCATTCGCTCTGGTCTTCTTAGGTGTTCCTCATCTGTAAATACCCTTTGTATTGTGCTACGTTTGTCTATTTTTGGTTAAAATCTTATTTTTATGTCTTTCAGTTTTTTTTTTTTATGTTTTATTTTGCAAGTCATGCAATGTTATTTCTAATTCTTTCATATCTTCTCCAATTTCCTTAACCAATAAACGCCTAGCGTTACCATCCGGTCATTGCATTTATAGCTCTACAGGACCATTACCAGTTAAACATATTCGAACTTCGCACTTATATGATCAAGTAAGGTCTGTTGATTCATTTCCCGCACACTTGTCACTAGGGAATGTCTTGGGTGATGTCGCAACAATTGGGTGCATTTCGTGGTTTGTTTCTCACGTCGTGATGGCATGCCGCAAAAGGTACGTCATGCTAAATTATTGCATAAAATGGAGATGGTTTATTTTCTCTTCAGGATTATGGTAGTAAACATATATCTCTTATATAAAAACAAGTGTCCTGACTGACTGACTGACTGACTCATCATCGCCCAGCCAAAACTATTAAAGTTAGAAACATGAAATTTTGGGAATATGTTCGTTGTAAGTCGAAAACGCCCACTAAGGAAGGGTTTTTTAATATTCAGTTTCTAAAGGGGTGTTAAGGGGGTACACCTGCATTTCATTGAATAACAATATGACTCGACTATGATGCGAGCGAAGCCGCGGGTACCTGCTAGTAATTTATAATTCAGTAACATATCTTACGTGTTTCTTTATACCTGCTCATGCCCGGGACTAATTTTCCCAGCGTTAACATATGGTAACGCTGGGCAGATACAGGGTCAGTGGTAAGGCAAGATATTTTCTGTAGCACATTCATATGAAATGAGTTAGAATACATTTCATGCATTTATACAAAAAACGTTTTTCCATATACAGCTTTTTTTTTAACAGTGCATGTCCTCATATAATATGTTTTATGTCACCGTAGCATATTTTTTATGCCAGTACCGTATTCAAGACCATACCTTTGCCGAGATATCTGGCTGCAGGCAGTGTTTCAGAAAAAGGGGCGTGGTGGCGCAGCGGTCAAGCTGTATGCCTCTCACCAAGGCGGACCGGGTTCGATTCCCGGTCACTGCATGTGAGATTTTCGATGTGAAATGCCATGTCCTGTGGTTCGGATTCCACGTAAAACGGAGGTCCCGTGGCTTATGATCGCGAGATTAATGGTCACGTTAAACTACAAGCTTTTTGTTTCAGAAAATACAATACGAGAATTATTTCGAGGCTGCAACGTTCTCGCTTGCTGTGCCCGAGCTAGCAGGATCGAATCCTGGTACATTCAGCTGGCATTTGAGGGGGCGCAAATGCCAGTGAGTCGTGCCAGTAAATTTACTGGCACGTTAAAGATCCCCTTCGGGTCAAAATTCCGGCAACCCGGCGTCTCTAAAAGCCAGAGCAGTTAAAAGGGACATAAATTCAATAACACAATTATTATTTAGAAGTCTGACCTTGGCAGAAATATTGGAGGAAGTGGAAAAGGAGTAATGACGACATGATTATAGCTTGCTGGCACGATAACAGCACAGTAACTCTTGCCACCACGACTCTCCCTGTTTTTCTCCCTCGACCAGGTCAGAAGATTCTCTCGGGCTGAAAAGAAAAATGGTTACAATCCCACGTCCTCTCCAGATCGGCACCTATAACAAATTCATGGGAGGAACGAACCTTATGGATGAAAATGGGAACTGATATCACGTGTAAATAAGAAACAAAATGTGGTGGTGGGCCATATTTTCTTGGCTTCTTGTCGAGAGTCTCCAAAACGCATGGTACCTCATTACGATATCACGGTCAAGGAGAACTCAACTGGAGTTCAAGAAGGAAGTGGCACAATTCTACGTGAATTTGTACGGCGTAGAACCACATAGAGCCAAGTGGCTGTCAACAGCACGTGCAGGATAGGGCCGCGACATTGAAGACTTGTGATATGATGGACACTATCTTCTGGTCATCAACGTCCCAGGACATAAGCGGAGGCGGTGTGCCGGTGAATTGTGTGTAAGCAGTGTCCGCACTGCATGTTGTAAATGTGATGTGGGACTGTGCATATCATGCTTCTGACCGTTCCACACCATGTAACTAGTCATTTGACTATATGATCGAAGGTTCAAAGGTGTCAAAATACTTGCTCAGTGCTTTTTAAAGTGAAATATTATCAAGATAAGTATTTAGCAACAAATATGAAATTGGTATATTATTGTATTTATAAATCACCATTGAGAATATGCAGTAAGTGCTAGCGTTACATATAAGTAACGCCCTGTATTTCGGGAACGTAAGATGCCACCTTCGTTAAATATGGTTTGAGCAGCTTAATAACTCCCTATGGTATGACTTATTAATAAAAAAGCAAAATTTTCAAAAAGTATTAATTCGGGCGTTCATGGCTTAATCCATCCTACTAGTTGTTTCATATTCCAAAGTTTCTCAACAATTTTTCTAGATAATCTGGTTTCTGGTGTCCTCATAATGTGACCAAAAAAGAATTCCGTTTCTTCCGAATAGTAGACTATCAGTGATGGGCTCCACTTCATTTGGTACTATCCGGCATTGTCCATCTTACTGCATGTTCTAGGTATTCTTCTTTCTACTTTTAGAATTATGTCGATTCAGTTTTTCTGAGTAACTTTAAAAAGAGTTTCCATATCTCACCGCTGGTTGAACCACTGCCTTGTAATGTTTTAATTAATTGCACTACAAAAATATAGGCCTATAAGCTCGCGTAATGTGCGCTGGTTGCTTGCGTCACAGTTCATAGCCCGCAAGCATAAAGACGAGATATTTTTCTTCTGATAAAGTCGCGGCAGCATGTGCAACTGCCTGGCGCATAAATACGAATATGCTATGCGATGATTATGCGAGGAAATATGGTACATGGGTATAAACAGTGCTTTTTTCCCCCCCAGGGGGAACACAGGGGTACTTGACAACTGTTTAAGAAAAGAATATTGGTACATTTGTATCTAGTCCGACAAATATAACTTCCGACTTGAAAGTTCATCGATCAGCGGGCATCAACGCGTTGTTCACAACAGCTGGAGGAGATTTCGAGTAATCCTCGATTTAAATCGATCTATCGAATCAGTTTCTTTTACTCGGCACCCTGTTCTTATAAGCAGGCAGGCTGGTGTTTGGAGGTGGGGTGGGTTGTTATTTTGTGCGTGTGGTTAGTTTTGGAGGATGAAGAAAATAACAAACTATTTAACGTCCACCCAGACATCGAAAAAGCTGAAAGTTAATGATTCGAACCCAATCAATGACCGGACTTTGCAAATTGCCAAAAATTGTAAGATACCGGTAGTGATGTTTTGCAGACTACAACTGAAGAGTACCCATTCTTCTTCTTTCTTTTTGCGTTTTGCCCATTATAGAGCGCGCTTGAACTTGTTTTTCGGCTTGATGATATTCGCCTTCCTATCTTCCCAAAATCTCTTCATGAAGTCACTGTGCTGCTTCTTCCGTTCTTCAGTCCACTTGGTTCCAGTCCTGCCACTAGTTTTCACCCTAAACTTGTGCTTTGTTACTGCGGTCCTGAAGACTTTGCGGTTTCTCAGAATATTTTCTCCGATGTTCAACTCTTGCAGGTCCTCTCTTGATTCATCCAGCCAGGCTATCCTTGATTTCTGAGAATTTATTACATTGAATAACCTTTTTGTAAGTCTATAATCGTCCATCCTGAAGAGGTGTCCATAAAATGTTAAACGTCTTTTTCGTACCGTGTTGCTGAAACTATCTGTGTGACGGTATAGGTCTGAATTTCGTCTTTTAATCCAAATTCCGTTTTCTTGTGTGGGGCCGAATATTTTTCTAAGAATTTTACGTTCTTGCTTTTCTATATTTGCAATTTTAGAATGACCTCCTAAAGCTATGGTTTCTGAAGCATATAAAGCTTCCGGTAGTACAACTGTTTTGTAGTGTTTCAGTTTTGCATTATGTGACATTACTCTTTTATTATAGTGATCCCATGTTAGTCTGAATGCTCTATGAAGTTTTGAGGCTCTTTCTGTGTTAGCCAAACTGTCCAATCCTGAAGGAAGAATTATTTCTCCAAGGTATTTAAAAAATTCTACTTGTGAAATTGCTCCATACGCTGTTTCTATTTTTTCTTTCTTCTTCTTTTGCTGAAAATTCTTCATGTACTTGGTTTTTTCAAATGATATTTGAAGGCCTGCATGCACAAAAACAAAGTATTCAAAAACTAGTATTTTTCGAAAATAACGTAAACCCTATATAAATGAAAGTTAGGTACGTAGAACCAATATATTTTCTATAATGTTGAAGGAACATGGGAGTTGAGAGTTGATCATAATAAGAGCGACAACGGTGGTAAAAGCACTATGTGACAATGTTGTGTGGGGAGGGAGAAGGACCAACTGGGCTATCAATAGGGAATGTTACAAATGAGGAAAATCTATGATAAATACTTACATTTTATTTGGGCGGTCGGCAAAAGGAATTGCACTTCCGGTCGCGCGCGACTGCGCCCTTGGCACTTTGATCAACAACTGAGCAAAAACTTGGCCGTCAAGAACCTCTACTCCTCTGTCATCTAGCGAAGGATATCGTACAGAGGTAATCTACCGTGGGCACGACCAATTGAAGGTTCATCGATAGTTATTACATTTTAAATTATTTATAAGTATTGCAGAAACGTGTGTATGTGTTCCCCCACCTGTCCTGACAGGGTTCTTTACTCTAGTATGTTTGGTCATCCCGCTACACAGCTCACCCTCCTGATATATCGTCGGGCCTCTGGTGCTGGGTGCAAGCTTTCTTATTTGCGCCCAGAGGGCAGCTTGCATGTCAAATTTTGTCGTTCCTTGAAGCACTTTGAAAGTCAAGGCACTATAGCCCTTTCTAGTAGAGAAAGGTGGAACTTTTGTGTTGGTGGAAAATCCCGAGATTAATTTTGCCATTATGAATTCAAATGCGTTCTTTAACATGCCAACAACGTATGACATGTGTACCGTGATTTTATTGCATGGCCAGGAGCGAACCTGCAAGCTTGGGGTTGGTAGTCCGACACGATAACCACTCACCCACCGTAGCAAGCACCCTCCTGGTGAGCCTGGGAGGTTTGACTGGCTGCGTGGCGCAACAGTAACATTCCCGTCAGCTGTGCCCACGGTTACAGCCAGTTGGCAACATCGCTCGCCACTAATTCACTATAACGTGGTCCAGTCGATGTTTCCAGACTTAGGCCATGATTAAAAGGAAAGAGGCAGACATTCTGCTGCACAATTACCAAAAAGGGTGTCTTTTCTCTGGGCCTATGTGTTAATTGACCCTTATCAGAGGTCACACCTTATATTTCATGTCATCTCCTGCACTATTGGTTCCTCAGTTTAGGGGCTGCGACAATGCGGTCATTTAGTCCCGTGTACTTTGGGTGTGTGTACAATCTGTCTGATATCATCATTATCATCATTTCCCCTTATCCAGCTCCTGCCGGGTCGGGGTATTTATGGCACTTCTCCACTTTCCTCTTTCCTTCCACCATTCTTCTTCCACGATCTTGTCCCAGTCCAGATTCCTTTTTCTTACGCTGTTCTTCACTGAATCAATCCACCTTGTTCTAGGTCTTCCCCTTGCTCTCTTACCCTTGCACTTGGCCTCCAGCATCTGTCTTGGTATTCTATTTTCCTCCATCCTCTTTACATGTCCAAACCACCTTAGTTTATTCTTCTCAATTCTCTCATTTAGTTTTCCCATCCCAACTTCCTTCCTAACATCTTCATTCCTCACTCTGTCTTTCCTATCATACTTCTTAGGAATTTCATTTCACTGGCTTGGATTCTACTCTCTTGCCTGCTCGTCAGGTTCCAAGTCTCAATATGGGTACATAATACACTTTATACATTACCTCCTTGCTTTTCCTTGGTACTTCCTTATCCCAAACAAGTTTTCTTACACTTTGATAGAATGCATTGCTCTGCCAATCTCCATGTCCAACCTACCAGTTTGCATCAATTCACTTCCTAGGTATTTGAACGTGTCCACAATTTCCAAACTCTGACTTCCAATTTTCACAGTGCCCTTTCCTTGTCTTTCCCCTCTTGTCATCACCATGGTCTTGCTTTTCTCTATACTGATTTTCAGGCCATACTTCTGAATATTTTCGTTCAGTGCATCTAGTTGTTTTTGCACTTCTTCGGTGTTCCTTCCCCAGACCACAATATCATCTGCAAATAACAGTAACTTCATTTCTTTATGTTCATATGCTTCCTTTGTTTCCTTTACAATTTCATCCATCACCATTATGAACAAGAGAGGTGACAGCACACTCCCCTGTCTTGGTCCAGTCTTGTTCCTAAACCAATCTGTCTTTCCAACTGGGGTCAGTACCCTGCTAACACAGTTGCTGTACATTGCTTGCACCATTTCCAACATTTCTCTTCCCAGTCTCTTCTTAACCATGGTTTCCCATACCTTCTCTCTGGGGACACTATCATATGCCTTTTCTAGATCTATGAAAGTCATGATCAAATCCTCTCCATATTCCCAGTTCTTTTCCATCACCTGTCTCAAGCTAAAGATTGGGTCCACTGTGGATCTTCCACTCCTGAAGCCATACTGTTCCTCTTGCAACTCTCCTTCCACCTTTCTTCTCATTCTTCTTTCTAATATCCGTTCCAGTATTTTTACTATCTGTGATATGAGGGTGATCCCTCTATAGTTATCACACACCTTCTTGTCCCCCTTCTTAAACACTGGTATTATTAGCCCTTTCACCCAGTCTTCTGGTACAAATTTCCGTTTCCACACACACTTTAGCAGTCGATACAACCATTGCATACCAACAGGTCCAGCAGCCTTTATCATTTCTACACTGATCTCATCCACCCCTGTTGCTTTTCCCATCTTCATTTTCTGTACTGCTAATTCCACCTCCAGCATTGTTATATCATCTTCTGTTATAGAGTCGTCAGGTTGTGTCACTTCCATCTCACCAGTACAATTGCTCACATTCAATAGCTTATCGAAATACTCCTTCCATCGTCCCTTTATCTCCTCTGGGTGTGTTAACAACTCTCCATCTTCCTTTTTCACTAGCTTTGTAGTAACTCTTTCTTTCCTCTTACTTCTTAGAAGCCCGTACAGCATTCTTTTACTGCCACTTGCATCTGTTTCCATTCTTCGTATAAATTCCTCCCAACTTTTCTTCTCCTACCACTTTCTTACACCTCCGTTTGCTGTCGTGATACTTCCTTTTGCTTTCTTCTGTTTGATCTCGGTTCCATTCTTTCCATGCAGACTTCTTTTCTTTCACTGCTTTCCTCACTTCCTCATTCCACCATGGTGTCTCCTCTTTCACTCTTGTTGACGTCCTACCACAAGCACTCTCTGCTGCACCAACAAATGCCTTTTTAAAGTGGGACCATTCCTCTTCTATATTTTCCACTTCAGTAACTGGGATTTGTTGCTTCAATCTCTCCTGAAAATCTTCCTGTACAGCTTTGTCTTTCAATTTCCATACTTTTATTTTACTTTCTCTGATCTCCTTTAGGTTTTCCAATTTTCCCCATCTAAATTTTGCCGCCACAGCTCTATGGTCCCCATCAAATGCTTCTTCTGGTAAAGCTGTCACATCCATCAGCTTTCTGCGATTTGTCCTTTCCACCAGGAAGTAGTCAATTACTGATTTTGTTCTTCTATCACCCCACCCATATCTCGTAATTTTCCTGCTGTTTTTCTTCCGAAACCATGAATTACCCACTATCATTCCATTCCTTTCACAAAAGTTTACAAGTTCCTCTCCTTCCCGGTTCTTTTTCCCATATCCATATGGTCCAACGACTTCTTCCTTTCCTTGTCTCTCAATTCCGACTTGTGCATTCATTTCTCCCATGATCACCACTTCTACATCTGAGATTACTCTTTCTACATCCTCCAGGAATACTTCAATATCTTCTTCTCTGTTTCCAGTCTGTGGTGCATACACTTGTATGAAGTCCATCACGTCATTTTTCATCTTCATTCTAATTTTCATTATTCTGTCACTCACACACTCTACCACTTCAACATACTCCTCCAGTTATTTCGAGGTTATCAGTCCCACGCCATTTTTTGCCTCTTGGCCACCACTCCAGTATAATGTATATCCTTTCCTCAATTTCTTCCTTCCTTTACCTTTCCATTTCACTTCACTCAGCCCCATCATTCCAACCTTCTCCCTCTCCATTAAGTCTACCACCTCCTCCACCTTGCCTGTCAGGGTCATGACATTCATGATTCCCACTTTCATTTCGGTTACTGGTCGCCCATTTCTCACAGATCCCCCAGTACCAAAGGAACTGCGCGTCGCCTGCAGGGTACGCCCTAACCTTTTCCGAATCATTGGAAGTGCCATTTCCATTTTAGGCTATTATTACGATGGGGTCGCCACTCCCAAAGGCATTTTATGAAGCTACTGCCAGCTATTATTCAGGCCGCCCCTAACATGGAGAACAGACGCCCTTGCAGCCGCCCCTAACCTGGGAAACAGACGCTGCCGATTGATGCTGTACTCATACTATTCCCTGAGTACTGGGTTGCCTCTTCCGCAATCTCCACCGTTCCGAAGTCCATCTTCTCCGCTGCAGATTCCGTTGAGGTCTTCGCACGTAACCCTGTGCACGGGGCCTATGTTATACCCCATAGGACTGGGTCCTCACCAGAACTTAGCCGGTACTGTAGTTCCATGGTATATTACAGTACCGTTGCCCACCCCCGCGACGTGGACGCGCCTGGCAAGAATTATCCATGTAGCCAATTAGGATTGACTCATGGACCGGGTTAAGGAGCTGTCTAAATCCAGCCTCTGTCTGATAACCAGTGTTAATGTGATGGCTGTATTAGTGTATTTTAAATGATCTTGTCGACTTAGTCGTTACGCTGGGGTCTGGCGTTATGTTACGGTGACGGACGAAATGTACCCAGATGCACTGAGGTGTGTGACGTCATAGTACTGCTTGGTGCATGTGTTCCCCGACAATCTCTACCTTTAGTATAATACAAAAATCCCAGATTCTTGGATGTCACAGGTAATCTCGGGAACCACTGGATGGATTTTGATGCGGTTTTCACCATTCTGTAAAGGATATCTCGAGGAAAGATTCTGTAGAAGATAATATATGTATGATCAAAGGAAGCCAAGCAGAAACGATTTCAGTGAAAAAGTCGAAAAACGTGGCTTCCGTGCGCTTCTTAAGCTTACTCTGGACAAACCGTTAAACATACCAATATACTATGAGCGTAAGAATTGGTCAGCATGAAAAGTTCTATGAACATTCCCGAATGGGAATATGATGTTATTTCCATTTGATCAGATAAATCATCAATCAATATTCCCATTCGGGAATGTTCATAACCTATTTGGATTGCCAAGGTAAGGTTTTTGTTTTATGAAAGGGAGCTTGACTTCCGTAGCACATTGGCATCACTCGTGACGTCAATACTACTTGTATTTTGTGTCTTGTGATGGCCTTCTCAGTATGTGCTAGCCATGCGTATTGGTGAGGTGTGTCTGTACCAACTGACGAGCTCAAAGGCACACCGGGGCGAAACGCTGGCATTTTATGTTTGATCTAGCCGGAACAATTTATCATATTGATTGATGAAAAGTTCTACAAAAAAGTTTGCCAGAGCATATCTCTATCTTCAATACATCACCCACTATAAGTGTTTTTAGACTGGATGGAAGGGGCACGTCCCCGCGCGCTCTGGTGAGCGTGACGGCATCCCACGCGCTTGACCTTTCTTTGCCCTTGGTCTGCACTTGCCGTTCGCGAGTAATTTGAAACAAGATAAGTATTATGCAGATAATTTTCTAACATATCAAGAGTCTTTGGCTTCGAGCAAAGCGAGAAGTCTCCAGCCTTTCTAGCATTTTTCAGCATTTGTAGCATTTAAAATGGTACAAAGTCTAGCCTTTCAGACTGACTGTCACTTTTTTAATTGAAGTAAGGACTGCAGACATTTAAGTTTCAGGTAGTTCCAACTTTTGCTACCAAACGCCACCATCAACGACCAACTACAGGGCGCCCGAGAATGTTCTCCGCAGTGGGTACGTGCAGCTGTGAGTGGATGAGTCATGAGTTTAGTTCACTGCACTGTGTCCTTCAAAGCGGGACTTCCCGTGTGAGCTGTCGATGTGCATCGCGATAAGCGCACGAGCCTGCAACGTGTATTACAGTCAGCGAGCTTTCGGATAGATTATTATTGGAAGAGTGCAACAGTATACAATGTTTACTACTGAAGAGAGAGGTCTTTTTTTGGTGGAATACGTTTTTCGCGAAGGCGATCGGTTTACAGAAAATGTAAAATTAAGATTTCAGGCACGGTTTCCTAATTCAAAGTGTCCAAACCGTGATACCATTCGGGATTTGGTAAGTAAATTTCGTGTGACTGGCTCAGTTCACGATGTGCCGGGAACAGGCAGGCCTACGCTTTTAACAGACGAAAAACTTGATGAAATCTCCGATATAATGCTGCGTAGTCCAAGTAAATCAACACGAAAATTAGCTCAACAAACAGGAATCTCTAAGTCGACAGCACATAAAGCTGTAAGAGACAAGCTTCAGTTGTTCCCTTATAGTGGGCGATGTATGGAAGATAGTCATATGCTCTCGCAGACTTTTTTGTAGAACTTTCCATGCTGAACAATTCTTACACGCATAGTATTTAGATATTTTTAACGGTTTGCCCAGCGTAAGCTTACAAAGCGCTCGGACGCAAGGTTTTTTAATCGACTATTCCACTAAAATCGTTACTGCTCGGCTTCCTTTGATCATAAATAAATTATTTTCTACAGAAAACATACTCGATATATCCTTTACAGAATGGTGAAAACCGCATCAAAATCTATCCAGTGGTTCTTGAGTTTACCAGTAACATCCAAGAAATGGGGACTTTGTTTTATACTAAGTAGAGATGATGCAAGCGGCAGCCGTGCTACCAATGTAACTGCGGTAGCTAGCTCTCGCAGACGCATGTAGGCGCTGCGGACAATATTCTCGGACTCACTTACTAGATGCCACCACAGTCGGCTCAATGGCGACCTAGGAGCGTTAGGCAAATCTAACCTATAAGTTTGTAACTATTATGAAACTTGACCCTCGTTGGGCTTCCATTGAAACTATTATAAATCTTATCACCTCAGAGTAGTGGGGCAATGTACTTGCTAAAATGATATCACACAAAGAACAGGATACAGTCTTCACTAATTCACACACTATTTATTTATAACCAATACTAGACATACGAGCCTCCGTGGCTTAGGCGGCAGCACGCCGGCCTCTCACCGCTGGGTCCGTGGTTCAAATCCCGGTCACTCCATGTGAGATTTGTGCTGGACAAAGTGGAGGCAGACAGGGTTTTCTCCGGGTACTCCGGTTTTTCCTGTCACCAATTTCATTCCAGCAACACTCTCCACTATCATTTCATTTCATCTGTCATTCATTTAATCATTGCCCCAGGGGAGTGCGACAGGCTTCGGTAGCCAGCACAGTTCCTATCCTCGCCGCTCATGGAGGGCTTCATTCATTCCCTGACCCGGTCGGTCGACTGGAAGCAGGCTGTGGATTTTCATTTTCACTAGACACACATATAACAAGAATGATTCTTCTTCAGGTTAATCTCTAGCAATACCTTGGTTGTCAACATATAAGGAAGCATCTGTTGTGCAGTATCCACAATAATTCATGAGGAAAAGGGGCTCTTCACTATATTTTAATATTTCTCTACTCCTTTCTTTTCTTCTTGCGTTTTCTTAAAAGTCTCTTTCTGTCCTTCTTCTTGCCAGATATTACCGGTAGTTCTATTTCTCCAGATTGTCAACATACTGTATAACATTTTTTTTTTAAAGCCAGCTTCCATACTATTATCAAATCAACACTATCAATACATCTCCCTGGAAACCTAGCCATGTCCTAAGAATACCCTGCCATTAGTCAAAGCCACCTGGTCCACCCACTGGCACGAGACACAAGATTCTCTGCCGTGGCCTACCAATAAGTGGTCATTTCCATCCTTTGTAACCCATTACCGATCATAGGCAACCCGCACGCATGGACGTGATGTTGTTAACTTATTTGAAAACTTTTTGGTCTCGTTTCCCACCCTACCGATGAATTTCCATCCAACCTGCTGTTTTGGGCTGGATTGCAGGCCATAAGCTTCATTTTCATCCAACTCTGAAAACTCTGTTATGACGCGTTACGCGTCCAGACAGGGAGGGTTGAGAGTGCAAAAATTTCAAGTTTGGGGGACGGAATGTCAATCAACGATCAGAAGGGGTTGATTTCGTGTCACCACTACTTCTAAGGACCTTTACAGCCCTTTCAGTGATTAAGACCTCGTTTCAGCCCTTAAAAAGGGCCTGATTCGAAAAATCATACAAACGGGGGTAGCAGGGGAAGGGGTGGTGTGGAAGACGCCCCCCCCCCCCCCCCTCATTAGCAGTACTTATAAACACCTCGATTAAAACCTTCCTTAGGGGTGAATCGAGACGGGGTGGTTTGGTCCCATGCCAGATGAGGGGGGGGGGGGGGGTGAAAATTGCCGGAGGCCTTAAGAACTTACTGCAATCAGCAACTGAGGACGGTGTGCAGGTTTTCAGGTGATTAAACACACCCGGTACCTTCTCAGACGCCCCCAATGGTAGTCTATGTTTAGGGGATGATGAAGGGGGTTGAAAACATCAAATATAACGATTTCAACGTGTTTGTGGAACCTTTAAGAGCAAGACTCTTTCATTTTCGACTGCTTTGGCAACCTGCGACAAGTCCTACAGCATTTTTGGCAAACTTCAATTTGCGGTAGTCGAAAATGGGCTGGTTTTGAGGGCGCTACCCTGGAGTTGTGCTGAAGGCTATGCTTGGTAGGCATCAGGACAAACGTCATATTGAGATTTCGACCTTGTGCGGTCAACTTTTCAAAATTTGGTGGCCTTTGAAAAAAGTGGTGCTTTAATTTTTTTGAGCAGCATATATCAAATGAACACTATCAATACATCTCCCTGGAAACCTAGCCATGTCCTAAGAATACCCTGCCATTAGTCAAAGCCACCTGGTCCACCACCACCAAACAATCTCAAGGCACGAGACACAAGATTCTCTGCGGTGGCCTACCAATAAGTGGCCATGGCTGGCAACCTGATAGAAAAATAAGAAATAATTACAACCAACCAAACAACACAAAAAAACAAGATGCACGTTCTGTAACCTAAAAAGTTCAATTACAATTTGTCTACACACAAGTGTAATTGGTGGAAGGTTCTTTTACATGCCATAAATCTATGACATGGGACCACCGGCTTTACTTCCATTCCGAAGGAAGGCATACTGAGGGATTTATAACGCTCTTAAAAAATCCGACGACTTCGGCCGGGTTTGAAACCGCGACCTTGAGCATAGAAGCTCAGCATACTACCAACTATGCCACCAAAGCCGCCCGAGGCAGAGTGTGTGTAGCCCTACCACAAAAGTGCTACATATACCCTAAGGGTTCACGGCTGGGGGGACCTACAGTCTTGGTGACCCCCAAGGAATCCTGAGTGGCATCCATTTTCTCCCTCCGAGCCTCTCCTCTTTCCCTTTCAAGCCCACATTGTTTGAGGGTGGAGGAGATGATGTCTGCTTACATAGAATGGTGGCCACCGGGTTCATAGAGCGGTCTGCCTAGGAGCTGGACGGCTGGGGGGACCTACAGTCGTGGTGACCCCCAAGGAATCCTGAGTGGCATCCATTTTCTCCCTCAGAGCCTCTCCTCTTTCCCTTTCAAGCCCACATTGTTTGAGGGTGGAGGAGATGATGTCTGCTTACATAGAATGGTGGCCACCAGGTTCATAGAGCGGTCTGCCGAGGAGCTGGACGGAGAGGTGGAGTACGGCTGGGGGGACCTACAGTCTTGGTGACCCCCAAGGAATCCTGAGTGGCATCCATTTTCTCCCTCAGAGCCTCTCCTCTTTCCCTTACAAGCCCACATTGTTTGAGGGTGGAGGAGATGATGTCTGCTTACATAGAATGGTGGCCACCAGGTTCATAGAGCGGTCTGCCGAGGAGCTGGACGGAGAGGTGGAGTACGGCTGGGGGGACCTACAGTCTTGGTGACCCCCAAGGGATCCTGAGTGGCATCCATTTTCTCCCTCAGACCCTCTGCTCTTTCCCTTTCAAGCCCACATTGTTTGAGGGTGGAGGAGATGTTGTCTGCTTACATAGAATGGTGGCCACCAGGTTCATAGAGCGGTCTGCCTAGGAGCTGGACGGCTGGGGGGACCTACAGTCGTGGTGACCCCCAAGGAATCCTGAGTGGCATCCATTTTCTCCCTCAGAGCCTCTCCTCTTTCCCTTTCAAGCCCACATTGTTTGAGGGTGGAGGAGATGATGTCTGCTTACATAGAATGGTGGCCACCAGGTTCATAGAGCGGTCTGCCGAGGAGCTGGACGGAGAGGTGGAGTACGGCTGGGGGGACCTACAGTCTTGGTGACCCCCAAGGAATCCTGAGTGGCATCCATTTTCTCCCTCAGAGCCTCTCCTCTTTCCCTTTCAAGCCCACATTGTTTGAGGGTGGAGGAGATGATGTCTGCTTACATAGAATGGTGGCCACCAGGTTCATAGAGCGGTCTACAGTCTTGGTGACCCCCAAGGAATCCTGAGTGGCATCCATTTTCTCCCTCAGAGCCTCTCCTCTTTCCCTTTCAAGCCCACATTGTTTGAGGGTGGAGGAGATGTTGTCTGCTTACATAGAATGGTGGCCACCAGGTTCATAGAGCGGTCTGCCGAGGAGCTGGACGGAGAGGTGGAGTACGGCTGGGGGGACCTACAGTCTTGGTGACCCCCAAGGGATCCTGAGTGGCATCCATTTTCTCCCTCAGAGCCTCTCCTCTTTCCCTTTCAAGCCCACATTGTTTGAGGGTGGAGGAGATGATGTGTGCTTACATAGAATGGTGGCCACCAGGTTCATAGAGCGGTCTGCCGAGGAGCTGGACGGAGAGGTGGAGTACGGCTGGGGGGACCTACAGTCTTGGTGACCCCCAAGGGATCCTGAGTGGCATCCATTTTCTCCCTCAGAGCCTCTCCTCTTTCCCTTACAAGCCCACATTGTTTGAGGGTGGAGGAGATGATGTCTGCTTACATAGAATGGTGGCCACCAGGTTCATAGAGCGGTCTGCCGAGGAGCTGGACGGAGAGGTGGAGTACGGCTGGGGGGACCTACAGTCTTGGTGACCCCCAAGGGATCCTGAGTGGCATCCATTTTCTCCCTCAGAGCCTCTCCTCTTTCCCTTACAAGCCCACATTGTTTGAGGGTGGAGGAGATGTTGTCTGCTTACATAGAATGGTGGCCACCAGGTTCATAGAGCGGTCTGCCGAGGAGCTGGACGGAGAGGTGGAGCATGGCTGGGGGGACCTATAGTCTTGGTGACCCCCAAGGGATCCTGAGTGGCATCCATTTTCTCCCTCAGAGCCTCTCCTCTTTCCCTTACAAGCCCACATTGTTTGAGGGTGGAGGAGATGATGTCTGCTTACATAGAATGGTGGCCACCAGGTTCATAGAGCGGTCTACAGTCTTGGTGACCCCCAAGGAATCCTGAGTGGCATCCATTTTCTCCCTCAGAGCCTCTCCTCTTTCCCTTTCAAGCCCACATTATTTGAGGGTGGAGGAGATGATGTGTGCTTACATAGAATGGTGGCCACCAGGTTCATAGAGCGGTCTACAGTCTTGGTGACCCCCAAGGAATCCTGAGTGGCATCCATTTTCTCCCTCAGAGCCTCTCCTCTTTCCCTTTCAAGCCCACATTATTTGAGGGTGGAGGAGATGATGTGTGCTTACATAGAATGGTGGCCACCAGGTTCATAGAGCGGTCTACAGTCTTGGTGACCCCCAAGGGATCCTGAGTGGCATCCATTTTCTCCCTCAGAGCCTCTCCTCTTTCCCTTACAAGCCCACATTGTTTGAGGGTGGAGGAGATGATGTCTGCTTACATAGAATGGTGGCCACCAGGTTCATAGAGCGGTCTACAGTCTTGGTGACCCCCAAGGAATCCTGAGTGGCATCCATTTTCTCCCTCAGAGCCTCTCCTCTTTCCCTTTCAAGCCCACATTATTTGAGGGTGGAGGAGATGATGTGTGCTTACATAGAATGGTGGCCACCAGGTTCATAGAGCGGTCTACAGTCTTGGTGACCCCCAAGGAATCCTGAGTGGCATCCATTTTCTCCCTCAGACCCACTCCTCTTTCCCTTACAAGCCCACATTGTTTGAGGGTGGAGGAGATGATGTCTGCTTACATAGAATGGTGGCCACCAGGTTCATAGAGCGGTCTACAGTCTTGGTGACCCCCAAGGAATCCTGAGTGGCATCCATTTTCTCCCTCAGAGCCTCTCCTCTTTCCCTTTCAAGCCCACATTGTTTGAGGGTGGAGGAGATGATGTCTGCTTACATAGAATGGTGGCCACCAGGTTCATAGAGCGGTCTGCCGAGGAGCTGGACGGAGAGGTGGAGTACGGCTGGGGGGACCTACAGTCTTGGTGACCCCCAAGGGATCCTGAGTGGCATCCATTTTCTCCCTCAGAGCCTCTCCTCTTTCCCTTACAAGCCCACATTGTTTGAGGGTGGAGGAGATGTTGTCTGCTTACATAGAATGGTGGCCACCAGGTTCATAGAGCGGTCTACAGTCTTGGTGACCCCCAAGGAATCCTGAGTGGCATCCATTTTCTCCCTCAGACCCACTCCTCTTTCCCTTTCAAGCCCACATTGTTTGAGGGTGGAGGAGATGATGTCTGCTTACATAGAATGGTGGCCACCAGGTTCATAGAGCGGTCTACAGTCTTGGTGACCCCCAAGGAATCCTGAGTGGCATCCATTTTCTCCCTCAGAGCCTCTCCTCTTTCCCTTTCAAGCCCACATTATTTGAGGGTGGAGGAGATGATGTCTGCTTACATAGAATGGTGGCCACCAGGTTCATAGAGCGGTCTGCCGAGGAGCTGGACGGAGAGGTGGAGTACGGCTGGGGGGACCTACAGTCTTGGTGACCCCCAAGGGATCCTGAGTGGCATCCATTTTCTCCCTCAGACCCACTCCTCTTTCCCTTTCAAGCCCACATTGTTTGAGGGTGGAGGAGATGATGTCTGCTTACATAGAATGGTGGCCACCAGGTTCATAGAGCGGTCTACAGTCTTGGTGACCCCCAAGGAATCCTGAGTGGCATCCATTTTCTCCCTCAGAGCCTCTCCTCTTTCCCTTACAAGCCCACATTGTTTGAGGGTGGAGGAGATGATGTCTGCTTACATAGAATGGTGGCCACCAGGTTCATAGAGCGGTCTGCCGAGGAGCTGGACGGAGAGGTGGAGTACGGCTGGGGGGACCTACAGTCTTGGTGACCCCCAAGGGATCCTGAGTGGCATCCATTTTCTCCCTCAGACCCACTCCTCTTTCCCTTACAAGCCCACATTGTTTGAGGGTGGAGGAGATGATGTCTGCTTACATAGAATGGTGGCCACCAGGTTCATAGAGCGGTCTACAGTCTTGGTGACCCCCAAGGAATCCTGAGTGGCATCCATTTTCTCCCTCAGAGCCTCTCCTCTTTCCCTTTCAAGCCCACATTGTTTGAGGGTGGAGGAGATGATGTCTGCTTACATAGAATGGTGGCCACCAGGTTCATAGAGCGGTCTGCCGAGGAGCTGGACGGAGAGGTGGAGTACGACATGGACGAGGAGGACAGCGCTTGGCTCAGCATCATCAACGAGAAGCGGGCAGCCAACGGACTCTCTGACGTGCCCGTCGACACCTTCGAGCTTCTCATGGATCGCCTCGAGAAGGAGTCCTACTTTCAGGTTTGTTCATGCAGTCTTCTCTCTGTGGTTTCACGGGACCCCAGCATTGTTTCCACTTACGTATGCCGGACTCCTCTCTGTCTTCTTTCCTGTCGACTTCCCTTGGTCAACTCTTGTTCTTTTCCGACCCTGACGGTATTAGGGTATCCGAGGCCTAGGGAGTCTTTCACTTTCCCGCCTTAATTGGCCCTTGTCTCATCTTTCCTGATCCCTCCTTCTTCGAGGGGTCAGACCTCTTGTTTTCTTTTCATTATATTTCCTTTTCTCTTAAGATTCCCGCACTGTTTTGTTAATTGGCTCCCCGTATATCTAAATTCCCCATAGCGAATTTTTTGCACCTACACTCCATTTTGTAGGTATTTTCAATCTACATTGCATTTTGTAAGTCTTTTCGATCTAAATTGGATTTTGCGAGCATTTTCAACCTCAATTGCATTTTGTAAGAATTGACAATCTAAATTGCTTTTTAGTAATGCCCGAGTGCACCAACCTCGGTATTCATCAGTGTTTACGAAACCGTGGTAAAACTTTTACCGTGGTATTGTCGTAAAAGCAGTGCAGCATTACTATCGCTCGGTTTCGTTACCGCGGTTTCTTGACGCTTGCTTTTCTCGCTATTATTCTCCTCGGAAGAAATTCGTTAATTTCGATAGTCACTTGTCTTCAGTTTATCCAGACGGCAGTGATAGTTTCGACAGTCACTTGTCTCCCATACTGTTTACATTTTGTCTCAACGCGAGTAATCAGCTGGGCAAAACAATGGAAAATAAAATGATGAAACGTCCTAGATCTCCCAATTTCAGCCCTCATGAAAATTTCGGGAACTCGAGTAGTATACGTTGCCCGCTGCCATTGAAATCCGAAAAATTTTCTATAGAAATGGCCAATGTTACTAATATATATATGTATTAGGGGTCGACGGTGCACCGATTTTTCGGTTTCGGTACGGTACAAAGGAAATTACCGACCTCGGTTCGAGACGATAAAAAACTCGGTAAAAAGTTCGGTTCGGTTCAAGAGACATAAATACCGTAATTTAAGGAAACCTTTTTTTAGACATCCAAAGTATTGTCCTTTATCATCAATGTTTTACTTCAATAGTTAGTTAAATACAGTAAAACTTCTTGTATACGGTTCATATTTACGATCGCCGATATATTAAAAAATATATTATTTCCGCTTTTATAATTTTCATTCGTGTTTTTTTTTAGGACTTCTCGTCAACCCATTAAAAATACGCGATTGATTCTGTGTTCTAATAATCTTGCGTCTTCAGACAAATGAAAATCCATTAATTTAGGCCTACACTACGGTATTTTATTGATGACGATGAAGAGCCGCAGCATAATACAGTGGATTTTAATGATGCTGTCAATGCTCTATGGACTATCAAACATTTTGTGACGCACCATAACGTTTCTGAGGAAATAATGGCCGAATTATATCGGTTTGAAAATACTGTTCACGCCGTGGCCGAGGCCAACAAAAAAACAAGTCAAGATAACAGACTACGTCGTAAAGTGACTCAATTTTCTTTGTTTTGTTATATCTGGGTGCATTTCTCTTGTAGTTGTTTTGTTACATATTGCCGATTATAGTTAAACAATCGTATTATTATTTCTTGTTTTTCACTTCTTAACGGAAACCCTCGTCCGCCCGCGTTGCGAGCCTGTCTCCCGCCAGGCACTTTGCCGTAATGCGTAGCTCGCGCGGCCCTAAGTCATTGAGTAGCCTACAGTTCACAGCTGGTGCTGAAAATGTTCGCCATTCATTGCTACACATCGCTGGCACCTCCTCATGAAGTTGTCATTTACGTTCTGAAGTTCCTCAGCACCGATTGACTATTTCAGCTGTAATATACCTTAGTCCAAAGAATATGGACTGATAAAGCCGTGGCGTCAAGAAGCGCATACGGCAAAGTGCTTGGTGAGAACCGGCTCGCGGCGCCAGCGAGGGTCCCCGTCGCTTTTAAAACAAAGTCCCTGCATAACCCATATTGTCACATACATTTTGCAGTTTTTATTTACCGACTTTCATTTACGTGTTTTTCACATTTATGCGTGTTTTTTTTTTCCCCTTTGGTGCCCTGAATATCGTATAAGTGAAGTTCTACTACTAGAGCACAATAACTCTTCTGATTAATACAATTAAATTATGCACTTAAGTGTTCCAGTGTGAGCCTAATGTGTGCATCAATTGGCTTACTCCACTCTAAAAGGGCAAGTTTCAAAGTTAATGGAACATTGTATGAGATTATTAGCTGTACATTTTTTCTGTATTTTAAATAAAAATTGTGCTATTTGGCAAGTATTTGGTTTACTGTTTAATCATTAGAACTCATGTGTTACTTTTTTCTTAATGGTTTACAAATTACTCTAATTTAGCATGTTAAAATCAGCTGAGCTGTACCGAACCGATTTTGTACCGAGAACCGAAGTACATTTTTTTTTTTTACCGAACCGAACCGTACCGAACCCAAATTTTCAGTACTGAAGACCCCTAGTTATAGGCGAGTAAATACGGTAATAACAAGTTACATGATTAGGGAATAACCCTTCACAATTGGGTACAATCGTGTTGACAGACTGAAAAACATTAAACTTTGTGATACAGTCAAATTATTGTGTGTTTCTGTGAAATTCTTATGAAATGATATTGTAGTACGCATTGAAAACCAAATGTTGTGTTACCAGTTCTTGTGGTTATTAACAACAAAACCTCACAAAGCAGCACTTAACTTGCTGTTGCATAACTAAATGATAGTAGTCCTGAGCATCAACACGTTAACCACCACAGTTCGGTGCTTAGCCGCTCGATGCGGAACTGCGGTCCGCAAACTGCAAATACGACTTAGTTAAATTTGAGAAAAACAAAGAAAATAATGCACCAAATGAGTTTGTGTGAATAATCGTATTGCGTGCGCGCAACACAATATGTACATAACTGTGCCAAATATTCATTTATCTTGACTAAAATGCATCTTCTAAGATGGTTTGAACCCTTAGAGTGCCAGACAACGATATATCGTTGTTCCGTATTTATGCCTAAAGTGCCATTTGAACAGACCGCTCTTTTATACGTTTTTAATACTGTTGGATTTGCCAGGAGGCGGCACCATACGCGTTGATTCCACAGAGAAAGGATAGTTGTTTTTAACCACGTCGCTAGATGACGCGTAAGTTTCCTATTTCCGGTTCAGTGAATTTTAGAAATCTGCGTTCATCCGCGCCGTGTAACATCTACGACACACTGGGTAAAATGGTGTTGAGCGGGACAAATAAGTTTGTTGACGGCAAAGATTTGGCTATGTACGTAAATAATTTGAGTGAAGAGGAGGATGATGATTACCGGGATGAGGAATTTAATCCTCCAATAGACGAGAAAGTGGAAAGTGATGTAAACATCCGACCGAGTGATTTTAGGCCTAAGGTAAACAGTGATAATGACCTTCAGAATGACAGTAGTAGCGATGACGACAACAATATCCAGCAGTTTCACGATTTGCGTGAAGTTCAGGTAGGACAATATGCAAAATACCAACGCTCACCTGGGAGGTTAGGGGTAAATCCTGAAGCCTGTTTTCTGTGTGTTGTGTTTATCTTTAGTGAAGATTACTCCCCAACTATTGTACATAATAAAGTGATATCTTACGTGTTTATTCATCAGGAATGGGAGATTACGGAGAAGTAAACTTTACTTATCTGTGAGTTCAATTTCTAATTATATTTTGTTTTATTTCGTTTTTTATATTTTTCGTGTTTTGAAAATGTTCCAAAAATATTTTTATTTTGAATAAACATGAGCATGATAATGTTAAAGTGTAGTTCAGAAGTAAGTGAGTTCTCTTGTTAGCATAATTTCAAGCCATTGTGTTGGTTATTGTGAATTATATAGCCCTGAGAGTGTGAACCTGCAAAATCCTCTAAATCAGTCTGCACTCTTGGCATACTGTGAGCACTCAGGCCTGGCACTAAGGGGGTTAAGTATAATAACCTTTGAACACGTTTTTCTCAAAAATAAGAATCGGCGCATAACACCGTCCAAATGTTCTACAAAATAGTCCGCAAGAGCAAATCTCTATCTTGAATACCTCGCCCACTATAAAGTGTTTTTACGCTTTCATTTCTTCCTACAATCTCCATTCAATTACTAACTTGAAGACAGTTTACGAGTTAGCAGGCCTATCGCCCCAGACACTGTCGAGTCAAGACTTCAGAGAAGAGTGAATGTGTTTGGAGTTGCCCTACATGTGCCTGTGAACTTTTAGTTCCGCAAAATACACAGTCAAGTTTAGATTGGATGGAAGGGGGATTTGTGTTTCATGCACCTCGCCGTTCTTAAGTTACGTCTGACAAGAATTCATTGCACATGCATGTCCATGATAATGTAATTAATAGTCCAGTCAGTGATTTTAACCCATCATGCTGAGAGGTTGGCCACCTGGAAGCACACGGATTAACAATAAACAATAGCGATGTCAGTCAACAGACAGAACAAGAAAGGAGAAATAAGGCTTGAAGGTACACAGCTTGAAACAGTAGACAAGTTTAACTATCTTGGGTGCATTATTCCAAGCAATAACAGGATACAGCACGAGGTCAATAGCCGAACCCAAAAAGCAAGCAAGTTCGGAACCTACTCTGGAACGAACAAGTCCCCTTGAGATCAAAACAGACGCTCTATCAATCATACTTTACCCTCATAATAACATATGGCCTAGAAACCTGCACAACAACCAGACAGCAAACTTCAAGCTGCAGAAATGAAGTTTCTACGAACAATGGTCCAAAAAACTAGGAGGGATAGGGTAAGAAATGAAAAAATTAGGGAAGAAGCTGGAGTGTACCCAACTTTGAAAGAAAAAGTGACAAGGGCCCGTTTGAGATGGTTTGGCCATGTCAAGCGAATGGACGAGGGAAGGAGACTACACACAGAGGTGGTTGGTGAAGGCCGGTAGGAAGGTGAAGGAGGACATAGGAACAAGGGGAGTTAGCTGGGATAGAATGGTACATGGACAGACGCAAGTGGAGGATGCTCGTAAACTACACCTGGGCAACTGGAGTAGAATACAGATGATGATGATGCTGAGCCGGAAAACAGATATAGGTCGTAATTCATTGAAATAAAAGAAAATATGCTTATCACGTAACAATGAAACTGAGCAACAAATAATTTCTCAATCGTCACAAGAGAGAAAGACAAAGGGAGTCATTCCCACTTGTTCCTTTGACACAGGAAAGAAATGTTCATGGTTTGTGGTCCGATAAAGAGAACTCTGCTTTGAATTATGATTCCTCCAGAAATTATATAAATAATGCTTCAGTTTCCGGGCAAAGCTTGTAACATCATAAAGACAAAACTAGAATATTTTCGCCAGGCCATAAATATTAACCCCTTCAGATCATCATTGAAGGAAGGAGGCTAAAGAACCTGCACTAATCCGAGTTGCTAAAATTAAGCGAGAAATTGCCCTGATGACCGTTAACAGCCGTGTTTCCACAGGAAAGACTGACACTGGACCAAAGCAGACCACGGCTGTGGGTGGCAACAAAGCTCAGGGAAGCTTGTGGAATCACATGTGCTATTCCTAGTGTTGTGCATTGTGTTTCAGATGCAGAGCAGTGGCAAGACTGGGGACGGTGCTCCCCCCGTCGTGATTGATGACGACGCTGTCTGTTGCATCTGTATGGACGGCGAGTGTCAGAACTCCAACGTCATCTTGTTCTGCGACATGTGTAACTTGGCGGTTCATCAGGTAGCTATTGAGCCCCATATACCATCTTATATCCATGTTTGTTCAGCAGTTAGTAGCTATAAGCTCATAGCACTTCGCATCGTATTTCTGACTGATATTCCACTGAGAGTTGTAGCCCACCCACAAAGAGTAACTGTGTTGTGTATCAACATTATCCGTCTTTATCACTTCATCTTGTAACGATCATCAACAGTTTATCTGCCTCTCTCCACCTTACCCAGTCTTCAGCAGCGCGTTTCATCAGTTCAAAATCTTGATGGAATCCAGCATCTGAAACCTTCTTCTTCCTCTTTCTGGTTTGGATTTTCCCTTGGACTGTCTTCTAATGCACTTTTCAGCAAACCATATCCTCTTATGCAGTTTTCAATCCAATTCATCTTCCTTTTCCTTATCTTCTTTAGCATCTCCTACTTTCTTTAATACTTCCTCATTTCTCACTTGATCCTTCCATTCTCCTCCATAGCCCCTAAGCTCCATACATTGCTACACTCCAAACAAAACATCTCACTTTCATTGGTCCACAAAATACTGAAGGCTCTTTTTTTTACTTCTTTAGTCCATACCATTTCTTCTGTAATCCAACTTCCTAGGTACCATCCTCTAATTTTATTGTAATTTTTTCACCTTTTCCGCATACGACCATACATTTTGTTCATTTTCATTTTCATCCCATATATTTTATCTAGGTCTTTCAACATTTGTGTTGCTTGTCTTTCAGTCTCACCCATAACTACCATATCATAGAATGGGACAGACATGGAAATGCTAACTTTATGTTTATTTGAACATAGGGAGGTACGTTACAGAGACTGCTATTTGTTTTCTTCCAATTGATTTATGTAGATATTTTTATTTGGTTACATAGCTCAGTTAGGTTAAGAAAATGGCGCAGTACTTTGCCCAAAGTTAGTATCTAGTTTCTGCCAGTGAAGCTTCTTTTATATATTCTTTATTTGATGTTCTAGTGTTTTTACAGATTAATCTAGGATTTTATATTAAGAGCGATTATTGTTGTGTTGATAGGTAGTGGAGCAGGCAAGATGGATGCTAGTTGTTTTTAATAAGATGTGAATGAATTATTGATAGTGTTGAGGCGATGAGATATGGAGTTGCTCTCATAAAGTTTGTTTGAATGAAGGGAAAAGATCAATGTTGTGATGTGAACATCCAGTTAGCTAGAGGAAAATAAAGTCAGGGATGATATATGAATTGCAGGAGTGTGAAGACAGGCCAGTATTAAGGGTTTGTTACCTACAAAAGGTGGAAAGAAAGGAGCAGAAGAATACCAAGCTGTGTGAGAGATGCAGGTAATGAAGATTGCTTACATGTAGACTGATTTCGTTATGTCTTGACCCCAGAGATTATTAGGAGAATGAAGATAAGCTTGTAGAAGAAATATGATTCAGAGTTGTTTCAGAGGGAGAATGTATCAATTAGGGAATGAGTGATCACGTCACTAACGAGTACGTATTATTCACATTAATATGCCAATAACGTGTCACACAAATGCCGACGGTTCTTGTTTAAAATAAAACTGAAAAGAAGGATGCTGCAAACACCACTTCGAAGTGCAATAAAAAGAATGCAGGTAAGATATGAAACCATAAGTTTCATTTGGCGCTTCTACCCGGTCAATAGTGTGGCATCCTCTATTGGATATCGGGTGAAGTCTATTGGCTACACAATTCGTTATCCTGCCCAGTCACGTATGTACACGATGCAAAACGACGGTCATATCGTCTGAATAACTAAATTATTATTATTATTATTATTATTAATCTTGATTGGTCACATTGGACCACTTGAGTCGTTCCACAATCACTTCTTCTTTGAAGGTAGTACTGCTTGGTTCTTGCGCTCTTTACAGTACTTTTTCATTCTTTCAGATCGAGATTTTCTCAACTCATCTGAAATCTCCATAGGCTTTCTGTGTGTCATTTCTGCAGAAAATTTGTGAGTTTTAAGAATGGTGTTAATTTTATTTTTTTCCTCGGCATCTGTTATCTTGAGTCCAACTGCTTTGAGATCTTGTTGGATTTCTTGGATCCATTTTCCTCCAGTTTTCTTTCCTAGATTTCTCATCACCAGTTGGCGTACAATTCTGTTTTCTGGAAGCCGTAAGATGTGAAAAAAATATGAAATTCTTTTCTTCTTCATTGTGCTGGTGATTGGATCAATCTCACGATAGACAGTTTCATTTTGGAGAATCCTCCAGACTCCCTCAACCTGATACTTTTTATTTATGCACGTTCTAATGATTCTTCTTTCCGTTTTGAGGAGCTGATCAGTTCTTTGTTCATTTTTAATTTGGAACAGTGTTTCACAAGCATAAGTGGCTTCAGGCAGAGTTACAGTTTTATAATGTTGGATCTTAGTAGCTATTGATAGGCATTTTTTATTATATGTTGACCAGGTTAGAGATTGTGCCTTTTTCATTTTATTTGTTCTATTTATCCAAGTTACTTTTTCGTTTAAGTTATGTGTTATAATTTCTCCAAGATACTTAAATTGAGGAACTAGGTTAATTTTATGATCATTTATATAGACTTCATTTATATCGAAGGGTTTCATAGGCATGATCTCAGTTTTTTCAAAGGATATCTGTAATCCTATCCCTTGAGCAATTTCTTGGAGACTAGTGATCTGAGTACAAACCTCTTCCTTGTCTAGTGCTAAAAGAGCCAAGTCATCTGCAAATCCTAAGCAGTTTATTTTTATTGATGGTTTTGTTCCAATTTTGATCTTAGGAGGGTTTTCCTTTTGCCAAACCTTCATGATATAATCAAGAGCCACATTGAAAAGCAGAGGGGATAATCCATCACCTTGTCTGAGACCAGTTTTTACTGTGAAAGCTGTTGATATTTCTCCCCTAAATTTAACTTTAGAATTTGTGTTTGTTAATGTTAATTGAATGATTAAATAATGTAACAAGAAAAATATTTTCGTCATAAAAGAGGATGAATTTCAGTTATAATTTTAATATTCTTTAAGAATTCATCAATTTCTAAGAATGTTGTATTTTGGCTCTCGAAGAATAAGGGGGGGTACTATAGTTCGTAAGTGGCGACTTGTGTACATTAAGTGTTTCCCTAACCTCCTCTTCATTAGGAACATAGCACAGAGTTACCAAGTATTGTGTGAATGTGTCTCAGGACTGCTATGGGGTCCCATACATCCCCGAGGGCCAGTGGCTGTGCCGCCGCTGTTTGCAGTCTCCCTCCCGAGCTGTCGACTGTGTGCTGTGCCCCAACAATGGAGGAGCCTTCAAGCAGACCGACCGAGGACATTGGGCTCACGTCGTCTGTGCCCTGTGGATACCTGAAGTTAGATTCGCCAACACTGTAAGTGTAGCACGTTTATATTTAAGATTTCTTAACGACACATAGTGGAACTATTTCAATTGGTTTCAACGTAAATATTTAAGAGAAAAATTTAGGCTGAAAATAACACATTTCGCAAAATAACTTTATTTTGCAATATTTCACAGCTTCAATATTGAAGAAGATGGCTCATGTGGGGTAAATATATAGTTGTGATAACGTACGAATGTTTGCTGAAATATTTCACGGATATCGTTAAAACCAACAATCCGGGACTCTACTTATAAACACTTCCCACAACATGCAAGAAGTGACGTAGCAATGGACAAGCTATACAATGTCTACCAACACACAGCAGATGAATAGCGGATTCTAACAAGCAGATTATTCCAAATCAGTATTGTACAGAATAAGACTTATGACCCTGACTGCTAATTGATCTCATGGAGGTCCTCGGTTACACTCTCTACTGGCTTGGTAATCCAAAACAAGCCTACAATGCTGTAGCATTTCTCCTAAGTAAACACCAGATGCAGTCTCGGATATAGAATATGTCAGTTATGATGGAAAACAAATAAGATAATGGTCATGTGAGATCTGAATGCTCAGACATAATTGGTCCCAATGGGTTTGGTAACAGGACACCTTTTAGATTTCCGCCTGAGGAACAACCTCCTTGTAAAAAATAATTATTTTAAGAGACAAGCGAGCCATAAAGTCACAAGGTACAGTTGCGACGGAGATCTCAAATCCCTAATAGACTACATAACATCTGATAAAGACAAGGATAGGATAAAATAATTGGTCCTTTCAGTTATGGAAACAAAAAGGAGGGCTTTTAATAGCATTTTGTAAGAGAAATGGACTAATTGTAGCAAATACTTGGTTCAGAAAGAAAAATAGCCAAAAAATAACTCTGTATGGATGGGGAGAACACAAAACGAAAACCATGATAGATCTCTTCCTTATTGAGAAAGAAAATCGCCGGCAACTAATTGATGTCACAGCTATGCCTAGAGAGGATTTTGAAGGTGATCATAAAATTGTAGTAGCTAAATTAAGGCTTGGAAAAATCGTCCAGTTAAAAGAGACAAGAGAAAGGAAAATAAAAGTATGGCGATTAAAAGAGGAGGAAATACAGGAAAATTTCCAAGACAGTCTGAAGATATTGCTCCCATTAGACGAGGTAGGAAATGTGAAAGAAGAATGGGCAAAGTTCAAAGAATCATCCATTGTGCTGAAGATCAATGTGGTTGTGTATCTGGTAAAAGGAAGGATACGGAGACTCCTTGGTGGAATAACAGAGTAAAAGAGGCAGTGAAAGAAAAACAAAAAGCCTGCAGGAAGTGGATAGTAGGCAACAAGGTTGAGAATAAAGAAAAGTACCAAGCGGCAAAGAAAAAATGCCAGAAGGTGGTGCAAGAAGAGAAAAGGAAGTGCTGGGAAATCTTCACAGAAACTTTGCAGGAAGATGCTAAGGAAAGCCAGAAGGTGTTGTATGGATTGGTTCGCAGAGAAGAAACAAAATTTGTGAAGACTGAGACAGGACGGGGTTTGATACAGAAAGAAGAAATACTGAAACAGTGGGAAAACTATTTTGACAAATTACAGAACGTCAAATCCAAAGTATTGATAGAGAAAAGAAAGGAGGATGAAAGGACTGTAGAAATTCAAGGTGAAGATATAACAATGTTAGAGATAGAAAGTGCCATAAAGAAGATGAAGAGTGGGAAAGCAACAGGAGTGGATGAGATGATTAAAGCAGCTGGACCCATAGGGATGCAATGGTTGTACAGATTGTTTTGGGTGATATGGAAAAATAAGGAAGTACCAGAAGAGTGGGGTAAAGGTCTAATACGCTGACCGGCAAAAAAAGTGGAACAGTAAAAAAAAGTAATATAAATAGTGGGGTAAAGGTCTAATACGCTGACCGGCAAAAAAAGTGGAACAGTAAAAAAAAGTAATATAAATAGTATAAAACTAGCTATGAAAAAGATTTAATCACATTTTAAAAGCTTTTCACGCATTAGAACAAACATCTGAAACATCCGTGAATAGAAATTGATAATATGACATTTATTAGGGTGGTTTATTACCACCAATTACCCCCAATCCTCGATGAGCCTATCTTAATGGTTTTATGGCGGGAAGCGCACTGTAAGCGTTTAAGGTTTATGAGTGTTTCCGCTCGCTTATTGTTGTTCTAGGGATAACAACTGGCATTTGTTGAACACCTGTAAACCAATGTCATACATTTTAGTAAGTTATCCATGTGCAGTTCACACTAAAACATGCCTCTTAGCCGTGAAGGAGCTGCACAGGCAGTTGCATTGGTGGAGGATGGCCGCAGCTTCCGTTATGTTGCTGAGGTCATTGGATCATCTCTCGGTAGCATACATCGTGCAGTGCAACGATACAGAGAGCTCCAAACATACGACAGGAGACGAGGGTCAGGCCGTAGAAGAAGCACAAGTGCCAGGGATGACCGATTTCTCACCCTGCAAGTTCTGCGTGATCGCCATACCACAGCAGTCCGGGCACGAAATCACCTGAAAATGTCAGAAATGTGAGAGTGAGTGAGCGAACAGTAAGAAGAAGGTTTGAAGAAGCTCATCTTTCGTCCAGGAGACCTGCACGTGGACCCGCACTCGAACGACATCACAGAGTGGCGCGTCTTCGCTTCGCAAGGCAGCATCTGGGATGGACCCACGAGCAGTGGGCCTCTGTTCTCTTCACTGACGAGGGTCGCTTTAACCTTAGATCTCCTGATGGAAGAGAAAGAGTGTGGAGAAGGCGCGGGGAGAGGTACAGCCCTGTTGCTTTCTCCTACAGGACTCCATTTGGAGGTGGCTCGGTGATGGTGTGGGGTGGCATCAACGTTATGGCCCGCACTGAGTTGGTGTGCATCGATCACGGGACGCTCAATTCCCAAAGGTACATCGAAGAGATCCTGATGAACCATGTTAGTGATGTAAAATGTCTGGGCATTTATAAGTCGGGGCAAATGCCCAGGATAAATGCCCGGACAAATGCCCAAAACCCATAAATGCCCAGGCATTTTGGGCATTTACCTCTTTTAAAAACATATTCATAATGCAACGTTTAAATAAATATTGTTTTAGCCATATATGTATCTACATATACGTATTCTATATATTTATCCATACAAACAGGTATATATAAACAGTATACATATTTAATATACAAAATCAATTAATTTATATTGATGGAAAAGTAGTTAAGTAGTCCTAATATTTTTCTATAGCCTCTCAACTCGAGTGGATTTTTATACATAATAATATTATGCATAATTGCGTATGCCTATGAATGTTGATTGTGTAATTGGGGGAAAATAATTCACTTAACACATCAACACATCTTTATAAATGAGTTTGATATTTTACTGACAAATGACTAATACTGAATACATAATGTATGGTATTACATTAACTGTATAAGTTAAAAATGAAACAAATGAGGACATGAGGTACAGCAGACTACATATATTTAAATATGAAATTAATAATAAATGAATGTTTTGTGTTCTTGGGTATCTTAATCACTTTCTTCTGTTTCTGTATCCTCTTCATCACTTCTTTCTATTGAACTTTCAAGTAGTTCTGGCTGAGATTCTTCTGACAGTTCTGATTCTGAATCTTCCTCTAGGCCTATAATTCGATCTTGACTGGGTGTTGGGGTTTCCTCTCCTTGTTCTGGATTACTCTGACGAGTCTCTTCAGTTATTTTGTCGGTCTTACGATTAGATGTTCCATTCTCCCCATTCATCAGCTTCCAATTGTAGGCTAGATAAGTCAACTTGGCAACCCTCTCAGATGCAAGTCTGTTTCTTTTTTTACTATGAATCCAATCAAAACTGCCAAAGGTCCGCTCTGTGGCCTACATTTCCTACATTCAGATGAGTAGGCCTGCAGGCTTAACTCAGTAATACAATGTTTTATTCAAACCAGATATACTTAATTCCCATTTAGATGTTATTGACATCATTGACACAGGATAAGTAAATTATTATTAGCAATATTTGCGACTACTTGAGGGAACAGTGGGAAACATTATCATGGTTTAATGATAGGCAACATGGATTTCGGAAAGGTTACTCATGCGAGAGTCAGATGCTATCACTTTTTCAAGATATTAGCGAATCGTTAGACGATGGAGTTTTCAGTCGACACCGTAGTTATAGATTTTGCGAAGGCAATTGATGTCGTGCCGCATGACATGCTACTCCATAAATTAGCATCGACGAAGATTGATAGAAGAGTAATTTTATGGATCCAAGAATTTTTGACGGGTCGTTCCCAGAACGTGAAAGTTGAAGGCCGATTCTCGGATGAAATTACCGTAACGTCGGGTATCCCTCAGGGCAGCGTAATCGGAACTTTTTTATTTTGGGCGTTTATAAATGACTTACCAAATGGGATTCGCAGTGACTGTCGATTGTTTGCGGATGATTGTGTAATATATCGAAAGATACATGACTCACAAGACAATGCAGTACTTCAAGATGACCTGAACCTGGTCTATAAGTGGGCGATTGAAAATAAAATGAAAATAAACACAAGAAAATGTAGTCTAATAAAAATATGGAAAGTGCGAAGGCAAGATTTTCAATATAACATTGGCTCGGAAATACTTGTAGAAGAAGATTCTTGCAAATATTTGGGCGTTCACGTAAGAAATGATATGAAATGGAGTAGTCATATAGGATGTGTTGTTTCTAAAGCTTTGTAATGAGGGTATTAAAAGGAGGTAGTACCTCTGCTAAAGAATTAGGATATTTGTCACTTGTAAGACCTATTCTGGAATACGCCTCGGCGGTTTGGGATCCATATCAAGTAGGGCTCATAAATGAGTTGGAAATGGGACAAAGAAAGGCCGCTAGATTTGTGCTCAGTGACTTTAATCCCAGGAGCAGTGTGAGCCGTATGTTAAAGAAACTTGGGTGGGAATCACTTGAGGCTAGGAGGATGAAATCTAGACTCTGCGCTATGTACAACACGTATACAAATCAACCAGCATGGAGCGAGCTTAGCAAACGTTTGGAAAAGCCTACTTACATGGGTAGGAGCGATCATCCTTTCAAAGTTAAGGGCCGACCATAGCGAACAAATTATGGTAAATATTATTTCGTAAACTGGATAACTGATAACTGGAACTCTCTACCTGCCGCAGTCTTAGAGCCTTTTCTCAAACATACATGTGTGTTTAAGAAAAGACTGACTATTTGTGTAAATACTCCAGTTTAATTGTTATTGAATTGTTATGTACAATTATTTATTTGGGGGACACACCCCCAATTGCAAATAAACGAATGAATGAATGAATATTCGGGCATTACTAGTTTAGCCACGAAATGAACCTTTAATTAATGGTTTTTATTATGTTTTAGAAGCTCTAGTAACAATCGCAAGTATTAAAAAGACAAAAAAAAAGTTTTTTAAATGCCCAGATTTTGGGCGCATAAAACTGCTTTGGGCAAATGCCCAGATAAATGCCCATTTATAGATGTCCTGCCCACTGGGCATTTGCCCGGCCCACATCACTAAACCATGTGATGCCCTTTGCGCCTTTCATAGGTCAGAATTTCATGCTGATGCAGGATAATGCCCGCCCTCATACTGCTCGCTGTGTTGTACAATATCTGTTGGAAGTGGGGATTCAAACCCTGGACTGGCCAGCTCGTAGTCCTGACTTGAACCCCATCGAACATGTATGGGATATGCTTGGAAGGAACGTCAGACAGCATGACCACACCACCTTGGCACAACTGAGAACATCGCTGCTGGAGGAATGGGATCGCATCCCGGCAGATGCCATTCGACGAGTTGTGAACAGTATGCCTGAGTGATTACAAGCTGTCATAGACGCTACGGGTGGAAACACCCGTTTTTAGTGACCAGTGTTCTCTTGCAGTGCAGTGCAAACATTAATACTGTTTTGTTTGGCAATACGTTTGATAAACACCAGCCCAAAAGAGCATTACTAAAAAAGAGAAAATTGTAAGATTTGCAAAATGTAACGAAATTTGTGAGTTAAAGCATGTTGTAAAACATGTTTCGGTATTTTCTGTTGCCAACCATCTAAAATTTACATGAATAATGCAAATATTGGAAATCCGATACATTATAGTGGAATAAATTAAGAAATTACATAAAAAATTAAAAGTGTTCCACTTTTTTTGCCGGTCAGTGTAATTCCAGTCTTCAAGAAGGGAGATAAAAAAGACTGTAACAACTACCGAGGAATCACCCTCATCTACATGTGGCGAAGGTATTTGAACGGATACTTGAGGGACGACTGAGGATGGTTGAGGAAAAGGAAATGGAGGAAGAACAATATGGATTTTGAAGAGACAGATCAACTTTTGATCTTATTTTTACGATGAGGAATGTGATGGAGAAAAGGTGGGAATACAGAAAGGATTTGGTGATGACCTTTATAGATATTGTGAAGGCATATGATAGTGTGCCAAGACAACTGGTTTGGGATGCATTGATAAGGAAGAAAGTAGGTAAGAGCTAAAGTGGAAATGATTAAAGCCGTGTATCGTCAGTGTGTCAGTAGAGTGAAGACCAAGATTGGACAAACAGGTCTCCGCCAAGGGAGTGTATTGTCCCCCTTACTTTTCCTCACTGTCATGGATGGAATTCATAAACGAGTGGAACTGAAAATGGGAAGTAAAGGGACGAAGGCTGATGCCATAGTGATATGGGGGGACGATGAATTGGAAGTCCAAGAACAGGTAAATGTTTGGAGCCAGGAGATAGAAGAGCATGGAATGAAAATCAGTGTGGAGAAGAGTCAGACGATGGTGACGGCAAGAAATGTGCGAGATGGTAGGGGGAATATTGCAGTAGATGGAAAACCATTAAAAGTTGAGAATACTTAGGGAGTGTCCTAACAGATGATGGAAGAATAAGTGAGGAAGGTGGTAAGAGGATCCAACAACCAAATGGGTTTTACCAGAGTGTGAGGGGTCTGGTAATAATAATAATAATAATATCGTATGGCCTCGGGTGCCTGGTACAAGCTTTGCTATTTGACACCCAGAGGGTAGCTTGCATGTCGAATTTCGTAGTTCATTGACTATGAAAGTCAAGGAGGTTAGATGTTAGATATCTAATCTCCTTGAACACAATAGCACTTTCTAGTAGAGAAATGAGGAACTTTGTGCTGGCGGAAACTCCCGAGATTAATTTTGCCATTATGAACTCGGCCTACTGAATTCAAATGGGTTCTTTGACATGCCAACATCGTATGACATGCGTATCGTATTTTTGCAGCCTTTCAAAAATCACTTACCACGGTCAGGGACGAACCTGCAATCTTGGGGTTAGTAGACCGACACGCTATCCACTCACCCACCGTGGCAAGCTAGGGGTCTGGTGTGGAACCAGGAAGTTCCCGAGAAATGTAAAAGAATTTTGTATTCAACATATTATACACCTATATTGACGTATTGTGCCCGTTTAGACGGAAGTCTAACGAACACATTTGCCAATTCCCAAAATCAGTCTAGCACAAGAACTACAATCTACAATCTCAGGGTCCATCCGGGCAAAACTAAATTAATCGCTGGCATGACTGATTATGGCAATGAGCAAACAAGGGAGACGAGAAAGGAGAAATGAATCACAATTCCGTAAAATTTATCTCATTTTATTAACAATTAAAATACCAAGATGTTATGCAAAAGCACTCAAAAACTTCACTAGAAAAATACACAAAAAAAACACTCCCTACTCTAGATTGTTGATATTTAGAAATTAATAGTCTATCTGGGAATCGGTCCCTACTCTAAATTATTGTATTTACACGATAGGTGGCTCATTGTTTATAGACCCCTACCTGTACACTGTTCACTTCCAGTTTGTGTTTTCACAGAAACAAAATCACTTATGGTTTGGAAAATCATTGTTCATTTCATGGCTCAGGTTGAAAATTAATTGTTTATAAACATTGTAAAAGGTATCACCTCATGTGATCAGTGTTAAGAATAAATAAAGTTCTTCCGTGTAGGAACATTAGTTTGTAAGAAAATATCAATATTCGACTACATGACGTCAGAATATTAACATTATTAATATGACCTCAATGTCCTAATTCCAAAACATTTGTTTCTATGGATTGTCGTCTTAATCCATGCTCACATATTCAAACTATTTCATAATTCAATTTAACATTGTAAAAAAAAAAAATTTGAATTTTCATTTTTTTCTAAATAACCATATACAGTAAAACTTCTTTTATACGATTCACACTTATACGTTTTCTACACTTATACGATTTTTTTCTTGGTCCCGGCAAAATCCCTATACTTTCCATGTTAATTTATTTCCGATATACGTTTTACATTTATTCGTTTTTCACGCTTATACGATCATATCTTACGTCCCCGAGAGAAAAATGCGTCGTTTATACGTTTACAACGGTTTCCCTACCTAAAATCTCTAAAAATATTGGAGCCAGAAACTTATGACACGCACTGTACGTTTCTCGGAAACCATCCCTCGCGCGGCGCTATGTTGTGGCGAGAGCGACCTTGAAGTGTTGCGAAATACAACATCACTTGCTGCAGTCATTGTTCTGCCTTGTTCGGTGCTTCAGTTGTGGTTAACCTTGATAGCAGTGAACATGGGTGAAAGGAAGAGGAAGTGCATTACGATTGCTGTTGTTCACTTCTTAACGGGGGCCTGTCTCCCGCCAGGCACTTTGCCGTAATGCGGAGCTCGCGCGGCCTATATATTGACGTCAGAAAAGTTGGATGGCGCAGCCACGCGGTAGAATGTTGAAGCTGTAATATTGTGACTGGTGAGGTTTATTTAGATGGTGAAGCATTGACGTCGTGATGGAAACAGAAAGAAATTTGTCAAATTCGAGGAGGTACTGCTCTGTATACGGTTGCAAATCGTATAAAACGGGTACGAAATATCTTCACTACTTTCCTGTACAAAAAGTTCAGAGAGAAAGATGGGCTTCGGCGCTGTCAATTGGAAAACGTGTTACATGTTACATGACAGTGTGCAGTGTGCATTTTTGTGAAGACGACTTCTTTCCACCGGTACTGTTGATTATTGATAGTTATTGTCTCTAATTTGTATTCACATGGATTTAGCTACATCAAAAATACTGATAAACTTGTAGCCTATTACTTCTGTGCCGTACATAGAATGTAATCTGCTCTTCGTAAACTTATTTTAGGGGTTCTTCCGATTGACAATAGCCGAATGATTAGAAAACTTAAGAAAAATGCTGTTCCTAGCCTTAATTTGCCAGAGAATTTATATTATTGCCTTTGAACAGCAAGTATGTAGGTCATTGAAGTATGATTTGGCTTGGATTGTGTTTTTGGCTATGATCTCCCTACTGTTGAATTTAGTTAATTAAAATGTAAAATTTTAGTTTTAAGTACCGGTTTGGTGACCCATCATCCCAGGCAGGCCGGTAACACCTATACTACTCAGGCAGATGGGTCACTTAGCCGTAATTTTGAAGTTAAAGTGATGTTAAGTATACATATGCGGTAATGTAGCAGGAGATCGGATCGGCCTAGGCTATTCTAAGTTTAATTAGTTCCCATTTCAGGGTTTTTCAGTTTGAGTGCGAATAGTTGGTTTGAAAGTTGTACAACAGTAAGGATAGTATGTTATGTATAGGTTTTAATTTGTATTATGGTTTATGTCGAGCTGAGGAGTGAATTTGGTTTGGCTTAATGTGTAGTTTTGGATCTGTTCCGTTTGCTTATGACAAGTTCAAATGGGGACTCCAGCTTTGTTAAATATCTGTATTTTATACATTTAATTAAATATATTGATAAAGAGGATGCCTCCATTTTAACTTGCCTGTGGCAAGAGATTAATAAATTAATATTCTTGCCTTTGAACAGCAAGTATGTAGGTCAATATTTGCAATATTGAAGTATGATTTGAGCATCCCAAGTAACGCTTCTTTGAACCCAAAACATTTATGCAAATTCAGGGTTGCTTGATTCAATTTATTATCAGGGAGTCGTCCTTTGTGTTAAGTGATATATATATATATATATATTGTGAAATTAATAAAAACATCGATACCGCTAGGCTCCCAAGTACAGGCTTCATATAGGCCTATGTAACAGCAGACAGTATATTAACTATCTACATGTGGGTAATATTTTTAACAGGTAGTAATTAGGCACTGAATTTAAATTGATTATAAAAATATTTCTATCAATGAAAGAAAATATGTAGTATTTTGCCATCATAAATTAGAAGCCATAACAAACGCACACCCAATTACTTCACGTCACTATCTCACTGCCATATTGCAAACAGCAGACCGTAAGCTCCTCCCCCGTTTCGGACGTCAATAGCCTATACTGTAGTTCACAGCTGGTGCTGAAAATGTTCGCCATTCACTGCTACACATCGCTGGCACCTCTTTATGAAATTGTCATTTACGTTCTGAAGTTCCTCACCACCGATTGACTGTATTTCAACTGTAATATAGTCTTTAAGCTCATTTTCCCGAAAGATTTCCTGTACTTTATGAAGGTATTTACACACGTTCACGTAATGAAAATCGCATTGGAACATCACACTGAGCACTAAAGACATGAACAATTGACTAAACTGAACCCCACACTGCTCAAGCACACTGCAAAGGAGTGAAACTTGTGGCACCAAGAAGCGCATTACGGCCAAGTGCTTGACGGGGGACCGGCGCATATAACACCAAGTCCCTGTATAACCCATAATGTCACATATATTTTGCAGTTTTTATTTAGCGACTTTCATTTACGCGTTTTTCACGCTTATACGTTTTTTTCATTTGGTCCCTTGAAAATCGTATAAGTGAAGTTTTACTGTAACTCAATGTGTTAATTGTTGTTAACATCATGTCATTAACTCATTCATTTAGTTTTTAAACATTATATACCATAAATTCACAGAATATTAAATTTCAAAAAAAATATTATTATTAATATTAAAAAAATATCGGTAATTATTATTTTTTCTCTTTTATTTATAATCAATATTTAAGTTCAGAAATATGAGCAGTCATTATTATTTATCACTAAATAAGCATCACTCCTATTCAACTTGTAATTCAAAATTCATTTTATGCATTCACATATCTGTATTTATTTTCTTTTATTTGAGGATCCAGCTAGGCTTTAACAAAACTAAATAATCAGTAGGCTCCATGATAGGAAATTAGAATGATTGACCCAGGTATTTAGGCGATAATTAGAGATACGGAAAAATCGCAATTGCGATAAATGCGAATTTTACTTTTTTCTCCTTTTTTCAACTACCTGGTAACTAATATGACTATGTACACCCAAAATTTGAGAAACTGAATGTGAGACAAAGTGCGATTAATGTTGAATATTATGTTTTATTACATTTTCGCGCCGCAACTTTCAAATTTGCGAGTAATAATCGATATGTACGAAAATCGATTGTCGTGAAAAGACTCGATTACGGTAAAAATCAATTAGAAAATGGTGCTGGGCTGTTATTATTGCCGCATAATATCCATTGTTTATCGCCAGTCAAACGATGACGTCACTGATCTCCCTGAAATCTCCCCAGACGCCGCTGTATCGCAATGTACAGTTCAACCTTCTTTTTAAAGATTAGAGCAATAAGGTTATCCTTATATAGGTTTATATCGCGCCGGCCCTCATTTCTTGTATTTGAAATGAAAATGTAAACTCTCAAGTACGTATCGTGATATGAATAGACAATGTTTGTTAGGCGTTCTCTTTGCTTTGGGAAATGTTGTATAATATGATGAAAGTATTCTCTACCATGTGTGAGTTATAGGTTATGTTACATGTCGTCCGGCGATTTCTCCGTGATTTCGGATACTGTTTTACAGACTGTCAGTCAAGAGTCGCAGTGTGGTCAGGAAATAATGAGGGAGTAAACATGTTGTTGTTTGAGTCTTCAGTCTTTTGACTGGTTTGATGCAGTCCTCCATGCCTCCCTGTCCTGAACTAATCGTTTCATCTCTACATAGCTACCACACCCTACATCTGAGGCAATCTGTTTAACATAATCTAACCTTGGTCGACCCCTACAGTTCTTGTCCTCGACCCTTCCTTCCATAACTAAGCTTGCTATTCCTGGGTGCCTTAGTATGTGTCCTACCAACCTATCTCTTCTCTTCATTAGCAGTCGCCACAAACATCTCTCCTCTCCCAGTAGTCTTAATACCTCTTTGTTTGTAACCCTATCTACCCATCTGATCTTCATCATTGTCCTGTAACACCACATTTCAAATGCTTCAATTCTCCTCTTTTCTGCTGCACCAATAGTCCAAGTTTCACTTCCATAGAGCGCCACGCTCCAGACAAAGGCTTTCAAAAATGACTTCCTAATACCTAAATCTATATTTGATGTCAGCAGATTCCTTTTTTGTAGAAATGCTTTCTTTGCCTGAGCCAACCTACTTTTTATATCCTCTTTGCTTCGTCCATCACTGGTTATTCTGCTTCCTAAGTAACAGAAGTCGCCTACTTCCTTTAGTTTCTCCCCTACCAATTTGATGTCCATAGAGGTTTCTGATTTATTTCGGCTGCATTCCAGTATTTTTGTTTTACATTTATTAATTTTCATCATGAATTCTTTCCGTAAGACGGAGTCCATACCATTCAAAAACTCATTCAAATCCTCAGGCTTGTCGGCCTATATTTATTATTTAGTTAATTATCCATTGTGTGATATTTACACAAAGTTAAGTAAATGTATGATTCACATTATTACTTCCTTTTCAATGAGGGCCATGGATGAGGGGCATTGAATTTCTATTTGCAGGTGGTTTAATGGTCAAATGGCACTTCTTGAATCCTACCTCATAAGATAAGTTATTAAAAGAAATGAATGGAACTTGACAAGGACTTAGTAAAGGATTTCATAGACATCCTCAGAATTTGAATCAATTCGTCCATCGAGTCCAGGACAGCCCGGTATTGTCGTCATTCCACCTGCCACACAGTAAACTTCATAAGACAAGCATTGTCGCCTGACCACAGCTCGCTTTATTCTAACCATTGGCACCTTGGTACCAGTGAACTAATACAACTCTCTCAATATTTGAGTTGCTGCACAACACCTGATATTGTTGATTGCATAATGAGAACATGACCTTTGGATCTTTTGAGCATAGCTTAGGTACCCTCGTCTCACGTCATACAACCAACCGACAGCACTTGAACTCAATCTTGCCAATTAGCCAGGCTGATGCCTTTATTTTCTGAGATCTCACATTTCTGAAAAATGTATGATGTCAAGTTTCTACATTTGTGTAATACTGATACTTCTAACACTCCCTTAGTAAAAATAAAAACCACACACACAACAGGAGACTTATATTAAATGCTTATGCCGTTTATCAGAAACGCCCATATTTCCAATCCTGCACATGTTTGAATTAGTTTCCGTGCATGTTATTTTGAACCTGTTTATTGTACCTGGTGACGAACTTTTAAATGCTACAAAATGCTAATTTTTAAATTTCAAAATGCTCCAAAATGCTATTTTTCAAAATGAAAATGCTACAAAATCAATTTCAAAATGCTATTTTCTCGTATCTTTAGCGATAATATATCTGACAAAAATGGAATTGGACAGAAATATGGGGCGGTTACACGACTCAACCCTTCTTTTCACAACTGAGCAGCAAATGCTCCAACATCAGTTTAACAACATGGAAATGCATATTCCAATGGACGGCCTCTAGCCTCCACACTTTTTCTTTAAATGACGACCTTCAAGTCGCATAATTAATTATTATTATTATTTTTTCATCATTTAAATCAACATATGATTTATTCTTTTATTCTGTGCACTATTTCTGCCTTTAAACAACACGCATTCGTCTTCAACATTTCCAAGATGTGATTTAAACAAACAAAAAAATCCAAAAGGAAATATTGTTATATTTTATCCTAGTCATATTCTACGTCCTATTTTATACATGTTCATCCTTTATTCACCTACCGTTCCTCTACTCCTTCTTAATACTGTGGTGCATTTCGCAAATACGTCATTAACTTCTCTATTTATTTGCTGACTGATATGATATTTATTCCCTATAAACATTTTCAAATAATCACTGTTATTATTATTATTACCATTAACTATACACTCAACTCCTCAATGGTTTATAATAGTTACTCGAATTTATTATTATTATCAAACTATACATTCTGAAATCTTCAATTGTTTGTAATGTTAAATAAACTCAATTGTTATTATTATTCCTGCATTAAATAAAAAATATTTTTATCACTTCCCTGAATGTAATTATTTATAAATATTATAGAAATATTTTATTATTATTTTCAAAGGAATTTACTCATAATCGTTATGAAATTTACCTCTAATACTGTTTACATTTTTAAGTTGAATAATTTGAAGATCCAAGCTACCTTCCACTGCAAAAATATTTAAATCAACTAAAAGACTTATTTATGTTACTTGGGCTGAAATAAATTTTCTCATGACTGTACACTCGCTGTCAACTATAGGGCATCCAACGTTTAGAATGAAGCATTGGTCTTATGGCCCGTTACGACAGGGTTGCCACTCCATGAGAGGAGGCAGTACAGAGCGCTTCGCGTACACTTCCCGCACATTCAGCGATTGTGCAGTGACGAAGACTTGTAATAAGCACTGTATAATAATACTAATAGCAGGCTAACATAACACATACAACGAAATTAAATTAACTATAACGTATGCTGAATGTAACATAAAGAACACAATCAAAATAAAATAAGTAAAGTACAAGCACAAGGAAATGTGTGAAGTTTCGACTGCAGTTAAAGTTGAAGTACCTTATTATTAACGAAAATACTCCTCATTGGCTTACCTTTCATGATGACAGCAGACAGGCATCCCGTTCGTCATCGCAGTCAGTTGATTCAGTATCTGATGAAGAGCTGTCGCCCAGATTTATGAGTAGAGGTTCAATGTCATCCTGAATTTCATCAGCTTTCCACATTTCAGACTCGATTTTTTTACATGCTCGACACAGTCTTTCCACTTGTCGGTTGTCACATTATTAAATCCTTCCTGTATCAACTGCTCCATATTTTTTACTTTGAAGTGCAAATTGTTCATTTTAACATGATGTTTGACCTGACTCCACACTAATTCAATTGGATTTAGTTCGCAATGATAAGGTGGAAGGCGTAGAACTAAATGCCCCATTTCTTTAGCCATTTCATCAATTTTGTACTTATCGTATTTATATTTCACACTTTTAATAATTTCCATTAAATGTTTCTTCAACATATGCTCTTCATACGGCTCCCCATGCGACGAAAGCCATTCCTGCATTTTGCCTTTTTTCCGTGCCGAAGTCGGAATAGCCTCAACTTTACGACTGTGATATGACGCATTGTCAATAACAATCACAGATTTGGCCGGCAGGTTAGGTAGCACTTGGTGTTTGAAATAATGTTCGTACGTTTCACCATCCATTTCATCATGCGCGTCTGCGGTGTTCTTTTTGCACGAAAATACTAACTGCGCATTGGGTACAAATCCATTTTCAATTCCTGTGTGGACTATTGCAAACCGCGGACCTCGTGCAGTAGGAGCCTTTAGGCCTGTCGAAAGTCCCGCCAGAAACGCTTGCTTTGGTGTTGTTATTGACTTGTCTTGCCATATCTTCTCAATTGTAGTCCCAGTATTGACCCATGATTCATCACTATACACAACATTCCGCCCTTCATCTCTGTACTTCCTTATTGCCACAAGATAATCATGACGCCATATCACTAAATCACTCCTCTCCACCATTATGGCTTTATTTCCTCTTCTCGCGTACTCAAATCCCATGTCCTTAAGCAGCGAATGGAAAGTAGATTTTTTTAAATCTGGAAGGTCGGAATCGGAGTTTACTGCAGCCAGGATTGAATGTAAAGTTGGTGGTTGGTTTCGAAAGTAAAATTTGTGGATTTTGCGACGGATGCTGCTCCTCACAAAGTCATTATATTTAACATTCCTGCTATTCTTGCGAAGTGTATTACTTAGCCTCTTTTTGCGTGGCGTCAGTACTGGACCCTGTCCACTATCACTACGTATTTTAAAAACGGTAGTCTTTGATATTCCTGTGGCCAGAGCAGTTTCATTGACTAAATTATTTATACTTTCGTTAGGTTTACGATTCTTAAAATAACTGAACACATTAATTACGACCTGTTTTTCCCTTCTTCTGAGCACTTGACCACGCTTTCTTTTCACAAAACTATCCATTGTTGTACGTGAAATACGTAAAATACAACACGTTAAATCTAACAGAACTGCTCCACACACACTCAAGATAGAGACTGCTGAACAACTGAAATACAAGCTCGAAGGGCACAGTAATAAAGCTGTGAGTAGCATACTGCACCCCGCTGTCTTTCGAAACCTCATTTTTATAATCCGCGGTCAATGAACAGCCCGGCCTGTGTAAACAATGAAACCTACACTCTGGGTAAGCAGGTAGAAAACTTGTTCCAACATTCCTCTACAACTTTCAAACTGACATGACATGGTTATCTTTAAAAATAGAAAAGTTGGCAGCATACGAACTTTTGCAATGCAGCTATGCGGTTATGAGAGAATATTCAGAAGTTTTACCTACATGAAAATTGTAATATTGCCAGTATAAAATATTTCAATAATCCATCATCAAGACGGCACATTTAGCTACACGTGTGTGAAAAATAGGCATCACAAAGTCCATGATATAAGATCGATTTTACTAAAAAGGAGACACAGTTTATCGTTTTTAAAAAATATATGGATATCTAATTTTTCTAGCATTTCTATCAAGTATACGTAGTTCTAATATTGGACAAAAAAGATCGGCAAAACATAGTTCTACCCGAATATGCTGTTGTTTCGACAAAGAAAAATTTTCGACTGATATGGCAACAGTGGATTGCTAGAAAATGACAGCGTCATACATGTCTCACGTGTAACAGAAAGAGAGAAGAATATCCCTATCTAACCAGTGCTTCATTCTAAACGTTGGATGCCTTATAGCACTGGTATCTCTGACTATAGTCTCGTTAGACTTAGCTGTCAGAACGAAGCAAAAATTAAAGTGATGGTAATTTCTAAGCGAATAAAAATTTCACTTCTCAACTACTCTATTCTAGGAAAAGTACATAAGAATGTAGCTTACATGTTCATTGCAGATCCTTGGTTGATGTCAAAATCTAATGGAACATTCCCCACTCCATTAGCATGGCAACTGTCCTCGGCCATCTGCCTCGCATTCAGCTAACCTTCGGGTCCCTCCATCTTCATCCTACCCTCTTGGTATCTAGTGACCCATATTCGCGTTCAAAAATACGCACTTTTCCACTCCGCGATAATCTTCACTAATGTTCGACATTACTATTGACGTCATCGTTGACTGTCCTATTATTTTAAACACTTGTTTAAACAGCTCAATATTTATAACATTTTGAAAAATATACTGTCTAGTCTGATGCCACTCAAAGATGAAAAAGTTGCTCGACATCTGCGAACATACTCTTACAGTCAGTGGAGTATATGGAAATGAAGATAGAATATTTTCCAACTCTGTTTGTTTGAAACAAATGACCCAAACTAAGTTCCATCTCCTGACTGGTATGACGTGATAATTCCAAGCCGGCGGTCCCATGTCATAGATTTATGGCATGTAAAAGATCCTTTCACAGACTAAACTTGTGTAAAGTAAAATTTGTTAGGTTAGATTTCGTCATAACGCTCTATCAAAGTTCCAACGTTCACCACTAGGTATCATTGATATCTGGTGGCAAAAGTTGGAACTACTGGAAATTGAACAGAACTTGTAGCTCACCTTTTAGGATATCCGCTGGAAGCAGCTACAGACTCAGGTGAGCCGAACATGTCCTCGGACACTCCCGGCACTAAAAGCCATACGATAAATAAATAATCCAAGTACTTTTCACTTGAGACAACTGGCTCATTTTAAAAGACTAAGTCCGCAAGCAGCTGGATTAGCTCCAGAGACTAAGTCCAACTCGATCGGCGATAATGACGGACTATAACAGCGTAGCACGTGGTATGGTGACGTTACGACGGTATTTCCTCGAAGACGGATGTGAGAATGACATAATTATGCTTCAACACAGGTCCTTTTTATACAGACACGAGGCTGAACTTCGATGTGTCCGCTGTTCCAAGCTGTGAGCACGCCCCGCTCTTCAAAACTCCAGCCTACGCCCTGTTTCCTGTTAGAACATGTGCTTTTACAAAAACACTTATAACTTTCGAACGACTGGTCCGATTTACCTCAAATTTCTTCTGGCATTCCTAGAATTCCATAGCCAATATTATTTACTAGATTTTAGACCTCAAATCGTCGATTAATACTCTTCAATGACAATTTCAATGGGTTGAGTGGTCTCCGCCCAATCAATACAAGTTGTATTGATTGGGCAACAAGTTGTATTGATTGGGCGGAGACCACTCAACCCATCGAAATTGTCATTGTACACGTCAATACGGACCTTGCGAAATGGATATTCTTCCAATTAATCTTAATACTCTTCAACAATAAGTTTCTACAACTCGTCCGTCGACACCACGGGTCTCTCTCGTAGTGCATCCTCGGAGTTGCTCGGTGAAGTAGCTGTCTCAGCGCTCGGTTCAAACTTCATGCCGGTGTTCTGCTCATTTGAAATGCAAACTATAATTACGGTGGCTTCCGTAATTGGGTACAGTATGCAGCAGGCACGTGGACAACAAAGTAGAATCCAGGCAGCAGAGATGAAGTTCCTTAGAGGTATAATTGGAAAGACCCGCAGAGACAATGAAATTAGGGAGAAAACACGATTCCCAGTAAGCTAAAATGGTATGGACATATGATGTGAATGGGAGAAGCGATTATTTACTGAGAAAGTCACGGGAAGGATGAGGTGAGGGAGAGCGTTGAGAAAAGATGAGTCAGAGTGGAGGATGTACTGGAAGAGGGACGAGAGTGGTGGAGAGACAGAAAAGTATGGAGGTCCTTGATTCAAACCTCGACCCAGATCACTGGAACCGGAAAATGAAGAAGAAGAAAGAAGCTGGAAATGTCATGACAGATGTTAACGTATTTCCAGGAGAAAGCCGCGATAGTGACCACCGACTACTAACTGCCACTTTGAGAATGGCTACACTAAGACGTATACCAAAGATAAAGGTTCATGATGTCATGATTTAGCGCATGACACTCAATGTTTCGTGATGTATCGGTTTGAATGGCTGCCTGTGATTGGCTAGTTAGAGTGATTTCACTTCTCACCACTAGAAAGCTGTAGTGCAGCACTGAAACTTCAAGTGGGAAATAAGGATGCCAGTTACTACCAATTATTCATTGACAAGAAATGAACCATTTTAAATGTGTCGTCGTCCAATGACACACGACATGCTTGTTGTCTGTTTTGTGTCCCGTTACCCCCGGTTTCACGAGGGTCCAGGCGCACCACAAATGTAGGTAAGATCTCAAGGTTCGAAACACATGTGTGGATAATGTTTCGTAAATCTAAACTTTACAATAAAGGAAATTCCAGAAGAAAAGAAAATATTTAGTCTTCTTTTCAAGAACCCTGTGCAAGTTATCAATTTCAAATGACAACCTTCAAAATTCCCAAATGAGAACATTTCAAAGAATGAATATGAGTTGCATATTATTCAATATTAAAATCCCTGTTAGGATCCAAGATTTAAACCTAAACCAAGAGAGCGTTCTCACCACTACAATAGATGGGGACAATGCCTCATCATAACATGAAAATGTAGAGTCAACAGCAGAATGTTTGTTTTCCCCAAGGTGTTCCTGGAGCCCATAGACAGCATCGAGACGATCCCTCCGGCCCGCTGGAAGCTAACGTGCTACATCTGCAAGCAGCGCGGTGTAGGCGCTTGTATCCAGTGTCACAAGACCAACTGCTACGCAGCCTTCCATGTGACCTGTGCCCAGCAGGCGGGACTCTTCATGAAGATGGACACGGTTCGTGATTCCGCTGGTGAGTGTGGCAATATTACTGGCACGTCCCATGTTTCAACTCTATTACTTACCGGAAGAAACAGAAATCAATTTCCTGCGTAATTTGAGCTATGCAATTGTCTTCTTCTTCTGTTTTTACGGCCTCCTTGGACCACTTCAGTCAATCACTTCTTGGTCCTCTTCTTCAGTAAGTTATCTTACCGAGTTGCCCAGTAGCTCTTCATTCGCTCTGATCTTGTCGTCTGTAAATACCCTTTTTACTGTATGACGTTTGTCTATTTATGGTTGAAGTCTTATTTTTATGTCTTTCAGTATTTTTAATTTTTTTGTTTTGTTTTGCAAATCATGCAAGGTTTTTTCTAATTCTTTCATATCTTCTGTAATTTCCTTACTCCATCCTACTTGTTGTTTCATATTCCAAAGTTTCTCAACAATTTTTCTAGATAATCTGGTTTTGATGCCATTAATAAAAATCAATGTTATAAGATAGTTTGTCCCCTTTGCGCTCATATGCCATTCATCCGATTGTGATGAAACTTGGGGGAGTTGTTGTGTGCACTGCAGGGAAGGTTTCTGGCTACAAATTATTTATGTAACACAAAAGGGTAAGGGAATTAACAGGAAGCCTTAAATCCCACAGTAACCCAATTGCACAATCTGTATACTTATTACACCGCAATGCAAGGTGTGAGAATGGCTTGCTGATTCATCGCGAGGTGACTGTCGTGTTATCTGGTATCGCTGTCTATTCCAATACAGTTCGCGCCGGGGGTGCCTTTCTGTCTTTGATTGGCATTGCAACCCAATGCATGCCAGGAATAGCTAGTTGTATTATAAAATATTCCAATAGGAGGCGAAATCGATGGAAAACTTGGAATAAACACGGTCTTAACATTCATGCTCATTGGTCCCGGCCATACAGCCTTCACTTTAACTTTTGTCCAATTTACTTTTAACCTCTAAGGCTCAATTTTTTCAGCCACTGTTGATTTAACGTCCCTTGTTGAACATTTTCTCCCCGTTATGTAACTGAGTGAAGTCACGCTCTTTAAATGTTTTTTTTAAGAGGCCTATCATTGAGGTTATCCCCAAAATAATTGACTTAATACTATCGAATAATCCAAATTATCGCACTATGGAATGATTCAATGGGACCATCATACTAGATGGGACTCCACTACCAAAGGCTTCACATCTCCGATGCCTTGGCTCCGTTGTGGGACCTGATGCCCGTGCAAGAGGGAATGCTGCGTCAATGTAGTTGCGCTAGGTCACAAGCGTTGTCTGTGACCACAAGATCCCTTTGCGCCTCAAAACTAAGATCTATCAATCAGTTGCTTTGTATGGAGCCGAACGCTGGCCTAATACAAAGAAACATGAACAACCCTTGCTCTCAATGGAGATGCGGATGCTACGATGGTTCTTGGTAATTACACGGCTGGATCATATTAAGAGCGAAGAACTCTTGGAATTGCCCCTATTCCAGCCAAAATGAGGGATTCTCGGTTGTGTTGGTACCGACATGCAGCCCGAGCAAATACAGAGTCCACTTGCTCTCAAGCCTGATGGACAAAGACCTCCAGGACGACCAAAATAAACATTGGATGGACGATATGCGCATCTTAGGTCTTTGTCCTAAAGAAGCAGAGTGGCGGACCCCAAAAAATAATTGCGAACTACACCAAGAAGAGGAAGAATGATTCGATTATCTGTTTAAATGATTAATTAGTTGTTCCTCCAGCCACAGTTCTGGCTGATAAACCGTTTCTGGGGTATTATTTCGTGGCTTTTGTGCTAATAAAGCTACAATCGGCATCATCATCAATTTCAGTTTTCCAGCCTAAGCCAGGTCGGAGCAAATATGACACTCTCCACTTTACTCTGTCTGTCCACCATCCTCAACTCCACCCTCTCTCTCTCTCTCTCTCATTTCGCGGTTGCCTGTATTCTACTTTCATATCCCCTGTCATCTGCCAAGTTTCTACCCCATGTGCCACTATTGGTAAGTAATAGGTCTTGTGAACCTGATGCTAGAAAACACTCCCACTCTTGTTGATCTCCAAGCTACATATTAATTATTAATAAAAGGTATAGTGTAAACTTTTGTATTATGGTAAGAGTTATGTTTATGTCCAACAGCCACTCATTTCTGCTTTTACTTGACCAGAAAATTATAAATACCTTTTGAAAAGTATATTTCATGATTTCCGCACGTATTGGGATATTTTATAATATCTATTTGTCCTGACAATCGTGTAATATGACGACAGAGAACCACAAAAGCAGACCCTGCTCATTTGTGGGAAAGAAGAAAAAGAAAGATGTAATTTTCAAAATGTTTCATATCATCCAACGATTCTCCATTCCACAGGGTCAATATCTATGTGCGCCCCGATATACACAGCAAGCCAAGCCGGCTTTGTCTGGCACAGATCGCAGGCCGCGTATACGGTTCAGCCGGTGGTTGGTGCGCACTTTTACCAAACATGTTCAATAATGTGTACTTACAGTGCTCATAGCTCCCTCTCTTGTAACACACACCTCACATCTTCTGATGAAAGAATGGACAACGATTCTGTAAGAACACAACATTGTCTGTTAACTCTTTTATTATTTACGGAGCCTGTTTCCTTGAATCGTTGAGCGAGCCTCCTAATTGTACTGGCATTAGGCACAGGTCTTCCTGGAAACTCGATTAGAAATTTTGTTTCAGAACAAGACTTTCTGCTTTTCATATACGAATTATGGATATACACACGTGTCTAGGCATGACCAACAATCCCAGTAATCACAATACTCACTAAATGTGCAACACTAACGTCCATAGGAATGACAAAACACGTATGAACTAACGATATGGCTCAGCGGAGCGCCAGTCACAGCTGGCTTAGCTTGCGGTATTTATCGGGATTGCATGGATAATGACCCAGTAATACTTGACAATGGTTCGGATAGTGGAGGATAGATTGGTTGCAAGGATTTTGCTTGGGTGTCTGTAATTGGAAGTTCCAGTCGCTGGGAATGATGAAGGTGGCACTTCTTCTTCTTCATTTCCCGTTTCCAGTTCCCTGGGTCGGGTTGTGAATCAAGGACCTCCACCATTCATTTCCTTCTTTCAATACCTCTTTTTCTTCTACTCCTCTTTTCTCTATGCTTTCCTTCACCGTATGTATCCACCTCTTTCTGGGCCTTCTTCCTGGTATTTTCTCCATAAATATTCTTTCTGGTTGTCTATATTCTTCCATTCTCATCACATGTCCGTACCACTTCAGCTTACTGGTCTCTATCTTGTCTTGCAGTTTTGGGAACCCAGTTCTCCCCTAATGTCCACATTTCTGACTTTATCCCTCCGTGTCTTCCAATTATTCCTCTAAGGAACTTCATCTCGGCTGCTTGGATTCGGCTCTCATCGCGTTTTGTTGTGGACCAAGTACCTGCTGCATATGTCAAAATTGGTGTGTAATACATTGAGAATACCGTATTTCCTCGCATAATCGTCGCACTTTTTTGCCAAAAATTCGTGGAAAAAAGCAGGGTGCGACGATTATGCGAAGAATATTTAAGTTCAAAAAATATACTGTATCATTATTTGCTGCACGGGCCAGTCATTCGCGTAGCGTGAGTCTTAGCCTGCAGTCAGAGACAGGCTTCTTTCTTCTAACAAGGTCACGACAGGTTAACGCTCGCGGAATGTGCTGACGAAGCTAGCCATTCGCGTCGTGGTTCATAGCCCGCAGGCATAAAGACAAGATTACTTTCTCCTGACAAGATCACGCTAGATTAGGCCTATAAACTCGCGGAACGTGCGCTGGCCGTTCGCGTCACAGTTTATAGCCCGCAGACATAAAGACGAGAGTACTTTCTGCTGACAAGATCATGCCAGATTAGGTCTATAGTTCGCGGAATGTGCGCTGGCCACTCGCGTCATAGTTCATAGCCCGCAGACATAAAGACGAGAGTACTTTCTGCTGACAAGATCATGCCAGATTAGGTCTATAGTTGGTGAATGTGCGCTGGCAACTCGCGTCATAGTTCATAGCCCGCAGGCATAAAGACGAGAGTACTTTCTGCTGACAAGATCATGCCAGATTAGGTCTATAGTTCGCGGAATGTGCGCTGGCCACTCGCGTCATAGTTCATAGCCCGCAGACATAAAGACGAGAGTACTTTCTGCTGACAAGATCACGCCAGATTAGGTCTATAGTTCGTGAATGTGCGCTGGCCACTCGCGTCATAGTTCATAGCCCGCAGGCATAAAGACTAAATTACTTTCTGCCGACAAGATCACGCCAGATTAGGCCTATAAGATCGCGGAATGTGCGCTGGCCGTTCGCGCCGCGGTTCATAGCCGGCAGGCATAAAGACAAGATAACTTTCTCCTGACAAGATCACGCCAGATTAGGCCTATAAGATCGCGGAATGTGCGCTGGCCGTTCGCGCCGCGGTTCATAGCCGGCAGGCATAAAGACAAGATAACTTTCTCCTGACAAGAGCACGCCAGATTATACGCTCGCGGAATGTGCTAAGTGACGAAGCTTGCCGCTCGCATCACAGTTCATTGCCCGCAAGCATAAAGACGAGACATTTTTCGTCTGACAAAGTCTCGCCAGGTTATAAAGTCGCGGCAGCATGTGCAACTGACTGGCGCACAAATACGAACACGCTATGCGACGATTATGCGATAAAATTTTATAAACCTATTTTAGTGTTTGAAAAGTGGGGTGCGACGATTACGCAGTGGCGACGATTATGCGAGGAAATCGGTACATCTTGCTTGCATTTCTCTGGGACTTCGTGGTTCCATACTAAACCTCCCACACATTAGCTTGTTGGATTCTCTTTCCAATTTCTTCATTTATTGCACCATCTTCTGTGAGTATGCTCCCCAAATACTTAAATCTTTTCACCATTTCCATTGCCTTCAATATTCTGTCTTCCTTGTCTCTTGTCATCACTACAGTCTTACTCTTCTCCACACTTACTTTCATTCCATATTTCTCTATCTCTTGATTCCATCCAGTGGCTTGATCTTGCACCTCTATTTCATTTTCTCCCCATATTGCTATGTCATCTGCAAAGTCTCCTTCCTTCACTTATCAGTGTGGAATAATGTCTGTGTGTGTGAGCCTTTTAACCAACGTTTGCATATTTCATGCTTACAGAGGGCATAGACACTGAACTGCGTGAGTACCATCTTGTTTTACTGACACTGCTGAGTAACACTTATTTACTCGCACGTTTTGGTGCACCATGTGTGTGGGGAAGATCGTACTTCCGAAGATGTAAAACTTGCATCACACTAAACCAGAAATTATAACTTTTTGTTTTTTACAAATGATAAAATAGTTGATTTCTATGGATTTGAGTGTGCTGAAGTTGAAAATGACAGTTAACAAGTAGTTCCGTGAAGAACTAAAGCCTATTTTCATCTATCCTACTTATGTTAATTGCCACTATCAACATACAAAATTTCAGTTTGATTTATGTAATAGATTCGTAGATGTTGAGAACCGACTAAATATTGCGGATCGTCGCCATGCTAGATTTTTATGCATGTAGGTCTTAGAGTTATGTATTGTTACATGAAGATTATTGTGTACGTGTAGTATTAAAATTTCGCACAGCTGCCATCTTGTGGTTATGAAAACAATTGAACTAAATTAGATATCAGTGCGTTACAATGTGTATAAACATTTGCTGTACTAAGTTTCATTGCGTTTGGATCATTAAATCGGGAGAAAAGTCTATTTAAAACTTTCAAATTTGCTTGGCCGCCATGTTGGTTTTGTAGTTAGCAGGTTTTGAAAAGTCACATAGGTAAACTTCTAGTGGTGCCCTTTATCACCGTACAGAATTACAGAGTGATATCGGTAATAGTTTCAGAGATATTGAATGTTGGTGAAATATTTCGCACAGCCGCCATGTTGGATTGGTGAGACGTAACAAAATTTGAAGGTCGGGGGGGGGTCGTCCGGATTAGTGCTATGAACTTACCGAGGTTCATTGAAATTGCTCCAGCCGTTTAGGTTTCATTAGGGGGGGGGGGCACAGACGAATCACACACGCACACACAGACAGAAGGTGATCTCATAAGCCTTTTTTTTTTTGTTCCATTAATGAAAATAGGCTAAAAATCTAGATTAGCTCAGGTTCTTCAGATATTATAATGTAATGGTCTCACCATTTCATATGAACAAACTAAATATATTGAATACAGACATAAGGAAAAGTATTAACCAACACAAAATGGTCAGATTCAAGGAGTTGATAAAGTTAAGTATTTGGGTGAATGGATCCAGTCAAATGGACTTGATAACACAGCGTGCAACAAGAAGATGGGATTTGCCTATTGGCCGTTACAACAAACGATCGATATCGTTCCAAGCAAAAATTAAACACTATGCAACTCTCATTAAGCCAGAGGTATTACCGTATTTGCTCGCGTATATCTCGCACTTTTTTCCCTGAAATTTCAACTAAAAAATGGGGTGCGAGATATACACGAGCACAAAATACGAGTGAAATTTGTCGGTGCGAGATATACGCGGGGAATTTCCGTATTCCTCTTGTATTGTTTGGGCTTTGAAGATAAGGAAATCTGTGCTATACCATTCGCGCCAACATGCTCGTATGTTTCGAAGATTGCGCAAGTAGGCCTACTGTTACATCGCAGAGAAACGCAGTTCAGTCTTCTCGAATCTCAATGATTTCGTCTTTACGTATTGCGTTGCTTCAGAGCTCGGCCGTATGCAAGCATGTAAAGCGGCGCCGCGTGGGTGTTAGCACGCTTCAGCCGCGCTCGGCTAAGTTAGAGGTCGCTCGGGCATGTACCGAGGAATCGATATGGAAGATATCGATCGCTACGCGTCTGCGCTCTAAATTCTGCCTTGAATCATCCTTAACGAGCTCATGACGGTCTTTTTCCTAGGTTCTTAATGTCGCATAACCATAACACACGAACTGATGCAAACTTGCGTAAACTGACGCTATACTGTAGTGCCGCTACGAACGTACAAACTCGGACAGACCTCGCGCAAGCATGCGATGCGGCGCCGGCGTGACTGTTAGCACGCTTTAGGCCTACATTGTGTCTTCAGCCGCGGTCGGGTAAGATCGAGCTCGCTCGTACATGTAGCGAGGAATCGATATGGAAGATGCTCGATCGTATCCAATATAAATGCTGGAGTTCCTTTTCTGCCTTGAATCATCCTTAACGAGCTTATAACGTCTTTTTCAATGACGACTTGTGGCGCGCTAAATCGAACGTGTTTATACCTCAAGGTTATTACGGTCATTTATATGACGGCGTCAAAAATGATTGCGAGATATATGCGAGTACTTTCTTCCCCCGAAATTTCAACTAAAAAAATGGGGTGCGAGATAACGCGAGCAAATACGGTATATGGTTCTGAATGCTTAACATTGAATAAAAAAGGAAACCAAGTCAGGGTGTCTAGTGAGCGGCTAATGTACGGGAAATTGCGGCGAGCGGCGGGATTTTTTTAATTTTGTCATATATATTAAGGATTAAAAAATACGAGTGGTTATATTTGTTGTTACTTCATCAAACAGAGAACATTCTACTAGTAAAATGCAAATCAGTATCGATAATGGGTGTGTATTTCCAGCCATATCTCAAGGAGGAGGAGATCATTGACGAAATCGAAGCTGCATTAGTTAAAATACCAAGGTATGACCCTCTTATAATAGCGGGCGATCTGAATTGTCGTTTAGACATACCATCAGCTAAAACAGATACAGTAATATCTTATCTGGAACATGAAGGGTTCAGAGTTACCAATAACAAAATTGAGAAAACCTACTACAGCCCAAATGGTAGCAGTACAATAGATTTGGTTCTCATTAATGACGGAGCTAAAGTGATATTTCAAAATATTGTAACAAGTGTTGCAGTGAGGAAACACTTACCAGTAGAGACAATTCTACAATTTAATGAGAAATATACACTCAATGCAGTTTCAAGAATCAAACTTCCAAGGAAACTTGACGTCGAAATAATTAAGAAAGTAGACTTGCGACAGATAATGAACTCCATCAAGGAAGGGGACGTGAACACTGCTCTAGAAGCCATGGACAAACACATCAAGGAAGCCATTCCTCCTGGCAAAAACAATTTGCGAAAAGGCAATCCTTGGTTCAACACTGATTGCTATAGTAAAAGGAAATTGACGCTCAATGCCCTACACAGAGCCAGAGAGTTGAAGACAGAGGTGGCCTACAGCGACTATGCGAACAAAAGGCGAGATTACAAAGAAGTTGTAAGACAAGCAAAAATAACCTATCATCTGAATAAAGAAAAGCACTTAGTAGAAGAAGCAGAAACTGACCCATATAAGGCACTTCAAACAAAGAATCCTCGATTTCCAAAAAATATACCTATACAGACATGGTCGCAACATTTATGCAATCTATTAGGGGCTAAAGACACACGCCCTAGCGCCGTTTTGTCACCATGTGTAGATTTCGCGCCCATCATGGAAGAGGAGGTCATAAAAACAATACAATTGAGCAGAGCACACAGAGCACCAGGTCCAAACCTCATCACAAATGAACACTTAAAACTCGCAGCCCCAACTATGGTGCCTGCCTGGACAGCGCTCATGAATGAATGCCTACGATCAGGGAAAATCCCTACACAGTGGAGAACTGCAGTAATAAAAATGCTCTACAAAGGGAAGGGAGATTTAGATGACCCAGATGCCTATAGAGGTATCGCTCTGGAAGATGTACTCTTCAAAACGTTCACCAAAATAATAACAGGCCGTTTGACTAATTTGACTGATCACAGTATGCCGGAAGAACAATTTGGATTCCGGGTAGGCAGGTCGACCATTCAGGCAGTTTGCTGCCTCCAGGAAGACATTAAAGAGGCCTTAAGACACCCGAAAGGGAAACTTTACTCTGTGTTTGTTGACTACAGCAAGGCTTTTGACACTCTTAACAGAAGAATACTTCTGGATAAACTGGGATTGATGATTGGAATAGATCACTATATCACTGCGTTCATACGTAATATACTCAACAATAACATGCTTTTTTTTTTTTTTTTTTTAGCGTATGGCTTTCAGTGCCGGGAGTGTCCGAGGACATGTTCGGCTCGCCAGTTTTGTAGCCGCTTCGAGACGGACACCCAATGGGTGAGCTACAAGTACCGTTGGGGAGGGAGGGAGGGAAGTTGGAATGGAAGGACGAGGAGTTGGAAGGTAGCGGCTGTGGCCTATAGTTAGGGACCAACCCCGGCATTTGCCTGGAAGGAAGATGGGAAACCACAGAAGACCATCTTCAAGGTTGCCGGCGGGGGGATTCGAACCTCCTCGCCTCCCGGATGTGAGCGACTGCCATCAGTCATGCCGTAACCACCACGGCTAACTCACCCGGTAATAACATGCTGATAATTGACGACAGTGTCACCCTCTCAGATCCCATAGAACAATGCATTGGGGTATTGCAGGCCGATCCCCTAAGTCCAACACTGTTTAATGTTGCTACAGCAGACATAGTAAAATCCGTGAAGCTAGATGGAGTTAGCATGTACATATACGCAGATGACGTAGTTCTAGCCTCAACTTCACGTCAAAGTCTACAGTCGTCCCTAGACCTGTTGGCAATTTGGGCCGGAAAAAATGAACTCGATATAAACTTAAACAAAACCGTATCCATGATCTTCCGCAAAGGAGGTAGAATAGTAGCAGGAGAGTCCCTATATCTAGAGCACAAGGCGATACGTATTGTAAATCAATTTAAGTACTTAGGACTAATTTTTCAGACACATGGGGATACTTTCACCGAACATATAAAGGACAGAACAATACATGCCATAAAAGCAATGAATGAAATAGAACATCTTAATAAACTATCTTTAGAGACAGCTATGACATTATTTAGAGTAAAAATCAGCCCAATAATAAGCTACGGTCTGAACATTATATGGGAGAATCTCACGAAAAACAACATGAAGTGCATAGAAAGAGTCAAGGCAACTTTCATGAAAAAAGTCCTGTGTATCTCAAAGTATAGCCCATCGCGACTGTGTTATGAAATGTCAAGAGAGACCTTCTACATCGACGATTTAAGGTGTCAACTATTGCTCCCATCTACCGCCCAGTACGAGGACCTTCTAAAAGAGCTCAAAACGAAGAGGATGCAAATATGGAGTGACTTTTATTTAACAGCCGCAATGACGTCCGATGAGTGGAAGGGTCCATGTTACGACCTGAGACATACAATCACTCGTTTCGCAATACATGGATTCCATTTCAAGTTATGCAAAATGGAAGGGTATCATGAGCCTAGTATGAAATGCATTTGCAAATTGTGTGGAAGTGTCTGTGAAAGGTATCATGCCATGACATGCGGACGGAGGGTTGAGTCACTTAATAGCTTTTGTTGTCAATGACAGTTGAATGTGATCTTGAATATTTTGGGTTTATTATTATTATTATTATTTTTATATTGCCTCATGGCCATTGGCTGCAATAAATACCTTTATTAAATATTTGTTGTTACTGTGGAATTACCGGTTTGGTGGAAGTAGAAAAATCGACAGAGTCTGTGAAATATGCGTTGACACCGTCAGATAGGGTTTCTACTCTTTTAAATTCTCCCACGCCGAAGCAAGACAGAAGTCGGTGAGCCTAGTGTCTCCGAGTGACCGCGAGCGCAAGCCGACGGCCCAGCAGGCAGGCCGTGTTTCTGTACGGGTGGCGGCAACTGGTTGGCTCTGTGTTGTGGTTGTCGTGCGGCTGTAGAATTCTGCTTGTTAGTCGAATTTTTATTTCGCTACCGCTGATGCCTATTCAGTCAGAGGAGACTCATTGTTGCCTGTCTTTTCACACGGCTGTGATGTTCGGTAACGCGAAACGCCGGGGAATTCTAGGTCTCATGAGTGAGTAGCGAACATCTGAGTCCTCTGGCAGCTCTATTCCTCTGCATGTTTTATCGCATGGAGTTCAAACTCAGTCGCATAACTTGTGCGTTTTTCCGTGATTAACAATTGAATTGTGCAAGAAAACAATCACACTGGCACTTGTCGACATTGCAGAAAGGAAAGCAACCACTAGTTGGTTGGTCATGTCGCCCCGTGTACTTTGGTGTGTGTAGAATCTGTCTGATAATTGTGATGGCTGTATTAGTGTGTGTGTGTTCTGTTTTTAATTCAAGTAAGGACTGCACAACTTGCTTCTAGATGCCCCCACAGTTAGCTCCTGCCGATGAACGTTGGAACCTAAGAGTGTTAGTCAAATCCAACCCATAATTTAGCTTCACATGTGGAACTAGTGGAAGGATCTTTTACATGCCATAAATCTATGTCAAGGGCCCGCCGGCTTTTCTTCCCCTCCGAAGGAAGGCATACTGAGGGATTTTTAACGCTCTTAAAAAGTCTGATGACTTCGGCCAGGTTTGAACCTGCGACCTTGGGCATATATGCTCAGCATGCTACCAACTATGCCACCGAAGCCGTTAAGAAAGCAACCCCTACCAGAAGGAACAATAAGATCACGGCCGGGGGTTCGAATTTAATGGTCATTTTTATGACGTCTGAAATTAATGCAAGATTGGTGCAAGGATTTTCTTTTCCCCCTGCTATTTGATATTTTAAAGATTGGGTGCGAGATATTTACGATGGCGAGTAAATCAAGTCTTACTCAGCGGACATTCCCTGATGTTGTGTTGTATTCACTATTTGCCTCACCTTTCTCAAACCTTTGGATGTTCGACACGCTGCACCTGTTCGCTTTTACTAAATAATTATCTAAATGTGATTTGATGAGATTTATTGATGAAAAAGATAGTTTCAGTAAGTTATCTTTCCGAGTTGCCCGGTAGCTTTTCATTCGCTCTGATCTTGTCGTCTGTAAATACCCTTTTTACTGTATGACGTTTGTCTATTTATGGTTGAAGTCTTATTTTTAAGTCTTTCAGTATTTTTAATTTTTTTGTTTTGTTTTGCAAATCATGCAAGGTTTTTTCTAATTCTTTCATATCTTCTGTAATTTCCTTACTCCATCCTACTTGTTTTTTCATATTCCAAAGTTTCTCAACAATTTTTCTAGATAATCTGGTTTTGATGCCATTAATAAAAATCAATGTTAAAAGATAGTTTGTCCCCTATGCGCTCATATACCATTCATCCTATTGCGATGAACCTTGGGCGAGTTGTTGTGTGCTCTACAGGGAGGGTTTCTGGCTACAAATTATTTATGTAACACAAAAGGGTGAGGGACTTAACAGGAAGCCTTAAATCCCACAGTAGCCCAATTGCACAATCTGTATACTTATGACACCGCAATGCAAGGTGTGGGAATGGCTTGCTGATTCATCGCGAGGTGACTGTCGTGTTATCTGGTATTGCTGTCTATTCCAATACAGTTCGCGCCGGGGGTGCCTTTCTGTCTTTGATTGGCATTGCAACCCAACACATGCCAGGAATAGCTAGTTGTATTATAAAATATTGCAATAGCAGGTGAAACCGATGGAAAACTTGGAATAAACACGGTCTTAACTTTCATGCTCATTGGTCCCGGCCATACAGCCTTCACTTTAACTTTTGTCCATTTTACTTTTGACCTGTAAGGCTCGATTTAGCGTCCCTAATTTACTTGTTGAACATTTTCTCCCCGTTACGTAACAGAATGAAGTCGCGCTCTTTAAATGTTGTTTTAAGGGGCCTATCATCTAGGTTATCCCCAAAATGATTGACTTAATACTATCAAATAATCCAAATTATCGCACTATGGAATGATTCGATTATCTGTTTAAATGATTAATTAGTTGTTCCTCCAGCCACAGTTCTGGTTGATACAAGGTGATAACACGAAGAAGGAGGTGTCTCTGGCTTCATCTTCCACCACATTCGCCTCCACTTGATGAAGTATCGCATCCTAGGACGTCCCCTTGGGCGTCTCCCAGCAGCTTGTGAATGAAGGAATGGATTCATCAGCTCGAAGGATGTGGCTTAACACCCAGTTAATTTAGTATGCGAGTGAAGGAACCACTACAAGGATTAGGATGCATTATAAGTTAATCCTGGAGTAAAATCTCACTTGTTCCCTCAGCTTTGCTAGCGATGATGCTCCTCTGTTCCGTGCTCCTTGGTCACTGAGCGTTCGACCTCTGCGATGGTCTGGCTCACTGACCTCTTATGACCTGAGTCCACAGCTTTTTATGGTGTGGAAGCAAGGTTTTTGCTGACCAAGTTGAACTGGGGTTGAACGTCCGCTGTGGTTTCCCCTGCCATGTTGGTATGTAAACAATACCAGTGCCCCCAGCTGCGCTATAGACAACCGAGAGGGAGGATCCGTTCGTAACAGTTGGGAATTGTCTGCTCGTAAGCCCGTGTTCCTGCTCAAGGAATGACATTGTGTCATCTTATTGAGGTGTTAAGGGGCGGAACTACAAGGTCATCTGCCCCAAGTGATGAATCATGTGTGACGATGTATCAACACAAGAAAGGCTCACAGTATTATGGTCTGGGGAGCTTTAATCAGAAACATTACAATACAGTACAACCTGTCACATCCGGACCTGTGATATCCGAACCCTCCCATATCCGGACACATTTCCGAATGAATTTTTAAGTCGTAGTTGAGAGCGAGGATACATTAGTGTGCTAGCCAGGGAGGACGAGTGAAAGTTGCAGCGCTGGAAGGCTGTGTGCGTGCTTGACCGCGAGGGGTTGTGGCCTGACTCGGTCGACATCTTCCCGGAAACTCATCCCTTTGTGTGAATAAGCGATATTCCATTCACGGCTTCTGCCGGCCTGCCACCAACGTCAACACGAGGCTGCCTCTCTTTCTACCCTTCAGTCTGTGCGTGAGTCTTGAAGCGACAGTTTGTTTTGCGAGTGTGTTTCTGTTGTTACTGTTATTGTTTACTGTTGTTATTGTTATCTTTTAACCTTGTTTTTTTTTTTTTTTTGCTAAAATGTCCGAAAAAAGAAAAAAAAACTGTTGTTGCGATGGAAGAAAAGTTCCGTGCTCTAAAAAGGTTAGATGCTGGTGAAACAGCCAAGAAGATTGCCGCGGATATGGGAGTTGGAACAAGCAATGTGAGTGACTGGAAAAAGGCTCGGAGTGATATTGAAAAGTGGTGCTCGTCTCAAGCGTCAACAAGTGGTGTTAAAAAACTTAAAATGATGAAAAAGGCAGCTAACAACCCAGTTAATGAGGCATTGTTTCTTTGGTTTACCCTAAGAAGAGAGCAAGGGTTACCTATCTCAGGTCCTTTACTAAAAGAAAAGGCACTACACTTTAATAAGGAAATTTTGGAGGGGATGAACAGTTTAAAGCATTGCTGTATGGCTCTGAAACATGGCCTGCACGCAAAACGCACACACACAGGCTTGACGTCACGGAAATGTAAATGCTCAGGTGGATGAGTGGAGTGACTAAGCGCGATAGAGTGGAAAATGTCAAAATAAGAGGAACATTGAAGGTTGTGGAAATATCTAAGAAGATACAAGAAAAGCGACTTCAATGGTACGGGCATGTGAGAAGAAGGGAGGAAGATGCTAGACATGCAAATACAGGGAGTGAGAATGCGAGGCAGACCTAAACGAAGATGGATGGATTGTGTACAGGAGGACCTCAGAGAAAAACAGTTGTCAGAAGAGGATGTGCATGACCGGGCTAAATGGAGGAGACCTGTCAGAAACATCGACCCCACATAGGAGTGGGAATGATGTAAAGAGAAAGAAGAAAGAACAGTTTAAAGCAAGTGAGGGGTGGTTGGAAAGCTGGAAAAATCGTCATGGTGTGCGGAAACTACAGATCAGTGGTGAAAAATTTAAAATATTTTTACACAGTCTAATTGATCAACATGGGATTACTGGAGAGCAGCTCTATAATTGCGACGAGACTGGGCTCAACTATAAAATGCTTCCCACCTACACTTTGGCTTCCAAGAAAGAAGACAGTGCACCGGGGTATAAGAAGAAAAAGGGGAGGGTCACCATTTTAGCCTGCAGCAACGCTACAGAAGGTGGACATGTTAGACGTGATAATGTGGGTATTCCATTAGGATTCATTGGAAAATCCAAAAAGCCAAGGGCTTTCAAGAACTTTAAAGACTTGTCTGGCCTACCAGTTTGGTACAGAAACCAGTGCAGCGCATGGATGAACTGCGAAATATTTAGTGATTGGTTTCACAAGCAGTTTGTGCCACAAGTGGAAAAACATTTGTTGAAAAATAACTTGCCTAGAAAAGCAGTGCTCCTACTTGACAATGCACCCTCACATCCAAGTGAAGACGAACTTAGAGATGGAGATATAAAGGGTGTGTTCTTACCACCAAACGTGACATCACTTTGTCAACCTATGGATCAAGGCGTGATTGAGTCACTAAAGCGAACCTATCGCCGTAGGTTACTTTCTGTGTTGATTGCTGGAATGGACGAAAAAGAAAGTGTTACAGAGACGTTAAAGAAGGTGGACATGTTAGACGTGATAATGTGGGTATCCCAGGTATGGGATGAAATAAAACCGTTGACGCTGGTAAGGTCATGGAGGAAGCTCTTAGATCACAAAGCTACTGATAAATGGACGGGGGAGAAAACAGAAGACATCAATGAAACTTATGCCTGCAATAAAGAAAATCGTCAGATTGCTGAGCTTGTGCAATGCCTGCCTGGTTGTGAAAAAATCAACAACGAGGAAGCCATAAATTGGTTAGTAAATGAAGACTAAGTCAACGAAATTACAGACAGTGACATAATAGAAATGGTGTGCAATGATGAGGAAAAAATCTTTGAACCCGAAGAGTAATGAGTCACTCTGACGCATTCAAGACCATAGAATCTTTAATCACTTATGTAGAAAATCAAGATGAAACGAGTGTGACTGAAGTGATGCTTTTAAGAAGATTGAGGGACATGGCATCCAAAAAGCGTGTACAGTGCGTGAAGCAACAGAAAATCACAAACTTTTTCAAAAACTAATGTGGAAACAGTAGGCCTAAGTGAAGTGCGTGAAGCTACAGAAAATGACAAACATTTTCAAAAAATTATGTAGAAGCAGAATGTACAGTGTATTTATGTAAGTACATATTATTATAATTTTAATTTAGTTTAAAGCAATTCTATTTCTTAGCCTAAGTACAGTATACAGTTAACAAAATGATACTAAACCGTTAAAAACATTAAAATTAATCAACAACAAACTCGTGAATTATTTCTGGTCACCTAGCTATTTGTAAAAATAGCCTTGTGATATCCGGATTTTTCCATATCCGGATCGGCCGGTCGCCACATTAGTCCGGATATGACAGGTTATACTGTACAACCTCTCCACTGTATTGTGGCAGCCTCTAACTGCAGATTGTGTCTGTCTAGCAACAGCTATCGAGCCCGGACCTGTGATGGTGCAGAAGACAGCCTACTGTGACGCCCACACCCCACCCGAGGCAGACTCTCGGCCACGACCTCAACCTTCCAAACTGGCCTCTCCACAAGATGCCATCTCCGAAGAGTCCCGACAGAAGATGAAGAAGGCCCGCCGCCTTCTCGCCAAGAAACGTTCTTCCGTTCCTGTCATCTCTATCCCGACCATCCCGCCAGAAAGGTTGGTAACACCCCTAGGCTACAAGTTATTGTTGTGATACAAAGAGGAAGCCTCGAGGCAGTGGGCTGCTCATCGGGAATGCATTTGATATCCTAATTTAACCAACTACGAGGGCTGTTTATTTTTCAAGTTCCAATGGACTGTATCAAAATAACCGATTGACATACCAAACTGGTTTTACTACTAAATGTTTGCTTGTTTTATGTCACAACATAGTCGCCAAAACGATTGAAACATTTGTCGTATCGTTACATCAGCTTTCCAATGCCCTCGGCAAAATACCGTATTTGCTCACGTATATCTCGCACTTTTTTGACCGAAAATATGTGTGAAAATTTTCGGTGCGAGATATACGCGGGGAATGACCGTATTCCCGAAAAAACACAAAATTTGCGATGTAACAGTAGGCCTACTTGCGCAACTGTTGTGGCGCGCTAATCGCTAATTCGAACGTGTTTCAAGGCGGTGAATTGAGCCAACCGCGGCCGAAGACGCGGCGAACGATGTACAGCATGCTAACACTCACGCTGCGCCGTATTCTTGCACGCGGCCGAGCTCTGATGCGACGCAATGCGTAAAGACGAAATTATTGAGATTCGAGGAGACTGAACTGCGTTTCTCTGCGATGTAACAGTAGGCCTACTTCCGCAACTGTTGTGGCGCGCTAATCGCTAATTCGAATGTGTCTCAAGGCGGCGAATTTAGCCAACCGCGGCCGAAGACGCGGCGACCGATGTACAGCATGCTAACACTCACGCTGCGCCGTATGCTTGCACGCGGCGCCTCGATCCCTAATCGGCTCGTATCGAAGTTCGGATCAACTCGTTGTTGCTCGCTCTTCCTGTTAGTAACGCTTCGGGTAAGTTCCTCGACAATGGCAACTGTTGTGGCGCGCTAAATCGAACGTGTTTCTACTTCAAGGTTATTACTGTCATTTATATGATGGCGTCAGTAATGAATGCGAGATATATGCGAGTACTTTTTTTCCCCTGAAATTTCAAATAAAAAATGGGGTGCGAGATATACGCGAGCAAATACGGTATTCTGCCGCCACTGAGGTGGGTACGTCTGGACTGTCCCCTTAAGTGTTTCCTTTTTGGCGAGGCGTTGCCGCCCAACCATACCTTCAATTCTCGAAAAAGGTGAAAATCATTCACGACCGCACGGTGCCAACGTTACGATAGACTTTTTCAAAGAATTCAAGTGTGAAGTTTTGGACCATCTGCCGTTGAGTCCAAACCAGCACTGAATGAATCTCGCGCCTAAAAGGAAACACTTAAGGAGACAGTCCAGACGTACTCACTTCAGTGGTGGCAGAATTGTTTGCCTAGGGCATTGGAAAGCTGGTGTAACGATACGGCAAGTGTTTCAATAGTTTATGCGATTATGTTGCGACATAAAACAAGCAAGCATTTAGTAGTAAAATCAGTTTGGTATGTCAATCGGTTATTTTTATACAGTCCATTGGAACTTGAAAAAAAAACAGGCCTCGTATTCCATATGGCTATCAGAATATTAATTCATACTATTCTTGCGAATTGTGCTTTTGAGAGGCACTAATGTTACACTTCATGCATGGTGGCCGTTATTCCTGGAAAACCTGGAAATCCTGGAAAACTCCTGGATTTTTATTAGGTCTGGAAAACTCCTGGAAAATTATGAAAAATTTGAAAACTCCTGGAAAATAGCCACTGTTAATTAATTATTAAAATCTTTCCATCTTAAATCATACTCCCGCTGCAGTTTTGGTTGAGCACTCTTATCGTTAACGAAAGAAATTTCCTCAGGCTACCTGTTTCTGTGTGGGAGAACAAGCGATAGTATTTTTGTGAAACATATTGAGTATAGACAACTTCACTGCAACAAAATTGCAGGAGGAATTCTTTTCTCTTTTTTTTACGCGGATATTTGAGTCACAAAGGCTTTTTTAAAACAATAATTAAATCATTTGTGAGTAGGCTTGCGTATCAATAACGCAATCACCACTAATTTTTGTCAACCAAACACAACTGCTTTATTTTGGTCTTGAAGTTGGCAACCGATAAAGGCCCCCCTCCCCGGTGACTCGCGCTTATTTTTAAGTCTGGAAAAATTAGATTTACTCCTGGAAAATCGTTGACCGATTTGAGTGGCCACCATGTTCATGACCATCATCATCAAGTTTCCACTCCAGTTTCCCGGGTCTGGTTTACGAGTGCGCTCCATTTTAGTCCATTCATGTGCCACTGCTCCTTCATCAGAATCTCATGTAAAATTTTATATAACAAATTTAGAATTTGAAAAGTAGAGTTCAACGATTGTGCCAAGACAACAAATAACTAAGGTCCTCAAGACTTGGAAGGCTATATGTTGACAGGATACAGGAGATTGCGTCGCTGGTGACCATCCCCAAGAAGAGCCAGCTCATCCAGAGGCTCATCGCCTACTGGACTCTGAAACGTCAGTTCCGTAATGGAGTGCCGCTCCTCCGACGCTTGCAGAGCTCTCATCTGGCTCGGAGGGATGATCCCCGCCCACTACAGGAAGTGGTGAGTGATTTGCCTCTTGCTGGCACTGCACTAGATTTTACCAACTTATGTAATCTGAACATTCCATAAGTGTAATTAAGTAAGCCTAAGTGAGTAAGATGAATGCTTGACGTTCGAAACATGTCATCCTATCTAAGCACCCCCCTATTTTTGTACATAAGCGTGTTGTTTTGTGATGAATATCTTACGTAATGTTTTTCATCTTAGAACATATAAATCCAGTGGAATCTCGGTTACCACGCTTTCTCGTTTAACACGATGATTTTCTCAAGTCCCACTCCCAATCTTACTAAATACGTGTTGATATATCCTCTTATTCCCACTTACGAGGAGCAAATTTTCGTTGTATTATTTGTTAGGAAACCAGATTATATTTCGTAGTTCCGCCATTAGTCGGCAGACCTTGTAAATACAAAGGGTGTAACTTCAATAGTGGCAACACGGCTGTAGCGCAACGTAAACGTGGTAGTTGTGTACCTTCCTTACCTCTGAACTGAGGACTTGGCCAGCCTACATCACGCACCTGCGCACTGGCGAGAGGAACAGAGCCTCATGTTAGCTGGCGGTCTAATGCAGTGTTGTCACGATGTTTCCCAAACAGGAACAAAGGTGTTCGATAAACATTGAATGTGCCAGAGGTCGTGCAGCAGAACAGTGAGAGGCTTGCGCATTGCCTTACAGAACAGTGACACGCTGGCCAGGATGTCCTAACGTCAGTGAAGTCTGTTGGTGGGCAGTGATGGTCGAGCCACGAGATTAGCTGCTTCACATTCTGAAGGAAGGAACACCTGGGCATCGCGATGGTTACAATACAGCACTTGGAGCAGAGAGGTGTTCTTAAGCTGCATGAGATAGGGGCCAAGTTGTACGAATAGTGTCATTACGCGTCACTACGCAAATGGAAAGTTCGTCAGACCCCTCGTGTGTGATTACGTTCCTCCATGCGCTGTATTACTGTTCATTTTTGGAACCCTGTGACGGACTTGTTTGCTCTACTCGAACATGAGCCCTTCTGACTTGATTCCAAAGGTGAAGGAACCCCTTCGTGGCATTCATTTGTCAGGCAGTGGACCACAACACAACAGGTGTTGCTATGGAGCATCGCTGGCAACGGCTTTTGACAACATGTATCTCTTGTGCATCACTTGTAAATAAAAAGTTGCCACTATTAAATTTCCAACCCTCGTAGATTGGCATTGGCACGTTATCAATCCTGTATACCGTACACTGCCCCACAAATGGTCTTTGATTATTACAGTAACTGTGGTACAGGATAGGGAACTGCAGTAAGTCAGTGGTCTTCCACACTCCCTCCAGGGGCATGTCGGGAGTCCCGGGGCACCTATCCTAATACGAAGGACGTTCAATATATAATGCAACACATTTTGTTTCTAAAAGCAGGTTGCGTTTATTGAGGATTCAAATACACCATGTTATTCCCCAATCCTTTGGTACAATACTCTGTGTTTCAACATAGTCTCTGTTCAATGCTATGGCCTTACGCCACTGTAATGTGAGGGTCTGTATGGTACCACTCGACAGAATAACCCCTTCAGGGTCCCAGAAGACCGTAGCTGAGGGAGAGTTGGTGTGGCGCCACTCCATGGATTGCCGTTTTGTTTCCGGTTCGAAGTTATGAATCTGTGACAATGTTTGACAAGAAATTGTCACCTTCAGCCTCATAACGAGCAAGCAATTCCGCACAGATGTTTTCTTGTTTGCTCTTTATGGTCTTCCGTTAGGTGTCGAGGAACCCAGCGGAACTGGTCTCCGTAGACATTCTGAAAGTGCCTATGATTATCTGTGATGCCCTGGTTTTCCTTCCAGCATTGCTGCTTGCCTTCTTTGATCGCGTTTGCTCTCTGTTTGGTACAGACGCCATGTTCAAGGCTAGTTATAGTGCTGCCACCTATCGGAAAGTAATGTAACTCTATGACACGAAGCGGGAATATTCAAAGATGTCCCAAACAAAATTTTAATTTTTAAAAACAGAAATTGGCAGAGAAAAAAAAATGTGTTGCATTATATATTGAATGCCTCCTGTAATTACAGATACCATCAAAGTACACAGGGCTGATAACCAAGATGTGTCACAACAAACAGTAAGTGCCTTGCTTGTGTTTTCCGAACAGGGTGAATTATACCGGCAGCTCAAGTTCTGGCAGTGTCTGCGCCAGGACCTGGAGCGAGCGCGGCTGCTGTGTGAACTGGTCCGCAAGCGAGAGAAGCTCAAGAAGGAATACTGTAAGATGTAAGTTTACCTTTCAGCTCCCAGTCCAAGTTCCCATGATGCCCTATTATTAGCAGGCCTCCCTCACGTGGGCCGTCTCCTCTAAGAAGGTTGGCTCTAGCAGCACTGAAAAGTACATTGGAACTTTTTTTTAATTGTCCAACCAAGAAATCCTTCTTCTATTTTGACACCTTCCCTTGAATAATTTCTTGTACAAGACGATACCTCGGTCCTCTCAAGTATTGTAATGTCCTAATTTTGACATAGGCAATTACATCATTATCTTTACCTTATTCGGGGGCGGGTCGTATTCGAGTAAATACGGTATATTGTAATTTCCGGTTGTTTTGAAACGCCTTTTGTACTGCATCTTCTTAAAGTCATATATTTCACTTCGGAGTCGGAGAGTCTATCACTGAAATTATTTTAATACCTAGTATCAATTGTTTGCATTCAGCATTCGCTGTGAAAATTACTTTCATTTTAAACTATTCAATGCCTGTTAAAATTGCATAGCATTTATACTAAAAATTACCATAATAAAATACTTATTGATGGTCTACACCGCTTCAAGTTCCATAAAATAACATTTCCTACTATTCAGAAAAGTTTCTTAGTCAAGATATTTAAAAAAGGTGCAGTTATTTGTCCGTCTGTCCATATCTTCCTGAGCTGGGTCCGTTTTGTCCCCTTATTCCTCGAGCCCTCTCCCATACCTGCCAACTCTCACGATTTAGGCGGGAGACCACTTCTCACGCCCTCCAACTTGACATATTAAATCTCCCGATTTTTTTCTGAAAAATCCCACGCGTATTTTGGACTAAATGTGCGAGATGACAAATTCCAGTCAGCCATCGAACAGATCGATTTTACGTGGATTGTGTTTCGGTACCGCAGATTTATAGATAATTGTCCATAACTACTCGTAACACTTAGTGGGATTTGAATACGTTTCTGTTTGTTTGAAATAATCTCCTAGAAGTTTTCATAATATCCTGACGGTAAAAGGTAGTTGTAGCTATCTGTTTAACACATGAAATTATTTGTCTATAACTTAAGATGTCGGTTGGCTATTGTGATTTTATCGGTTCCTCGGTAATATGGTGAAGAAATATGGTTAGGCATTCACTGTCTTCAAAATCTCCCGATTTTTCAGTTTGAGAGGTTCGCAGGTATGCCTCTCCTCTTTGTCTTTCCTATCTGCCTTTCATGTCCGTCAATCCTCATTCTTCGAGGGTTAGGGCATTTCTTTACTTCCTGTCCTTTATTTGTTTACCATTTCTTCTTCTAGTATGTAAGTTTGTTGTTAGTATCAGTTATAGTTTTCATTCTCAGCTCATCTTTCACTATGACCCAAACCATTAGGGGCCGATAACCTACATGTTGGGCCCCCTAAAACAACAACAACATCATATAGAAATTTGCTGTTTTGTGTGTCCCATTCAGGATTTCTTGTTAGACTGTGTGATGTGTAATGTTATTGTGCAGCAAGGAACTGTGCCTGCGGATGGAGCTGTGTCCTCGGGAGTGGCTGATGCTCAGGCTGCTGGAGATGATCCAGGCCAAGGACGCGGGCGAGATCTTCTCGGAGCCCGTGGACCCCAGCGAGGTGCCTAACTACCTGAACATAGTGACGCAGCCCATGGACCTGAGTACCATGCGCACCAAGGTCGAGGACTTCCAGTACCCCAACTTGGACGCTCTGGAGGCTGACTTCTCGCTCATGATCTCCAACTGCATGGCCTTCAACTCGCGGGACACCATCTTCTACCGGGCGGCCATCAAGATGAGGGACCAGGTAGGTTTGTTCTATGTGGTCATGAACCAGTCTGCCTTGACCATTTCACCAGCACGTCCTCCTATTTTCCTCTATCTTTGTTTCTTAACCCTAGAACCGATGGATCGACGGTTTTCCCATTTCTGTAGCGACAGAGTCGATTCTTCGGCACTTCTTATTTAATTATTTAGTAGCTGTGTTCCGCTGAGAGATGGCGTGACATGCCTTGTCCTGTGTTCCTACAAGTTTACAGATGCTTCTTACTCACTTTCATCCGTAGAAATAATCTCCTGGTATAAGTTTCCTTGGAGGAGTCACTGCCATGCGAACCACAACATAATTATCATGTAATGGCGCTGTATATGTTATTGTATGATTACCAGAAAACAGGAATTTACGACAACTAGTGATGAGAAATCTGGGAAAGAAGACTTGAATTTCTTTGATCAAATGCCCTCCAGAGGATCTCAAAACAGTTGGACTCGAAATTACAGATGCAGAGAACAAGAATAAAATAACCACCCTTCTGAGGAATCACAAATTTTTAGCAGAAATTATGCACAGACGGCCTGCAGAGATTTCAGACGAATTAAAGAACACGGCGTCCAGAATGAATGAAGAATTACTGGGCAGATAAGAAGAATCAAACAATACTATCTTCAAAGAAAAAGTGTACATGGAAGACTCAAGTGGTCCAACCAATGTGGCCAATAAAGTTAATAATAATAATAATAATCAGGGAGTTAAAAGTGCACCTTTCTTGTTGTAATTTCCATCTACAATATTTCCGTTTCAGTTGGCTTGTGTGTAGCATAACAGCTGTAATAACTTTTACAATAACACACTTGGGGTAATTGTTTATATGATGCTAATTTCGTTCTTTATGGTACTTTAACGCCCCGTAACAGCTGTCGACCTTGATGATAAATTGAGGTACCTTTACTTAATCTGTAGTTAATTTCATTATTCCACTGTCTGAATATGTAAATTGTTCCACATTCTCCAACTGTTCCCCATCTAAGTTGGCTGGAACGTTCTTATTTTCCTTTCCACAGTGCATTGCCACAGTTGTGTGTTTACTAAGTTTCATTCCGAACGCCTTAAAATTCTTCTTCCAAATATCCAATCCATTCTTCTTTGTATTTCTTTTTCTCCTTGTCCCCAAATAACTACATCATCCGCAAAAACTAAAGCATTTATCCCTTCAGTTTGCCCAATATTATGCTTCACACCCTTTAAAATGTCATCCATCAATATAATAATGGTTAGGTACACTCAAAATTCGCGAAATTTTCAAAATTGTTAAATATGATGGGAGAAAGGCATATAGGACATGTGTTACAAATTTAAATGTAATTTGCAACACTATCTATTCGCGAAATTTTGACATTTCGGCTCCATATACGGATTTTTAGGTTTACTCGCAAAATTTATCGCAACTAGAGAAAAAACGTATTTCCTCGCATCATGGTCGCCACCGCGTAATCGTCGCTCCCCACTTTTCAAACCCTGAAATAGATTTATAAAATTTTATCGCATAATCGTCACTTAGTGTGTTCGTGCGCCAGTCAGTTGCACACGCTGCCGCGACTTTGTCAGAATATGCCTGAGGGCTATGAACCTTGACGCTAACGGCCAGCGCACATTCCGCGAGCTTATAGGCCTAATCTGGCGTGATCTTGTCAGCAGAGAGTAATCTCGTCTTTATGCCTGCGGGCTATGAACTGAGACGCTAACGGCCAGTGCACATTCCGCGAGCTTATAGGCCTAATCTGGCGTGATCTTGTCAGCAGAGAGTAATCTCGTCTTTATGCCTGCGGGCTATGAACTGAGACGCTAACGGCCAGCGCACATTCCGCGAGCTTATAGGCCTAATCTGGCGTGATCTTGTCAGCAGAGAGTAATCTCGTCTTTATGCCTGAGGGCTATGAACTGAGACGCTAACGGCCAGTGCACATTCCGCGAGCTTATAGGCCTAATCTGGCGTGATCTTGTCAGCAGAGAGTAATCTCGTCTTTATGCCTGCGGGCTATGAACTGTGACGCGAACGGACAGCGCACATTCCGCGAGCTTATAGGCCTAATCTGGTGTGATCTTGTCAGCAGAGAGTAATCTCGTCTTTATGCCTGCGGGCTATGAACCTTGACGCTAACGGCCAGCGCACATTCCGCGAGCTTATAGGCCTAATCTGGCGTGATCTTGTCAGCAGAGAGTAATCTCGTCTTTATGCCTGCGGGCTATGAACTGTGACGCTAACGGCCAGCGCACATTCCTCGAGCTTATAGGCCTAATCTGGCGTGATCTTGTCAGCAGAAAGTAATCTCGTCTTTATGCCTGAGGGCTATGAACTGTGACGCGAGCGGCCAGCGCACATTCCGCGAGCTTATAGGCCTAATCTGGTGTGATCTTGTCAGCAGAGAGTAATCTCGTCTTTATGCCTGCGGGCTATGAACTGTGACGCTAACGGCCAGCGCACATTCCGCGAGCTTATAGGCCTAATCTGGTGTGATCTTGTCAGCAGAAAGTAATCTTGTCTTTATGCCTGCGGGCTATGAACTGTGACGCTAACGGCCAGCGCACATTCCGCGAGCTTATAGGCCTAATCTGGCGTGATCTTGTCAGCAGAAAGTAATCTCGTCTTTATGCCTGAGGGCTATGAACTGTGACGCTAACGGCCAGCGCACATTCCGCGAGCTTATAGGCCTAATCTGGTGTGATCTTGTCAGCAGAGAGTAATCTAGTCTTTATGCCTGCGGGCTATCAACTGTGACGCGAGCGGCCAGCGCACATTCCGCGAGCTTATAGGCCTAATCTGGTGTGATCTTGTCAGCAGAAAGTAATATCGTCTTTATGCCTGCGGGCTATGAACTGTGACGCTAACGGCCAGCGCACATTCCGCGAGCTTATAGGTCTAATCTGGTGTGATCTTGTCAGCAGAAAGTAATCTAGTCTTTATGCCTGCGGGCTATGAACTGTGACGCGAGCGGCCAGCGCACATTCCGCGAGCTTATAGGCCTAATCTGCCGTGATCTTGTCAGGAGAAAGTAATATCGTCTTTATGCCTGCGGGCTATGAACTGTGACGCTAACGGCCAGCGCACATTCCGTGAGCTTTTAGGCCTAATCTGGCGTGATCTTGTCAGCAGAAAGTAATCTAGTCTTTATGCCTGCGGGCTATCAACTGTGACGCTAACGGCCAGCGCACATTCCGTGAGCTTTTAGGCCTAATCTGGTGTGATCTTGTCAGCAGAAAGTAATCTAGTCTTTATGCTTGCGGGCTATGAACTGTGACACGAACGGCCAGCGCACATTCCGCGAGCTTATAGGCCTAATCTGGTGTGATCTTGTCAGCAGAAAGTAATCTAGTCTTTATGCCTGCGGGCTATGAACTGTGACACGAACGGCCAGCGCACATTCCGCGAGCTTATAGGCCTAATCTGGTGTGATCTTGTCAGCTGAAAGTAATCTAGTCTTTATGCCTGCGGGCTATGAACTGTGACGCTAATGGCCAGCGCACATTCCGCGAGCTTATAGGCCTAATCTGGCATGATCTTGTCAGCAGAAAGTAATCTAGTCTTTATGCCTGCGGGCTATGAACTGTGACGCTAACGGCCAGCGCACATTCCGCGAGCTTATAGGCCTAATCTGGTGTGATCTTGTCAGCAGAAAGTAATCTAGTCTTTATGCTTGAGGGCTATGAACTGTGACGCTAACGGCCAGCGCACATTCCGCGAGCTTATAGGCCTAATCTGGTGTGATCTTGTCAGCAGAAAGTAATCTAGTCTTTATGCCTGCGGGCTATGAACTGTGACGCTAGCGGCCAGCGCACATTCCGGGAGCTTACAGGCCTAATCTGGCGTGATCTTGTCAGCAGAAAGTAATCTAGTCTTTATGCCTGCGGGCTATGAACTGTGACGCGAGCGGCCAGCGCACATTCCGCGAGCTTACAGGTCTAATCTGGCGTGATCTTGTCAGCAGAAAGTAATCTCGTCTCTATGCCTGAGGGCTATGAACTGTGACGCTAACGGCCAGCTCACATTCCGCGAGCCTATAGGCCTAATCTGGCGTGATCTTGTCAGCAGAAAGTAATCTCGTCTTTATGCCTGAGGGCTATGAACTGAGACGCTAACGGCCAGTGCACATTCCGCGAGCTTACAGGCCTAATCTGGCGTGATCTTGTCAGCAGAAAGTAATCTCGTCTTTATGCCTGCGGGCTATGAACTGTGACGCTAACGGCCAGCGCGCATTTCGCGAGCTTATAGGCCTAATCTGGTGTGATCTTGTCAGCAGAAAGTAATATCGTCTTTATGCCTGCGGGCTATCAACTGTGACGCTAACGGCCAGCGCACATTCCGCGAGCTTATAGGCCTAATCTGGTGTGATCTTGTCAGCAGAGAGTAATCTCGTCTTTATGCCTGCGGGCTATGAACTGAGACGCTAACGGCCAGCGCACATTCCACGAGCTTATAGGCCTAATCTGGTGTGATCTTGTCAGCAGAAAGTAATCTAGTCTTTATGACTGAGGGCTATGAACTGTGACGCTAACGGCCAGCGCACATTCCGCGAGCTTATAGGCCTAATCTGGTGTGATCTTGTCAGCAGAAAGTAATCTCGTCTTTATGCCTGAGGGCTATGAACTGTGACGCGAGCGGCCAGCGCACATTCCGCGAGCTTATAGGCCTAATCTGGTGTGATCTTGTCAGCAGAGAGTAATCTCGTCTTTATGCCTGCGGGCTATGAACTGTGACGCGAACGGCCAGCGCACATCCCGCGAACTATAGACCTAATCTGGCGTGATCTTGTCAGCAGAAAGTAATCTCGTCTTTATGCCTGCGGGCTATGAACTGTGACGCGAACGGCCAGCGCACATTCCGCGAGCTTATAGGTCTAATCTGGTGTGATCTTGTTAGCAGAAAGTAATCTCGTCTTTATGCCTGCGGGCTATGAACTGTGACGCGAACGGCCAGCGCACATTCCGTGAGCTTATAGGCCTAATCTGGTGTGATCTTGTCAGCAGAAAGTAATCTCGTCTTTATGCCTGCGGGCTATGAACTGTGACGCTAACGGCCAGCGCACATTCCGCGAGCTTATAGGCCTAATCTGGCGTGATCTTGTCAGGAGAAAGTAATATCGTCTTTATGCCTGCGGGCTATGAACTGTGACGCTAACGGCCAGCGCACATTCCGTGAGCTTATAGGCCTAATCTGGCGTGATCTTGTTAGCAGAAAGTAATCTTGTCTTTATGCCTGAGGGCTATGAACTGTGACGCTAACGGCCAGCGCACATTCCGCGAGCTTATAGGCCTAATCTGGCGTGATCTTGTCAGCAGAAAGTAATATCGTCTTTATGCCTGGGGGCTATGAACTGTGACGCTAACGGCCAGCGCACATTCCGCGAGCTTACAGGCCTAATCTGGCGTGATCTTGTCAGCAGAAAGTAATCTCGTCTTTATGCCTGCGGGCTATGAACTGTGACGCTAACGGCCAGCGCACATTCCGCGAGCTTATAGGCCTAATCTGGCGTGATCTTGTCAGGAGAAAGTAATATCGTCTTTATGCCTGCGGGCTATGAACTGTGACGCTAACGGCCAGCGCACATTCCGTGAGCTTATAGGCCTAATCTGGTGTGATCTTGTCAGCAGAAAGTAATATCGTCTTTATGCCTGCGGGCTATGAACTGTGACGCTAACGGCCAGCGCACATTCCGCGAGCTTATAGGCCTAATCTGGCGTGATCTTGTCAGCAGAAAGTAATAATAATAATGTTATTGGTTTTACGTCCCTTTTAACTACACTGGCTTTTAGAGACGCCGGGGTGCCGGAATTTTGCCCCGAAGGGGATCTTTAACGTGCCAGTAAATCTACTGACACGGCTCCCTCGCATTTGAGCAGAAAGTAATCTCGTCTTTATGCCTGCGGGCTATGAACTGTGACGCTAACGGCCAGCGCACATTCCGCGAGCTTATAGGCCTAATCTGGCGTGATCTTGTCAGCAGAAAGTAATATCGTCTTTATGCCTGAGGGCTATGAACTGTGACGCTAACGGCCAGCGCACATTCCATGAGCTTACAGGCCTAATCTGGCGTGATCTTGTCAGCAGAAAGTAATCTCGTCTTTATGCCTGCGGGCTATGAACTGTGACGCTAACGGCCAGCGCACATTCCGCGAGCTTATAGGCCTAATCTGGCGTGATCTTGTCAGCAGAAAGTAATATCGTCTTTATGCCTGCGGGCTATGAACTGTGACGCGAGCGGCCAGCGCACATTCCACGAGTGTATAGGCCTAATCTGGTGTGATCTTGTCAGCAGAAAGTAATATCGTCTTTATGCCTGCGGGCTATGAACTGTGACGCTAACGGCCAGCGCACATTCCGCGAGCTTATAGGCCTAATCTGGCGTGATCTTGTCAGCAGAAAGTAATATCGTCTTTATGCCTGAGGGCTATGAACTGTGACGCTAACGGCCAGCGCACATTCCATGAGCTTACAGGCCTAATCTGGCGTGATCTTGTCAGCAGAAAGTAATCTCGTCTTTATGCCTGAGGGCTATGAACTGTGACGCTAACGGCCAGCGCACATTCCGCGAGCTTATAGGCCTAATCTGGTGTGATCTTGTCAGCAGAGAGTAATCTCGTCTTTATGCCTGCGGGCTATGAACTGTGACGCGAGCGGCCAGCGCACATTCCACGAGTGTATAGGCCTAATCTGGTGTGATCTTGTCAGCAGAAAGTAATATCGTCTTTATGCCTGCGGGCTATGAACTGTGACGCTAACGGCCAGCGCACATTCCGCGAGCTTATAGGCCTAATCTGGCGTGATCTTGTCAGCAGAAAGTAATATCGTCTTTATGCCTGCGGGCTATGAACTGTGACGCGAGCGGCCAGTTTCGACACTTAGCACATTCCGCGAGCTTATAGGCCTAATCTGGCATGATCTTGTCAGCAGAAAGTAATATCGTCTTTATGCCTGCGGGCTATGAACTGTGACGCGAGCGGCCAGTTTCGTCACTTAGCACATTCCGCGAGCTTATAGGCCTTATCTGGCGTGATCTTTTTGCTCGGAATGGAGACAAATTCCAAACCAATTGCTGCAGAAGTGTATCCCAAACTTCAGAATTTGAAGAAGCATTTACAAGTGGTTGCTGCAGGAATGTTCAGCAACAAAGTCCAGGAAGAGCTGGATGCCCTGAAAGGTTACCTTAGGGGCAGAGCGATGGAGGAAATAAAGAAGATGTCAGGCCATATGCATGCGAAGTTGGACAACCTGATATTGGGGGACCCAGCCCGTACATTTTTGGAGCCAGTGTCTTGAGCTCGTCTACAGGCAGAATGTCTTGTCGCAGTCTACAGCAGGAGACAAACTGAAGGCCCTATTCAGCAAAATACCGTCAGTGAAGGGTATTCCCGTTGATGAAGGAGTGCTCTCATATAGGGATTTTCAGGATATTCTGAAGAAGAATGCAGAAATAGCGGTGGAAGATGCCCTTCAGGCAATGCGTGAGGATCATCAACCCTTTGTTGATGGTGCATTAAGGGCACTGTGGGTTCCAGTGTCAAATGTCAATTGTGAAAGATTCTTTGCAAACTTTTCTTGTGTGTTGACGGATTTCAGAACTAATCTAACAGTGACAAATTTGGAATTGCTGTCATCCTACAATATTATGAATGTAAAACATGAGAGGAAGCAGGGAGGTAAAGTTTGTAAATATCTCTTTGTTTTTAATGTTTGTGATTTCTGTCTTTTGTACCGATAATTTTGAAGTTACAATATAAATATTTGAAAGTCCTGACTGCCTTTCTATTTCCCCAAGATCCATATTATCTAAGAATTTGTCTTTTCTACCCTAGAATTTTTGTTTCCTACTCAAAAGTTTTAATTATCTACCCAAGAATTTTCCCTCATTACTCAATAATTTTTTCTCTTTTTACTCAAGAATTCAGTACCTTTTCATTCAAGAAATTCGAGTATCCCTAATAATGGTGACAGTGCATTTCCTTGTTTGACTGCTCTTCTTGTATAAAAGACTTCAGAATCACCACTGCTCTTACTTCCAAAATTTTGTTGATTAACGATTTTGGTACATTCTTTTTCTGTAGACCTCCTCGTATCTCTATACTAGGCTTTTCTATATCGAAAAATATAAATATTATATCTTTGTTTATTTCTAGGTGTTTGTCCAATAATATGCGTGCGATAAATATCAGGTCCGTTGTTGATCTGAAGCCATACTTCGAGCTGTGCTTCCACTATATTTGTCAACCTCTTGTCTATTACCTTCTCCATTATAACAGAGTTATGCCTCTATAATTCTCACATTTCTTCCTATTTGGCTTTTTAAACATCCTTGCTGCCACTCTTCAGGTATCTTTTTCTCTTTCCGTAGAATATTCAGGACTCTATAGAGCCACTGAAGCCCAATGATTCCAGCTGCCTTAATCATATCCACATTGAATTCGTCGTCACCGCTTGTTCATGGGTTTTACTGCTGTCTCGAGTTCCATCCAATATTTCCATATCCTCCTCATCCCCTTCCCCTGAACTTGCATCACCATTATAGAGGTTGTCAAAGTTCCTTTCATCGTTCACTACAGATCCATCTTCTTTCTGCCTTTTTTTTTACTTTGTTACTCTATAAAACAATTTGCTATTTCCTCGACTGTCTTCCTCTATTTTCCCAGTGAAATCTCCCCAACATTTCTCTGGTTCCTCCTTGATACTTCTCTTCACCTTCAGTTTTAGTCCTTCTTTTCTATCCTTGCCCTTCCATATATTATCTGTTTCTCCTTTATGTGGTTCGTCCAGCACGGTGTATCCTTTGCTGATGTTTTACCATACACCTCAACTGCTGCTTCTACAAATGTCTGTCTTAATTTGTTCCACTTTTCTTCTCCGCTTCCTAGGTCACATTTACAAGGGTGTCTGCTACTCTGGGAAACGTGGAAAACAGGCAGTTCTCAGGGGATTTTTAAAACTGGGAAAATTCAGGGTATTTTAATGACACTCAGGGAATTTTAGTTTTACCTTGAATAATTGGAAATTACTCACTCAAGTATTGTGGTGATGATTGTTCCTACTGACAATAAATCAGTAAGCTCCCATCTCTTGCAACATAGAGCACACACATTACTGTGTAACTGTATGAGAGAATTACTGTTGACGAGCTACTTACAATACTCACAAGTACAATAGATTTCTGGATGAAAGATGTAGAAATCGTCAAAATATAGAGATTTTTTTTTTCTTTTTTTCTTTTTCAACTTTGTCATGCTACCCTTTATTGTTCAAGCTCTTTTTGAAGTGCTCTTAAGTACAAACTCTGTTCTATAGAATATATTTATTCTGGCCACTACTGTTACTCAGGGAATTTTCCAATTTATCCTGGAAAAATCAGGGAATTGTCAGGGAAATCTGTTGGTTGGTTTTAATAGACACCCTGTATTTAGGTAACCTATTTCTTATCACCTCTTGAAGTGCCATCTTTTTCTACCCCTTATCTAGTTTTTTTTAATAATTTTTAATTCAACTAATAACAGTCTGTGATACTTTCACTTGGGATTGTCTTTGCATGAATCACAAATTTCCCTAATTCTCTGTCTGTTAATACAAAATCAATGAGTGCCCAACTGTATTGGCTGATCTTATGAACCTGGTGTTCTTAATTATTAGATTATTCCTGGTACAAAAATGCAGCATACTTTCTTGTTCCTCATTTGTATCGCCATACCTGTGCAGTCCCAAATCATTCTCATATGCCGTTCTGTCAGTTATCACATGTGCTTTCAAATCACCACCAACATGCCTTCCAATTCAGTGAAGAATTCTTCTTTCTCCTCCAAGCTCCATCCTCTTTGGGGATCATTTCAAACACATGACTGTTATTCTCTCATTGCACATCAGCTGTTGCCTCCACTATAAATCCCACTCTCTTTGTAGCTTCCAGTCCAGTACAAGGTATACCCCTTCCTCTACCTTTCCATTCAGTTTCGCTCAGTCCCAGGATGTCTAATTTTTGTCTCTCCGTCATGTCCATTAGTTTATTTTCTTTCCCATTTAATGTTAATTCATTAATTGTTCCAAAATGGGTTTTGGTGCTTGGTCCAGTGCTTGCACGATCATCTGTATCACCATCATGCATTGCAACCACGTGCCATTGCTAGCAATTTTCTTCTTCATTCTGAGGCTTGTTTTCATTTCAGAATCAATATGTTAATATGTTCAATGGCTCTTCTGCTGGCTTGCTAGGCCTATCGCATGAGAGTTAATATGGAAATGAATCAGACATGTTAACATCAAGGTTGTTGACGTTTGACATTGTTCCGTATTGCTGGGCGGACCCATATTTACAAGAATAATTATTTTATTCTAGTTATATGAAAATGAATATCAATGAAAGTGCTACAACCACATCATGTACAGTATTGTATTAGATATTTTCGAAACGCTGGGTTTCCGATTCTGCTAGTCGCATGAGAGCTAATGACCCATTCCAAGAAACCACAACACTTACAACAAATGATAAATAGAGGACTAGTGGATCATTCACTGAGATATGACGGGAATAAGCCTGAAAGCTAATGTTTTGACATTAGTAGACCTCAAATCACCACACGACATCGTAACTCTGCTATAACAACTTGCATGCACCAATTTGATAATCAACATGGATGAACTTCGTAAGGATATGCATTTCTCATCATCGTTGACCAAGTCCAATTTCCTGGGTGTGGTATAGGATCCATGAACCGTTCTTCGTTCACAATCCTGGCCTCTCTCCAACTCCTGTACATCCTTCTTCTTCATTGTTTTCTAGGTCTGGCAGCTGGTCTCCTCCCTCCTAGGTCTCTTTCATACTCCCTTCTTGCAGTTTTGTTGGCACTCAATCTCTTGACGAGGTCAAAGCCTTCTGGATCTTTTGTAGTATAGAGCCTTCTATTATCATCCTCATTCCTGATTTTGTCTTTTCTGGTCTTCTGGATCATTGTATGCTTGGAGTTGTCCTTCCTGGTTTGTGTGGTGCTTTCCAGGCTGTATGTGAGGATTGGTGCGGCAATGTCATCTTGGTATTGAGTCTTCATGTTGTACAGTTTCCCTGGGTCTGCTTGGAACATAGCCTATCCATCCTCCCACCTTCCTTCACACCCACAATCCCTCCATCCTCCCTGGTACCTCCTGCATGCCCGTACCAACTCACTCTGGACTTCTCTTCCACAATCTCTCATTTCTTACTCCATCCCTTCTTGTTATTCTTAATAAATGTCACTGTTCAAGCCTGGATCCTGCTCTTCATAACCCATGTTTGTGATGTGTAGCTGAGTATTGGGACATAGCAGACCAGAGCTTGCCTTCCTCTCTCACTGGTCCTCTTGTCATTTCTATTACACTATCAAACTATCCATCTCCTTTAGTACTTCTCCTCCTATCATTATCACCATCATTTCACACTTGTTTCCATTAAAGTTCAAATCTTGTTATAATTCATTTTGTGCTGAAGAACAACTTTTGATTAGATGGATTCATTTAAAACCATTATGGACGAAGTGTCCTTTAACCAAGCTGGTGATGTGTGAGTTGAAGTTAACTGTAATGTTGTACACAGGGCGGAGCGCTGATCCGGCAAGCACGGCGAGACATGGAGTCCACGGGCTTCGATCCCGAGACGGGTCTGCTGCCATCGCCGGACGCACCTCCGAGTTCCCCTCCACCGGTAGCTGCCCCCGTCTCGAGTCGGCAGAGCACTCCGGCGGCAGACGATGGCCTGGCCGGGGAGATCGACCGCCAGCTGGCGGACGTTACAAGCAAGCTGGATACGGTGGTGAGTTCTCAATACACAGACTGGAACATGCTGAAGTTTATTATTCCCGGTTCTTCCAAGAAATGTATCTCTGGTCTGGGAGATGGAACAGGGAACACTCTACTCTAGGCAAATGCCGGGATGGTTCCTAACTAGGGCCATGGCCGCCTCCTTCCCAATCAGAAATATACCGTATTTACTCGCCTATAACCCCCTTTTTTCGCCCCAAATTTTTTGCTTCAAAAATGGGGGGAGGGGGGGGGGGTGTAATAGGTGATAATTTCCCTTGATATAGGTTAGGATGGCGTGGTGCACAAAGGAGCACCTAGCGTCCTTAAATGAACACACAAAATAGTTATTGTAACCTAGAGTTACTTTATTTACGATAAACGTGATAATAGCCACTCTGTTGCATCATCACAGCTGACTGGCCACAGGACTAAGCACAGCATTGAGGTCAAGGTTACACAGTGTTGCAATATGTTACGTGTCAACTAGGCTTACCTGAAATACGGAGGATTTGTTTGTAATACCAACTGACCACATTTTCGTACTTTCCTTTTTTCACACTGCAGAAGGACTTAGAAGTTTTCTTGGTTCCCAATAATTTGTCCTTCTGGTTGCTCCAATAACACGGCTGCACTTCGTATGTACGACTCGCTGCTTTCACTCCATTTTCTCCCGGAAATTCTAGCACTTTCAACTTGAAGGATGCCGTAAAACTTGTTCTCTTGCTCATTTTCAGTCCTGCTAGCTTTTGAATTATACACTACACATGGCATGTTGTCCACAGGCAGGAAAAGTCAGGAATTTTGTTTTTGGTCAGGAAAAGTCAGGAAAAAGTGTGAAAAAATGGCAAAAAGTATTAGAAAGTCAGAAATTTTATATCAAACATACAGTATTTTGTGTTTTACGGCCATATTTTGATGTTACTAGTTCAACTAATCTCTGAAGATAAAAAGTAATAACTCGCTGGACATTATGGTAAGTTTCCATTTTTACAGTACATCATAGTAGAATCCTCTTTTACCTATTTTTTTGGCGTTGGCGTAGGGATGTGGCTATAGTTGAGGTTATTAAGCAGGCTACTTTGATTTATGTATTATTGCATTATAATTAACTTTATTATCTACAGTATTAAGAGGCGAGCATTGGGCAGCTATGGGGATGGTGGAGACTGCAAATGAAAAAGATATATTATATATACACACATCAAAAAAAGTTTTGCATCACCTCGGTTCCCAGATCTCCGGCATATAGACGTTGACTGTGTATATTGTATCCAAGATACAGTCCCTTTGACTGTTCATAGATGTCACTAAAACTGCTCAAAGATGTAAACAACCATGCATGAGCAGGGCCTATTAGACGGAGGGGGTACGACAGCCGATCAGTTCCAGTCATTCCACCATGACGAAGGTACACTGCTCATGTTGTCTGTAGTTCTACCATGCCTAGAAGGTCAATACCGCAGTTCGATCGCGTCCGCATTGTTACTTTGTGTCAAGAAGGGCTCTCAACAAGGGAAGTTTCCAGGCGTCTCAGAGTGAACCAAAGCGATGTTGTTCGGACATGGAGGAGGTACAGAGATACAGGAACTGTCGATGACAGGCCTCGCTCAGGCCGCCCAAGGGCTACTACTGTAGTGGATGACCGCTACTTACGGATTGCCGCTCGGAGGAACCCTGACAGCAATGCCACCATGTTGAATAATGCGTTTCGTTCAGCCACAGGACGTCGTGTTTCAACTCAAACTGTGCGCAATAGGCTGCATGATGCGCAACTTCACTCCCGACGTCCATGGCGAGGTCCAGCTTTGCAACCCCGACACCATGCAGCGCAGTACAGATGGGCCCAACAACATGCTGAATGAACCCCACAGAATTGGCATCACGTTCTCTTCACCGATGAGTGTCGCATATGCCTTCAACCAGACAATCGTCGGAGACGTGTTTGGAGGCACCCTGGTCAGACTGAACGTCTTAGACACACTGTCCAGCGAGTGCAGCAAGGTGGTGGTTCCCTGATGTTTTGGGGTGGCATTATGTGGGGCCGACGTACGCCACTGGTGGTCATGGAAGGCTCCGAAACGGCTTTACGATACCTGAATGACATCCTCCGACCCATAGTGCACCCATATAGGCAGAATATTGGAGAGGCATTTGTCTTCATGGACGACAATTCTCGACCTCATCGTGCACATCTTGTGAATGCGTTCCTTCAAGATAACGACATCGCTCGACTACAGTGGCCAGCATGTTCGCCAGACATGAACCCTATCGAACATGCCTGGGATATGTTGAAAAGGGCTGTTTATGGACGTCTTGACCCACCAACCACTCTGAGAGATTTACGCCGAATTGTCGTTGAGGAGTGGGACAATGTGGACCAACAGTGTCTTGATGAACTTGTGGATAGTATGCCACGACGAATACAGGCATGCATCAATGCAAGAGGACGTGCTACTGGGTATTAGAGGTAGTGGTGTGTACTGCAATCTGGACCACAAATGCTGAAAGTCTAGCTGTATGATGGTACAACATGCAATGTGTGGGTCTCATGAGCAATAAAACGAGCTGAAATGTTGTTTGTGTTGATCTCTATTCCCTTTGTATTTAAAGGTTCCGGAACTCTTGGAACCGAGGTGATGCAAAACTTTTTTTGATGTGTGTATATTTGCTCAATAAATCTTTTTTCCGATGTTACGATGACTTCAGGAGTCAGGAATTTTATTGAAAAATGGTCAGAAAAATTAACATTGCAAATTCTGTGGACACCATGCAGGGCCGCAAGACACGGAACTCGTAAGCTGGGTAACCATTGTCGAGGTCAACGATGCACAAGTGGTGTAGGCTAAGTGCATGTTAACTGGAATCTTGTAGGCCTATTTGGTACGTTTTTCTGATTATTTCTCCTTCGCAGTTCCTTCATTTTTTTTTTATTTTTTTTTTACATTTTTTTTTTTCAATTATTTTTCCCCCCAATAATAGTAGAAAATTGGGAGGCTGGATTTAGACAGCTCCTCAACCCGGTCCATGAGTCAATCCTAATTGGCTACATGGATAATTCTTGCCAGGCGAGTCCACGTCGCGGGGGTGGGCAACGGTACTGTAATATACCATGGAACTACAGTACCGGCTAAGTTCTGGTGAGGACCCAGTCCTATGGGGTATAACATAGGCCCCGTGCACAGGGTTACGTGCGAAGACCTCAACGGAATCTGCAGCGGAGAAGATGGACTTCGGAACGGTGGAGATTGCGGAAGAGGCAACCCAGTACTCAGGGAATAGTATGAGTACAGCATCAATCGGCAGCGTCTGTTTCCCAGGTTAGGGGCTGCTGCAAGGGCGTCTGTTTCCCAGCTTAGGGGCGGCCTGAATAATAGCTGGCAGTAGCTTCATAAAATGCCTTTGGGAGTGGCGACCCCATCGTAATAATAGCCTAAAATGGAAATGATTCGGAGAAGGTTAGGGCGTACCCTGCAGGCGACGCGCAGTTCCTTTGGTACTGGGGGAACTGTGAGAAATGGGCGACCAGTAACCGAAATGAAAGTGGGAATCATGAATGTCATGACCCTGACAGGCAAGGTGGAGGAGGTGGTAGACTTAATGGAGAGGGAGAAGGTTGGAATGATGGGGCTGAGTGAAGTGAAATGGAAAGGTAAAGGAAGGAAGAAATTGAGGAAAGGATATACATTATACTGGAGTGGTGGCCAAGAGGCAAAAAATGGCGTGGGACTGATAATCTCGAAACAACTGGAGGAGTATGTTGAAGTGGTAGAGTGTGTGAGTGACAGAATAATGAAAATTAGAATGAAGATGAAAAATGACGTGATGGACTTCATACAAGTGTATGCACCACAGACTGGAAACAGAGAAGAAGATATTGAAGTATTCCTGGAGGATGTAGAAAGAGTAATCTTAGATGTAGAAGTGGTGATCATGGGAGACATGAATGCACAAGTCGGAAACTAGAGACAAGGAAAGGAAGAAGTCGTTGGACCATATGGATATGGGAAAAAGAACCGGGAAGGAGATGAACTTGTAAACTTTTGTGAAAGGAACAGCTGAAGAAAGTGGAGAGTTTTAAGTATCTGGGAAGCCTGATACAAGATAATGGAAGAAACGATAGAGAAATAAATGAGCGGGGGAGGCAGGGAGAAGCATTTCGGAGGAGTGTGAGAAGCATGTTATGGAGCAAGGATGTCCCTCAGAACAGCAAAAAGATCATATATCGGACGTACTATGTCCCTATCCTGACGTATGCCTCGGAGACCTGGGTTATGAAAGGAAGGGAGAAGAGCAAAATACAGGCCAGTGAGATGAGGTTCTTGAGAAGCAGTATTGGAGCTACAAAGATGGACAGAATAAGAAATGAGAGGACCAGAGAATTAATGAAGGAGGAACCATTACAGGATGGTATAGAGAAATCTAGACTTAGATGGTATGGACATGTAAAACGAATGGAGGAGAAGAGGATACCCAGGAGAGTACATGAGACGAAGTGGGAAGGAAAGAGACCGAGAGACAGGTGGCTGAAGGGGGTGGAAGAAAGCGTGAAGAAGATGATGATGATGATAATTGTTGTTGTAAGGGGCCTAACATCTAGGTTATCGGCCCCTAACGCGTGAAGAAGAGAGGAGAAGACTGGACAAGGGTGGAGGCTGAGAGATGGTGGGAAGACAGAAGACGTTGGAGAGGCTTGTGTTCCAAACAGACCCGGCCAGTGGCTGGAAACTGTGCAAGATGATGATGATGTGAAAGGAATGGACTGATAGTGGGTAATTCATGGTTTCGGAAGAAAAACAGCAGGAAAATTACGAGATATGGGTGGGGCGATAGAAGAACAAAATCAGTAATTGACTACTTCCTGGTGGAAAGGACTAACCGCAGAAAGCTGATAGATGTGATAGCTTTACCAGGAGAAGCATTTGATGGGGACCATAGAGCTGTGGTGGCAAAATTTAGATGGGAAAAATTGGAAAACCTAAAGGAGATCAGAGAAAGTAAAATAAAAGTATGGAAATTGAAAGACAAAGCTGTACAGGAAGTTTTTCAGGAGAGATTGAAGCAACAAATCCCAGTTACTGAAGTGGAAAATGTAGAAGAGGAATGGTCCCACTTTAAAAAGGCATTTGTTGGTGCAGCAGAGAGTGCTTGTGGTAGGACGTCAACAAGAGTGAAAGAGGAGACACCATGGTGGAATGAGGAAGTGAGGAAAGCAGTGAAAGAAAAGAAGTCTGCATGCAAAGAATGGAACCGAGATCAAACAGAAGAAAGCAAAAGGGAGTATCACGACAGCAAACTGAGGTGTAAGAAAGTGGTAGGAGAAGAAAAGTTGGGAAGAATTTATACGAAGAATGGAAACAGATGCAAGTGGCAGTAAAAGGATGCTGTATGGGCTTCTAAGAAGTAAGAGGAAAGAAAGAGTTACTACAAAGCTAGTGAAAAAGGAAGATGGAGAGCTGTTAACACACCCAGAAGAGATAAAGGGACGATGGAAGGAGTATTTCGATAAGCTATTGAATGTGAGCAATTGTACTGGTGAGATGGAAGTGACACAGCCTGACGACTCTATAACAGAAGATGATATAACAATGCTGGAGGTGGAATTAGCAGTACAGAAAATGAAGATGGGAAAAGCAACAGGGGTGGATGAAATCAGTGTAGAAATGATAAAGGCTGCTGGACCTGTTGGTATGCAATGGTTGTATCGACTGCTAAAGTGTGTGTGGAAACGGAAATGTGTACCAGAAGACTGGGAAAGGGCTAATAATACCAGTGTTTAGGAAGGGGGACAAGAAGGTGTGTGATAACTATAGAGGGATCACCCTCATATCACAGATAGTAAAAATACTGGAACGGATATTAGAAAGAAGAAAGGTGGAAGGAGAGTTGCAAGATGAACAGTACGGCTTCAGGAGTGGAAGATCCACAGTGGACCCAATCTTTAGCTTGAGGCAGGTGATGGAAAAGAACTGGGAATATGGAGAGTCGAGGATTTGATCATGACTTTCATAGATCTAGAAAAGGCATATGATAGTGTCCCCAGAGAGAAGGTATGGGAAACCATGGTTAAGAAGAGACTGGGAAGAGAAATGGTGGAAATGGTGCAAGCAATGTACAACAACTGTGTTAGCAGGGTACTGACCCCAGTTGGAAAGACAGATTGGTTTAGGAACAAGACTGGACCAAGACAGGGGAGTGTGCTGTCACCTCTCTTGTTCATAATGGTGATGGATGAAATTGTAAAGGAAACAAAGGAAGCATATGGACATAAAGAAATGAAGTTACTGTTATTTGCAGATGATATTGTGGTCTGGGGAAGGAACACCGAAGAAGTGCAAAAACAACTAGATGCACTGAACGAAAATATTCAGAAGTATGGCCTGAAAATCAGTATAGAGAAAAGCAAGACCATGGTGATGACAAGAGGGGAAAGACAAGGAAAGGGCACTGTGAAAATTGGAAGTCAGAGTTTGGAAATTGTGGACACGTTCAAATACCTAGGAAGTGAATTTATGCAAACTGGTAGGTTGGACATGGAGATTGGCAGGAGGGTACAGCAGAGCAAAGTGTAAGAAAACTTGTTTGGGATAAGGAAGTACCTAGGAAAAGCAAGGAGGTAATGTATAAAATGTACTATGTACCCATATTAACTTATGCAGCTGAGACTTGGACCCTGACGAGCAGGCAAGAGAGTAGAATCCAAGCCAGTGAAATGAAATTCCTAAGAAGTATGATAGGAAAGACAAGGAATGAAGATGTTAGGAAGGAAGTTGGAATGGGAAAACTAAATGAGAGAATTGAGAAGAATAAACTAAGGTGGTTTGGACATGTAAAGAGGATGGAGGAAAATAGAATACCGAGACAGGTGCTGGAGGCCAAGTGCAAGGGTAAGAGAGCAAGGGGAAGACCTAGAACAAGGTGGATTGATTCAGTGAAGAACAGTGTGAGAAAAAGGAATCTGGACTGGGACAAGATCGTGGAAGAAGAATTGTGGAAGGAAAGAGGAAAGTGGAGAAGTGCCATAAATACCCCGACCCGGCAGGAGCTGGATAAGGGGAAATGATGATGATGAATCGTAGAAAATTGAGGGGGGTGTTATAGGCGAGTAAATACGATGGTCATCCCTCATTTTACGCGTTTTCGCTATAACACGATTTTTAAAAAATGTTGACTGGCAACATGTGGTCATTATTGGGATAACTAGCTGTGTTTTATTGTTATGGGGAAAAGAGCAAAAGCAATGGAAATCAATACCACTTGACGAAAAGCTGGAAGTTTTAAAGCGATATGAGCGCACTGTGGACATTGCTAGAGCTACGGGAATCTCAGAATCAACTCTGAGAACCAAAAGAAGTCAAGCAGGAAATAATTAAAGAACGCTTCAAAAGTGCGACCAGAATGACGTCATCCAACACAAACCAATTATGGAGAAAATGCAACGAATGTTGGCCCGATGGATTGAACATCGAACTAAACGTTTGATCCCGATATCGACCATGGTTATTCAGGCTAAAGCAAAAGCTCTGTTTAAAGAACTAAGACCAGGTGCTGATTGATTTGAATGTTTCAAGGGATGACATGGATTTTTCCCTTGAAAAAATCTCTATCTCTTATCTAAGCCATATTATAATACATTCACTTTACGCGATGGTTACTCGGAACGAATTCATCGCATAAATCGAGGGATACCTGTACAATAATGCAGCCATCACAATAATACAGGCTATCACTTGAACTTCTTGAGAAAGAACACCAACTAATTCATAAACTTGGAGTATCAATTCAAATCTGCAGGGAATCAGCTGGGTTTAAAGTACACATTTTATGGAGAGTTGTTTTGATGTTGTTTTGCTTCAAGAGACTCGTTAAGAACGAGACCCAGCTCAGATGAAATGGTGGATATGGCACTGCGATGTACATTAGAAATGATATGGAAACTATTACATTGCGTAACTGTTCTCCTAATGAGACTATATATTGGAGGTCGCGGGCTTTAAAAGGTTATGAAAAATGAAAATCCACAGCCTGCTTCCAGTCTCCGACCGGGTCAGGAATGGAATGAATGAAGCCCCCATCTAGCGGCGAGGATATGAACTGTGCCGGCTGCCGAGGCCTGACGCACTCCTCTGGGGCAATGATTAAATGAATGACAGATGAAATGAAATGATAGTGGAGAGTGTTGCTGGAATGAAATTTTGACAGGGAAAACCGGAGTACCCGGAGAAAAACCTGTCTGCCTCCGTTCTGTCCAGCACAGATCTCACATGGAGTGACCGGGATTTGAACCACGGACCCAGCGGTGAGAGGCCAGCGTGCTGCCGCCTAAGCCACTTTAAAAGGTTATAATAGTAGTTATTGTGCTTAACAGCAACCCCACATAGGAACAATGTTTTGGAAGAAAATCGAACTCTCAATCTACCTGTGCATATATCTCTTCTTCATCACTTTCGGATCCTTCCTTCAATATTCAATTCTACTTATATCAAACAAATCCTTCTCTTATCTTTTTTAATAACAAAATCTTGCACACAATCGAAAGCCCTCTATACTCGGTGAGCTACCAGAATGGGATTGACAGTTCTCGCCTTGCCATGTGGTCTGGGAACAAGGTTGCCAAACTGTACAGCTGACCAGGCACTGAAGCACGTGGGCTGTGTTATTGCAATGCAGAGTATAATGGCATCAACTATGCTAACATGGATTAGTCAAGAGGCAGAGGGGTGGATTTCCGGCAAATGTCAATCCTATTCAGGCAGCTCACAGAGTATATGTGTCTTGTCTATTGTTTATTTTCACTGAACCTCGGCCATATAGCCTATTGCCCTGTCAACCTTTTCTTCGTCTTCTTATAGAATTAGTTAGTGTTGTTTTAAGGGGCGGAACTACGAGGTCATCTGTACTTATAGAATTATTTGAATAAGAAATTACTACACGAATATGTCCTGACTTGCTCTCAAGTCCGCAAATTGAGGGTTTGGTCCTTAATGTCACCACCACAAATCATTGGAAAGTGCTGAATAAAGTTTTAACTGGGCAAACTTAATGTACGGATTGACCGTGGGACCAGGCTAAGCACCATATCTGTAACGAAACTGGGGGGAGGGTAGAGACTAAGAATTCACATGGCCACGGCTCGCTTAATAACATAGTCACCAAACCCACTATTTATTGCGTCATCGTTATTGTAACTGTGAATTATTTAATCATTCTTCTGTCGCTTGATTTCCCTCATACTTAACACAACCTTGCAGTACTGTGCTTATCAACTCACAAGCCGAGGAGTTGGTCTCTGCACAGTTCCAAGACATTCCTACTCATGAAAATAAGGTCAATTGATCTGTGCCAGTTTGATCATAAGTACCATATTTACTCGGCTATAACACCCCCTCGCCTATAGTACCCGCTTAATTTTCGAGAGCCGAAATAAATCTTGGAAATCGCTTATAGTCATCATCATCATCTTGCACAGTTTCCAGCCACTGGCCACTGTCTTCCCACCATCTCTCAGCCTCCACCCTTGTCCAGTCTTCTCCTCTCTTCTTCACGCTTTCTTCCACCCCCTTCAGCCACCTGTCTCTCGGTCTCTTCGTCTCGTGTATCCTCCTGGGTATCCTCTTCTCCTCCATTCATTTTACATGTCCATACCATCTAAGTCTAGATTTCTCTATACCATCCTGTAATGGTTCCTCCTTCATTAATTCTCTGGTCCTCTCATTTCTTATTCTGTCCATCTTTGTAGCTCCAATACTGCTTCTCAAGAACCTCATCTCACTGGCCTGTATTTTGCGCTTCTCCCTTCCTTTCATAACCCAGGTCTCCGAGGCATACGTCAGGATAGGGACATAGCACGTCCGATATATGATCTTTTTGCTGTTCTGAGGGACATCCTTGCTCCATAACATGCTTCTCACACTCCTCCGAAATGCTTCTGCCTGCCTCCCCCGCTCATTTATTTCTCTATCGTTTCTTCCATTATCTTGTATCAGGCTTCCCAGATACTTAAAACTCTCCACTTTCTTCAGCTGTTCCCCACCAATTGTTATTCCCGTTGTGGTTCTTTCCTTCTTCCTTGTTGTGATCACCATCTCACTCTTATTTATGCTAAATTTCATCCCATATCCTTGTATTATTCCTTCCCACACGTCCAACTGTTCCTGTACCTCCTCCTCCTTGTTTCCCCAAATCATCAAATCATCTGCAAACACCATTGCTTTCATCTTTCCTTCCCCAATTACTTGTGCCACTCGGGTCATTATGTCATCCATCACCACAATGAAAAGTAACGGTGACAGTGCACTTCCTTGTTTCTCTGTTCCAACCAGTCTGATCTCTCTCCTCCCACTTTCACACAGCTCACGCTTCCCTTGTACATCTCCTTTATCCTCTTCATAGTCCATTTCTCTACTCCTCTATCCTCCAGGGACTTCCATACTTTGTTTCTGCATACACTGTCATATGCTTTCTCAATGTCCAGGAAGGCCATCAGTAGATCTGTTCCATACTCATAGTGCTGTTCTTGTAACTGCCTTACACTGTGGACCTTCCTGCTCTGAAGCCGTGTTGTTCTTCCCTCATCCCTCCTTCTATCCTTGTCCTAATTCTCTTTTCCAAAACTTTCTCGAAGATCTTTGCACAATGACTCATCAGTGTTATTCCCCGATAGTTTCTGCAATCTGTTCTACTACCTTTCTTGAAGATCGAGATTATTATTCCTTTTTTCCAGTCCTCTGGGGTCTTCCTTTCCTTCCATGCTGTCCTCATCACTCGGTACAGCCACTGTATCCCCACCTCTCCTGCTGCTCTCACCATCTCCACACTCAACTCATCCACACCCGGTGCCTTCCCTCCTTTCATCTTCCTCACTGCATCTTCCACTTCTTTCCATGTTAAGTCCTTTTCTGTTTGCAGTTCATCTTCCTCTTCCCCGATTTCTTCCTCCTCGCCGTGGTTTCCATTTGGGTTCAGAAGTTCTTCAAAATATTCTTTCCATGTTTTCTTCAGTTCTTCCCTATTTTCTATCTCTTGTCCCCTTTCGTTCACCATTCTAAAATAATCCGTAGGATCCTTCCGCCTCTTATTTTTTACCATCCCATACAGGACCTTTTTTGTACCTTCACTATCCTCCTTCATCATCTTTGTCCACTCTTCCATCCCCTTTCTTCTCTCCTCAGCCACTACTCTCTTCGCCTCCTTCTTTCTTTCCTGGTACTCTTCCCTTGTCTCTACCGTCCTATTTTGATACCACCTCCTAAAGGCTCTATTCTTTTCCCTTACTATATCTTTTGTCTTCTCATTCCACCATGGTGTTTCCTTCCACCTCTTCTTACTACTTGTCCTCCCACATACTGCTTCTGCTGCACCCGTCTTTCTTCATCTGTTGGAATTCCTTCCTTTACCATTTTGAGGTACTCGACCCTTCTATCCCCTTTCAGTTTCCATATCCTTATACGTCTTTCCTGGTTCTCAGTCCCTTTCTTCTCCTTACTCCCTCTCAGGTTCATTACCAGCAATCGATGGTCGCTATCCAGGTTCTCCGATGGTATAACCGTGATGTTCTTATTTAGTTCTTTCTCATACAGTATATAGTCGACCACCGACTCTTATGTATGCTAAATCGCTTATAGTACCCCTCCTTAATTATTGAGAGACAAAATACAACATTCTTGGAAATTGACGAATTCTTAAAAAAATGTATAATTACAACGGAAATTCATTCTCTTTCATGACAAAAGTATTTTTCTTGTTACCGTATATTAGTTTGTTATTCAGACGATATGACCGGGTACGCGATTGGGCAGGATATCGAATTGTGTAGCCAATAGACTTCACCCGATATCCAATAGAAGATGCCACACTATTGACCGAGTAGAAGTTATGGTTTCAAATGTTGCCTGCATTCTTCTGTTTAGTATTATTTATGTTGCGATTCGATTGTGTTTACGACAGTCTCCTTACTTTAATTTTAAACACATTTCATTTGTAGCAAGAACCGTCGGTGTTTGTGTGACACGTTATTGGTATATTAATGTGAATGTGTTTACAACTGTTAGTGAGATGTGATCACTCATTCCCTAATTGATGCATTCTCCCTGCCTGTGTTTAATAAAGTTAGCATTTCCGTTTTAAGATATTTGTTTAGCAAGGGAGAGTAGTGAATAGTGAGGTTATGGCAGTCTCATAATGGGCTGATAAAAAATGTCAACTTTGTTTATTTTGATTAAATATATCGTACTATGTAGCATCAAAATAAAATAGCTCATATTTACTCTCTCCCTTTCCCAAAAAAATAGATTTTTGCGAAGTTTGCATCTATAGTACCCCCCCCTCAATTTCGGAACTAAAAATTTAGAAGAAAAGGGAGTGTTATAGGCGAGTAAATACGGCACATGAGGTGTTACGATGATTTATTCCACCACTGTACTAAGTGTGTACAACTTCAGTAAGTGTATCTTGTCTGTGTATTGCTGTGTTTGCACCTTCTATTGCCTGTTTCCATCTTTTCTGTGTTAGAGCACTTTGCCCCGCACCACTCTCCGCAGTTCTGTCCAAGCCAAGAGGATTACACTACACCATCATTACAACCTCGCATTGTTTTATTTCCTATAAAAGAACTGGAACATTTTTGTTTTCTGGCCAACTCCTCGGGCATGGTATTTGTGTGCATTCTGAGAAATGTTCCTGCGTATGAACAAACTCAAAATGTTATGCCTACTACCAAAGGCTTCACATCTCCGATACCTTGGTTCCGTTGTGAGACCTGATGGTGATACAGTCTCCGATATCCGTGCAAGAGTGTATGAAGTGGTGCCAGGTCACAGCCGTTCTCTTTGACTGCAAGATCCCTTTGATCTATCAAACATTCGTCCGCCCTGTTGCTTTGTATGGAGCCGAATGCTTGCCTAATACAAAGAAACATGAACAAGCCTTGCACTCAGCGGAGATGTGGATGCTACGACGGTCCTTGGGAATTACACGGCTGGATCATACGGAGGTCGAGTCGTAAGCCATGGTAACTATTGTTTTTCTCGCAAACAGGAGACAACACGGAAATTCTACGATATGCATTTGGAAACGTACGGTATGTAGTTGTATAAGATGCCACTAGATGATGTGTGTAAACAACAGTGTGGGTCTGAGCATGCCCCCAAGTTCAGTGTGTGAGTGAGAGCGTCACACAATGGAAGTCAACAAGCAGGAGCCTTAGTCGCCTGATCTGAGCTCATGTGACTATGATCTAATCCCCAAAGTCAAGAAGCCACTACGTGGACGACGGCTTGCTAACAAAGAAGATATCGTAACAGCATTTCGGAGGGAGGTGTTACACGTTAGCGATACACATGCTGCGAATGGTATTCAGCGCCTGCCCCACCGCTGGCAACGCACAGTAGACACTTTGGGTGATTATTTCCAAGGTCTGTAACCAGTGGAGACCTGTCCTTTGTACGTAGTCTTGTGTATTTGCTGTCTATACCATAATAGAACAATGTTTACCAATGGCCTGTGTTCTGTTACTTACCTACGAGCACCTCCTGACCTCAGATTTATCTTCAGGCACGATGCATACATACATGCCCTATATTTCCAAATGCATATCGTAGATTTTGCAGTTGTCTCCTGTTTGCGAGAAAAGAAATAGTTGCCACGACTTATAACTCGACCCTCGTATTAAGAATGAAGAACTCTTGGAATTGGCCCTATTCCAGCCAAAATGAGGGAGACTCGGTTGCGTTGGTAAAGGCATGCAGCCCGAGCAAATACCTCTAGGCATTGGATGGACAGCAGAAGATGACAGTGGAGCCCAGCTGATTTCGCAGTGAACGTCAAAAGGAGCTCAAACATGTAATAAAAACTGACAGTACTGTACTTTACTAGAAGCAGAAATGCAACGAAAAACCAACTGATATCTTAACTCCTTCGCAGAAAATTATAAAGATTCTTTGATCCCCACGATAGCAAGCTTGCGAATTTGGCACACAGTTCTCACCCACTGGCGGCGAATATACGAGGAAATACGGTACATCATTAATGAGCCCATTATGAGACTGCCATAACCTCACTATTCACTACTCTCCCTTGCTAAGCGAACGTCTTAGAATGGGATGGACAAAGTTTCAGACATGGAAATGTAAACTTTATTTTTATTTGAACACAGGGAGGGAGAATGCATCAACATTCACATTAATGTACCAATATCGTGTCACACAAACGCCGACAGTTCTTGTTTCAAATGAAACTGAGAAGAAGGCTGCCGCAAACACCACAAAACATAAGAACGCAGGCAACATTTGAAACCAGAACTTTCATTGGCGCTTCCACTCGGCCAATTGTGTGGCATCTTCTATTGAATATTGGCTACACAATTCAGTATCCTGTACGCAGTATATGTGTGCATAATGCCGGTCATATCGTCTGAATAACTAAATAATGTAACAAGAAAAATATGTTTGCCATAAAAGAGGATGAATTTCAGTTGTCATTTTAAAAATTTTAAGAATTCGTCAATTTCTAAGAATGTTGTATTTTGACTGTCAATAATTAGGGGGGGGGGGGGTACTATAAGCTATTTCCAAGAATTTTGTACTTTGGCTCTCAATAATTAAGGGGGGTACTATAGGTGAGGGGGTCATATAACCGAGTAAATACGGTATTGCAAAAGTGAACACTATTTATAAATTCATCAACCACCATGAATTTGTTTAAAATCCATGGAAATATCCAATCTTAAAATATGAGACTTGTTAGCGAGAGCTTGGCTTGGGCAGCTGCTGCGTGTTCCTTGCCTGGGGCGGGCGGGGCTGTGGGCAGTGGCACAGGACTTGCTCTTTACCTAACCTGTGTTTCTATCTTTTGTCTGTGCTGCCGCCCCTCGCTCGCCCCGGCCAGCCGCGCTGACTGCCGCAGGTGAGTGTCTTCTCCTCCCCTAGCACTGCACTGCACTGCACCAGTCTTGGTAAGTGGACTCGACTCTATTTCAGAGGTGCGCTGTAATGGCTGACAACAGTAGTTCAGTAGTGGTGCTTCTCAACATCTGGGCATAGGGGATGTATCCCCTATACTAGTATGTGTGTCTGTGTATTACTCAATCACGCTAGAACCATTGGTCCGATTTACATCGAAGTAGCTGTGAAACTATTCTAAATATAGTAGTTCTTTAAAATTGGTGAACTTATCTTCTTTCTTATAATAATATTCGCTCCACAGTTGGACGCCAATGAAACTCATTTAAATAGTAGTAATTAATGTCGGGATCGTGATTGGTGTTTCCTTTGTCCATCCCCACGTTGGTGCGTCAATGTCATCATCATCTTGTACAGTTTCCAGCCCCAGGCTGGGTCTGTTTGGAACATAAGCCTCGCCACTTAGACCTTTCTTCCCACCACCTCTCCGCTGTCACTCTGGTCCAGTCCTCGCCTCTCTTCTTGACACATTCCTCCACGCCTTTCAGCCATCTATCTCTTGGTCTTCTCCTTGGCGTTTCGTCTGCATCTGCATCTCATGTATCCTCTTGGGAATCTTCTTCTCATCCATTCTCTTTAAGTGTCCATACCAATGTCTCAATCCTACCTTGCAAGGGCTCCTCTTTCACCATTTCCCTGACCTTTTCATTCCTCACCCTGTCTCTTCTTGTTACTCCGATCCTACTTCGCAGGAACTTCATTTCACCTGCCTGTATTCTGCTTATATCTCTTTTCTTCATTGTCCACGTTTCTGAAGCATAGGTCAGTATCGGGATATAGTAGCTTCTGTATAACACTTCCTTGCTTTTTTGTGGGACATCTTTATTCCACACTAAGCTCCTAATGCTTCTGCCTGTCTGCCACGTTCCGTAATCTCTTTGTCATTTCTCCCATTTTCCTCCACTATACTATCCAAGTACTTGAGACTGTCCACCTCCAAGTGTTATCCCACTCATTGGTCTGTCCTTTTTCCTGGTCGTTAACAGGATCTCACATTTACTGATGTTGAACTTCCATCCGTACTCTCCCACTGTTTCTTCCCAAGCCTTCAGTTGCTCCTGAATTTCCTCCTCCTTGTTTCCCCAGACCATGAGATCATCTGCAAACACCATTGCTTTCATCTTATCTTCTCCTATCTTTCCTGCTATCCGTGTCATTACCTCGTCCATAACCACAATAAAGAGAAGGGGTGACAGCGCACTACTCTGTTTCAGGCCACTCATTTGTCTGAACCAGTCTGTTCTTTCCCCTCCAACTTTCACACCACTCACACTTCCATAATACATCTCCTTCACTCTGTCTACAGTCCCATGTTTTCCATTGATTCCCAAACCTTCTCCCTACACTCACTATCATATGCCTTTTCGATGTCCATGTAATAAATCTAAATAATAGTAATGGTCGGGGTTAACCTACAACAACAAGCCCCACCGTTGGGCGATCAGTGAAACAGATCTATTGATATAATGGTCTGAGTTAACCAACAACAACAAGCCCCACCGTTGGGCGATCAGTGAAACAGATCTATTGATATAATGGTCGGGGTTAACCTACAACAACAAGCCCCACCGTTGGGCGATCAGTGAAACAGATCTATTGATATAATGGTCGGGGTTAACCAACAACAACAAGCCCCACCGTTGGGCGATCAGTGTAACAAATCTATTCATATAATGGTCGGGGTTAACCAACAACAACAAGCCCCACCATTGGGCGATCAGTGTAACAAATCTATTCATATAATGGTCGGGGTTAACCTACAACAACAAGCCCCACCGTTGGGCGATCAGTGTAACAAATCTATTCATATAATGGTCGGGGTTAACCTACAACAACAAGCCCCTCTGTTGGGCGATCAGTGTAACAAATCTATTCATATAATGGTCGGGGTTAACCAACAACAACAAGCCCCACCGTTGGGCGATCAGTGAAACAAATCTATTCATATAATGGTCGGGGTTAACCAACAACAACAAGCCCCACCGTTGGGCGATCAGTGTAACAAATCTATTGATATAATGGTCGGGGTTAACCAACAACAACAAGCCCCACCGTTGGGCGATCAGTGTAACAAATCTATTGATATAATGGTCGGGGTTAACCAACAACAACAAGCCCCACCGTTGGGCGATCAGTGTAACAAATCTATTCATATAATGGTGGGGGTTAACCAACAACAACAAGCCCCACCGTTGGGCGATCAGTGAAACAAATCTATTGATATAATGGTGGGGGTTAACCAACAACAACAAGCCCCACCGTTGGGCGATCAGTGAAACAAATCTATTCATATAATGGTGGGGGTTAACCAACAACAACAAGCCCCACCGTTGGGCGATCAGTGTAACAAATCTATTCATATAATGGTCGGGGTTAACCTACAACAACAAGCCCCACCGTTGGGCGATCAGTGTAACAAATCTATTGATATAATGGTCGGGGTTAACCAACAACAACAAGCCCCACCGTTGGGCGATCAGTGTAACAAATCTATTCATATAATGGTCGGGGTTAACCAACAACAACAAGCCCCACCGTTGGGCGATCAGTGAAACAAATCTATTGATATAATGGTCGGGGTTAACCAACAACAACAAGCCCCACCGTTGGGCGATCAGTGAAACAAATCTATTCATATAATGGTGGGGGTTAACCAACAACAACAAGCCCCACCGTTGGGCGATCAGTGTAACAAATCTATTCATATAATGGTCGGGGTTAACCTACAACAACAAGCCCCACCGTTGGGCGATCAGTGAAACAAATCTATTCATATAATGGTCGGGGTTAACCTACAACAACAAGCCCCACCGTTGGGCGATCAGTGTAACAAATCTATTGATATAATGGTCGGGGTTAACCAACAACAACAAGCCCCACCGTTGGGCGATCAGTGAAACAAATCTATTCATATAATGGTGGGGGTTAACCAACAACAACAAGCCCCACCGTTGGGCGATCAGTGAAACAGATCTATTCATATAATGGTGGGGGTTAACCAACAACAACAAGCCCCACCGTTGGGCGATCAGTGAAACAAATCTATTCATATAATGGTGGGGGTTAACCAACAACAACAAGCCCCACCGTTGGGCGATCAGTGTAACAAATCTATTCATATAATGGTCGGGGTTAACCTACAACAACAAGCCCCACCGTTGGGCGATCAGTGAAACAAATCTATTGATATAATGGTCGGGGTTAACCAACAACAACAAGCCCCACTGTTGGGCGATCAGTGTAACAAATCTATTGATATAATGGTGGGGGTTAACCAACAACAACAAGCCCCACCGTTGGGCGATCAGTGTAACAAATCTATTCATATAATGGTCGGGGTTAACCTACAACAACAAGCCCCACCGTTGGGCGATCAGTGAAACAAATCTATTGATATAATGGTCGGGGTTAACCAACAACAACAAGCCCCACCGTTGGGCGATCAGTGTAACAAATCTATTGATATAATGGTCGGGGTTAACCAACAACAACAAGCCCCACCGTTGGGCGATCAGTGAAACAAATCTATTGATATAATGGTCGGGGTTAACCAACAACAACAAGCCCCACCGTTGGGCGATCAGTGTAACAAATCTATTGATATAATGGTCGGGGTTAACCTACAACAACAAGCCCCACCGTTGGGCGATCAGTGAAACAAATCTATTCATATAATGGTCGGGGTTAACCAACAACAACAAGCCCCACCGTTGGGCGATCAGTGAAACAAATCTATTGATATAATGGTCGGGGTTAACCAACAACAACAAGCCCCACCGTTGGGCGATCAGTGTAACAAATCTATTGATATAATGGTGGGGGTTAACCAACAACAACAAGCCCCACCGTTGGGCGATCAGTGTAACAAATCTATTGATATAATGGTCTGGGTTAACCAACAACAACAAGCCCCACCGTTGGGCGATCAGTGAAACAAATCTATTGATATAATGGTGGGGGTTAACCAACAACAACAAGCCCCACCGTTGGGCGATCAGTGTAACAAATCTATTCATATAATGGTGGGGGTTAACCAACAACAACAAGCCCCACCGTTGGGCGATCAGTGTAACAAATCTATTGATATAATGGTCGGGGTTAACCAACAACAACAAGCCCCACCGTTGGGCGATCAGTGTAACAAATCTATTCATATAATGGTGGGGGTTAACCAACAACAACAAGCCCCACCGTTGGGCGATCAGTGTAACAAATCTATTGATATAATGGTGGGGGTTAACCAACAACAACAAGCCCCACCGTTGGGCGATCAGTGAAACAAATCTATTGATATAATGGTCGGGGTTAACCAACAACAACAAGCCCCACCGTTGGGCGATCAGTGTAACAAATCTATTGATATAATGGTCGGGGTTAACCAACAACAACAAGCCCCACCGTTGGGCGATCAGTGTAACAAATCTATTCATATAATGGTGGGGGTTAACCAACAACAACAAGCCCCACCGTTGGGCGATCAGTGTAACAAATCTATTGATATAATGGTCGGGGTTAACCAACAACAACAAGCCCCACCGTTGGGCGATCAGTGTAACAAATCTATTCATATAATGGTGGGGGTTAACCAACAACAACAAGCCCAACCGTTGGGCGATCAGTGTAACAAATCTATTGATATAATGGTCGGGGTTAACCAACAACAACAAGCCCCACCGTTGGGCGATCAGTGAAACAAATCTATTGATATAATGGTCGGGGTTAACCAACAACAACAAGCCCCACCGTTGGGCGATCAGTGAAACAGATCTATTGATATAATGGTGGGGGTTAACCAACAACAACAAGCCCCACCGTTGGGCGATCAGTGTAACAAATCTATTGATATAATGGTCGGGGTTAACCAACAACAACAAGCCCCACCGTTGGGCGATCAGTGAAACAAATCTATTCATATAATGGTGGGGGTTAACCAACAACAACAAGCCCCACCGTTGGGCGATCAGTGTAACAAATCTATTGATATAATGGTGGGGGTTAACCAACAACAACAAGCCCCACCGTTGGGCGATCAGTGTAACAAATCTATTGATATAATGGTCGGGGTTAACCAACAACAACAAGCCCCACCGTTGGGCGATCAGTGTAACAAATCTATTCATATAATGGTGGGGGTTAACCAACAACAACAAGCCCCACCGTTGGGCGATCAGTGTAACAAATCTATTCATATAATGGTGGGGGTTAACCAACAACAACAAGCCCCACCGTTGGGCGATCAGTGTAACAAATCTATTGATATAATGGTGGGGGTTAACCAACAACAACAAGCCCCACCGTTGGGCGATCAGTGTAACAAATCTATTGATATAATGGTCGGGGTTAACCAACAACAACAAGCCCCACCGTTGGGCGATCAGTGTAACAAATCTATTCATATAATGGTGGGGGTTAACCAACAACAACAAGCCCCACCGTTGGGCGATCAGTGTAACAAATCTATTGATATAATGGTGGGGGTTAACCAACAACAACAAGCCCCACCGTTGGGCGATCAGTGTAACAAATCTATTCATATAATGGTCGGGGTTAACCAACAACAACAAGCCCCACCGTTGGGCGATCAGTGAAACAAATCTATTGATATAATGGTCGGGGTTAACCAACAACAACAAGCCCCACCGTTGGGCGATCAGTGAAACAGATCTATTGATATAATGGTCGGGGTTAACCAACAACAACAAGCCCCACTGTTGGGCGATCAGTGAAACAGATCTATTGATATAATGGTGGGGGTTAACCAACAACAACAAGCCCCACCGTTGGGCGATCAGTGTAACAAATCTATTGATATAATGGTGGGGGTTAACCAACAACAACAAGCCCCACCGTTGGGCGATCAGTGTAACAAATCTATTCATATAATGGTGGGGGTTAACCAACAACAACAAGCCCCACCGTTGGGCGATCAGTGTAACAAATCTATTGATATAATGGTGGGGGTTAACCAACAACAACAAGCCCCACCGTTGGGCGATCAGTGTAACAAATCTATTCATATAATGGTCGGGGTTAACCAACAACAACAAGCCCCACCGTTGGGCGATCAGTGAAACAAATCTATTGATATAATGGTCGGGGTTAACCAACAACAACAAGCCCCACCGTTGGGCGATCAGTGTAACAAATCTATTGATATAATGGTCGGGGTTAACCAACAACAACAAGCCCCACCATTGGGCGATCAGTGTAACAAATCTATTCATATAATGGTCGGGGTTAACCAACAACAACAAGCCCCACCGTTGGGCGATCAGTGAAACAAATCTATTCATATAATGGTGGGGGTTAACCAACAACAACAAGCCCCACCGTTGGGCGATCAGTGAAACAAATCTATTGATATAATGGTCGGGGTTAACCAACAACAACAAGCCCCACCGTTGGGCGATCAGTGAAACAAATCTATTGATATAATGGTCGGGGTTAACCAACAACAACAAGCCCCACCGTTGGGCGATCAGTGAAACAAATCTATTGATATAATGGTCGGGGTTAACCAACAACAACAAGCCCCACCGTTGGGCGATCAGTGTAACAAATCTATTCATATAATGGTCGGGGTTAACCAACAACAACAAGCCCCACCGTTGGGCGATCAGTGTAACAAATCTATTCATATAATGGTCGGGGTTAACCAACAACAACAAGCCCCACCGTTGGGCGATCAGTGTAACAAATCTATTCATATAATGGTGGGGGTTAACCAACAACAACAAGCCCCACCGTTGGGCGATCAGTGAAACAAATCTATTGATATAATGGTCGGGGTTAACCAACAACAACAAGCCCCACCGTTGGGCGATCAGTGAAACAAATCTATTCATATAATGGTCAGGGTTAATCAACAACAACAAGCCCCACCGTTGGGCGATCAGTGAAACAAATCTATTCATATAATGGTCGGGGTTAACCAACAACAACAAGCCCCACCGTTGGGCGATCAGTGAAACAAATCTATTGATATAATGGTCGGGGTTAACCAACAACAACAAGCCCCACCGTTGGGCGATCAGTGTAACAAATCTATTGATATAATGGTCGGGGTTAACCAACAACAACAAGCCCCACCGTTGGGCGATCAGTGTAACAAATCTATTCATATAATGGTCGGGGTTAACCAACAACAACAAGCCCCACCGTTGGGCGATCAGTGTAACAAATCTATTGATATAATGGTCGGGGTTAACCAACAACAACAAGCCCCACCGTTGGGCGATCAGTGTAACAAATCTATTCATATAATGGTGGGGGTTAACCAACAACAACAAGCCCCACCGTTGGGCGATCAGTGTAACAAATCTATTCATATAATGGTGGGGGTTAACCAACAACAACAAGCCCCACCGTTGGGCGATCAATGAAACAAATCTATTGATATAATGGTCGGGGTTAACCAACAACAACAAGCCCCACCGTTGGGCGATCAGTGAAACAGATCTATTGATATAATGGTCGGGGTTAACCAACAACAACAAGCCCCACTGTTGGGCGATCAGTGTAACAAATCTATTGATATAATGGTGGGGGTTAACCAACAACAACAAGCCCCACCGTTGGGCGATCAGTGAAACAGATCTATTGATATAATGGTCGGGGTTAACCAACAACAACAAGCCCCACCGTTGGGCGATCAGTGAAACAAATCTATTCATATAATGGTCGGGGTTAACCAACAACAAGCCCCACCGTTGGGCGATCAGTGAAACAAATCTATTCATATAATGGTCGGGGTTAACCAACAACAACAAGCCCCACCGTTGGGCGATCAGTGAAACAAATCTATTCATATAATGGTCGGGGTTAACCAACAACAAGCCCCACCGTTGGGCGATCAGTGAAACAAATCTATTCATATAATGGTCGGGGTTAACCTACAACAACAAGCCCCACCGTTGGGCGATTGAAATGAAATGATTTTCTTTGTTAGTAATGGTCGGGGTTAACCAACAACGAGGGATCAATGTAACTAAATTTCTATCTTCTATAAATAATCTTGGGGGTCGAGTTGATGTTACAAACAGAAAAAATGAGAATCAATTCCACTCCAAAACATACCTCTGCTCCTTTCTTGTCTTGCGTTTTCCTAAAAGTCTCTCTTCTTACTATAAATTCTCTGGCAATCAAAATTATCATTACTTGATACTCTTGCAGTTCATATAATTTTCCTTTCTTTATTTATCTCTGATCATCATCATCATCATCATTTTCCATCTCCACTTTCCCGGGTGTGGCAAACAAGCGCTCTCCATCTTGCCCGATATTTGTTCTAGGACATCGTCCCAGTTAAAACCATTGATCGAACTGTCTCTATCCATCGTCTCCTTGGTCTTCCTCTCGGTCTTTTCCCTCTGACATCCAGGTTGAAGTACTTCTTAGCTGTTCTAGAGCTATCCTTCCTCATTACATGGCCAAACCACTGATGTCTGTTGCTCTGTGATCTTGTCTCTCCTAGTACATTGGTGCATAGTCCTAATAAATCTCATTTCTACTGTAATCCTTACTTAGTAATGTACATGTTTCCATACCATAAGTAAGGATTAGAACCAAGTAGGTGTGATACAATGTTACCTTTGCCGCCAAGGGTGTATTTTTGTCCCAAAGTAAGTGCCGAACTTAATTGATAATAGCACAAAGCACCAGACTTGATCTATTCCTTTTCATCATAATCTTCCTATACATTCATTATTTTCCAAACGTAATATAAACCACAAGCCTGTCAATCATTCCAATCTCAACAAGCAGATAACCTCTTCCTTCTTCTTCTTCTGCTTTTACGGCCTCATTGGACCACTTCAGTCAATCATTTCTTGGTGCTCTTCTTCAGTAAGTTTCCTTTCCGAGTTGCCAGGTAGCTCTTCATTCGCTCTGATCTTCTCAGGCGTTCCTCATCTGTAAATACCCTTTTTACTCTATGACGTTTGTCTATTTTAGCCTGAAATCTTATTTTTATATCTCTCAGTTTTTTAAATTTTGTTGTTTTGTTTTGCAAGTCATCCAAGGTTATTTTCAATTCTTTCATATCTTCTCTAATTTCCTTAATCCATCCTACTTGTTGTTTCAAATTCCAAAGTTTCACTACAATTTTTCTAGATAACCTGGTTTCTGGTGTCCTCATGATGTGACCAAAGAAAGAAAGCCGTTTCTTCCGAATAGTATCAGTGATGGGCTCCACTTCATTTGGTGCTATCCGCCACTGTCCATCTTTCTGATATTTTTCATTTATGCATGTTCTAGCTATTCTTCTTTCTACTTTTAAAATTTTGTCGATTCTGTTTTTCTGAGTTTCACTTCCATACGTCACCTCTGGTTGAACCACCGTCTTGTAATGTTTTAATTTTGTTGCGATTGATAGACATTTTCTTTTATATGTAGACCATGTTAATTTTTGGGCTTTTATCATTTGATTAGTTCTTTCTTGCCATGCAGGTTTCTCATCCAAGTTGTAAGTTATAATTTCTCCTAAGTATTTAATTTGCTTCACTATTTTAACTTTCTTGTTATTTACTGTTATGTGATTGATTACAAGTGGATTTGCTACCATTATCTCTGTCTTTTCAAATGATATCTGGAGTCCAATTTTTGTGCTATATTTTGTAGGCTTATTATTTGATTTCTGGCTTCTTGAATATTCTTAGCCAGTAACGCTAAGTCATCTGCGAATCCCAAGCAATTTAAGTCTATTTGATCTTTCTTTGTTCCAATTCTTATGCTCCTAGGATTTTCCCTGTACCATTCCCTCATTACATATTCCAAAGCACAATTGAAAAGTAGAGGCGATAAACCATCTCCTTGTCTTAATCCTGTTTTTAGCTTGCCACGGTGGGTGAGTGGTTATAGTGTCGGACTACCAACCCCAAGATTGCAGGTTCGCCCCTGGCCATGGTAAGTGATTTTTGAAGGCGACAAAAATCACGATACTCATGTCATGCGTTGTTGGCATGTTAAAGAACCCATTTGAATTCAGTAGGCCGTGTTCAATGGCAAAATTAATCTCGGGATTTTCCGCCAACACAAAGTTCCTCCATTCTCTACTTGAAAGCGCTGTAGTTTCAAGGAGTTTAGATATCTAACCTCCTTGACTTTCATAGCGTTCAAAGGAACGACGAAATTCGACATGCAAGCTACCCTCTGGGTGTCAATTAACAAAACTTGCACCAGGCACCAGAGGCCATACGATATTATTATTATTATAATCCTGTTTTAATCGTAAATGGTTCAGATATTTCTCCTCTGAATTTTACTTTAGATTTGGTGTTTGTTAGTGTTAGTTTTATAATTTTTATTAATTTGGGATGAAGTCCGAAATTCCTTAGTATTTTCAGCAATGAAGATCTATGTATACAATCATAAGCTTTTCTGAAGTCTACGAAGGTTATGACTTGCTGTTTTTGTCTACGTTTGTAGTAGTCCATTACTAATTTTAAGGTGATTATCTGTTCAGGGCAGCTTCGCCATGGCCAAAATCCATCTTGATACGCTCCTATTTCCAGTTCTAATTGATCTTTACAACGATTATATAGAACTCGTGACATGATTTTATATGTGATATCCAAAAGGGAAATTCCTCGATAGTTGTCAGGATTTGATTTTTCTCCTTTCTTGTGTAATGGATGTATTATAGCAGTAGTCCAATGGTCTGGCAGTTCTTCTTTGATCCAAATGTTCACTATGCATTGGTGTAATGAAATCTTTACTGGTTCTGCTGCATATTTCCACAATTCTGCAAATGTTTGATCTTCTCCACTCGCTTTGTAGTTTTTGAGCTCTCTCAGCGCTTTGTAGACTTCTTGGATTGTGGGTGGATTTATGTTTTCTGATGGTGTTTTAATAGTAGTGTCTGTATTTATTTGAAGCAGTTCTGGTGGATCTTCGCAATTTAGCAACTTGTTGAATGTTTCTGCTAAAATTTCTGTATTTCTTTTATTACTATGAGCTAACTCGCCATTTTTGTCTTTTAACATTAATGTTGGAGGTTCATATCTTTGTAGTTGTTTGCTAAAAATTTTGTAGTAATCTCTTGAGTTTGTTTTCGCGCTATTTGTTTCAATCATCAGAAGTATATCCTTTTGGTATAACCGTTGAACCCCTCGTATTATTTTTTGAGTTATCTTCCTTTGTTTTATGAGATCCAAGTGTGATTCATCTGTTTTTTGACTCTGATACCGTAACCAGGCTTGATGGCTATCTTCCACTGTATTATCACACTCATCGTTCCACCATTGGTGTTTCTTCCTTGGATTTATTGGGGCTACTTGTTCAGCTATTTGGGAACTATTTCCTCTAGATCATCTGTTATTTTAATAACCTCTTCCATTATCTTTTATTTTTATTTTGTATAGTCACCTGTCAACCAATAAGCAGACTATCTTAAAAGCAATATGGAGTAGCCTACCTCACTGCTGGACCACAGAGTATCTAGCCAGCACACAGCAGCCCAGCATGAGGTAGCCATGCTTCCAACCCTAAAACCAGACATAATACCAACAGAAAATGTGGGGGTGAACACTAACCAATTAAATTCGGTTACAGCCGATTCGCCTGTTTCACATATGGGCTACTTTTGATTTCGATAATTTGCAGTATTTAAAGATGGCGACCATTTTAGTGACGTCACTACACCCTTTGGTTTCATCATCAACATCATCAACTAGAGCAGGTTGGGTCTGCTTGCAGCACAAGCCTCTCCATCCACCACTTCTCTTCTGTCACTGTTGCTCTCGACACTTTGCACCTATCCCTTGGTCTTCCTCTAGGTCTCTTTTTCTTCCACTCCATATCCAATATTTTCCATGGTATTCTCTCTTCTCCCATTCTTTTCACTTGTCCATACCACTGTAGCCTTGATTTTTCAATCCTATCCTCTAGGGGTTCTTCCTTTAATATTTCTCTGACTCTGTCCATTCTGGTTACAGCTATACGACTCCTCTGAAACTTCATTTCCACTGCTTGTATTCTGCTTTTATCTCTCTCCCTCATTACCCAAGTTTCTGATCCATACGTTAAGGATCGGCACAAAGTATGTCTTGTATACATTTCTGTGGCACATCCTTGCTCCATATCAGGCCTCTAACACTCTTGAAGCACACCTTCCTCTTTCATCTAATTCCAAGGCATTTCCCCATTTTCCTCAATGACACTTCCCAGACACTCTCTTCATCTGCTCTCTGCCTAACTTTATCCCAGAGTATACTCTGTTCTTCTCACGTGTTGTTATCACCACTTTGCATCAAAAACTTCATTCCATAGGATGACACTACTTCCTCCCTCCCCTTTGGTTTCAAAATTTCATATTTCCATTTCAAATAAAAAATATCAAACTTTTGATGGCATATACGAGGTTTTTAAAATTTAATTTTCTATCCGAAAGGTCGTTATCATTTTTCGTGTATCTCCAACGGTTAGCGAGTAAAACCTAAATTTGTGCTTGCCTATAAAACACGGTCAATGCCGTGCAGTGTAGTTGGATAAAATGTTCCATCCTTACTCTCCCTGCGTGCAGCTCCTCGGCTATCCCCTGTCACCTTCACATTTTAATTTACTTAGACCTGTAGCAAAGCACGGGTACTTCAGCTGGTATAATAATAATAATATCGTGTAGCCTCAGGTGCCAGCTTTGTTATTTGACGCCCACAGGGCAGCTTGCATGTTCAATGGTGTTGTTCCTTGAAGCACTGTTAGATATCTAAGCTCCTTGACACTATAGCGCTTTCTAGTAGAGAAATGAGGAACTTTGTGCTGACGGAAACTCCCGAGATTAATTTTGCCATTATGAACTCGGCCTACTGAATTCAAATGGGTTCTTTAACATGCCAACAACGTATGACATGCGTGTCGTGATTTTTGTCGCCTTTCAAAAATCACTTACCATGGGCAGGAGCGAACCTGCAATTAGTCCAACACGATAACCACTCACCCACCGAGGCAAGCTCTCCTGCACACTGTTAGTGTGACTACAGGAAAACTAACAGTGTTGAGTATCGTTGGCGGGATATACTGTACGGGAGAAATATCGACCTTCCTGACAACAAGCGTTAGTTATCTACAGAGAACAGAACCAGCAGTCAACTAGTTCAACACAACTAGTTAACGTATTTTATGTTCGACGATGTCGCAATGTACGGTAAACATTATGTGTCATAATGAGGCTCATTATGAAACAATTTCTCCCACCAATCAGAGCTCAAGAAACAGTTGTGTGACCAATTAGGTAAGGATGCCTTCGCGCATGCGCTCAAAATCCAACATCTCTATATGAATTACCGACATGGAAAGAGGTTCATATGTTCGCGTAACTAAACTGGCGAATATGAGACAAGAAATAGCACTGTAGCCTACTTTAATATCCCCAACTCCAATTTCTACATAGCGCATTGCTTTCAAATGACATCAATGACAATATTAGTGAATGCTATAGAGCTGGACGGCAGGCTGTAAACAATAGGTGTTCTGTGTTGGCACTCTCTGCATTCGGTGTGCCTTGGCCCACGCATGCGCTCTGTTCACTAACTGAATTAACTGAATCCCACGGATATTTATGAATATTTATGTTAAAACATATAATAAAGTTATAATTATCGTCGAACATAAACAGTCTTATGCAACTCGCCTATAATGGTAATTAAGACACTGGTATGGAAATTATAAAACTCGCATATGCTCATTGTATAAACATACTCGTGTCTTAATTATTGCCATTATACGCTCGTTGCATAATGTACTATAATAGTCATAATTACGCACATGAATGTCAGAGTAGTTGCTGGAAATGCACACATTGCACCGACGTAGGAAGTTTTGGTACAGTCGCTGATATTTCGCTTCTGTTCTGTTATTTAGTTGTCCAGAGTACGCAGACCTTCTGTTTGACGTTCGCCCACGAGGAAACATTGCATGGCGCTGAAACGTACGAATATATTGACTGGAAGACTTCTTCTTGAGAAGATAACTTTTCCCTAGGAAAATTGAATGTTCACGGGCTAGGAGAAGTGGTTTACCACAAGTCTTAAGTATCTTGCCAGATGGGAAAGTAATCAAGCTATGACCGCATTTGGAGCTTACCGACACGCTGCTCCGTAACGGCAGGGTGTCTACTACTCTGGAAAACAGGGAATTTGTAAATCCAGGGAATTATCAGGGTATTTTAATGGCACTCAGGGAATTTTAGTTTTACAAGGCCCAACCTTGAATAATTGGAAATGAAGCATTTAAATGTTGATGGGGTAAAGAATATTCTGGTGATTGTTGTAGAGGTAAGATAGAGCACACACATTACATGTGTATCCTCCCTATATCATTCTGCTAAGGCCCCATTCCAGTTTTGTACTGAAAATAAGGTCCTGTTAACACCAACCTACACATATGGGGTGCCTACAGGTTCCGCATAACCCCATGTGTGCCCGAAACGCACTCACTTCCCCTTTAAATGCCTCACAATTAAATAAATACCTTAAAAATGTACATTTACAATGAGAGCACCATAACCTGGCGAGCCTGCCGCTAGAGCGTAGGGCAGCGCGGCGTACTGCTAGCTGAGGAGTCCGGTGTGGTCTCGCCAAGACTTTCTCTAGGGTTCAATCCCTTGCAAATGTAGAAACTCCCGAGCAAACAATAACAGATGAATTCGTTGTAACATCGAATATTGTCTACAAAGAGGTGCTGTGACAAGTACAAAACACTGTACTTTGTGTTCTTCTCATGTACGTATGCCGTTTAACAACAATATTTAAAACTTTGTTCTCCCCTACTGTCCCGTAAACCTACATTCACGTTGCGAAAGCTCGCACGGGCCCACTACTATATAAATGTGTAACTGTATGAAACTGAGAGCATCACTATTGTCGAGCTATTTTCAACACTCAAAAGTACAATAGTTTTTCAGGATGAAAAATTTAGAAACTTGGCAAAATATATATTTATTTATTTATTTTATTATTATTATTATTTTATTTATTTTTTTCCAACTTTGTCATGCTCCCTTTATTAAAAAATGGTATATTGGATTTGATGGCCAGTTGGAGCACTTTTTGAAATGCTCTCTTTTAAGTCCAACTCTGTTTTATATACAGGGTCTTCGTAAAAGGTTGCAGCAATATTAATATCTCCTGTTGTAAGTGAGATAAATTACTAATTTGTTCGGAAAACTAATCAGGAACTGATTGAGTTTTAGTTTTAGATGTGACTGTACTCTGCCCATGACCTTCAGCCGATGTGCAAAATGAGTACGCAACAGGCAACTGCCATGCCACTGTTTGAGTGGGATTGCAATGGCGACAGTTCAGCAGAAAGCACAGTGTGTGTTGTGGTTAACGGAGTTTAAAACTGTTATAACTGTTCAGCGCACTTTCCAACGTGTTTATGGTAGGGACCCCCCTCATGCTAATAGCATTGGACGGTGGTATGAAAAAAATATTTGTTTTAAAATCTCAAATAGTTCCTAAGCTATGATTGTTTGAAATTGCTGCAACGTATTTCAACGACCCTGTATTTATTGTGGTTGCTACTGTTGCTCAGGAAATATTCTGAATTATCCTGGTAAAATCTGGGAAATGTGTTACTTGGTTTTGGTAGACTCTCGACTTGTCACACAGTCTCGGCAAGAGAAGGCTCTCACTGTACCTGTGTCGACCGACTGAAGGGTTAACATGTGTTGCAGGCCAGTCGGGATGCACTGGCGAGGCTACTAGAACTGCTGGACCGCAGTCAGGCGCTCAAGAACGGCCAGGCACGGGCCAAGCGATTCCGCATCATCAAGATAGAGATCGCCAAGCTGCGTCGCAAGATGGCGCGGGGAGCCGCCAACAGCGCCGCCCCTGCATCGGGTGAGTCATCTTACACATCGTCTCAATAGTACTGGGAAAATATTGCATTTCTTGAAAAGTCAACAGAAATCGATTTATTTGTTTCCTAGCAACCCGCCCCGGCTTCGCTCGGTATCTTGAACGATTCGCCCAGCGTAACCTTAAGGTGCAATGGCGGCAGGTCCCAGACGCAATTCTGAAAAGCCAAGGTGAACCGCGAAGCTCCAAACACATTATACTCTTCTCTGGTCTTAACTCGACACGACTCTATAGTTTGAGGCTGGCCGATCGCTCCGAAGCTAGGAATTTAAATTACAGGTGTGACGTTTGTTTTTGGCCGGTGCTAGCTTGTTGTGAGCATGCACGCACGATCAGAAGGAACAGAGGAAAGAAAGAATGAGGTTGAACAGTGGATGTCACGGCCACCGGCCAAAAACAAACTGAATGGAGATTGTTGCAAGAAGTGAAAACGTAAAAACACTTACACTGGCTGATGTATATGCTCTCACGGACGTTTTTATAGAACAATTCTTACATTCATATATAGATATTTTTAATGGTTTGCCCAGCCTAAGGTTAAAAAGTGCACGGACGCCAGGTTTTCACTAAAAGCGTTAGTGCTTGGCTTCCTTTGATCATAAATAAACTATGAAATTCCATCCAGTGGTTCTCGAGATTACATGTTACATCCAAGAATCGGGGACTTTGTTTTATACTAAGTAGAGATAAAGTGCGATAGTCCCTGGCAGAAGCGTGTCGAATCGAGCCCGCTTGACAGTACCCATGTAAGAGCTCTCGCAAGGGTTCGCTACTGTATATAGAATACAATTAACATTTTGGACATCAAAAGAATGCCAATACACATCGTAATTTGTTTAAAAAAGTTTGTAATAGACTTTTGGTTTGCTCTGATCCTAAGTGGAAGTAGCCCATCACTCACTTGTATGGCCTTGCAATATCCCGGCTATTCTCGCGTAACATTCCATTAGCACATGGGTTGTAAGAATGATCTTTGTTGCCAAGTGCGATCTGTTGACTTCAGTTGGAGTTAGGTACCACAATTACCTTATTTACTCGGCTATTGGACCCCCTCGCCTATAGTACCCCCCTTAATTATTGAGAGTCAAAATACAACATTCTCGGAAATTGACGAATTCTTAAAAATGTTTAAAATCATAACTGAAATTCATCCTCTTTCATGACAAAAATATTTTTCTTGTTACATTATTTTTGTTATTCAGAAGATATGACCGGGTACGCGATTGGGCAGGATATGGAATTGTGTAGCCAATAGGCTTCACCCGATATCCAATAGAAGTTGCCACACTATTGGCCAAGTAGAAGCACCATCCGCCAATGAAAGTTATGGTTTCATATCTTGCCTGTATACAAAGATGTATTGCCCTTGGAAGTGGTGTTTGCGGCAGCCTTCTTCTCAGTTTCATTATAAACAAGAATCGTTGGTGTTTGTGGGAACCGTTATTGGTATATTAATGTGAATGTTAGTGACATGTGATCACTCATTCCCTAATTGATGCATTCTCCCTCCCTGTGTTCAAATAATAATACAGTTAGCATTTCCATGTCTGAAACTTTGTCCATTCCATACTAAGATGTTTGCTTAACAAGGGAGAGTAGTGAGGTTATGGCAGTCTCATAATACGTTGATAAAGATGTAAATTTTGTTTATTTATATTAAATATATCGTCCTATGTAGCACCAAAATAAAATAGCTTATTTTTACTCTCTCACTTTCCCAAAATAGTGGATTTTTGCGAAGTTCGCGTCTATAGTACACACACCCCCTCCCTCTGTCAATTTTGGAACTAAAAATTTTGAAAAAAAAGGGGGTTCTTTAGACAAGTTAGTACGGTACAAAGTACTCCCGAACAAGCACTAGCACCATATAGCGAAAACGCGCGCGAGGCGAGCAATTTAATTCTTTAAAATTTGGATGACTCAATTAATACCCGCACCTCAATCTTTCTCGTCTCATTTTGTATAAAAATGTGCGGTCGGTATTCGGGTATATACGCTAATCGTTATCGCTATTTTGGTGTTACGAGGGGCGTTGGTCGAAAGACAACCCTTGAGTTAATTCTCCTCGTAGTCATTTGTCATCTGGTGATAAAACTGTGGTCTCCAGGGTATAGTGGCACTATGATGATCCTTATTGCCATTGTCTCTTACAAACAACAACATTATTCTATTTTGTGTTTTGCTTTTGTGGATTCCGGGAAATACTGTACAGCCTCTTGTTATAGATAGAGACCCTGATTTATGGTGATATAAAAGGCTCCAAAATGGTGGAATAAAATATCCATAGCAGTAAAATAAACAAGAAAGTGTGGGCTGAGTGTCCTTAATAACTTTATGTTCGAAGTTGTCGAAATGTAAATATTATATGGGTGAAATCTCTATCATAATGGGGGTCATTATAACACTATTCTTCATTATGAAACAGTTTCTCCCACCAATCAGAGCTCAAGAAACAGTGTGTGACCAATTAGGTAAGGATAGCATCGCATCTACCCTGACTACAACAGCCTCCTATTTTAAATGTCACTGTTTGGCTCGTGTCATAGCAGGGTGTTCGAGGAGGCCATGGTCTCTTCGTCCCATGCGCCCTGTTCAGTACATAAAACTGGTGAAATCTCTATCATAATGGTGGTCATTATAGCACTATTCTTCATTATGAAACAGTTTCTCCCACCAATCAGAGCTCAAGAAACAGTGTGTGACCAATTAGGTAAGGATAGCATCGCATCTACCCTGACTTCAACAGCCTCCTATTTTAAATGTCACTGTTTGGCTCGTGTCATAGCAGGGTGTTCGAGGAGGCCATGGTCTCTTCGTCCCATGCGCCCTGTTCAGTACATAAAACTGGTGAAATCTCTATCATAATGGGGGTCATTATAGCACTATTCTTCATTATGAAACAGTTTCTCCCACCAATCAGAGCTCAAGAAACAGTGTGTGACCAATTAGGTAAGGATAGCATCGCATCTACCCTGACTTCAACAGCCTCCTATTTTAAATGTCACTGTTTGGCTCGTGTCATAGCAGGGTGTTCGAGGAGGCCATGGTCTCTTCGTCCCATGCGCCCTGTTCAGTACATAAAACTGGTGAAATCTCTATCATAATGGAGGTCATTATAGCACTATTGTTCATTATGAAACAGTTTCTCCCACCAATCAGAGCTCAAGAAACAGTGTGTGACCAATTAGGTAAGGATAGCATCGCATCTACCCTGACTTCAACGGCCTCCTATTTTAAATGTCACTGTTTGGCTCGTGTCATAGCAGGGTGTTCGAGGAGGCCATGGTCTCTTCGTCCCATGCGCCCTGTTCAGTACATAAAACTGGTGAAATCTCTATCATAATGGGGGTCATTATAACACTATTCTTCATTATGAAACAGTTTCTCCCACCAATCAGAGCTCAAGAAACAGTGTGTGACCAATTAGGTAAGGATAGCATCGCATCTGCCCTGACTTCAACAGCCTCCTATTTTAAATGTCACTGTGTGATTCGTGTGATAGCAGGGTGTTCGAGGAGGCCATGGTCTCTTCGTCCCATGCGCCCTGTTCAGTACATAAAACTGGTGAAATCTCTATCATAATGGGGGTCATTATAGCACTATTCTTCATTATGAAACAGTTTCTCCCACCAATCAGAGCTCAAGAAACAGTGTGTGACCAATTAGGTAAGGATAGCATCGCATCTACCCTGACTTCAACAGCCTCCTATTTTAAATGTCACTGTTTGGCTCGTGTCATAGCAGGGTGTTCGAGGAGGCCATGGTCTCTTCGTCCCATGCGCCCTGTTCAGTACATAAAACTGGTGAAATCTCTATCATAATGGGGGTCATTATAGCACTATTGTTCATTATGAAACAGTTTCTCCCACCAATCAGAGCTCAAGAAACAGTGTGTGACCAATTAGGTAAGGATAGCATCGCATCTACCCTGACTTCAACAGCCTCCTATTTTAAATGTCACTGTTTGGCTCGTGTCATAGCAGGGTGTTCGAGGAGGCCATGGTCTCTTCGTCCCATGCGCCCTGTTCAGTACATAAAACTGGTGAAATCTCTATCATAATGGGGGTCATTATAGCACTATTGTTCATTATGAAACAGTTTCTCCCACCAATCAGAGCTCAAGAAACAGTGTGTGACCAATTAGGTAAGGATAGCATCGCATCTACCCTGACTTCAACAGCCTCCTATTTTAAATGTCACTGTTTGGCTAGTGTCATAGCAGGGTGTTCGAGGAGGCCATGGTCTCTTCGTCCCATGCGCCCTGTTCAGTACATAAAACTGGTGAAATCTCTATCATAATGGGGGTCATTATAACACTATTCTTCATTATGAAACAGTTTCTCCCACCAATCAGAGCTCAAGAAACAGTGTGTGACCAATTAGGTAAGGATAGCATCGCATCTACCCTGACTTCAACAGCCTCCTATTATAAATTGCACTGTTTGGCTCGTGTCATAGCAGGGTGTTCGAGGAGGCCATGGTCTCTTCGTCCCATGCGCCCTGTTCAGTACATAAAACTGGTGAAATCTCTATCATAATGGGGGTCATTATAACACTATTGTTCATTATGAAACAGTTTCTCCCACCAATCAGAGCTCAAGAAACAGTGTGTGACCAATTAGGTAAGGATAGCATCGCATCTACCCTGACTTCAACAGCCTCCTATTTTAAATGTCACTGTTTGGCTCGTGTCATAGCAGGGTGTTCGAGGAGGCCATGGTCTCTTCGTCCCATGCGCCCTGTTCAGTACATAAAACTGGTGAAATCTCTATCATAATGGTGGTCATTATAGCACTATTCTTCATTATGAAACAGTTTCTCCCACCAATCAGAGCTCAAGAAACAGTGTGTGACCAATTAGGTAAGGATAGCATCGCATCTACCCTGACTTCAACCGCCTCCTATTTTAAATTTCACTGTTTGGCTAGTGTCATAGCAGGGTGTTCGAGGAGGCCATGGTCTCTTCGTCCCATGCGCCCTGTTCAGTACATAAAACTGGTGAAATCTCTATCATAATGGGGGTCATTATAACACTATTCTTCATTATGAAACAGTTTCTCCCACCAATCAGAGCTCAAGAAACAGTGTGTGACCAATTAGGTAAGGATAGCATCGCATCTACGCTCACTTCAACGGCCTCCTATTTTAAATGTCACTGTTTGGCTCGTGTCATAGCAGGGTGTTCGAGGAGGCCATGGTCTCTTCGTCCCATGCGCCCTGTTCAGTACATAAAACTGGTGAAATCTCTATCATAATGGTGGTCATTATAGCACTATTCTTCATTATGAAACAGTTTCTCCCACCAATCAGAGCTCAAGAAACAGTGTGTGACCAATTAGGTAAGGATAGCATCGCATCTACCCTGACTTCAACAGCCTCCTATTTTAAATGTCACTGTTTGGCTCGTGTCATAGCAGGGTGTTCGAGGAGGCCATGGTCTCTTCGTCCCATGCGCCCTGTTCAGTACATAAAACTGGTGAAATCTCTATCATAATGGGGGTCATTATAGCACTATTCTTCATTATGAAACAGTTTCTCCCACCAATCAGAGCTCAAGAAACAGTGTGTGACCAATTAGGTAAGGATAGCATCGCATCTACCCTGACTTCAACAGCCTCCTATTTTAAATGTCACTGTTTGGCTCGTGTCATAGCAGGGTGTTCGAGGAGGCCATGGTCTCTTCGTCCCATGCGCCCTGTTCAGTACATAAAACTGGTGAAATCTCTATCATAATGGTGGTCATTATAACACTATTCTTCATTATGAAACAGTTTCTCCCACCAATCAGAGCTCAAGAAACAGTGTTTGACCAATTAGGTAAGGATAGCATCGCATCTGCCCTGACTTCAACAGCCTCCTATTTTAAATGTCACTGTTTGGCTCGTGTCATAGCAGGGTGTTCGAGGAGGCCATGGTCTCTTCGTCCCATGCTCCCTGTTCAGTTCATAAAACTGGTGAAATCTCTATCATAATGGGGGTCATCATAACACTATTCTTCATTATGAAACAGTTTCTCCCACCAATCAGAGCTCAAGAAACAGTGTGTGACCAATTAGGTAAGGATAGCATCGCATCTACCCTGACTTCCACGGCCTCCTATTTTAAATGTCACTGTTTGGCTCGTGTCATAGCAGGGTGTTCGAGGAGGCCATGGTCTCTTCGTCCCATGCGCCCTGTTCAGTACATAAAACTGGTGAAATCTCTATCATAATGGGGGTCATCATAACACTATTGTTCATTATGAAACAGTTTCTCCCACCAATCAGAGCTCAAGAAACAGTGTGTGACCAATTAGGTAAGGATAGCATCGCATCTACGCTCACTTCAACCGCCTCCTATTTTAAATGTCACTGTTTGGCTCGTGTCATAGCAGGGTGTTCGAGGAGGCCATGGTCTCTTCGTCCCATGCGCCCTGTTCAGTACATAAAACTGGTGAAATCTCTATCATAATGAGGGTCATTATAACACTATTCTTCATTATGAAACAGATTCTCCCACCAATCAGAGCTCAAGAAACAGTGTGTGACCAATTAGGTAAGGATAGCATCGCATCTACCCTGACTTCAACAGCCTCCTATTTTAAATGTCACTGTTTGGCTCGTGTCATAGCAGGGTGTTCGAGGAGGCCATGGTCTCTTCGTCCCATGCGCCCTGTTCAGTACATAAAACTGGTGAAATCTCTATCATAATGGTGGTCATTATAGCACTATTCTTCATTATGAAACAGTTTCTCCCACCAATCAGAGCTCAAGAAACAGTGTGTGACCAATTAGGTAAGGATAGCATCGCATCTACCCTGACTTCCACGGCCTCCTATTTTAAATGTCACTGTTTGGCTCGTGTCATAGCAGGGTGTTCGAGGAGGCCATGGTCTCTTCGTCCCATGCGCCCTGTTCAGTACATAAAACTGGTGAAATCTCTATCATAATGGGGGTCATTATAACACTATTCTTCATTATGAAACAGTTTCTCCCACCAATCAGAGCTCAAGAAACAGTGTGTGACCAATTAGGTAAGGGTAGCATCGCATCTACCCTGACTTCAACAGCCTCCTATTATAAATGTCACTGTTTGGCTCGTGTCATAGCAGGGTGTTCGCGGAGGCCATGGTCTCTTCGTCCCATGCGCCTTGTTCAGTACATAAAACTGGTGAAATCTCTATCATAATGGGGGTCATTATAACACTATTCTTCATTATGAAACAGTTTCTCCCACCAATCAGAGCTCAAGAAACAGTGTGTGACCAATTAGGTAAGGATAGCATCGCATCTACGCTGACTTCAACGGCCTCCTATTATAAATGTAACTGTTTGGCTCGTGTCATAGCAGGGTGTTCGAGGAGGCCATGGTCTCTTCGTCCCATGCGCCCTGTTCAGTACATAAAACTGGTGAAATCTCTATCATAATGGGGGTCATTATAGCACTATTCTTCATTATGAAACAGTTTCTCCCACCAATCAGAGCTCAAGAAACAGTGTGTGACCAATTAGGTAAGGGTAGCATCGCATCTACCCTGACTTCAACAGCCTCCTATTTTAAATGTCACTGTTTGGCTCGTGTCATAGCAGGGTGTTCGAGGAGGCCATGGTCTCTTCGTCCCATGCGCCCTGTTCAGTACATAAAACTGGTGAAATCTCTATCGTAATGGGGGTCATTATAACACTATTCTTCATTATGAAACAGTTTCTCCCACCAATCAGAGCTCAAGAAACAGTGTGTGACCAATTAGGTAAGGATAGCATCGCATCTGCCCTGACTTCAACAGCCTCCTATTTTAAATGTCACTGTGTGATTCGTGTGATAGCAGGGTGTTCGAGGAGGCCATGGTCTCTTCGTCCCATGCGCCCTGTTCAGTACATAAAACTGGTGAAATCTCTATCATAATGGGGGTCATTATAGCACTATTGTTCATTATGAAACAGTTTCTCCCACCAATCAGAGCTCAAGAAACAGTGTGTGACCAATTAGGTAAGGATAGCATCGCATCTACCCTGACTTCAACAGCCTCCTATTTTAAATGTCACTGTTTGGCTCGTGTCATAGCAGGGTGTTCGAGGAGGCCATGGTCTCTTCGTCCCATGCGCCCTGTTCAGTACATAAAACTGGTGAAATCTCTATCATAATGGGGGTCATTATAACACTATTGTTCATTATGAAACAGTTTCTCCCACCAATCAGAGCTCAAGAAACAGTGTGTGACCAATTAGGTAAGGATAGCATCGCATCTACCCTGACTTCAACAGCCTCCTATTATAAATGTCACTGTTTGGCTCGTGTCATAGCAGGGTGTTCGAGGAGGCCATGGTCTCTTCGTCCCATGCGCCCTGTTCAGTACATAAAACTGGTGAAATCTCTATCATAATGGGGGTCATCATAACACTATTCTTCATTATGAAACAGTTTCTCCCACCAATCAGAGCTCAAGAAACAGTGTGTGACCAATTAGGTAAGGATAGCATCGCATCTACCCTGACTTCAACGGCCTCCTATTTTAAATGTCACTGTTTGGCTCGTGTCATAGCAGGGTGTTCGAGGAGGCCATGGTCACTTCGTCCCATGCGCCCTGTTCAGTACATAAAACTGGTGAAATCTCTATCATAATGGTGGTCATTATAGCACTATTCTTCATTATGAAACAGTTTCTCCCACCAATCAGAGCTCAAGAAACAGTGTGTGACCAATTAGGTAAGGATAGCATCGCATCTACCCTGACTTCAACAGCCTCCTATTTTAAATGTCACTGTTTGGCTCGTGTCATAGCAGGGTGTTCGAGGAGGCCATGGTCTCTTCGTCCCATGCGCCCTGTTCAGTACATAAAACTGGTGAAATCTCTATCATAATGGGGGTCATTATAGCACTATTGTTCATTATGAAACAGTTTCTCCCACCAATCAGAGCTCAAGAAACAGTGTGTGACCAATTAGGTAAGGATAGCATCGCATCTACCCTGACTTCAACCGCCTCCTATTTTAAATGTCACTGTTTGGCTCGTGTCATAGCAGGGTGTTCGAGGAGGCCATGGTCTCTTCGTCCCATGCGCCCTGTTCAGTACATAAAACTGGTGAAATCTCTATCATAATGGGGGTCATTATAACACTATTCTTCATTATGAAACAGTTTCTCCCACCAATCAGAGCTCAAGAAACAGTGTGTGACCAATTAGGTAAGGATAGCATCGCATCTGCCCTGACTTCAACAGCCTCCTATTTTAAATGTCACTGTGTGATTCGTGTGATAGCAGGGTGTTCGAGGAGGCCATGGTCTCTTCGTCCCATGCGCCCTGTTCAGTACATAAAACTGGTGAAATCTCTATCATAATGGGGGTCATTATAGCACTATTCTTCATTATGAAACAGTTTCTCCCACCAATCAGAGCTCAAGAAACAGTGTGTGACCAATTAGGTAAGGATAGCATCGCATCTACCCTGACTTCAACAGCCTCCTATTTTAAATGTCACTGTTTGGCTCGTGTCATAGCAGGGTGTTCGAGGAGGCCATGGTCTCTTCGTCCCATGCGCCCTGTTCAGTACATAAAACTGGTGAAATCTCTATCATAATGGGGGTCATTATAGCACTATTGTTCATTATGAAACAGTTTCTCCCACCAATCAGAGCTCAAGAAACAGTGTGTGACCAATTAGGTAAGGATAGCATCGCATCTACCCTGACTTCAACAGCCTCCTATTTTAAATGTCACTGTTTGGCTCGTGTCATAGCAGGGTGTTCGAGGAGGCCATGGTCTCTTCGTCCCATGCGCCCTGTTCAGTACATAAAACTGGTGAAATCTCTATCATAATGGGGGTCATTATAGCACTATTGTTCATTATGAAACAGTTTCTCCCACCAATCAGAGCTCAAGAAACAGTGTGTGACCAATTAGGTAAGGATAGCATCGCATCTACCCTGACTTCAACAGCCTCCTATTTTAAATGTCACTGTTTGGCTAGTGTCATAGCAGGGTGTTCGAGGAGGCCATGGTCTCTTCGTCCCATGCGCCCTGTTCAGTACATAAAACTGGTGAAATCTCTATCATAATGGGGGTCATTATAACACTATTCTTCATTATGAAACAGTTTCTCCCACCAATCAGAGCTCAAGAAACAGTGTGTGACCAATTAGGTAAGGATAGCATCGCATCTACCCTGACTTCAACAGCCTCCTATTATAAATTGCACTGTTTGGCTCGTGTCATAGCAGGGTGTTCGAGGAGGCCATGGTCTCTTCGTCCCATGCGCCCTGTTCAGTACATAAAACTGGTGAAATCTCTATCATAATGGGGGTCATTATAACACTATTGTTCATTATGAAACAGTTTCTCCCACCAATCAGAGCTCAAGAAACAGTGTGTGACCAATTAGGTAAGGATAGCATCGCATCTACCCTGACTTCAACAGCCTCCTATTTTAAATGTCACTGTTTGGCTCGTGTCATAGCAGGGTGTTCGAGGAGGCCATGGTCTCTTCGTCCCATGCGCCCTGTTCAGTACATAAAACTGGTGAAATCTCTATCATAATGGTGGTCATTATAGCACTATTCTTCATTATGAAACAGTTTCTCCCACCAATCAGAGCTCAAGAAACAGTGTGTGACCAATTAGGTAAGGATAGCATCGCATCTACCCTGACTTCAACCGCCTCCTATTTTAAATTTCACTGTTTGGCTAGTGTCATAGCAGGGTGTTCGAGGAGGCCATGGTCTCTTCGTCCCATGCGCCCTGTTCAGTACATAAAACTGGTGAAATCTCTATCATAATGGGGGTCATTATAACACTATTCTTCATTATGAAACAGTTTCTCCCACCAATCAGAGCTCAAGAAACAGTGTGTGACCAATTAGGTAAGGATAGCATCGCATCTACGCTCACTTCAACGGCCTCCTATTTTAAATGTCACTGTTTGGCTCGTGTCATAGCAGGGTGTTCGAGGAGGCCATGGTCTCTTCGTCCCATGCGCCCTGTTCAGTACATAAAACTGGTGAAATCTCTATCATAATGGTGGTCATTATAGCACTATTCTTCATTATGAAACAGTTTCTCCCACCAATCAGAGCTCAAGAAACAGTGTGTGACCAATTAGGTAAGGATAGCATCGCATCTACCCTGACTTCAACAGCCTCCTATTTTAAATGTCACTGTTTGGCTCGTGTCATAGCAGGGTGTTCGAGGAGGCCATGGTCTCTTCGTCCCATGCGCCCTGTTCAGTACATAAAACTGGTGAAATCTCTATCATAATGGGGGTCATTATAGCACTATTCTTCATTATGAAACAGTTTCTCCCACCAATCAGAGCTCAAGAAACAGTGTGTGACCAATTAGGTAAGGATAGCATCGCATCTACCCTGACTTCAACAGCCTCCTATTTTAAATGTCACTGTTTGGCTCGTGTCATAGCAGGGTGTTCGAGGAGGCCATGGTCTCTTCGTCCCATGCGCCCTGTTCAGTACATAAAACTGGTGAAATCTCTATCATAATGGTGGTCATTATAACACTATTCTTCATTATGAAACAGTTTCTCCCACCAATCAGAGCTCAAGAAACAGTGTTTGACCAATTAGGTAAGGATAGCATCGCATCTGCCCTGACTTCAACAGCCTCCTATTTTAAATGTCACTGTTTGGCTCGTGTCATAGCAGGGTGTTCGAGGAGGCCATGGTCTCTTCGTCCCATGCTCCCTGTTCAGTTCATAAAACTGGTGAAATCTCTATCATAATGGGGGTCATCATAACACTATTCTTCATTATGAAACAGTTTCTCCCACCAATCAGAGCTCAAGAAACAGTGTGTGACCAATTAGGTAAGGATAGCATCGCATCTACCCTGACTTCCACGGCCTCCTATTTTAAATGTCACTGTTTGGCTCGTGTCATAGCAGGGTGTTCGAGGAGGCCATGGTCTCTTCGTCCCATGCGCCCTGTTCAGTACATAAAACTGGTGAAATCTCTATCATAATGGGGGTCATCATAACACTATTGTTCATTATGAAACAGTTTCTCCCACCAATCAGAGCTCAAGAAACAGTGTGTGACCAATTAGGTAAGGATAGCATCGCATCTACGCTCACTTCAACCGCCTCCTATTTTAAATGTCACTGTTTGGCTCGTGTCATAGCAGGGTGTTCGAGGAGGCCATGGTCTCTTCGTCCCATGCGCCCTGTTCAGTACATAAAACTGGTGAAATCTCTATCATAATGAGGGTCATTATAACACTATTCTTCATTATGAAACAGATTCTCCCACCAATCAGAGCTCAAGAAACAGTGTGTGACCAATTAGGTAAGGATAGCATCGCATCTACCCTGACTTCAACAGCCTCCTATTTTAAATGTCACTGTTTGGCTCGTGTCATAGCAGGGTGTTCGAGGAGGCCATGGTCTCTTCGTCCCATGCGCCCTGTTCAGTACATAAAACTGGTGAAATCTCTATCATAATGGTGGTCATTATAGCACTATTCTTCATTATGAAACAGTTTCTCCCACCAATCAGAGCTCAAGAAACAGTGTGTGACCAATTAGGTAAGGATAGCATCGCATCTACCCTGACTTCCACGGCCTCCTATTTTAAATGTCACTGTTTGGCTCGTGTCATAGCAGGGTGTTCGAGGAGGCCATGGTCTCTTCGTCCCATGCGCCCTGTTCAGTACATAAAACTGGTGAAATCTCTATCATAATGGGGGTCATTATAACACTATTCTTCATTATGAAACAGTTTCTCCCACCAATCAGAGCTCAAGAAACAGTGTGTGACCAATTAGGTAAGGGTAGCATCGCATCTACCCTGACTTCAACAGCCTCCTATTATAAATGTCACTGTTTGGCTCGTGTCATAGCAGGGTGTTCGCGGAGGCCATGGTCTCTTCGTCCCATGCGCCTTGTTCAGTACATAAAACTGGTGAAATCTCTATCATAATGGGGGTCATTATAACACTATTCTTCATTATGAAACAGTTTCTCCCACCAATCAGAGCTCAAGAAACAGTGTGTGACCAATTAGGTAAGGATAGCATCGCATCTACGCTGACTTCAACGGCCTCCTATTATAAATGTAACTGTTTGGCTCGTGTCATAGCAGGGTGTTCGAGGAGGCCATGGTCTCTTCGTCCCATGCGCCCTGTTCAGTACATAAAACTGGTGAAATCTCTATCATAATGGGGGTCATTATAGCACTATTCTTCATTATGAAACAGTTTCTCCCACCAATCAGAGCTCAAGAAACAGTGTGTGACCAATTAGGTAAGGGTAGCATCGCATCTACCCTGACTTCAACAGCCTCCTATTTTAAATGTCACTGTTTGGCTCGTGTCATAGCAGGGTGTTCGAGGAGGCCATGGTCTCTTCGTCCCATGCGCCCTGTTCAGTACATAAAACTGGTGAAATCTCTATCATAATGGGGGTCATTATAACACTATTCTTCATTATGAAACAGTTTCTCCCACCAATCAGAGCTCAAGAAACAGTGTGTGACCAATTAGGTAAGGATAGCATCGCATCTGCCCTGACTTCAACAGCCTCCTATTTTAAATGTCACTGTGTGATTCGTGTGATAGCAGGGTGTTCGAGGAGGCCATGGTCTCTTCGTCCCATGCGCCCTGTTCAGTACATAAAACTGGTGAAATCTCTATCATAATGGGGGTCATTATAGCACTATTGTTCATTATGAAACAGTTTCTCCCACCAATCAGAGCTCAAGAAACAGTGTGTGACCAATTAGGTAAGGATAGCATCGCATCTACCCTGACTTCAACAGCCTCCTATTTTAAATGTCACTGTTTGGCTCGTGTCATAGCAGGGTGTTCGAGGAGGCCATGGTCTCTTCGTCCCATGCGCCCTGTTCAGTACATAAAACTGGTGAAATCTCTATCATAATGGGGGTCATTATAACACTATTGTTCATTATGAAACAGTTTCTCCCACCAATCAGAGCTCAAGAAACAGTGTGTGACCAATTAGGTAAGGATAGCATCGCATCTACCCTGACTTCAACAGCCTCCTATTATAAATGTCACTGTTTGGCTCGTGTCATAGCAGGGTGTTCGAGGAGGCCATGGTCTCTTCGTCCCATGCGCCCTGTTCAGTACATAAAACTGGTGAAATCTCTATCATAATGGGGGTCATCATAACACTATTCTTCATTATGAAACAGTTTCTCCCACCAATCAGAGCTCAAGAAACAGTGTGTGACCAATTAGGTAAGGATAGCATCGCATCTACCCTGACTTCAACGGCCTCCTATTTTAAATGTCACTGTTTGGCTCGTGTCATAGCAGGGTGTTCGAGGAGGCCATGGTCTCTTCGTCCCATGCGCCCTGTTCAGTACATAAAACTGGTGAAATCTCTATCATAATGGGGGTCATTATAGCACTATTCTTCATTATGAAACAGTTTCTCCCACCAATCAGAGCTCAAGAAACAGTGTGTGACCAATTAGGTAAGGATAGCATCGCATCTGCCCTGACTTCAACAGCCTCCTATTTTAAATGTCACTGTTTGGCTCGTGTCATAGCAGGGTGTTCGAGGAGGCCATGGTCTCTTCGTCCCATGCGCCCTGTTCAGTACATAAAACTGGTGAAATCTCTATCATAATGGGGGTCATTATAGCACTATTGTTCATTATGAAACAGTTTCTCCCACCAATCAGAGCTCAAGAAACAGTGTGTGACCAATTAGGTAAGGATAGCATCGCATCTACCCTGACTTCAACCGCCTCCTATTTTAAATGTCACTGTTTGGCTCGTGTCATAGCAGGGTGTTCGAGGAGGCCATGGTCTCTTCGTCCCATGCGCCCTGTTCAGTACATAAAACTGGTGAAATCTCTATCATAATGGGGGTCATTATAGCACTATTCTTCATTATGAAACAGTTTCTCCCACCAATCAGAGCTCAAGAAACAGTGTGTGACCAATTAGGTAAGGATAGCATCGCATCTACCCTGACTTCCACGGCCTCCTATTTTAAATGTCACTGTTTGGCTCGTGTCATAGCAGGGTGTTCGAGGAGGCCATGGTCTCTTCGTCCCATGCGCCCTGTTCAGTACATAAAACTGGTGAAATCTCTATCATAATGGGGGTCATCATAACACTATTCTTCATTATGAAACAGTTTCTCCCACCAATCAGAGCTCAAGAAACAGTGTGTGACCAATTAGGTAAGGATAGCATCGCATCTACGCTCACTTCAACAGCCTCCTATTTTAAATGTCACTGTTTGGCTCGTGTGATAGCAGGGTGTTCGAGGAGGCCATGGTCTCTTCGTCCCATGCGCCCTGTTCAGTACATAAAACTGGTGAAATCTCTATCATAATGGTGGTCATTATAGCACTATTGTTCATTATGAAACAGTTTCTCCCACCAATCAGAGCTCAAGAAACAGTGTGTGACCAATTGGGTAAGGATAGCATCGCATCTACCCTGACTTCAACAGCCTCCTATTTTAAATGTCACTGTGTGATTCGTGTGATAGCAGGGTGTTCGAGGAGGCCATGGTCTCTTCGTCCCATGCGCCCTGTTCAGTACATAAAACTGGTGAAATCTCTATCATAATGGTGGTCTTTATAGCACTATTCTTCATTATGAAACAGTTTCTCCCACCAATCAGAGCTCAAGAAACAGTGTGTGACCAATTAGGTAAGGATAGCATCGCATCTACCCTGACTTCAACCGCCTCCTATTTTAAATTTCACTGTTTGGCTAGTGTCATAGCAGGGTGTTCGAGGAGGCCATGGTCTCTTCGTCCCATGCGCCCTGTTCAGTACATAAAACTGGTGAAATCTCTATCATAATGGGGGTCATTATAGCACTATTGTTCATTATGAAACAGTTTCTCCCACCACTCAGAGCTCAAGAAACAGTGTGTGACCAATTAGGTAAGGATAGCATCGCATCTACCCTGACTTCAACAGCCTCCTATTTTAAATGTCACTGTTTGGCTCGTGTCATAGCAGGGTGTTCGAGGAGGCCATGGTCTCTTCGTCCCATGCGCCATGTTCAGTACATAAAACTGGTGAAATCTCTATCATAATGGGGGTCATTATAGCACTATTCTTCATTATGAAACAGTTTCTCCCACCAATCAGAGCTCAAGAAACAGTGTGTGACCAATTAGGTAAGGATAGCATCGCATCTACGCTCACTTCAACAGCCTCCTATTTTAAATGTCACTGTTTGGCTCGTGTCATAGCAGGGTGTTCGAGGAGGCCATGGTCTCTTCGTCCCATGCGCCCTGTTCAGTACATAAAACTGGTGAAATCTCTATCATAATGGGGGTCATTATAGCACTATTGTTCATTATGAAACAGTTTCTCCCACCAATCAGAGCTCAAGAAACAGTGTGTGACCAATTAGGTAAGGATAGCATCGCATCTACCCTGACTTCAACAGCCTCCTATTTTAAATGTCACTGTTTGGCTCGTGTCATAGCAGGGTGTTCGAGGAGGCCATAGTCTCTTCGTCCCATGCGCCCTGTTCAGTACATAAAACTGGTGAAATCTCTATCATAATGGGGGTCATTATAACACTATTCTTCATTAAGAAACAGTTTCTCCCACCAATCAGAGCTCAAGAAACAGTGTGTGACCAATTAGGTAAGGATAGCATCGCATCTACCCTGACTTCAACAGCCTCCTATTTTAAATGTCACTGTTTGGCTCGTGTCATAGCAGGGTGTTCGAGGAGGCCATGGTCTCTTCGTCCCATGCAACCTGTTCAGTACATAAAACTGGTGAAATCTCTATCATAATGGGGGTCATTATAACACTATTCTCCATTATGAAACAGTTTCTCCCACCAATCAGAGCTCAAGAAACAGTGTGTGACCAATTAGGTAAGGATAGCATCGCATCTACCCTGACTACAACAGCCTCCTATTTTAAATGTCACTGTTTGGCTCGTGTCATAGCAGGGTGTTCGAGGAGGCCATGGTCTCTTCGTCCCATGCGCCCTGTTCAGTACATAAAACTGGTGAAATCTCTATCATAATGGGGGTCATCATAACACTATTCTTCATTATGAAACAGTTTCTCCCACCAATCAGAGCTCAAGAAACAGTGTGTGACCAATTAGGTAAGGATAGCATTGCATCTACCCTGACTTCAACAGCCTCCTATTTTAAATGTCACTGTTTGGCTCGTGTGATAGCAGGGTGTTCGAGGAGGCCATGGTCTCTTCGTCCCATGCGCCCTGTTCAGTACATAAAACTGGTGAAATCTCTATCATAATGGGGGTCATTATAGCACTATTGTTCATTATGAAACAGTTTCTCCCACCAATCAGAGCTCAAGAAACAGTGTGTGACCAATTAGGTAAGGATAGCATCGCATCTACCCTGACTTCAACAGCCTCCTATTTTAAATGTAACTGTTTGGCTCGTGTCATAGCAGGGTGTTCGAGGAGGCCATGGTCTCTTCGTCCCATGCGCCCTGTTCAGTACATAAAACTGGTGAAATCTCTATCATAATGGGGGTCATTATAACACTATTCTTCATTATGAAACAGTTTCTCCCACCAATCAGAGCTCAAGAAACAGTGTGTGACCAATTAGGTAAGGATAGCATCGCATCTACCCTGACTTCAACAGCCTCCTATTTTAAATGTCACTGTTTGGCTCGTGTCATAGCAGGGTGTTCGAGGAGGCCATGGTCTCTTCGTCCCATGCGCCTTGTTCAGTACATAAAACTGGTGAAATCTCTATCATAATGGGGGTCATTATAACACTATTCTTCATTATGAAACAGTTTCTCCCACCAATCAGAGCTCAAGAAACAGTGTGTGACCAATTAGGTAAGGGTAGCATCGCATCTACCCTGACTTCAACAGCCTCCTATTATAAATTGCACTGTTTGGCTCGTGTCATAGCAGGGTGTTCGAGGAGGCCATGGTCTCTTCGTCCCATGCGCCCTGTTCAGTACATAAAACTGGTGAAATCTCTATCATAATGGGGGTCATTATAGCACTATTCTTCATTATGAAACAGTTTCTCCCACCAATCAGAGCTCAAGAAACAGTGTGTGACCAATTAGGTAAGGATAGCATCGCATCTACCCTGACTTCAACAGCCTCCTATTTTAAATGTCACTGTTTGGCTCGTGTCATAGCAGGGTTTTCGAGGAGGCCATGGTCTCTTCGTCCCATGCGCCCTGTTCAGTACATAAAACTGGTGAAATCTCTATCATAATGGGGGTCATCATAACACTATTCTTCATTATGAAACAGTTTCTCCCACCAATCAGAGCTCAAGAAACAGTGTGTGACCAATTAGGTAAGGATAGCATCGCATCTGCCCTGACTTCAACAGCCTCCTATTTTAAATGTCACTGTTTGGCTCGTGTCATAGCAGGGTGTTCGAGGAGGCCATGGTCTCTTCGTCCCATGCGCCCTGTTCAGTACATAAAACTGGTGAAATCTCTATCATAATGGGGGTCATTATAGCACTATTGTTCATTATGAAACAGTTTCTCCCACCAATCAGAGCTCAAGAAACAGTGTGTGACCAATTAGGTAAGGATAGCATCCCATCTACCCTGACTTCAACAGCCTCCTATTTTAAATGTCACTGTTTGGCTCGTGTCATAGCAGGGTGTTCGAGGAGGCCATGGTCTCTTCGTCCCATGCGCCCTGTTCAGTACATAAAACTGGTGAAATCTCTATCATAATGGGGGTCATTATAGCACTATTCTTCATTATGAAACAGTTTCTCCCACCAATCAGAGCTCAAGAAACAGTGTGTGACCAATTAGGTAAGGATAGCATCGCATCTACGCTCACTTCAACAGCCTCCTATTTTAAATGTCACTGTTTGGCTCGTGTCATAGCAGGGTGTTCGAGGAGGCCATGGTCTCTTCGTCCCATGCGCCCTGTTCAGTACATAAAACTGGTGAAATCTCTATCATAATGGGGGTCATTATAACACTATTCTTCATTATGAAACAGTTTCTCCCACCAATCAGAGCTCAAGAAACAGTGTGTGACCAATTAGGTAAGGATAGCATCGCATCTACCCTGACTACAACAGCCTCCTATTTTAAATGTCACTGTTTGGCTCGTGTGATAGCAGGGTGTTCGAGGAGGCCATGGTCTCTTCGTCCCATGCGCCCTGTTCAGTACATAAAACTGGTGAAATCTCTATCATAATGGGGGTCATTATAACACTATTCTTCATTAAGAAACAGTTTCTCCCACCAATCAGAGCTCAAGAAACAGTGTGTGACCAATTAGGTAAGGATAGCATCGCATCTACCCTGACTTCAACAGCCTCCTATTTTAAATGTCACTGTTTGGCTCGTGTCATAGCAGGGTGTTCGAGGAGGCCATGGTCTCTTCGTCCCATGCGCCCTGTTCAGTACATAAAACTGGTGAAATCTCTATCATAATGGGGGTCATTATAACACTATTCTCCATTATGAAACAGTTTCTCCCACCAATCAGAGCTCAAGAAACAGTGTGTGACCAATTAGGTAAGGATAGCATCGCATCTACCCTGACTACAACAGCCTCCTATTTTAAATGTCACTGTTTGGCTCGTGTCATAGCAGGGTGTTCGAGGAGGCCATGGTCTCTTCGTCCCATGCGCCCTGTTCAGTACATAAAACTGGTGAAATCTCTATCATAATGGGGGTCATCATAACACTATTCTTCATTATGAAACAGTTTCTCCCACCAATCAGAGCTCAAGAAACAGTGTGTGACCAATTAGGTAAGGATAGCATTGCATCTACCCTGACTTCAACAGCCTCCTATTTTAAATGTCACTGTTTGGCTCGTGTGATAGCAGGGTGTTCGAGGAGGCCATGGTCTCTTCGTCCCATGCGCCCTGTTCAGTACATAAAACTGGTGAAATCTCTATCATAATGGGGGTCGTTATAGCACTATTGTTCATTATGAAACAGTTTCTCCCACCAATCAGAGCTCAAGAAACAGTGTGTGACCAATTAGGTAAGGATAGCATCGCATCTACCCTGACTTCAACAGCCTCCTATTTTAAATGTAACTGTTTGGCTCGTGTCATAGCAGGGTGTTCGAGGAGGCCATGGTCTCTTCGTCCCATGCGCCCTGTTCAGTACATAAAACTGGTGAAATCTCTATCATAATGGGGGTCATTATAACACTATTCTTCATTATGAAACAGTTTCTCCCACCAATCAGAGCTCAAGAAACAGTGTGTGACCAATTAGGTAAGGATAGCATCGCATCTACCCTGACTTCAACAGCCTCCTATTTTAAATGTCACTGTTTGGCTCGTGTCATAGCAGGGTGTTCGAGGAGGCCATGGTCTCTTCGTCCCATGCGCCTTGTTCAGTACATAAAACTGGTGAAATCTCTATCATAATGGGGGTCATTATAACACTATTCTTCATTATGAAACAGTTTCTCCCACCAATCAGAGCTCAAGAAACAGTGTGTGACCAATTAGGTAAGGGTAGCATCGCATCTACCCTGACTTCAACAGCCTCCTATTATAAATTGCACTGTTTGGCTCGTGTCATAGCAGGGTGTTCGAGGAGGCCATGGTCTCTTCGTCCCATGCGCCCTGTTCAGTACATAAAACTGGTGAAATCTCTATCATAATGGGGGTCATCATAACACTATTCTTCTTTATGAAACAGTTTCTCCCACCAATCAGAGCTCAAGAAACAGTGTGTGACCAATTAGGTAAGGATAGCATCGCATCTACCCTGACTTCAACAGCCTCCTATTATAAATTGCACTGTTTGGCTCGTGTCATAGCAGGGTGTTCGAGGAGGCCATGGTCTCTTCGTCCCATGCGCCCTGTTCAGTACATAAAACTGGTGAAATCTCTATCATAATGGGGGTCATTATAACACTATTGTTCATTATGAAACAGTTTCTCCCACCAATCTGAGCTCAAGAAACAGTGTGTGACCAATTAGGTAAGGATAGCATCGCATCGACCCTGACTTCAACAGCCTCCTATTTTAAATGTCACTGTTTGGCTCGTGTCATAGCAGGGTGTTCGAGGAGGCCATGGTCTCTTCGTCCCATGCGCCCTGTTCAGTACATAAAACTGGTGAAATCTCTATCATAATGGGGGTCATTATAACACTATTCTTCATTATGAAACAGTTTCTCCCACCAATCAGAGCTCAAGAAACAGTGTGTGACCAATTAGGTAAGGGTAGCATCGCTTCTACCCTGACTTCAACAGCCTCCTATTATAAATTGCACTGTTTGGCTCGTGTCATAGCAGGGTGTTCGAGGAGGCCATGGTCTCTTCGTCCCATGCGCCCTGTTCAGTACATAAAACTGGTGAAATCTCTATCATAATGGAGGTCATCATAACACTATTCTTCATTATGAAACAGTTTCTCCCACCAATCAGAGCTCAAGAAACAGTGTGTGACCAATTAGGTAAGGATAGCATCGCATCTGCCCTGACTTCAACAGGCTCCTATTTTAAATGTCACTGTTTGGCTCGTGTGATAGCAGGGTGTTCGAGGAGGCCATGGTCTCTTCGTCCCATGCGCCCTGTTCAGTACATAAAACTGGTGAAATCTCTATCATAATGAGGGTCATTATAACACTATTCTTCATTATGAAACAGTTTCTCCCACCAATCAGAGCTCAAGAAACAGTGTGTGACCAATTAGGTAAGGATAGCATCGCATCTACGCTCACTTCAACAGCCTCCTATTTTAAATGTCACTGTTTGGCTCGTGTCATAGCAGGGTGTTCGAGGAGGCCATGGTCTCTGCGTCCCATGCGCCCTGTTCAGTACATAAAACTGGTGAAATCTCTATCATAATGGGGGTCATCATAGCACTATTCTTCATTATGAAACAGTTTCTCCCACCAATCAGAGCTCAAGAAACAGTGTGTGACCAATTAGGTAAGGATAGCATCGCATCTACGCTCACTTCAACAGCCTCCTATTTTAAATGTCACTGTTTGGCTCGTGTCATAGCAGGGTGTTCGAGGAGGCCATGGTCTCTTCGTCCCATGCGCCCTGTTCAGTACATAAAACTGGTGAAATCTCTATCATAATGGGGGTCATTATAGCACTATTGTTCATTATGAAACAGTTTCTCCCACCAATCAGAGCTCAAGAAACAGTGTGTGACCAATTAGGTAAGGATAGCATCGCATCTGCCCTGACTTCAACAGCCTCCTATTTTAAATGTCACTGTTTGGCTCGTGTGATAGCAGGGTGTTCGAGGAGGCCATGGTCTCTTCGTCCCATGCGCCCTGTTCAGTACATAAAACTGGTGATATCTCTATCATAATGGGGGTCATTATAACACTATTCTTCATGAAACAGTTTCTCCCACCAATCAGAGCTCAAGAAACAGTGTGTGACCAATTAGGTGAGGATAGCATCGCATCTACCCTGACTTCAACAGCCTCCTATTTTAAATGTCACTGTTTGGCTCGTGTCATAGCAGGGTGTTCGAGGAGGCCATGGTCTCTTCGTCCCATGCGCCCTGTTCAGTACATAAAACTGGTGAAATCTCTATCATAATGAGGGTCATTATAACACTATTCTTCATTATGAAACAGTTTCTCCCACCAATCAGAGCTCAAGAAACAGTGTGTGACCAATTAGGTAAGGATAGCATTGCATCTACCCTGACTTCAACAGCCTCCTATTTTAAATTTCTCTGTTTGGCTCGTGTCATAGCAGGGTGTTCGAGGAGGCCATGGTCTCTTCGTCCCATGCGCCCTGTTCAGTACATAAAACTGGTGAAATCTCTATCATAATGGGGGTCATTATAGCACTATTGTTCATTATGAAACAGTTTCTCCCACCAATCAGAGCTCAAGAAACAGTGTGTGACCAATTAGGTAAGGATAGCATTGCATCTACCCTGACTTCAACAGCCTCCTATTTTAAATGTCACTGTTTGGCTCGTGTGATAGCAGGGTGTTCGAGGAGGCCATGGTCTCTTCGTCCCATGCGCCCTGTTCAGTACATAAAACTGGTGAAATCTCTATCATAATGGGGGTCATTATAGCACTATTGTTCATTATGAAACAGTTTCTCCCACCAATCAGAGCTCAAGAAACAGTGTGTGACCAATTAGGTAAGGATAGCATCGCATCTACCCTGACTTCAACAGCCTCCTATTTTAAATGTAACTGTTTGGCTCGTGTCATAGCAGGGTGTTCGAGGAGGCCATGGTCTCTTCGTCCCATGCGCCCTGTTCAGTACATAAAACTGGTGAAATCTCTATCATAATGGGGGTCATTATAACACTATTCTTCATTATGAAACAGTTTCTCCCACCAATCAGAGCTCAAGAAACAGTGTGTGACCAATTAGGTAAGGATAGCATCGCATCTAACCTGACTTCAACAGCCTCCTATTTTAAATGTCACTGTTTGGCTCGTGTCATAGCAGGGTGTTCGAGGAGGCCATGGTCTCTTCGTCCCATGCGCCTTGTTCAGTACATAAAACTGGTGAAATCTCTATCATAATGGGGGTCATTATAACACTATTCTTCATTATGAAACAGTTTCTCCCACCAATCAGAGCTCAAGAAACAGTGTGTGACCAATTAGGTAAGGGTAGCATCGCATCTACCCTGACTTCAACAGCCTCCTATTATAAATTGCACTGTTTGGCTCTTGTCATAGCAGGGTGTTCGAGGAGGCCATGGTCTCTTCGTCCCATGCGCCCTGTTCAGTACATAAAACTGGTGAAATCTCTATCATAATGGGGGTCATCATAACACTATTCTTCTTTATGAAACAGTTTCTCCCACCAATCAGAGCTCAAGAAACAGTGTGTGACCAATTAGGTAAGGATAGCATCGCATCTACCCTGACTTCAACAGCCTCCTATTATAAATTGCACTGTTTGGCTCGTGTCATAGCAGGGTGTTCGAGGAGGCCATGGTCTCTTCGTCCCATGCGCCCTGTTCAGTACATAAAACTGGTGAAATCTCTATCATAATGGGGGTCATTATAACACTATTCTTCATTATGAAACAGTTTCTCCCACCAATCAGAGCTCAAGAAACAGTGTGTGACCAATTAGGTAAGGATAGCATCGCATCGACCCTGACTTCAACAGCCTCCTATTTTAAATGTCACTGTTTGGCTCGTGTCATAGCAGGGTGTTCGAGGAGGCCATGGTCTCTTCGTCCCATGCGCCCTGTTCAGTACATAAAACTGGTGAAATCTCTATCATAATGGGGGTCATTATAACACTATTCTTCATTATGAAACAGTTTCTCCCACCAATCAGAGCTCAAGAAACAGTGTGTGACCAATTAGGTAAGGGTAGCATCGCATCTACCCTGACTTCAACAGCCTCCTATTATAAATTGCACTGTTTGGCTCGTGTCATAGCAGGGTGTTCGAGGAGGCCATGGTCTCTTCGTCCCATGCGCCCTGTTCAGTACATAAAACTGGTGAAATCTCTATCATAATGGGGGTCATCATAACACTATTCTTCATTATGAAACAGTTTCTCCCACCAATCAGAGCTCAAGAAACAGTGTGTGACCAATTAGGTAAGGATAGCATCGCATCTGCCCTGACTTCAACAGCCTCGTATTTTAAATGTCACTGTTTGGCTCGTGTGATAGCAGGGTGTTCGAGGAGGCCATGGTCTCTTCTTCCCATGCGCCCTGTTCAGTACATAAAACTGGTGAAATCTCTATCATAATGAGGGTCATTATAACACTATTCTTCATTATGAAACAGTTTCTCCCACCAATCAGAGCTCAAGAAACAGTGTGTGACCAATTAGGTAAGGATAGCATCGCATCTACGCTCACTTCAACAGCCTCCTATTTTAAATGTCACTGTTTGGCTCGTGTCATAGCAGGGTGTTCAAGGAGGCCATGGTCTCTTCGTCCCATGCGCCCTGTTCAGTACATAAAACTGGTGAAATCTCTATCATAATGGGGGTCATCATAGCACTATTCTTCATTATGAAACAGTTTCTCCCACCAATCAGAGCTCAAGAAACAGTGTGTGACCAATTAGGTAAGGATAGCATCGCATCTACGCTCACTTCAACAGCCTCCTATTTTAAATGTCACTGTTTGGCTCGTGTCATAGCAGGGTGTTCGAGGAGGCCATGGTCTCTTCGTCCCATGCGCCCTGTTCAGTACATAAAACTGGTGAAATCTCTATCATAATGGGGGTCATTATAGCACTATTGTTCATTATGAAACAGTTTCTCCCACCAATCAGAGCTCAAGAAACAGTGTGTGACCAATTAGGTAAGGATAGCATCGCATCTGCCCTGACTTCAACAGCCTCCTATTTTAAATGTCACTGTTTGGCTCGTGTGATAGCAGGGTGTTCGAGGAGGCCATGGTCTCTTCGTCCCATGCGCCCTGTTCAGTACATAAAACTGGTGATATCTCTATCATAATGGGGGTCATTATAACACTATTCTTCATGAAACAGTTTCTCCCACCAATCAGAGCTCAAGAAACAGTGTGTGACCAATTAGGTGAGGATAGCATCGCATCTACCCTGACTTCAACAGCCTCCTATTTTAAATGTCACTGTTTGGCTCGTGTCATAGCAGGGTGTTCGAGGAGGCCATGGTCTCTTCGTCCCATGCGCCCTGTTCAGTACATAAAACTGGTGAAATCTCTATCATAATGAGGGTCATTATAACACTATTCTTCATTATGAAACAGTTTCTCCCACCAATCAGAGCTCAAGAAACAGTGTGTGACCAATTAGGTAAGGATAGCATTGCATCTACCCTGACTTCAACAGCCTCCTATTTTAAATTTCACTGTTTGGCTCGTGTCATAGCAGGGTGTTCGAGGAGGCCATGGTCTCTTCGTCCCATGCGCCCTGTTCAGTACATAAAACTGGTGAAATCTCTATCATAATGGGGGTCATTATAGCACTATTGTTCATTATGAAACAGTTTCTCCCACCAATCAGAGCTCAAGAAACAGTGTGTGACCAATTAGGTAAGGATAGCATCGCATCTACCCTGACTTCAACAGCCTCCTATTTTAAATGTCACTGTTTGGCTCGTGTCATAGCAGGGTGTTCGAGGAGGCCATGGTCTCTTCGTCCCATGCGCCCTGTTCAGTACATAAAACTGGTGAAATCTCTATCATAATGGGGGTCATTATAGCACTATTCTTCATTATGAAACAGTTTCTCCCACCAATCAGAGCTCAAGAAACAGTGTGTGACCAATTAGGTAAGGATAGCATCGCATCTACGCTCACTTCAACAGCCTCCTATTTTAAATGTCACTGTTTGGCTCGTGTCATAGCAGGGTGTTCGAGGAGGCCATGGTCTCTTCGTCCCATGCGCCCTGTTCAGTGCATAAAACTGGTGAAATCTCTATCATAATGGGGGTCATTATAACACTATTCTTCATTATGAAACAGTTTCTCCCACCAATCAGAGCTCAGGAAACAGTGTGTGACCAATTAGGTAAGGATAGCATCGCATCTACCCTGACTACAACAGCCTCCTATTTTAAATGTCACTGTTTGGCTCGTGTGATAGCAGGGTGTTCGAGGAGGCCATGGTCTCTTCGTCCCATGCGCCCTGTTCAGTACATAAAACTGGTGAAATCTCTATCATAATGGGGGTCATTATAACACTATTCTTCATTAAGAAACAGTTTCTCCCACCAATCAGAGCTCAAGAAACAGTGTGTGACCAATTAGGTAAGGATAGCATCGCATCTACCCTGACTTCAACAGCCTCCTATTTTAAATGTCACTGTTTGGCTCGTGTCATAGCAGGGTGTTCGAGGAGGCCATGGTCTCTTCGTCCCATGCGCCCTGTTCAGTACATAAAACTGGTGAAATCTCTATCATAATGGGGGTCATTATAACACTATTCTCCATTATGAAACAGTTTCTCCCACCAATCAGAGCTCAAGAAACAGTGTGTGACCAATTAGGTAAGGATAGCATCGCATCTACCCTGACTACAACAGCCTCCTATTTTAAATGTCACTGTTTGGCTCGTGTCATAGCAGGGTGTTCGAGGAGGCCATGGTCTCTTCGTCCCATGCGCCCTGTTCAGTACATAAAACTGGTGAAATCTCTATCATAATGGGGGTCATCATAACACTATTCTTCATTATGAAACAGTTTCTCCCACCAATCAGAGCTCAAGAAACAGTGTGTGACCAATTAGGTAAGGATAGCATTGCATCTACCCTGACTTCAACAGCCTCCTATTTTAAATGTCACTGTTTGGCTCGTGTGATAGCAGGGTGTTCGAGGAGGCCATGGTCTCTTCGTCCCATGCGCCCTGTTCAGTACATAAAACTGGTGAAATCTCTATCATAATGGGGGTCATTATAGCACTATTGTTCATTATGAAACAGTTTCTCCCACCAATCAGAGCTCAAGAAACAGTGTGTGACCAATTAGGTAAGGATAGCATCGCATCTACCCTGACTTCAACAGCCTCCTATTTTAAATGTAACTGTTTGGCTCGTGTCATAGCAGGGTGTTCGAGGAGGCCATGGTCTCTTCGTCCCATGCGCCCTGTTCAGTACATAAAACTGGTGAAATCTCTATCATAATGGGGGTCATTATAACACTATTCTTCATTATGAAACAGTTTCTCCCACCAATCAGAGCTCAAGAAACAGTGTGTGACCAATTAGGTAAGGATAGCATCGCATCTACCCTGACTTCAACAGCCTCCTATTTTAAATGTCACTGTTTGGCTCGTGTCATAGCAGGGTGTTCGAGGAGGCCATGGTCTCTTCGTCCCATGCGCCTTGTTCAGTACATAAAACTGGTGAAATCTCTATCATAATGGGGGTCATTATAACACTATTCTTCATTATGAAACAGTTTCTCCCACCAATCAGAGCTCAAGAAACAGTGTGTGACCAATTAGGTAAGGGTAGCATCGCATCTACCCTGACTTCAACAGCCTCCTATTATAAATTGCACTGTTTGGCTCGTGTCATAGCAGGGTGTTCGAGGAGGCCATGGTCTCTTCGTCCCATGCGCCCTGTTCAGTACATAAAACTGGTGAAATCTCTATCATAATGGGGGTCATCATAACACTATTCTTCTTTATGAAACAGTTTCTCCCACCAATCAGAGCTCAAGAAACAGTGTGTGACCAATTAGGTAAGGATAGCATCGCATCTACCCTGACTTCAACAGCCTCCTATTATAAATTGCACTGTTTGGCTCGTGTCATAGCAGGGTGTTCGAGGAGGCCATGGTCTCTTCGTCCCATGCGCCCTGTTCAGTACATAAAACTGGTGAAATCTCTATCATAATGGGGGTCATTATAACACTATTGTTCATTATGAAACAGTTTCTCCCACCAATCTGAGCTCAAGAAACAGTGTGTGACCAATTAGGTAAGGATAGCATCGCATCGACCCTGACTTCAACAGCCTCCTATTTTAAATGTCACTGTTTGGCTCGTGTCATAGCAGGGTGTTCGAGGAGGCCATGGTCTCTTCGTCCCATGCGCCCTGTTCAGTACATAAAACTGGTGAAATCTCTATCATAATGGGGGTCATTATAACACTATTCTTCATTATGAAACAGTTTCTCCCACCAATCAGAGCTCAAGAAACAGTGTGTGACCAATTAGGTAAGGGTAGCATCGCATCTACCCTGACTTCAACAGCCTCCTATTATAAATTGCACTGTTTGGCTCGTGTCATAGCAGGGTGTTCGAGGAGGCCATGGTCTCTTCGTCCCATGCGCCCTGTTCAGTACATAAAACTGGTGAAATCTCTATCATAATGGAGGTCATCATAACACTATTCTTCATTATGAAACAGTTTCTCCCACCAATCAGAGCTCAAGAAACAGTGTGTGACCAATTAGGTAAGGATAGCATCGCATCTGCCCTGACTTCAACAGGCTCCTATTTTAAATGTCACTGTTTGGCTCGTGTGATAGCAGGGTGTTCGAGGAGGCCATGGTCTCTTCGTCCCATGCGCCCTGTTCAGTACATAAAACTGGTGAAATCTCTATCATAATGAGGGTCATTATAACACTATTCTTCATTATGAAACAGTTTCTCCCACCAATCAGAGCTCAAGAAACAGTGTGTGACCAATTAGGTAAGGATAGCATCGCATCTACGCTCACTTCACCAGCCTCCTATTTTAAATGTCACTGTTTGGCTCGTGTCATAGCAGGGTGTTCGAGGAGGCCATGGTCTCTTCGTACCATGCGCCCTGTTCAGTACATAAAACTGGTGAAATCTCTATCATAATGGGGGTCATTATAACACTATTCTTCATGAAACAGTTTCTCCCACCAATCAGAGCTCAAGAAACAGTGTGTGACCAATTAGGTGAGGATAGCATCGCATCTACCCTGACTTCAACAGCCTCCTATTTTAAATGTCACTGTTTGGCTCGTGTCATAGCAGGGTGTTCGAGGAGGCCATGGTCTCTGCGTCCCATGCGCCCTGTTCAGTACATAAAACTGGTGAAATCTCTATCATAATGGGGGTCATCATAGCACTATTCTTCATTATGAAACAGTTTCTCCCACCAATCAGAGCTCAAGAAACAGTGTGTGACCAATTAGGTAAGGATAGCATCGCATCTACGCTCACTTCAACAGCCTCCTATTTTAAATGTCACTGTTTGGCTCGTGTCATAGCAGGGTGTTCGAGGAGGCCATGGTCTCTTCGTCCCATGCGCCCTGTTCAGTACATAAAACTGGTGAAATCTCTATCATAATGGGGGTCATTATAGCACTATTGTTCATTATGAAACAGTTTCTCCCACCAATCAGAGCTCAAGAAACAGTGTGTGACCAATTAGGTAAGGATAGCATCGCATCTGCCCTGACTTCAACAGCCTCCTATTTTAAATGTCACTGTTTGGCTCGTGTGATAGCAGGGTGTTCGAGGAGGCCATGGTCTCTTCGTCCCATGCGCCCTGTTCAGTACATAAAACTGGTGATATCTCTATCATAATGGGGGTCATTATAACACTATTCTTCATGAAACAGTTTCTCCCACCAATCAGAGCTCAAGAAACAGTGTGTGACCAATTAGGTGAGGATAGCATCGCATCTACCCTGACTTCAACAGCCTCCTATTTTAAATGTCACTGTTTGGCTCGTGTCATAGCAGGGTGTTCGAGGAGGCCATGGTCTCTTCGTCCCATGCGCCCTGTTCAGTACATAAAACTGGTGAAATCTCTATCATAATGAGGGTCATTATAACACTATTCTTCATTATGAAACAGTTTCTCCCACCAATCAGAGCTCAAGAAACAGTGTGTGACCAATTAGGTAAGGATAGCATTGCATCTACCCTGACTTCAACAGCCTCCTATTTTAAATTTCTCTGTTTGGCTCGTGTCATAGCAGGGTGTTCGAGGAGGCCATGGTCTCTTCGTCCCATGCGCCCTGTTCAGTACATAAAACTGGTGAAATCTCTATCATAATGGGGGTCATTATAGCACTATTGTTCATTATGAAACAGTTTCTCCCACCAATCAGAGCTCAAGAAACAGTGTGTGACCAATTAGGTAAGGATAGCATTGCATCTACCCTGACTTCAACAGCCTCCTATTTTAAATGTCACTGTTTGGCTCGTGTGATAGCAGGGTGTTCGAGGAGGCCATGGTCTCTTCGTCCCATGCGCCCTGTTCAGTACATAAAACTGGTGAAATCTCTATCATAATGGGGGTCATTATAGCACTATTGTTCATTATGAAACAGTTTCTCCCACCAATCAGAGCTCAAGAAACAGTGTGTGACCAATTAGGTAAGGATAGCATCGCATCTACCCTGACTTCAACAGCCTCCTATTTTAAATGTAACTGTTTGGCTCGTGTCATAGCAGGGTGTTCGAGGAGGCCATGGTCTCTTCGTCCCATGCGCCCTGTTCAGTACATAAAACTGGTGAAATCTCTATCATAATGGGGGTCATTATAACACTATTCTTCATTATGAAACAGTTTCTCCCACCAATCAGAGCTCAAGAAACAGTGTGTGACCAATTAGGTAAGGATAGCATCGCATCTACCCTGACTTCAACAGCCTCCTATTTTAAATGTCACTGTTTGGCTCGTGTCATAGCAGGGTGTTCGAGGAGGCCATGGTCTCTTCGTCCCATGCGCCTTGTTCAGTACATAAAACTGGTGAAATCTCTATCATAATGGGGGTCATTATAACACTATTCTTCATTATGAAACAGTTTCTCCCACCAATCAGAGCTCAAGAAACAGTGTGTGACCAATTAGGTAAGGGTAGCATCGCATCTACCCTGACTTCAACAGCCTCCTATTATAAATTGCACTGTTTGGCTCTTGTCATAGCAGGGTGTTCGAGGAGGCCATGGTCTCTTCGTCCCATGCGCCCTGTTCAGTACATAAAACTGGTGAAATCTCTATCATAATGGGGGTCATCATAACACTATTCTTCTTTATGAAACAGTTTCTCCCACCAATCAGAGCTCAAGAAACAGTGTGTGACCAATTAGGTAAGGATAGCATCGCATCTACCCTGACTTCAACAGCCTCCTATTATAAATTGCACTGTTTGGCTCGTGTCATAGCAGGGTGTTCGAGGAGGCCATGGTCTCTTCGTCCCATGCGCCCTGTTCAGTACATAAAACTGGTGAAATCTCTATCATAATGGGGGTCATTATAACACTATTCTTCATTATGAAACAGTTTCTCCCACCAATCAGAGCTCAAGAAACAGTGTGTGACCAATTAGGTAAGGATAGCATCGCATCGACCCTGACTTCAACAGCCTCCTATTTTAAATGTCACTGTTTGGCTCGTGTCATAGCAGGGTGTTCGAGGAGGCCATGGTCTCTTCGTCCCATGCGCCCTGTTCAGTACATAAAACTGGTGAAATCTCTATCATAATGGGGGTCATTATAACACTATTCTTCATTATGAAACAGTTTCTCCCACCAATCAGAGCTCAAGAAACAGTGTGTGACCAATTAGGTAAGGGTAGCATCGCTTCTACCCTGACTTCAACAGCCTCCTATTATAAATTGCACTGTTTGGCTCGTGTCATAGCAGGGTGTTCGAGGAGGCCATGGTCTCTTCGTCCCATGCGCCCTGTTCAGTACATAAAACTGGTGAAATCTCTATCATAATGGAGGTCATCATAACACTATTCTTCATTATGAAACAGTTTCTCCCACCAATCAGAGCTCAAGAAACAGTGTGTGACCAATTAGGTAAGGATAGCATCGCATCTGCCCTGACTTCAACAGGCTCCTATTTTAAATGTCACTGTTTGGCTCGTGTGATAGCAGGGTGTTCGAGGAGGCCATGGTCTCTTCGTCCCATGCGCCCTGTTCAGTACATAAAACTGGTGAAATCTCTATCATAATGAGGGTCATTATAACACTATTCTTCATTATGAAACAGTTTCTCCCACCAATCAGAGCTCAAGAAACAGTGTGTGACCAATTAGGTAAGGATAGCATCGCATCTACGCTCACTTCAACAGCCTCCTATTTTAAATGTCACTGTTTGGCTCGTGTCATAGCAGGGTGTTCGAGGAGGCCATGGTCTCTGCGTCCCATGCGCCCTGTTCAGTACATAAAACTGGTGAAATCTCTATCATAATGGGGGTCATCATAGCACTATTCTTCATTATGAAACAGTTTCTCCCACCAATCAGAGCTCAAGAAACAGTGTGTGACCAATTAGGTAAGGATAGCATCGCATCTACGCTCACTTCAACAGCCTCCTATTTTAAATGTCACTGTTTGGCTCGTGTCATAGCAGGGTGTTCGAGGAGGCCATGGTCTCTTCGTCCCATGCGCCCTGTTCAGTACATAAAACTGGTGAAATCTCTATCATAATGGGGGTCATTATAGCACTATTGTTCATTATGAAACAGTTTCTCCCACCAATCAGAGCTCAAGAAACAGTGTGTGACCAATTAGGTAAGGATAGCATCGCATCTGCCCTGACTTCAACAGCCTCCTATTTTAAATGTCACTGTTTGGCTCGTGTGATAGCAGGGTGTTCGAGGAGGCCATGGTCTCTTCGTCCCATGCGCCCTGTTCAGTACATAAAACTGGTGATATCTCTATCATAATGGGGGTCATTATAACACTATTCTTCATGAAACAGTTTCTCCCACCAATCAGAGCTCAAGAAACAGTGTGTGACCAATTAGGTGAGGATAGCATCGCATCTACCCTGACTTCAACAGCCTCCTATTTTAAATGTCACTGTTTGGCTCGTGTCATAGCAGGGTGTTCGAGGAGGCCATGGTCTCTTCGTCCCATGCGCCCTGTTCAGTACATAAAACTGGTGAAATCTCTATCATAATGAGGGTCATTATAACACTATTCTTCATTATGAAACAGTTTCTCCCACCAATCAGAGCTCAAGAAACAGTGTGTGACCAATTAGGTAAGGATAGCATTGCATCTACCCTGACTTCAACAGCCTCCTATTTTAAATTTCTCTGTTTGGCTCGTGTCATAGCAGGGTGTTCGAGGAGGCCATGGTCTCTTCGTCCCATGCGCCCTGTTCAGTACATAAAACTGGTGAAATCTCTATCATAATGGGGGTCATTATAGCACTATTGTTCATTATGAAACAGTTTCTCCCACCAATCAGAGCTCAAGAAACAGTGTGTGACCAATTAGGTAAGGATAGCATTGCATCTACCCTGACTTCAACAGCCTCCTATTTTAAATGTCACTGTTTGGCTCGTGTGATAGCAGGGTGTTCGAGGAGGCCATGGTCTCTTCGTCCCATGCGCCCTGTTCAGTACATAAAACTGGTGAAATCTCTATCATAATGGGGGTCATTATAGCACTATTGTTCATTATGAAACAGTTTCTCCCACCAATCAGAGCTCAAGAAACAGTGTGTGACCAATTAGGTAAGGATAGCATCGCATCTACCCTGACTTCAACAGCCTCCTATTTTAAATGTAACTGTTTGGCTCGTGTCATAGCAGGGTGTTCGAGGAGGCCATGGTCTCTTCGTCCCATGCGCCCTGTTCAGTACATAAAACTGGTGAAATCTCTATCATAATGGGGGTCATTATAACACTATTCTTCATTATGAAACAGTTTCTCCCACCAATCAGAGCTCAAGAAACAGTGTGTGACCAATTAGGTAAGGATAGCATCGCATCTAACCTGACTTCAACAGCCTCCTATTTTAAATGTCACTGTTTGGCTCGTGTCATAGCAGGGTGTTCGAGGAGGCCATGGTCTCTTCGTCCCATGCGCCTTGTTCAGTACATAAAACTGGTGAAATCTCTATCATAATGGGGGTCATTATAACACTATTCTTCATTATGAAACAGTTTCTCCCACCAATCAGAGCTCAAGAAACAGTGTGTGACCAATTAGGTAAGGGTAGCATCGCATCTACCCTGACTTCAACAGCCTCCTATTATAAATTGCACTGTTTGGCTCTTGTCATAGCAGGGTGTTCGAGGAGGCCATGGTCTCTTCGTCCCATGCGCCCTGTTCAGTACATAAAACTGGTGAAATCTCTATCATAATGGGGGTCATCATAACACTATTCTTCTTTATGAAACAGTTTCTCCCACCAATCAGAGCTCAAGAAACAGTGTGTGACCAATTAGGTAAGGATAGCATCGCATCTACCCTGACTTCAACAGCCTCCTATTATAAATTGCACTGTTTGGCTCGTGTCATAGCAGGGTGTTCGAGGAGGCCATGGTCTCTTCGTCCCATGCGCCCTGTTCAGTACATAAAACTGGTGAAATCTCTATCATAATGGGGGTCATTATAACACTATTCTTCATTATGAAACAGTTTCTCCCACCAATCAGAGCTCAAGAAACAGTGTGTGACCAATTAGGTAAGGATAGCATCGCATCGACCCTGACTTCAACAGCCTCCTATTTTAAATGTCACTGTTTGGCTCGTGTCATAGCAGGGTGTTCGAGGAGGCCATGGTCTCTTCGTCCCATGCGCCCTGTTCAGTACATAAAACTGGTGAAATCTCTATCATAATGGGGGTCATTATAACACTATTCTTCATTATGAAACAGTTTCTCCCACCAATCAGAGCTCAAGAAACAGTGTGTGACCAATTAGGTAAGGGTAGCATCGCATCTACCCTGACTTCAACAGCCTCCTATTATAAATTGCACTGTTTGGCTCGTGTCATAGCAGGGTGTTCGAGGAGGCCATGGTCTCTTCGTCCCATGCGCCCTGTTCAGTACATAAAACTGGTGAAATCTCTATCATAATGGGGGTCATCATAACACTATTCTTCATTATGAAACAGTTTCTCCCACCAATCAGAGCTCAAGAAACAGTGTGTGACCAATTAGGTAAGGATAGCATCGCATCTGCCCTGACTTCAACAGCCTCGTATTTTAAATGTCACTGTTTGCCTCGTGTGATAGCAGGGTGTTCGAGGAGGCCATGGTCTCTTCTTCCCATGCGCCCTGTTCAGTACATAAAACTGGTGAAATCTCTATCATAATGAGGGTCATTATAACACTATTCTTCATTATGAAACAGTTTCTCCCACCAATCAGAGCTCAAGAAACAGTGTGTGACCAATTAGGTAAGGATAGCATCGCATCTACGCTCACTTCAACAGCCTCCTATTTTAAATGTCACTGTTTGGCTCGTGTCATAGCAGGGTGTTCAAGGAGGCCATGGTCTCTTCGTCCCATGCGCCCTGTTCAGTACATAAAACTGGTGAAATCTCTATCATAATGGGGGTCATCATAGCACTATTCTTCATTATGAAACAGTTTCTCCCACCAATCAGAGCTCAAGAAACAGTGTGTGACCAATTAGGTAAGGATAGCATCGCATCTACGCTCACTTCAACAGCCTCCTATTTTAAATGTCACTGTTTGGCTCGTGTCATAGCAGGGTGTTCGAGGAGGCCATGGTCTCTTCGTCCCATGCGCCCTGTTCAGTACATAAAACTGGTGAAATCTCTATCATAATGGGGGTCATTATAGCACTATTGTTCATTATGAAACAGTTTCTCCCACCAATCAGAGCTCAAGAAACAGTGTGTGACCAATTAGGTAAGGATAGCATCGCATCTGCCCTGACTTCAACAGCCTCCTATTTTAAATGTCACTGTTTGGCTCGTGTGATAGCAGGGTGTTCGAGGAGGCCATGGTCTCTTCGTCCCATGCGCCCTGTTCAGTACATAAAACTGGTGATATCTCTATCATAATGGGGGTCATTATAACACTATTCTTCATGAAACAGTTTCTCCCACCAATCAGAGCTCAAGAAACAGTGTGTGACCAATTAGGTGAGGATAGCATCGCATCTACCCTGACTTCAACAGCCTCCTATTTTAAATGTCACTGTTTGGCTCGTGTCATAGCAGGGTGTTCGAGGAGGCCATGGTCTCTTCGTCCCATGCGCCCTGTTCAGTACATAAAACTGGTGAAATCTCTATCATAATGAGGGTCATTATAACACTATTCTTCATTATGAAACAGTTTCTCCCACCAATCAGAGCTCAAGAAACAGTGTGTGACCAATTAGGTAAGGATAGCATTGCATCTACCCTGACTTCAACAGCCTCCTATTTTAAATTTCACTGTTTGGCTCGTGTCATAGCAGGGTGTTCGAGGAGGCCATGGTCTCTTCGTCCCATGCGCCCTGTTCAGTACATAAAACTGGTGAAATCTCTATCATAATGGGGGTCATTATAGCACTATTGTTCATTATGAAACAGTTTCTCCCACCAATCAGAGCTCAAGAAACAGTGTGTGACCAATTAGGTAAGGATAGCATCGCATCTACCCTGACTTCAACAGCCTCCTATTTTAAATGTCACTGTTTGGCTCGTGTCATAGCAGGGTGTTCGAGGAGGCCATGGTCTCTTCGTCCCATGCGCCCTGTTCAGTACATAAAACTGGTGAAATCTCTATCATAATGGGGGTCATTATAGCACTATTCTTCATTATGAAACAGTTTCTCCCACCAATCAGAGCTCAAGAAACAGTGTGTGACCAATTAGGTAAGGATAGCATCGCATCTACGCTCACTTCAACAGCCTCCTATTTTAAATGTCACTGTTTGGCTCGTGTCATAGCAGGGTGTTCGAGGAGGCCATGGTCTCTTCGTCCCATGCGCCCTGTTCAGTGCATAAAACTGGTGAAATCTCTATCATAATGGGGGTCATTATAACACTATTCTTCATTATGAAACAGTTTCTCCCACCAATCAGAGCTCAGGAAACAGTGTGTGACCAATTAGGTAAGGATAGCATCGCATCTACCCTGACTACAACAGCCTCCTATTTTAAATGTCACTGTTTGGCTCGTGTGATAGCAGGGTGTTCGAGGAGGCCATGGTCTCTTCGTCCCATGCGCCCTGTTCAGTACATAAAACTGGTGAAATCTCTATCATAATGGGGGTCATTATAACACTATTCTTCATTAAGAAACAGTTTCTCCCACCAATCAGAGCTCAAGAAACAGTGTGTGACCAATTAGGTAAGGATAGCATCGCATCTACCCTGACTTCAACAGCCTCCTATTTTAAATGTCACTGTTTGGCTCGTGTCATAGCAGGGTGTTCGAGGAGGCCATGGTCTCTTCGTCCCATGCGCCCTGTTCAGTACATAAAACTGGTGAAATCTCTATCATAATGGGGGTCATTATAACACTATTCTCCATTATGAAACAGTTTCTCCCACCAATCAGAGCTCAAGAAACAGTGTGTGACCAATTAGGTAAGGATAGCATCGCATCTACCCTGACTACAACAGCCTCCTATTTTAAATGTCACTGTTTGGCTCGTGTCATAGCAGGGTGTTCGAGGAGGCCATGGTCTCTTCGTCCCATGCGCCCTGTTCAGTACATAAAACTGGTGAAATCTCTATCATAATGGGGGTCATCATAACACTATTCTTCATTATGAAACAGTTTCTCCCACCAATCAGAGCTCAAGAAACAGTGTGTGACCAATTAGGTAAGGATAGCATTGCATCTACCCTGACTTCAACAGCCTCCTATTTTAAATGTCACTGTTTGGCTCGTGTGATAGCAGGGTGTTCGAGGAGGCCATGGTCTCTTCGTCCCATGCGCCCTGTTCAGTACATAAAACTGGTGAAATCTCTATCATAATGGAGGTCATCATAACACTATTCTTCATTATGAAACAGTTTCTCCCACCAATCAGAGCTCAAGAAACAGTGTGTGACCAATTAGGTAAGGATAGCATCGCATCTACCCTGACTTCAACAGCCTCCTATTTTAAATGTAACTGTTTGGCTCGTGTCATAGCAGGGTGTTCGAGGAGGCCATGGTCTCTTCGTCCCATGCGCCCTGTTCAGTACATAAAACTGGTGAAATCTCTATCATAATGGGGGTCATTATAACACTATTCTTCATTATGAAACAGTTTCTCCCACCAATCAGAGCTCAAGAAACAGTGTGTGACCAATTAGGTAAGGATAGCATCGCATCTACCCTGACTTCAACAGCCTCCTATTTTAAATGTCACTGTTTGGCTCGTGTCATAGCAGGGTGTTCGAGGAGGCCATGGTCTCTTCGTCCCATGCGCCTTGTTCAGTACATAAAACTGGTGAAATCTCTATCATAATGGGGGTCATTATAACACTATTCTTCATTATGAAACAGTTTCTCCCACCAATCAGAGCTCAAGAAACAGTGTGTGACCAATTAGGTAAGGGTAGCATCGCATCTACCCTGACTTCAACAGCCTCCTATTATAAATTGCACTGTTTGGCTCGTGTCATAGCAGGGTGTTCGAGGAGGCCATGGTCTCTTCGTCCCATGCGCCCTGTTCAGTACATAAAACTGGTGAAATCTCTATCATAATGGGGGTCATCATAACACTATTCTTCTTTATGAAACAGTTTCTCCCACCAATCAGAGCTCAAGAAACAGTGTGTGACCAATTAGGTAAGGATAGCATCGCATCTACCCTGACTTCAACAGCCTCCTATTATAAATTGCACTGTTTGGCTCGTGTCATAGCAGGGTGTTCGAGGAGGCCATGGTCTCTTCGTCCCATGCGCCCTGTTCAGTACATAAAACTGGTGAAATCTCTATCATAATGGGGGTCATTATAACACTATTGTTCATTATGAAACAGTTTCTCCCACCAATCTGAGCTCAAGAAACAGTGTGTGACCAATTAGGTAAGGATAGCATCGCATCGACCCTGACTTCAACAGCCTCCTATTTTAAATGTCACTGTTTGGCTCGTGTCATAGCAGGGTGTTCGAGGAGGCCATGGTCTCTTCGTCCCATGCGCCCTGTTCAGTACATAAAACTGGTGAAATCTCTATCATAATGGGGGTCATTATAACACTATTCTTCATTATGAAACAGTTTCTCCCACCAATCAGAGCTCAAGAAACAGTGTGTGACCAATTAGGTAAGGGTAGCATCGCATCTACCCTGACTTCAACAGCCTCCTATTATAAATTGCACTGTTTGGCTCGTGTCATAGCAGGGTGTTCGAGGAGGCCATGGTCTCTTCGTCCCATGCGCCCTGTTCAGTACATAAAACTGGTGAAATCTCTATCATAATGGAGGTCATCATAACACTATTCTTCATTATGAAACAGTTTCTCCCACCAATCAGAGCTCAAGAAACAGTGTGTGACCAATTAGGTAAGGATAGCATCGCATCTGCCCTGACTTCAACAGGCTCCTATTTTAAATGTCACTGTTTGGCTCGTGTGATAGCAGGGTGTTCGAGGAGGCCATGGTCTCTTCGTCCCATGCGCCCTGTTCAGTACATAAAACTGGTGAAATCTCTATCATAATGAGGGTCATTATAACACTATTCTTCATTATGAAACAGTTTCTCCCACCAATCAGAGCTCAAGAAACAGTGTGTGACCAATTAGGTAAGGATAGCATTGCATCTACCCTGACTTCAACAGCCTCCTATTTTAAATTTCACTGTTTGGCTCGTGTCATAGCAGGGTGTTCGAGGAGGCCATGGTCTCTTCGTCCCATGCGCCCTGTTCAGTACATAAAACTGGTGAAATCTCTATCATAATGGGGGTCATTATAGCACTATTGTTCATTATGAAACAGTTTCTCCCACCAATCAGAGCTCAAGAAACAGTGTGTGACCAATTAGGTAAGGATAGCATCGCATCTACCCTGACTTCAACAGCCTCCTATTTTAAATGTCACTGTTTGGCTCGTGTCATAGCAGGGTGTTCGAGGAGGCCATGGTCTCTTCGTCCCATGCGCCCTGTTCAGTACATAAAACTGGTGAAATCTCTATCATAATGGGGGTCATTATAGCACTATTCTTCATTATGAAACAGTTTCTCCCACCAATCAGAGCTCAAGAAACAGTGTGTGACCAATTAGGTAAGGATAGCATCGCATCTACGCTCACTTCAACAGCCTCCTATTTTAAATGTCACTGTTTGGCTCGTGTCATAGCAGGGTGTTCGAGGAGGCCATGGTCTCTTCGTCCCATGCGCCCTGTTCAGTGCATAAAACTGGTGAAATCTCTATCATAATGGGGGTCATTATAACACTATTCTTCATTATGAAACAGTTTCTCCCACCAATCAGAGCTCAGGAAACAGTGTGTGACCAATTAGGTAAGGATAGCATCGCATCTACCCTGACTACAACAGCCTCCTATTTTAAATGTCACTGTTTGGCTCGTGTGATAGCAGGGTGTTCGAGGAGGCCATGGTCTCTTCGTCCCATGCGCCCTGTTCAGTACATAAAACTGGTGAAATCTCTATCATAATGGGGGTCATTATAACACTATTCTTCATTAAGAAACAGTTTCTCCCACCAATCAGAGCTCAAGAAACAGTGTGTGACCAATTAGGTAAGGATAGCATCGCATCTACCCTGACTTCAACAGCCTCCTATTTTAAATGTCACTGTTTGGCTCGTGTCATAGCAGGGTGTTCGAGGAGGCCATGGTCTCTTCGTCCCATGCGCCCTGTTCAGTACATAAAACTGGTGAAATCTCTATCATAATGGGGGTCATTATAACACTATTCTCCATTATGAAACAGTTTCTCCCACCAATCAGAGCTCAAGAAACAGTGTGTGACCAATTAGGTAAGGATAGCATCGCATCTACCCTGACTACAACAGCCTCCTATTTTAAATGTCACTGTTTGGCTCGTGTCATAGCAGGGTGTTCGAGGAGGCCATGGTCTCTTCGTCCCATGCGCCCTGTTCAGTACATAAAACTGGTGAAATCTCTATCATAATGGGGGTCATCATAACACTATTCTTCATTATGAAACAGTTTCTCCCACCAATCAGAGCTCAAGAAACAGTGTGTGACCAATTAGGTAAGGATAGCATTGCATCTACCCTGACTTCAACAGCCTCCTATTTTAAATGTCACTGTTTGGCTCGTGTGATAGCAGGGTGTTCGAGGAGGCCATGGTCTCTTCGTCCCATGCGCCCTGTTCAGTACATAAAACTGGTGAAATCTCTATCATAATGGAGGTCATCATAACACTATTCTTCATTATGAAACAGTTTCTCCCACCAATCAGAGCTCAAGAAACAGTGTGTGACCAATTAGGTAAGGATAGCATCGCATCTACCCTGACTTCAACAGCCTCCTATTTTAAATGTAACTGTTTGGCTCGTGTCATAGCAGGGTGTTCGAGGAGGCCATGGTCTCTTCGTCCCATGCGCCCTGTTCAGTACATAAAACTGGTGAAATCTCTATCATAATGGGGGTCATTATAACACTATTCTTCATTATGAAACAGTTTCTCCCACCAATCAGAGCTCAAGAAACAGTGTGTGACCAATTAGGTAAGGATAGCATCGCATCTACCCTGACTTCAACAGCCTCCTATTTTAAATGTCACTGTTTGGCTCGTGTCATAGCAGGGTGTTCGAGGAGGCCATGGTCTCTTCGTCCCATGCGCCTTGTTCAGTACATAAAACTGGTGAAATCTCTATCATAATGGGGGTCATTATAACACTATTCTTCATTATGAAACAGTTTCTCCCACCAATCAGAGCTCAAGAAACAGTGTGTGACCAATTAGGTAAGGGTAGCATCGCATCTACCCTGACTTCAACAGCCTCCTATTATAAATTGCACTGTTTGGCTCGTGTCATAGCAGGGTGTTCGAGGAGGCCATGGTCTCTTCGTCCCATGCGCCCTGTTCAGTACATAAAACTGGTGAAATCTCTATCATAATGGGGGTCATCATAACACTATTCTTCTTTATGAAACAGTTTCTCCCACCAATCAGAGCTCAAGAAACAGTGTGTGACCAATTAGGTAAGGATAGCATCGCATCTACCCTGACTTCAACAGCCTCCTATTATAAATTGCACTGTTTGGCTCGTGTCATAGCAGGGTGTTCGAGGAGGCCATGGTCTCTTCGTCCCATGCGCCCTGTTCAGTACATAAAACTGGTGAAATCTCTATCATAATGGGGGTCATTATAACACTATTGTTCATTATGAAACAGTTTCTCCCACCAATCTGAGCTCAAGAAACAGTGTGTGACCAATTAGGTAAGGATAGCATCGCATCGACCCTGACTTCAACAGCCTCCTATTTTAAATGTCACTGTTTGGCTCGTGTCATAGCAGGGTGTTCGAGGAGGCCATGGTCTCTTCGTCCCATGCGCCCTGTTCAGTACATAAAACTGGTGAAATCTCTATCATAATGGGGGTCATTATAACACTATTCTTCATTATGAAACAGTTTCTCCCACCAATCAGAGCTCAAGAAACAGTGTGTGACCAATTAGGTAAGGGTAGCATCGCATCTACCCTGACTTCAACAGCCTCCTATTATAAATTGCACTGTTTGGCTCGTGTCATAGCAGGGTGTTCGAGGAGGCCATGGTCTCTTCGTCCCATGCGCCCTGTTCAGTACATAAAACTGGTGAAATCTCTATCATAATGGAGGTCATCATAACACTATTCTTCATTATGAAACAGTTTCTCCCACCAATCAGAGCTCAAGAAACAGTGTGTGACCAATTAGGTAAGGATAGCATCGCATCTGCCCTGACTTCAACAGGCTCCTATTTTAAATGTCACTGTTTGGCTCGTGTGATAGCAGGGTGTTCGAGGAGGCCATGGTCTCTTCGTCCCATGCGCCCTGTTCAGTACATAAAACTGGTGAAATCTCTATCATAATGAGGGTCATTATAACACTATTCTTCATTATGAAACAGTTTCTCCCACCAATCAGAGCTCAAGAAACAGTGTGTGACCAATTAGGTAAGGATAGCATCGCATCTACGCTCACTTCACCAGCCTCCTATTTTAAATGTCACTGTTTGGCTCGTGTCATAGCAGGGTGTTCGAGGAGGCCATGGTCTCTTCGTACCATGCGCCCTGTTCAGTACATAAAACTGGTGAAATCTCTATCATAATGGGGGTCATTATAACACTATTCTTCATGAAACAGTTTCTCCCACCAATCAGAGCTCAAGAAACAGTGTGTGACCAATTAGGTGAGGATAGCATCGCATCTACCCTGACTTCAACAGCCTCCTATTTTAAATGTCACTGTTTGGCTCGTGTCATAGCAGGGTGTTCGAGGAGGCCATGGTCTCTGCGTCCCATGCGCCCTGTTCAGTACATAAAACTGGTGAAATCTCTATCATAATGGGGGTCATCATAGCACTATTCTTCATTATGAAACAGTTTCTCCCACCAATCAGAGCTCAAGAAACAGTGTGTGACCAATTAGGTAAGGATAGCATCGCATCTACGCTCACTTCAACAGCCTCCTATTTTAAATGTCACTGTTTGGCTCGTGTCATAGCAGGGTGTTCGAGGAGGCCATGGTCTCTTCGTCCCATGCGCCCTGTTCAGTACATAAAACTGGTGAAATCTCTATCATAATGGGGGTCATTATAGCACTATTGTTCATTATGAAACAGTTTCTCCCACCAATCAGAGCTCAAGAAACAGTGTGTGACCAATTAGGTAAGGATAGCATCGCATCTGCCCTGACTTCAACAGCCTCCTATTTTAAATGTCACTGTTTGGCTCGTGTGATAGCAGGGTGTTCGAGGAGGCCATGGTCTCTTCGTCCCATGCGCCCTGTTCAGTACATAAAACTGGTGATATCTCTATCATAATGGGGGTCATTATAACACTATTCTTCATGAAACAGTTTCTCCCACCAATCAGAGCTCAAGAAACAGTGTGTGACCAATTAGGTGAGGATAGCATCGCATCTACCCTGACTTCAACAGCCTCCTATTTTAAATGTCACTGTTTGGCTCGTGTCATAGCAGGGTGTTCGAGGAGGCCATGGTCTCTTCGTCCCATGCGCCCTGTTCAGTACATAAAACTGGTGAAATCTCTATCATAATGAGGGTCATTATAACACTATTCTTCATTATGAAACAGTTTCTCCCACCAATCAGAGCTCAAGAAACAGTGTGTGACCAATTAGGTAAGGATAGCATTGCATCTACCCTGACTTCAACAGCCTCCTATTTTAAATTTCTCTGTTTGGCTCGTGTCATAGCAGGGTGTTCGAGGAGGCCATGGTCTCTTCGTCCCATGCGCCCTGTTCAGTACATAAAACTGGTGAAATCTCTATCATAATGGGGGTCATTATAGCACTATTGTTCATTATGAAACAGTTTCTCCCACCAATCAGAGCTCAAGAAACAGTGTGTGACCAATTAGGTAAGGATAGCATTGCATCTACCCTGACTTCAACAGCCTCCTATTTTAAATGTCACTGTTTGGCTCGTGTGATAGCAGGGTGTTCGAGGAGGCCATGGTCTCTTCGTCCCATGCGCCCTGTTCAGTACATAAAACTGGTGAAATCTCTATCATAATGGGGGTCATTATAGCACTATTGTTCATTATGAAACAGTTTCTCCCACCAATCAGAGCTCAAGAAACAGTGTGTGACCAATTAGGTAAGGATAGCATCGCATCTACCCTGACTTCAACAGCCTCCTATTTTAAATGTAACTGTTTGGCTCGTGTCATAGCAGGGTGTTCGAGGAGGCCATGGTCTCTTCGTCCCATGCGCCCTGTTCAGTACATAAAACTGGTGAAATCTCTATCATAATGGGGGTCATTATAACACTATTCTTCATTATGAAACAGTTTCTCCCACCAATCAGAGCTCAAGAAACAGTGTGTGACCAATTAGGTAAGGATAGCATCGCATCTACCCTGACTTCAACAGCCTCCTATTTTAAATGTCACTGTTTGGCTCGTGTCATAGCAGGGTGTTCGAGGAGGCCATGGTCTCTTCGTCCCATGCGCCTTGTTCAGTACATAAAACTGGTGAAATCTCTATCATAATGGGGGTCATTATAACACTATTCTTCATTATGAAACAGTTTCTCCCACCAATCAGAGCTCAAGAAACAGTGTGTGACCAATTAGGTAAGGGTAGCATCGCATCTACCCTGACTTCAACAGCCTCCTATTATAAATTGCACTGTTTGGCTCTTGTCATAGCAGGGTGTTCGAGGAGGCCATGGTCTCTTCGTCCCATGCGCCCTGTTCAGTACATAAAACTGGTGAAATCTCTATCATAATGGGGGTCATCATAACACTATTCTTCTTTATGAAACAGTTTCTCCCACCAATCAGAGCTCAAGAAACAGTGTGTGACCAATTAGGTAAGGATAGCATCGCATCTACCCTGACTTCAACAGCCTCCTATTATAAATTGCACTGTTTGGCTCGTGTCATAGCAGGGTGTTCGAGGAGGCCATGGTCTCTTCGTCCCATGCGCCCTGTTCAGTACATAAAACTGGTGAAATCTCTATCATAATGGGGGTCATTATAACACTATTCTTCATTATGAAACAGTTTCTCCCACCAATCAGAGCTCAAGAAACAGTGTGTGACCAATTAGGTAAGGATAGCATCGCATCGACCCTGACTTCAACAGCCTCCTATTTTAAATGTCACTGTTTGGCTCGTGTCATAGCAGGGTGTTCGAGGAGGCCATGGTCTCTCCGTCCCATGCGCCCTGTTCAGTACATAAAACTGGTGAAATCTCTATCATAATGGGGGTCATTATAACACTATTCTTCATTATGAAACAGTTTCTCCCACCAATCAGAGCTCAAGAAACAGTGTGTGACCAATTAGGTAAGGGTAGCATCGCATCTACCCTGACTTCAACAGCCTCCTATTATAAATTGCACTGTTTGGCTCGTGTCATAGCAGGGTGTTCGAGGAGGCCATGGTCTCTTCGTCCCATGCGCCCTGTTCAGTACATAAAACTGGTGAAATCTCTATCATAATGGGGGTCATCATAACACTATTCTTCATTATGAAACAGTTTCTCCCACCAATCAGAGCTCAAGAAACAGTGTGTGACCAATTAGGTAAGGATAGCATCGCATCTGCCCTGACTTCAACAGCCTCGTATTTTAAATGTCACTGTTTGGCTCGTGTGATAGCAGGGTGTTCGAGGAGGCCATGGTCTCTTCTTCCCATGCGCCCTGTTCAGTACATAAAACTGGTGAAATCTCTATCATAATGAGGGTCATTATAACACTATTCTTCATTATGAAACAGTTTCTCCCACCAATCAGAGCTCAAGAAACAGTGTGTGACCAATTAGGTAAGGATAGCATCGCATCTACGCTCACTTCAACAGCCTCCTATTTTAAATGTCACTGTTTGGCTCGTGTCATAGCAGGGTGTTCGAGGAGGCCATGGTCTCTTCGTCCCATGCGCCCTGTTCAGTACATAAAACTGGTGAAATCTCTATCATAATGGGGGTCATCATAGCACTATTCTTCATTATGAAACAGTTTCTCCCACCAATCAGAGCTCAAGAAACAGTGTGTGACCAATTAGGTAAGGATAGCATCGCATCTACGCTCACTTCAACAGCCTCCTATTTTAAATGTCACTGTTTGGCTCGTGTCATAGCAGGGTGTTCGAGGAGGCCATGGTCTCTTCGTCCCATGCGCCCTGTTCAGTACATAAAACTGGTGAAATCTCTATCATAATGGGGGTCATTATAGCACTATTGTTCATTATGAAACAGTTTCTCCCACCAATCAGAGCTCAAGAAACAGTGTGTGACCAATTAGGTAAGGATAGCATCGCATCTACGCTCACTTCAACAGCCTCCTATTTTAAATGTCACTGTTTGGCTCGTGTCATAGCAGGGTGTTCGAGGAGGCCATGGTCTCTTCGTCCCATGCGCCCTGTTCAGTACATAAAACTGGTGAAATCTCTATCATAATGGGGGTCATTATAGCACTATTGTTCATTATGAAACAGTTTCTCCCACCAATCAGAGCTCAAGAAACAGTGTGTGACCAATTAGGTAAGGATAGCATCGCATCTGCCCTGACTTCAACAGCCTCCTATTTTAAATGTCACTGTTTGGCTCGTGTGATAGCAGGGTGTTCGAGGAGGCCATGGTCTCTTCGTCCCATGCGCCCTGTTCAGTACATAAAACTGGTGATATCTCTATCATAATGGGGGTCATTATAACACTATTCTTCATGAAACAGTTTCTCCCACCAATCAGAGCTCAAGAAACAGTGTGTGACCAATTAGGTGAGGATAGCATCGCATCTACCCTGACTTCAACAGCCTCCTATTTTAAATTTCACTGTTTGGCTCGTGTCATAGCAGGGTGTTCGAGGAGGCCATGGTCTCTTCGTCCCATGCGCCCTGTTCAGTACATAAAACTGGTGAAATCTCTATCATAATGGGGGTCATTATAGCACTATTGTTCATTATGAAACAGTTTCTCCCACCAATCAGAGCTCAAGAAACAGTGTGTGACCAATTAGGTAAGGATAGCATCGCATCTACCCTGACTTCAACAGCCTCCTATTTTAAATGTCACTGTTTGGCTCGTGTCATAGCAGGGTGTTCGAGGAGGCCATGGTCTCTTCGTCCCATGCGCCCTGTTCAGTACATAAAACTGGTGAAATCTCTATCATAATGGGGGTCATTATAGCACTATTCTTCATTATGAAACAGTTTCTCCCACCAATCAGAGCTCAAGAAACAGTGTGTGACCAATTAGGTAAGGATAGCATCGCATCTACGCTCACTTCAACAGCCTCCTATTTTAAATGTCACTGTTTGGCTCGTGTCATAGCAGGGTGTTCGAGGAGGCCATGGTCTCTTCGTCCCATGCGCCCTGTTCAGTGCATAAAACTGGTGAAATCTCTATCATAATGGGGGTCATTATAACACTATTCTTCATTATGAAACAGTTTCTCCCACCAATCAGAGCTCAGGAAACAGTGTGTGACCAATTAGGTAAGGATAGCATCGCATCTACCCTGACTACAACAGCCTCCTATTTTAAATGTCACTGTTTGGCTCGTGTGATAGCAGGGTGTTCGAGGAGGCCATGGTCTCTTCGTCCCATGCGCCCTGTTCAGTACATAAAACTGGTGAAATCTCTATCATAATGGGGGTCATTATAACACTATTCTTCATTAAGAAACAGTTTCTCCCACCAATCAGAGCTCAAGAAACAGTGTGTGACCAATTAGGTAAGGATAGCATCGCATCTACCCTGACTTCAACAGCCTCCTATTTTAAATGTCACTGTTTGGCTCGTGTCATAGCAGGGTGTTCGAGGAGGCCATGGTCTCTTCGTCCCATGCGCCCTGTTCAGTACATAAAACTGGTGAAATCTCTATCATAATGGGGGTCATTATAACACTATTCTCCATTATGAAACAGTTTCTCCCACCAATCAGAGCTCAAGAAACAGTGTGTGACCAATTAGGTAAGGATAGCATCGCATCTACCCTGACTACAACAGCCTCCTATTTTAAATGTCACTGTTTGGCTCGTGTCATAGCAGGGTGTTCGAGGAGGCCATGGTCTCTTCGTCCCATGCGCCCTGTTCAGTACATAAAACTGGTGAAATCTCTATCATAATGGGGGTCATCATAACACTATTCTTCATTATGAAACAGTTTCTCCCACCAATCAGAGCTCAAGAAACAGTGTGTGACCAATTAGGTAAGGATAGCATTGCATCTACCCTGACTTCAACAGCCTCCTATTTTAAATGTCACTGTTTGGCTCGTGTGATAGCAGGGTGTTCGAGGAGGCCATGGTCTCTTCGTCCCATGCGCCCTGTTCAGTACATAAAACTGGTGAAATCTCTATCATAATGGGGGTCATTATAGCACTATTGTTCATTATGAAACAGTTTCTCCCACCAATCAGAGCTCAAGAAACAGTGTGTGACCAATTAGGTAAGGATAGCATCGCATCTACCCTGACTTCAACAGCCTCCTATTTTAAATGTAACTGTTTGGCTCGTGTCATAGCAGGGTGTTCGAGGAGGCCATGGTCTCTTCGTCCCATGCGCCCTGTTCAGTACATAAAACTGGTGAAATCTCTATCATAATGGGGGTCATTATAACACTATTCTTCATTATGAAACAGTTTCTCCCACCAATCAGAGCTCAAGAAACAGTGTGTGACCAATTAGGTAAGGATAGCATCGCATCTACCCTGACTTCAACAGCCTCCTATTTTAAATGTCACTGTTTGGCTCGTGTCATAGCAGGGTGTTCGAGGAGGCCATGGTCTCTTCGTCCCATGCGCCTTGTTCAGTACATAAAACTGGTGAAATCTCTATCATAATGGGGGTCATTATAACACTATTCTTCATTATGAAACAGTTTCTCCCACCAATCAGAGCTCAAGAAACAGTGTGTGACCAATTAGGTAAGGGTAGCATCGCATCTACCCTGACTTCAACAGCCTCCTATTATAAATTGCACTGTTTGGCTCGTGTCATAGCAGGGTGTTCGAGGAGGCCATGGTCTCTTCGTCCCATGCGCCCTGTTCAGTACATAAAACTGGTGAAATCTCTATCATAATGGGGGTCATCATAACACTATTCTTCTTTATGAAACAGTTTCTCCCTCCAATCAGAGCTCAAGAAACAGTGTGTGACCAATTAGGTAAGGATAGCATCGCATCTACCCTGACTTCAACAGCCTCCTATTATAAATTGCACTGTTTGGCTCGTGTCATAGCAGGGTGTTCGAGGAGGCCATGGTCTCTTCGTCCCATGCGCCCTGTTCAGTACATAAAACTGGTGAAATCTCTATCATAATGGGGGTCATTATAACACTATTGTTCATTATGAAACAGTTTCTCCCACCAATCTGAGCTCAAGAAACAGTGTGTGACCAATTAGGTAAGGATAGCATCGCATCGACCCTGACTTCAACAGCCTCCTATTTTAAATGTCACTGTTTGGCTCGTGTCATAGCAGGGTGTTCGAGGAGGCCATGGTCTCTTCGTCCCATGCGCCCTGTTCAGTACATAAAACTGGTGAAATCTCTATCATAATGGGGGTCATTATAACACTATTCTTCATTATGAAACAGTTTCTCCCACCAATCAGAGCTCAAGAAACAGTGTGTGACCAATTAGGTAAGGGTAGCATCGCATCTACCCTGACTTCAACAGCCTCCTATTATAAATTGCACTGTTTGGCTCGTGTCATAGCAGGGTGTTCGAGGAGGCCATGGTCTCTTCGTCCCATGCGCCCTGTTCAGTACATAAAACTGGTGAAATCTCTATCATAATGGAGGTCATCATAACACTATTCTTCATTATGAAACAGTTTCTCCCACCAATCAGAGCTCAAGAAACAGTGTGTGACCAATTAGGTAAGGATAGCATCGCATCTGCCCTGACTTCAACAGGCTCCTATTTTAAATGTCACTGTTTGGCTCGTGTGATAGCAGGGTGTTCGAGGAGGCCATGGTCTCTTCGTCCCATGCGCCCTGTTCAGTACATAAAACTGGTGAAATCTCTATCATAATGAGGGTCATTATAACACTATTCTTCATTATGAAACAGTTTCTCCCACCAATCAGAGCTCAAGAAACAGTGTGTGACCAATTAGGTAAGGATAGCATCGCATCTACGCTCACTTCAACAGCCTCCTATTTTAAATGTCACTGTTTGGCTCGTGTCATAGCAGGGTGTTCGAGGAGGCCATGGTCTCTTCGTACCATGCGCCCTGTTCAGTACATAAAACTGGTGAAATCTCTATCATAATGGGGGTCATCATAGCACTATTCTTCATTATGAAACAGTTTCTCCCACCAATCAGAGCTCAAGAAACAGTGTGTGACCAATTAGGTAAGGATAGCATCGCATCTACGCTCACTTCAACAGCCTCCTATTTTAAATGTCACTGTTTGGCTCGTGTCATAGCAGGGTGTTCGAGGAGGCCATGGTCTCTTCGTCCCATGCGCCCTGTTCAGTACATAAAACTGGTGAAATCTCTATCATAATGGGGGTCATTATAGCACTATTGTTCATTATGAAACAGTTTCTCCCACCAATCAGAGCTCAAGAAACAGTGTGTGACCAATTAGGTAAGGATAGCATCGCATCTGCCCTGACTTCAACAGCCTCCTATTTTAAATGTCACTGTTTGGCTCGTGTGATAGCAGGGTGTTCGAGGAGGCCATGGTCTCTTCGTCCCATGCGCCCTGTTCAGTACATAAAACTGGTGATATCTCTATCATAATGGGGGTCATTATAACACTATTCTTCATGAAACAGTTTCTCCCACCAATCAGAGCTCAAGAAACAGTGTGTGACCAATTAGGTGAGGATAGCATCGCATCTACCCTGACTTCAACAGCCTCCTATTTTAAATGTCACTGTTTGGCTCGTGTCATAGCAGGGTGTTCGAGGAGGCCATGGTCTCTTCGTCCCATGCGCCCTGTTCAGTACATAAAACTGGTGAAATCTCTATCATAATGGGGGTCATTATAGCACTATTGTTCATTATGAAACAGTTTCTCCCACCAATCAGAGCTCAAGAAACAGTGTGTGACCAATTAGGTAAGGATAGCATCGCATCTGCCCTGACTTCAACAGCCTCCTATTTTAAATGTCACTGTTTGGCTCGTGTGATAGCAGGGTGTTCGAGGAGGCCATGGTCTCTTCGTCCCATGCGCCCTGTTCAGTACATAAAACTGGTGATATCTCTATCATAATGGGGGTCATTATAACACTATTCTTCATGAAACAGTTTCTCCCACCAATCAGAGCTCAAGAAACAGTGTGTGACCAATTAGGTAAGGGTAGCATCGCATCTACCCTGACTTCAACAGCCTCCTATTATAAATTGCACTGTTTGGCTCGTGTCATAGCAGGGTGTTCGAGGAGGCCATGGTCTCTTCGTCCCATGCGCCCTGTTCAGTACATAAAACTGGTGAAATCTCTATCATAATGGGGGTCATCATAACACTATTCTTCTTTATGAAACAGTTTCTCCCACCAATCAGAGCTCAAGAAACAGTGTGTGACCAATTAGGTAAGGATAGCATCGCATCTACCCTGACTTCAACAGCCTCCTATTATAAATTGCACTGTTTGGCTCGTGTCATAGCAGGGTGTTCGAGGAGGCCATGGTCTCTTCGTCCCATGCGCCCTGTTCAGTACATAAAACTGGTGAAATCTCTATCATAATGGGGGTCATTATAACACTATTGTTCATTATGAAACAGTTTCTCCCACCAATCTGAGCTCAAGAAACAGTGTGTGACCAATTAGGTAAGGATAGCATCGCATCGACCCTGACTTCAACAGCCTCCTATTTTAAATGTCACTGTTTGGCTCGTGTCATAGCAGGGTGTTCGAGGAGGCCATGGTCTCTTCGTCCCATGCGCCCTGTTCAGTACATAAAACTGGTGAAATCTCTATCATAATGGGGGTCATTATAACACTATTCTTCATTATGAAACAGTTTCTCCCACCAATCAGAGCTCAAGAAACAGTGTGTGACCAATTAGGTAAGGGTAGCATCGCTTCTACCCTGACTTCAACAGCCTCCTATTATAAATTGCACTGTTTGGCTCGTGTCATAGCAGGGTGTTCGAGGAGGCCATGGTCTCTTCGTCCCATGCGCCCTGTTCAGTACATAAAACTGGTGAAATCTCTATCATAATGGAGGTCATCATAACACTATTCTTCATTATGAAACAGTTTCTCCCACCAATCAGAGCTCAAGAAACAGTGTGTGACCAATTAGGTAAGGATAGCATCGCATCTGCCCTGACTTCAACAGGCTCCTATTTTAAATGTCACTGTTTGGCTCGTGTGATAGCAGGGTGTTCGAGGAGGCCATGGTCTCTTCGTCCCATGCGCCCTGTTCAGTACATAAAACTGGTGAAATCTCTATCATAATGAGGGTCATTATAACACTATTCTTCATTATGAAACAGTTTCTCCCACCAATCAGAGCTCAAGAAACAGTGTGTGACCAATTAGGTAAGGATAGCATCGCATCTACGCTCACTTCAACAGCCTCCTATTTTAAATGTCACTGTTTGGCTCGTGTCATAGCAGGGTGTTCGAGGAGGCCATGGTCTCTGCGTCCCATGCGCCCTGTTCAGTACATAAAACTGGTGAAATCTCTATCATAATGGGGGTCATCATAGCACTATTCTTCATTATGAAACAGTTTCTCCCACCAATCAGAGCTCAAGAAACAGTGTGTGACCAATTAGGTAAGGATAGCATCGCATCTACGCTCACTTCAACAGCCTCCTATTTTAAATGTCACTGTTTGGCTCGTGTCATAGCAGGGTGTTCGAGGAGGCCATGGTCTCTTCGTCCCATGCGCCCTGTTCAGTACATAAAACTGGTGAAATCTCTATCATAATGGGGGTCATTATAGCACTATTGTTCATTATGAAACAGTTTCTCCCACCAATCAGAGCTCAAGAAACAGTGTGTGACCAATTAGGTAAGGATAGCATCGCATCTGCCCTGACTTCAACAGCCTCCTATTTTAAATGTCACTGTTTGGCTCGTGTGATAGCAGGGTGTTCGAGGAGGCCATGGTCTCTTCGTCCCATGCGCCCTGTTCAGTACATAAAACTGGTGATATCTCTATCATAATGGGGGTCATTATAACACTATTCTTCATGAAACAGTTTCTCCCACCAATCAGAGCTCAAGAAACAGTGTGTGACCAATTAGGTGAGGATAGCATCGCATCTACCCTGACTTCAACAGCCTCCTATTTTAAATGTCACTGTTTGGCTCGTGTCATAGCAGGGTGTTCGAGGAGGCCATGGTCTCTTCGTCCCATGCGCCCTGTTCAGTACATAAAACTGGTGAAATCTCTATCATAATGAGGGTCATTATAACACTATTCTTCATTATGAAACAGTTTCTCCCACCAATCAGAGCTCAAGAAACAGTGTGTGACCAATTAGGTAAGGATAGCATTGCATCTACCCTGACTTCAACAGCCTCCTATTTTAAATTTCTCTGTTTGGCTCGTGTCATAGCAGGGTGTTCGAGGAGGCCATGGTCTCTTCGTCCCATGCGCCCTGTTCAGTACATAAAACTGGTGAAATCTCTATCATAATGGGGGTCATTATAGCACTATTGTTCATTATGAAACAGTTTCTCCCACCAATCAGAGCTCAAGAAACAGTGTGTGACCAATTAGGTAAGGATAGCATTGCATCTACCCTGACTTCAACAGCCTCCTATTTTAAATGTCACTGTTTGGCTCGTGTGATAGCAGGGTGTTCGAGGAGGCCATGGTCTCTTCGTCCCATGCGCCCTGTTCAGTACATAAAACTGGTGAAATCTCTATCATAATGGGGGTCATTATAGCACTATTGTTCATTATGAAACAGTTTCTCCCACCAATCAGAGCTCAAGAAACAGTGTGTGACCAATTAGGTAAGGATAGCATCGCATCTACCCTGACTTCAACAGCCTCCTATTTTAAATGTAACTGTTTGGCTCGTGTCATAGCAGGGTGTTCGAGGAGGCCATGGTCTCTTCGTCCCATGCGCCCTGTTCAGTACATAAAACTGGTGAAATCTCTATCATAATGGGGGTCATTATAACACTATTCTTCATTATGAAACAGTTTCTCCCACCAATCAGAGCTCAAGAAACAGTGTGTGACCAATTAGGTAAGGATAGCATCGCATCTAACCTGACTTCAACAGCCTCCTATTTTAAATGTCACTGTTTGGCTCGTGTCATAGCAGGGTGTTCGAGGAGGCCATGGTCTCTTCGTCCCATGCGCCTTGTTCAGTACATAAAACTGGTGAAATCTCTATCATAATGGGGGTCATTATAACACTATTCTTCATTATGAAACAGTTTCTCCCACCAATCAGAGCTCAAGAAACAGTGTGTGACCAATTAGGTAAGGGTAGCATCGCATCTACCCTGACTTCAACAGCCTCCTATTATAAATTGCACTGTTTGGCTCTTGTCATAGCAGGGTGTTCGAGGAGGCCATGGTCTCTTCGTCCCATGCGCCCTGTTCAGTACATAAAACTGGTGAAATCTCTATCATAATGGGGGTCATCATAACACTATTCTTCTTTATGAAACAGTTTCTCCCACCAATCAGAGCTCAAGAAACAGTGTGTGACCAATTAGGTAAGGATAGCATCGCATCTACCCTGACTTCAACAGCCTCCTATTATAAATTGCACTGTTTGGCTCGTGTCATAGCAGGGTGTTCGAGGAGGCCATGGTCTCTTCGTCCCATGCGCCCTGTTCAGTACATAAAACTGGTGAAATCTCTATCATAATGGGGGTCATTATAACACTATTCTTCATTATGAAACAGTTTCTCCCACCAATCAGAGCTCAAGAAACAGTGTGTGACCAATTAGGTAAGGATAGCATCGCATCGACCCTGACTTCAACAGCCTCCTATTTTAAATGTCACTGTTTGGCTCGTGTCATAGCAGGGTGTTCGAGGAGGCCATGGTCTCTTCGTCCCATGCGCCCTGTTCAGTACATAAAACTGGTGAAATCTCTATCATAATGGGGGTCATTATAACACTATTCTTCATTATGAAACAGTTTCTCCCACCAATCAGAGCTCAAGAAACAGTGTGTGACCAATTAGGTAAGGGTAGCATCGCATCTACCCTGACTTCAACAGCCTCCTATTATAAATTGCACTGTTTGGCTCGTGTCATAGCAGGGTGTTCGAGGAGGCCATGGTCTCTTCGTCCCATGCGCCCTGTTCAGTACATAAAACTGGTGAAATCTCTATCATAATGGGGGTCATCATAACACTATTCTTCATTATGAAACAGTTTCTCCCACCAATCAGAGCTCAAGAAACAGTGTGTGACCAATTAGGTAAGGATAGCATCGCATCTGCCCTGACTTCAACAGCCTCGTATTTTAAATGTCACTGTTTGGCTCGTGTGATAGCAGGGTGTTCGAGGAGGCCATGGTCTCTTCTTCCCATGCGCCCTGTTCAGTACATAAAACTGGTGAAATCTCTATCATAATGAGGGTCATTATAACACTATTCTTCATTATGAAACAGTTTCTCCCACCAATCAGAGCTCAAGAAACAGTGTGTGACCAATTAGGTAAGGATAGCATCGCATCTACGCTCACTTCAACAGCCTCCTATTTTAAATGTCACTGTTTGGCTCGTGTCATAGCAGGGTGTTCGAGGAGGCCATGGTCTCTTCGTCCCATGCGCCCTGTTCAGTACATAAAACTGGTGAAATCTCTATCATAATGGGGGTCATCATAGCACTATTCTTCATTATGAAACAGTTTCTCCCACCAATCAGAGCTCAAGAAACAGTGTGTGACCAATTAGGTAAGGATAGCATCGCATCTACGCTCACTTCAACAGCCTCCTATTTTTAATGTCACTGTTTGGCTCGTGTCATAGCAGGGTGTTCGAGGAGGCCATGGTCTCTTCGTCCCATGCGCCCTGTTCAGTACATAAAACTGGTGAAATCTCTATCATAATGGGGGTCATTATAGCACTATTGTTCATTATGAAACAGTTTCTCCCACCAATCAGAGCTCAAGAAACAGTGTGTGACCAATTAGGTAAGGATAGCATCGCATCTGCCCTGACTTCAACAGCCTCCTATTTTAAATGTCACTGTTTGGCTCGTGTGATAGCAGGGTGTTCGAGGAGGCCATGGTCTCTTCGTCCCATGCGCCCTGTTCAGTACATAAAACTGGTGATATCTCTATCATAATGGGGGTCATTATAACACTATTCTTCATGAAACAGTTTCTCCCACCAATCAGAGCTCAAGAAACAGTGTGTGACCAATTAGGTGAGGATAGCATCGCATCTACCCTGACTTCAACAGCCTCCTATTTTAAATGTCACTGTTTGGCTCGTGTCATAGCAGGGTGTTCGAGGAGGCCATGGTCTCTTCGTCCCATGCGCCCTGTTCAGTACATAAAACTGGTGAAATCTCTATCATAATGAGGGTCATTATAACACTATTCTTCATTATGAAACAGTTTCTCCCACCAATCAGAGCTCAAGAAACAGTGTGTGACCAATTAGGTAAGGATAGCATTGCATCTACCCTGACTTCAACAGCCTCCTATTTTAAATTTCACTGTTTGGCTCGTGTCATAGCAGGGTGTTCGAGGAGGCCATGGTCTCTTCGTCCCATGCGCCCTGTTCAGTACATAAAACTGGTGAAATCTCTATCATAATGGGGGTCATTATAGCACTATTGTTCATTATGAAACAGTTTCTCCCACCAATCAGAGCTCAAGAAACAGTGTGTGACCAATTAGGTAAGGATAGCATCGCATCTACCCTGACTTCAACAGCCTCCTATTTTAAATGTCACTGTTTGGCTCGTGTCATAGCAGGGTGTTCGAGGAGGCCATGGTCTCTTCGTCCCATGCGCCCTGTTCAGTACATAAAACTGGTGAAATCTCTATCATAATGGGGGTCATTATAGCACTATTCTTCATTATGAAACAGTTTCTCCCACCAATCAGAGCTCAAGAAACAGTGTGTGACCAATTAGGTAAGGATAGCATCGCATCTACGCTCACTTCAACAGCCTCCTATTTTAAATGTCACTGTTTGGCTCGTGTCATAGCAGGGTGTTCGAGGAGGCCATGGTCTCTTCGTCCCATGCGCCCTGTTCAGTGCATAAAACTGGTGAAATCTCTATCATAATGGGGGTCATTATAACACTATTCTTCATTATGAAACAGTTTCTCCCACCAATCAGAGCTCAGGAAACAGTGTGTGACCAATTAGGTAAGGATAGCATCGCATCTACCCTGACTACAACAGCCTCCTATTTTAAATGTCACTGTTTGGCTCGTGTGATAGCAGGGTGTTCGAGGAGGCCATGGTCTCTTCGTCCCATGCGCCCTGTTCAGTACATAAAACTGGTGAAATCTCTATCATAATGGGGGTCATTATAACACTATTCTTCATTAAGAAACAGTTTCTCCCACCAATCAGAGCTCAAGAAACAGTGTGTGACCAATTAGGTAAGGATAGCATCGCATCTACCCTGACTTCAACAGCCTCCTATTTTAAATGTCACTGTTTGGCTCGTGTCATAGCAGGGTGTTCGAGGAGGCCATGGTCTCTTCGTCCCATGCGCCCTGTTCAGTACATAAAACTGGTGAAATCTCTATCATAATGGGGGTCATTATAACACTATTCTCCATTATGAAACAGTTTCTCCCACCAATCAGAGCTCAAGAAACAGTGTGTGACCAATTAGGTAAGGATAGCATCGCATCTACCCTGACTACAACAGCCTCCTATTTTAAATGTCACTGTTTGGCTCGTGTCATAGCAGGGTGTTCGAGGAGGCCATGGTCTCTTCGTCCCATGCGCCCTGTTCAGTACATAAAACTGGTGAAATCTCTATCATAATGGGGGTCATCATAACACTATTCTTCATTATGAAACAGTTTCTCCCACCAATCAGAGCTCAAGAAACAGTGTGTGACCAATTAGGTAAGGATAGCATTGCATCTACCCTGACTTCAACAGCCTCCTATTTTAAATGTCACTGTTTGGCTCGTGTGATAGCAGGGTGTTCGAGGAGGCCATGGTCTCTTCGTCCCATGCGCCCTGTTCAGTACATAAAACTGGTGAAATCTCTATCATAATGGGGGTCATTATAGCACTATTGTTCATTATGAAACAGTTTCTCCCACCCATCAGAGCTCAAGAAACAGTGTGTGACCAATTAGGTAAGGATAGCATCGCATCTACCCTGACTTCAACAGCCTCCTATTTTAAATGTAACTGTTTGGCTCGTGTCATAGCAGGGTGTTCGAGGAGGCCATGGTCTCTTCGTCCCATGCGCCCTGTTCAGTACATAAAACTGGTGAAATCTCTATCATAATGGGGGTCATTATAACACTATTCTTCATTATGAAACAGTTTCTCCCACCAATCAGAGCTCAAGAAACAGTGTGTGACCAATTAGGTAAGGATAGCATCGCATCTACCCTGACTTCAACAGCCTCCTATTTTAAATGTCACTGTTTGGCTCGTGTCATAGCAGGGTGTTCGAGGAGGCCATGGTCTCTTCGTCCCATGCGCCTTGTTCAGTACATAAAACTGGTGAAATCTCTATCATAATGGGGGTCATTATAACACTATTCTTCATTATGAAACAGTTTCTCCCACCAATCAGAGCTCAAGAAACAGTGTGTGACCAATTAGGTAAGGGTAGCATCGCATCTACCCTGACTTCAACAGCCTCCTATTATAAATTGCACTGTTTGGCTCGTGTCATAGCAGGGTGTTCGAGGAGGCCATGGTCTCTTCGTCCCATGCGCCCTGTTCAGTACATAAAACTGGTGAAATCTCTATCATAATGGGGGTCATCATAACACTATTCTTCTTTATGAAACAGTTTCTCCCACCAATCAGAGCTCAAGAAACAGTGTGTGACCAATTAGGTAAGGATAGCATCGCATCTACCCTGACTTCAACAGCCTCCTATTATAAATTGCACTGTTTGGCTCGTGTCATAGCAGGGTGTTCGAGGAGGCCATGGTCTCTTCGTCCCATGCGCCCTGTTCAGTACATAAAACTGGTGAAATCTCTATCATAATGGGGGTCATTATAACACTATTGTTCATTATGAAACAGTTTCTCCCACCAATCTGAGCTCAAGAAACAGTGTGTGACCAATTAGGTAAGGATAGCATCGCATCGACCCTGACTTCAACAGCCTCCTATTTTAAATGTCACTGTTTGGCTCGTGTCATAGCAGGGTGTTCGAGGAGGCCATGGTCTCTTCGTCCCATGCGCCCTGTTCAGTACATAAAACTGGTGAAATCTCTATCATAATGGGGGTCATTATAACACTATTCTTCATTATGAAACAGTTTCTCCCACCAATCAGAGCTCAAGAAACAGTGTGTGACCAATTAGGTAAGGGTAGCATCGCATCTACCCTGACTTCAACAGCCTCCTATTATAAATTGCACTGTTTGGCTCGTGTCATAGCAGGGTGTTCGAGGAGGCCATGGTCTCTTCGTCCCATGCGCCCTGTTCAGTACATAAAACTGGTGAAATCTCTATCATAATGGAGGTCATCATAACACTATTCTTCATTATGAAACAGTTTCTCCCACCAATCAGAGCTCAAGAAACAGTGTGTGACCAATTAGGTAAGGATAGCATCGCATCTGCCCTGACTTCAACAGGCTCCTATTTTAAATGTCACTGTTTGGCTCGTGTGATAGCAGGGTGTTCGAGGAGGCCATGGTCTCTTCGTCCCATGCGCCCTGTTCAGTACATAAAACTGGTGAAATCTCTATCATAATGAGGGTCATTATAACACTATTGTTCATTATGAAACAGTTTCTCCCACCAATCAGAGCTCAAGAAACAGTGTGTGACCAATTAGGTAAGGATAGCATCGCATCTACGCTCACTTCACCAGCCTCCTATTTTAAATGTCACTGTTTGGCTCGTGTCATAGCAGGGGTGTTCGAGGAGGCCATGGTCTCTTCGTACCATGCGCCCTGTTCAGTACATAAAACTGGTGAAATCTCTATCATAATGGGGGTCATTATAACACTATTCTTCATGAAACAGTTTCTCCCACCAATCAGAGCTCAAGAAACAGTGTGTGACCAATTAGGTGAGGATAGCATCGCATCTACCCTGACTTCAACAGCCTCCTATTTTAAATGTCACTGTTTGGCTCGTGTCATAGCAGGGTGTTCGAGGAGGCCATGGTCTCTGCGTCCCATGCGCCCTGTTCAGTACATAAAACTGGTGAAATCTCTATCATAATGGGGGTCATCATAGCACTATTCTTCATTATGAAACAGTTTCTCCCACCAATCAGAGCTCAAGAAACAGTGTGTGACCAATTAGGTAAGGATAGCATCGCATCTACGCTCACTTCAACAGCCTCCTATTTTAAATGTCACTGTTTGGCTCGTGTCATAGCAGGGTGTTCGAGGAGGCCATGGTCTCTTCGTCCCATGCGCCCTGTTCAGTACATAAAACTGGTGAAATCTCTATCATAATGGGGGTCATTATAGCACTATTGTTCATTATGAAACAGTTTCTCCCACCAATCAGAGCTCAAGAAACAGTGTGTGACCAATTAGGTAAGGATAGCATCGCATCTGCCCTGACTTCAACAGCCTCCTATTTTAAATGTCACTGTTTGGCTCGTGTGATAGCAGGGTGTTCGAGGAGGCCATGGTCTCTTCGTCCCATGCGCCCTGTTCAGTACATAAAACTGGTGATATCTCTATCATAATGGGGGTCATTATAACACTATTCTTCATGAAACAGTTTCTCCCACCAATCAGAGCTCAAGAAACAGTGTGTGACCAATTAGGTGAGGATAGCATCGCATCTACCCTGACTTCAACAGCCTCCTATTTTAAATGTCACTGTTTGGCTCGTGTCATAGCAGGGTGTTCGAGGAGGCCATGGTCTCTTCGTCCCATGCGCCCTGTTCAGTACATAAAACTGGTGAAATCTCTATCATAATGAGGGTCATTATAACACTATTCTTCATTATGAAACAGTTTCTCCCACCAATCAGAGCTCAAGAAACAGTGTGTGACCAATTAGGTAAGGATAGCATTGCATCTACCCTGACTTCAACAGCCTCCTATTTTAAATTTCTCTGTTTGGCTCGTGTCATAGCAGGGTGTTCGAGGAGGCCATGGTCTCTTCGTCCCATGCGCCCTGTTCAGTACATAAAACTGGTGAAATCTCTATCATAATGGGGGTCATTATAGCACTATTGTTCATTATGAAACAGTTTCTCCCACCAATCAGAGCTCAAGAAACAGTGTGTGACCAATTAGGTAAGGATAGCATTGCATCTACCCTGACTTCAACAGCCTCCTATTTTAAATGTCACTGTTTGGCTCGTGTGATAGCAGGGTGTTCGAGGAGGCCATGGTCTCTTCGTCCCATGCGCCCTGTTCAGTACATAAAACTGGTGAAATCTCTATCATAATGGGGGTCATTATAGCACTATTGTTCATTATGAAACAGTTTCTCCCACCAATCAGAGCTCAAGAAACAGTGTGTGACCAATTAGGTAAGGATAGCATCGCATCTACCCTGACTTCAACAGCCTCCTATTTTAAATGTAACTGTTTGGCTCGTGTCATAGCAGGGTGTTCGAGGAGGCCATGGTCTCTTCGTCCCATGCGCCCTGTTCAGTACATAAAACTGGTGAAATCTCTATCATAATGGGGGTCATTATAACACTATTCTTCATTATGAAACAGTTTCTCCCACCAATCAGAGCTCAAGAAACAGTGTGTGACCAATTAGGTAAGGATAGCATCGCATCTACCCTGACTTCAACAGCCTCCTATTTTAAATGTCACTGTTTGGCTCGTGTCATAGCAGGGTGTTCGAGGAGGCCATGGTCTCTTCGTCCCATGCGCCTTGTTCAGTACATAAAACTGGTGAAATCTCTATCATAATGGGGGTCATTATAACACTATTCTTCATTATGAAACAGTTTCTCCCACCAATCAGAGCTCAAGAAACAGTGTGTGACCAATTAGGTAAGGGTAGCATCGCATCTACCCTGACTTCAACAGCCTCCTATTATAAATTGCACTGTTTGGCTCTTGTCATAGCAGGGTGTTCGAGGAGGCCATGGTCTCTTCGTCCCATGCGCCCTGTTCAGTACATAAAACTGGTGAAATCTCTATCATAATGGGGGTCATCATAACACTATTCTTCTTTATGAAACAGTTTTCTCCCACCAATCAGAGCTCAAGAAACAGTGTGTGACCAATTAGGTAAGGATAGCATCGCATCTACCCTGACTTCAACAGCCTCCTATTATAAATTGCACTGTTTGGCTCGTGTCATAGCAGGGTGTTCGAGGAGGCCATGGTCTCTTCGTCCCATGCGCCCTGTTCAGTACATAAAACTGGTGAAATCTCTATCATAATGGGGGTCATTATAACACTATTCTTCATTATGAAACAGTTTCTCCCCACCAATCAGAGCTCAAGAAACAGTGTGTGACCAATTAGGTAAGGATAGCATCGCATCGACCCTGACTTCAACAGCCTCCTATTTTAAATGTCACTGTTTGGCTCGTGTCATAGCAGGGTGTTCGAGGAGGCCATGGTCTCTTCGTCCCATGCGCCCTGTTCAGTACATAAAACTGGTGAAATCTCTATCATAATGGGGGTCATTATAACACTATTCTTCATTATGAAACAGTTTCTCCCACCAATCAGAGCTCAAGAAACAGTGTGTGACCAATTAGGTAAGGGTAGCATCGCATCTACCCTGACTTCAACAGCCTCCTATTATAAATTGCACTGTTTGGCTCGTGTCATAGCAGGGTGTTCGAGGAGGCCATGGTCTCTTCGTCCCATGCGCCCTGTTCAGTACATAAAACTGGTGAAATCTCTATCATAATGGGGGTCATCATAACACTATTCTTCATTATGAAACAGTTTTCTCCCACCAATCAGAGCTCAAGAAACAGTGTGTGACCAATTAGGTAAGGATAGCATCGCATCTGCCCTGACTTCAACAGCCTCGTATTTTAAATGTCACTGTTTGGCTCGTGTGATAGCAGGGTGTTCGAGGAGGCCATGGTCTCTTCTTCCCATGCGCCCTGTTCAGTACATAAAACTGGTGAAATCTCTATCATAATGAGGGTCATTATAACACTATTCTTCATTATGAAACAGTTTCTCCCACCAATCAGAGCTCAAGAAACAGTGTGTGACCAATTAGGTAAGGATAGCATCGCATCTACGCTCACTTCAACAGCCTCCTATTTTAAATGTCACTGTTTGGCTCGTGTCATAGCAGGGTGTTCGAGGAGGCCATGGTCTCTTCGTCCCATGCGCCCTGTTCAGTACATAAAACTGGTGAAATCTCTATCATAATGGGGGTCATCATAGCACTATTCTTCATTATGAAACAGTTTCTCCCACCAATCAGAGCTCAAGAAACAGTGTGTGACCAATTAGGTAAGGATAGCATCGCATCTACGCTCACTTCAACAGCCTCCTATTTTAAATGTCACTGTTTGGCTCGTGTCATAGCAGGGTGTTCGAGGAGGCCATGGTCTCTTCGTCCCATGCGCCCTGTTCAGTACATAAAACTGGTGAAATCTCTATCATAATGGGGGTCATTATAGCACTATTGTTCATTATGAAACAGTTTCTCCCACCAATCAGAGCTCAAGAAACAGTGTGTGACCAATTAGGTAAGGATAGCATCGCATCTACGCTCACTTCAACAGCCTCCTATTTTAAATGTCACTGTTTGGCTCGTGTCATAGCAGGGTGTTCGAGGAGGCCATGGTCTCTTCGTCCCATGCGCCCTGTTCAGTACATAAAACTGGTGAAATCTCTATCATAATGGGGGTCATTATAGCACTATTGTTCATTATGAAACAGTTTCTCCCACCAATCAGAGCTCAAGAAACAGTGTGTGACCAATTAGGTAAGGATAGCATCGCATCTGCCCTGACTTCAACAGCCTCCTATTTTAAATGTCACTGTTTGGCTCGTGTGATAGCAGGGTGTTCGAGGAGGCCATGGTCTCTTCGTCCCATGCGCCCTGTTCAGTACATAAAACTGGTGATATCTCTATCATAATGGGGGTCATTATAACACTATTCTTCATGAAACAGTTTCTCCCACCAATCAGAGCTCAAGAAACAGTGTGTGACCAATTAGGTGAGGATAGCATCGCATCTACCCTGACTTCAACAGCCTCCTATTTTAAATGTCACTGTTTGGCTCGTGTCATAGCAGGGTGTTCGAGGAGGCCATGGTCTCTTCGTCCCATGCGCCCTGTTCAGTACATAAAACTGGTGAAATCTCTATCATAATGAGGGTCATTATAACACTATTCTTCATTATGAAACAGTTTCCTCCCACCAATCAGAGCTCAAGAAACAGTGTGTGACCAATTAGGTAAGGATAGCATTGCATCTACCCTGACTTCAACAGCCTCCTATTTTAAATTTCACTGTTTGGCTCGTGTCATAGCAGGGTGTTCGAGGAGGCCATGGTCTCTTCGTCCCATGCGCCCTGTTCAGTACATAAAACTGGTGAAATCTCTATCATAATGGGGGTCATTATAGCACTATTCTTCATTATTGAAACAGTTCTTCTCCCACCAATCAGAGCTCAAGAAAACAGTGTGTGACCAATTAGGTAAGGATAGCATCGCATCTACGCTCACCTTCAACAGCCTCCTATTTTAAATGTCACTGTTTTGGCTCGTGTCATAGCAGGGTGTTCGAGGAGGCCATGGTCTCTTCGTCCCATGCGCCCTGTTCAGTGCATAAAACTGGTGAAATCTCCTATCATAATGGGGGTCATTATAACACTATTCTTCATTATGAACAGTTTCTTCTCCCACCAATCAGAGCTCAGGAAACAGTGTGTGACCAATTAGGTAAGGATAGCATCGCATCTACCCCAGACTACAACAACAGCCTCCTATTTTAAATGTCACTGTTTGGCTCGTATGATAGCAGGGTGTTCGAGGAGGCCATGGTCTCTTCGTCCCCATGCGCCCTGTTCAGTACATAAAACTGGTGAAATCTCTATCATAATGGGGGTCATTATAACACTATTCTTCATTAAGAAACAGTTTCTCCCACCAATCAGAGCTCAAGAAAACAGTGTGTGGACCAATTAGGTAAGGATAGCATCGCATCTACCCTGACTTCAACAGCCTCCTATTTTAAATGTCACTGTTTGGCTCGTGTCATAGCAGGGTGTTCGAGGAGGCCATGGTCTCTTCCGTCCCCATGCGCCCTGTTCAGTACATAAAACTGGTGAAATCTCTATCATAATGGGGGTCATTATAACACTATTCTCCATTATGAAACAGTTTCTCCCACCAATCAGAGCTCAAGAACAGTGTGTGACCAATTAGGTAAGGATAGCATCGCATCTACCCTGACTACAACAGCCTCCTATTTTAAATGTCACTGTTTGGCTCGTGTCATAGCAGGGTGTTCGAGGAGGCCATGGTCTCTTCGTCCCATGCGCCCTGTTCAGTACATAAAACTGGTGAAATCTCTATCATAATGGGGGTCATCATAACACTATTCTTCATTATGAAACAGTTTCTCCCACCAATCAGAGCTCAAGAAACAGTGTGTGACCAATTAGGTAAGGATAGCATTGCATCTACCCTGACTTCAACAGCCTCCTATTTTAAATGTCACTGTTTGGCTCGTGTGATAGCAGGGTGTTCGAGGAGGCCATGGTCTCTTCGTCCCATGCGCCCTGTTCAGTACATAAAACTGGTGAAATCTCTATCATAATGGGGGTCATTATAGCACTATTGTTCATTATGAAAACAGTTTCTCCCACCAATCAGAGCTCAAGAAACAGTGTGTGACCAATTAGGTAAGGATAGCATCGCATCTACCCTGACTTCAACAGCCTCCTATTTTAAATGTAACTGTTTGGCTCGTGTCATAGCAGGGTGTTCGAGGAGGCCATGGTCTCTTCGTCCCCATGCGCCCTGGTTCAGTACATACAAAACTGGTGAAATCTCTATCATAATGGGGGTCATTATAACACTATTCTCATTATGAAACAGTTTCTTCCCACCAATCATAGCTCAAGAAACAGTGTGTGACCAATTAGGTAAGGATAGCATCGCATCTACCCTGACTTCAACAGCCTCCTATTTTAAATGTCCACTGTTTGGCTCGTGTCATAGCAGGGTGTTCGAGGAGGCCATGGTCTCTTCGTCCCATGCGCCTTGTTCAGTACATAAAACTGGTGAAATCTCTATCATAATGGGGGTCATTATAACACTATTCTTCATTATGAAACAGTTTCTCCCCACCAATCAGAGCTCAAGAAACAGTGTGTGACCAATTAGGTAAGGGTAGCATCGCATCTACCCTGACTTCAACAGCCTCCTATTATAAATTGCACTGTTTGGCTCGTGTCATAGCAGGGTGTTCGAGGAGGCCATGGTCCTCTTCGTCCCATGCGCCCCTGTTCAGTACATAAAACTGGTGAAATCTCTATCATAATGGGGGTCATCATAACACTATTCTTCTTTATGAAACAGTTCTTCTCCCTCCAATCAGAGCTCAAGAAACAGTGTGTGACCAATTAGGTAAGGATAGCATCGCATCTACCCTGACTTCAACAGCCTCCTATTATAAAATTGCACTGTTTGGCTCGTGTCATAGCAGGGTGTTCGAGGAGGCCATGGTCTCTTCGTCCCATGCGCCCTGTTCAGTACATAAAACTGGTGAAATCTTATCATAATGGGGGGTCATTATAACACTATTGTTCATTATGAAACAGTTTCTCCCACCAATCTGAGCTCAAGAAACAGTGTGTGACCAATTAGGTTAAGGATAGCATCGCATCGACCCTGACTTCAACAGCCTCCTATTTTAAATGTCACTGTTTGGCTCGTGTCATAGCAGGGTGTTCGAGGAGGCCATGGTCTCTTCGTCCCATGCGCCCTGTTCAGTACATAAAACTGGTGAAAATCTCTATCATAATGGGGGTCATTATAACACTATTCTTCATTATGAAACAGTTTCTCCCACCAATCAGAGCTCAAGAAACCAGTGTGTGACCAATTAGGTAAGGGTAGCATCGCATCTACCCTGACTTCAACAGCCTCCTATATAAATTGCACTGTTTGGCCTCGTGTCATAGCAGGGTGTTCGAGGAGGCCATGGTCTCTTCGTCCCATGGCGCCCTGTTCAGTACATAAAACTGGTGAAATCTCTATCATAATGGAGGTCATCATAACACTTCATTCCTTCATTATGAAACAGTTTCTCCCCACCAATCAGAGCTCAAGAAACAGTGTGTGACCAATTAGGTAAGGATAGCATCGCATCTGCCCTGACTTCAACAGGCTCCTATTTTAAATGTCACTGTTTGGCTCGTGTGATAGCAGGGTGTTCGAGGGAGGCCATGGTCTCTTCGTCCCATGCGCCCTGTTCAGTACATAAAACTGGTGAAATCTCTATCATAATGAGGGTCATTATAACACTATTCTTTCATTATGAAATCAGTTTCTCCCACCAATCAGAGCTCAAGAAACAGTGTGTGACCAATTAGGTAAGGATAGCATCGCATCTACGCTCACTTCAACAGCCTCCTATTTTAAATGTCACTGTTTGGCTCGTGTCATAGCAGGGTGTTCGAGGAGGCCATGGTCCTCTTCGTACCATGCGCCCTGTTCAGTACATAAAACTGGTGAAATCTCTATCATAATGGGGGTCATCATAGCACTATTCTTCATTATGAAACAGTTTCTCCCACCAATCAGAGCTCAAGAAACAGTGTGTGACCAATTAGGTAAGGATAGCATCGCATCTACGCTCACTTCAACAGCCTCCTATTTTAAATGTCACTGTTTGGCTCGTGTCATAGCAGGGTGTTCGAGGAGGCCATGGTCTCTTCGTCCATGCGCCCTGTTCAGTACATAAAACTGGTGAAATCTCTATCATAATGGGGGTCATTATAGCACTATTGTTCATTATGAAACAGTTTCTCCCACCATCAGAGCTCAAGAAAACAGTGTGTGACCAATTAGGTAAGGATAGCATCGCATCCTGCCCTGACTTCAACAGCCTCCTATTTTAAATGTCACTGTTTGGCTCGTGTGATAGCAGGGTGTTCGAGGAGGCCATGGTCTCTTCGTCCCATGCGCCCTGTTCAGTACATAAAACTGGTGATATCTCTATCATAATGGGGGTCATTATAACACTATTCTTCATGAAACAGTTTCTCCCACCAATCAGAGCTCAAGAAACAGTGTGTGACCAATTAGGTGAGGATAGCATCGCATCTACCCTGACTTCAACAGCCTCCTATTTTAAATGTCACTGTTTGGCTCGTGTCATAGCAGGGTGTTCGAGGAGGCCATGGTCTCTTCGTCCCATGCGCCCTGTTCAGTACATAAAAACTGGTGAAATCTCTATCATAATGGGGTCATTATAGCACTATTGTTCATTATGAAACAGTTTCTTCCCACCAATCAGAGCTCAAGAAACAGTGTGTGACCAATTAGGTAAGGATAGCATCGCATCTGCCCTGACTTCAACAGCCTCCTATTTTAAATGTCACTGTTTGGTCTCTTCGTCCCATGCGCCCTGTTCAGTACATAAAACTGGTGATATCTCTATCATAATGGGGGTCATTATAACACTATTCTTCATGAAACAGTTTCTCCCACCAATCAGAGCTCAAGAAACAGTGTGTGACCAATTAGGTGAGGATAGCATCGCATCTACCCTGACTTCAACAGCCTCCTATTTTAAATGTCACTGTTTGGCTCGTGTCATAGCAGGGTGTTCGAGGAGGCCATGGTCTCTTCGTCCCATGCGCCCTGTTCAGTACATAAAACTGGTGAAATCTCTATCATAATGAGGGTCATTATAACACTATTCTTCATTATGAAACAGTTTCTCCCACCAATCAGAGCTCAAGAAACAGTGTGTGACCAATTAGGTAAGGATAGCATTGCATCTACCCTGACTTCAACAGCCTCCTATTTTAAATTTCTCTGTTTGGCTCGTGTCATAGCAGGGTGTTCGAGGAGGCCATGGTCTCTTCGTCCCATGCGCCCTGTTCAGTACATAAAACTGGTGAAATCTCTATCATAATGGGGGTCATTATAGCACTATTGTTCATTATGAAACAGTTTCTCCCACCAATCAGAGCTCAAGAAACAGTGTGTGACCAATTAGGTAAGGATAGCATTGCATCTACCCTGACTTCAACAGCCTCCTATTTTAAATGTCACTGTTTGGCTCGTGTGATAGCAGGGTGTTCGAGGAGGCCATGGTCTCTTCGTCCCATGCGCCCTGTTCAGTACATAAAACTGGTGAAATCTCTATCATAATGGGGGTCATTATAGCACTATTGTTCATTATGAAACAGTTTCTCCCACCAATCAGAGCTCAAGAAACAGTGTGTGACCAATTAGGTAAGGATAGCATCGCATCTACCCTGACTTCAACAGCCTCCTATTTTAAATGTAACTGTTTGGCTCGTGTCATAGCAGGGTGTTCGAGGAGGCCATGGTCTCTTCGTCCCATGCGCCCTGTTCAGTACATAAAACTGGTGAAATCTCTATCATAATGGGGGTCATTATAACACTATTCTTCATTATGAAACAGTTTCTCCCACCAATCAGAGCTCAAGAAACAGTGTGTGACCAATTAGGTAAGGATAGCATCGCATCTACCCTGACTTCAACAGCCTCCTATTTTAAATGTCACTGTTTGGCTCGTGTCATAGCAGGGTGTTCGAGGAGGCCATGGTCTCTTCGTCCCATGCGCCTTGTTCAGTACATAAAACTGGTGAAATCTCTATCATAATGGGGGTCATTATAACACTATTCTTCATTATGAAACAGTTTCTCCCACCAATCAGAGCTCAAGAGACAGTGTGTGACCAATTAGGTAAGGATAGCATCGCATCTACCCTGACTTCAACAGCCTCCTATTATAAATTGCACTGTTTGGCTCGTGTCATAGCAGGGTGTTCGAGGAGGCCATGGTCTCTTCGTCCCATGCGCCCTGTTCAGTACATAAAACTGGTGAAATCTCTATCATAATGGGGGTCATTATAACACTATTCTTCATTATGAAACAGTTTCTCCCACCAATCAGAGCTCAAGAAACAGTGTGTGACCAATTAGGTAAGGATAGCATCGCATCGACCCTGACTTCAACAGCCTCCTATTTTAAATGTCACTGTTTGGCTCGTGTCATAGCAGGGTGTTCGAGGAGGCCATGGTCTCTTCGTCCCATGCGCCCTGTTCAGTACATAAAACTGGTGAAATCTCTATCATAATGGGGGTCATTATAACACTATTCTTCATTATGAAACAGTTTCTCCCACCAATCAGAGCTCAAGAAACAGTGTGTGACCAATTAGGTAAGGGTAGCATCGCATCTACCCTGACTTCAACAGCCTCCTATTATAAATTGCACTGTTTGGCTCGTGTCATAGCAGGGTGTTCGAGGAGGCCATGGTCTCTTCGTCCCATGCGCCCTGTTCAGTACATAAAACTGGTGAAATCTCTGTCATAATGGGGGTCATCATAACACTATTCTTCATTATGAAACAGTTTCTCCCACCAATCAGAGCTCAAGAAACAGTGTGTGACCAATTAGGTAAGGATAGCATCGCATCTGCCCTGACTTCAACAGCCTCGTATTTTAAATGTCACTGTTTGGCTCGTGTGATAGCAGGGTGTTCGAGGAGGCCATGGTCTCTTCTTCCCATGCGCCCTGTTCAGTACATAAAACTGGTGAAATCTCTATCATAATGAGGGTCATTATAACACTATTCTTCATTATGAAACAGTTTCTCCCACCAATCAGAGCTCAAGAAACAGTGTGTGACCAATTAGGTAAGGATAGCATCGCATCTACGCTCACTTCAACAGCCTCCTATTTTAAATGTCACTGTTTGGCTCGTGTCATAGCAGGGTGTTCGAGGAGGCCATGGTCTCTTCGTCCCATGCGCCCTGTTCAGTACATAAAACTGGTGAAATCTCTATCATAATGGGGGTCATTATAGCACTATTGTTCATTATGAAACAGTTTCTCCCACCAATCAGAGCTCAAGAAACAGTGTGTGACCAATTAGGTAAGGATAGCATCGCATCTGCCCTGACTTCAACAGCCTCCTATTTTAAATGTCACTGTTTGGCTCGTGTGATAGCAGGGTGTTCGAGGAGGCCATGGTCTCTTCGTCCCATGCGCCCTGTTCAGTACATAAAACTGGTGATATCTCTATCATAATGGGGGTCATTATAACACTATTCTTCATGAAACAGTTTCTCCCACCAATCAGAGCTCAAGAAACAGTGTGTGACCAATTAGGTGAGGATAGCATCGCATCTACCCTGACTTCAACAGCCTCCTATTTTAAATGTCACTGTTTGGCTCGTGTCATAGCAGGGTGTTCGAGGAGGCCATGGTCTCTTCGTCCCATGCGCCCTGTTCAGTACATAAAACTGGTGAAATCTCTATCATAATGAGGGTCATTATAACACTATTCTTCATTATGAAACAGTTTCACCCACCAATCAGAGCTCAAGAAACAGTGTGTGACCAATTAGGTAAGGATAGCATTGCATCTACCCTGACTTCAACAGCCTCCTATTTTAAATTTCACTGTTTGGCTCGTGTCATAGCAGGGTGTTCGAGGAGGCCATGGTCTCTTCGTCCCATGCGCCCTGTTCAGTACATAAAACTGGTGAAATCTCTATCATAATGGGGGTCATTACAGCACTATTGTTCATTATGAAACAGTTTCTCCCACCAATCAGAGCTCAAGAAACAGTGTGTGACCAATTAGGTAAGGATAGCATCGCATCTACCCTGACTTCAACAGCCTCCTATTTTAAATGTCACTGTTTGGCTCGTGTCATAGCAGGGTGTTCGAGGAGGCCATGGTCTCTTCGTCCCATGCGCCCTGTTCAGTACATAAAACTGGTGAAATCTCTATCATAATGGGGGTCATTATAGCACTATTCTTCATTATGAAACAGTTTCTCCCACCAATCAGAGCTCAAGAAACAGTGTGTGACCAATTAGGTAAGGATAGCATCGCATCTACCCTGACTTCAACAGCCTCCTATTTTAAATGTCACTGTTTGGCTCGTGTCATAGCAGGGTGTTCGAGGAGGCCATGGTCTCTTTGTCCCATGCGCCCTGTTCAGTACATAAAACTGGTGAAATCTCTATCATAATGGGGGTCATTATAACACTATTCTTCATTATGAAACAGTTTCTCCCACCAATCAGAGCTCAAGAAACAGTGTGTGACCAATTAGGTAAGGATAGCATCGCATCTACCCTGACTTCAACGGCCTCCTATTATAAATGTCACTGTTTGGCTCGTGTCATAGCAGGGTGTTCGAGGAGGCCATGGTCTCTTCGTCCATGCGCCCTGTTCAGTACATAAAACTGGTGAAATCTCTATCATAATGGGGGTCATCATAGCACTATTCTTCATTATGAAACAGTTTCTCCCACCAATCAGAGCTCAAGAAACAGTGTGTGACCAATTAGGTAAGAATAGCATCGCATCTACGCTCACTTCAACAGCCTCCTATTTTAAATGTCACTGTTTGGCTCGTGTCATAGCAGGGTGTTCGAGGAGGCCATGGTCTCTTCGTCCCATGCGCCCTGTTCAGTACATAAAACTGGTGAAATCTCTATCATAATGGGGGTCATTATAGCACTATTGTTCATTATGAAACAGTTTCTCCCACCAATCAGAGCTCAAGAAACAGTGTGTGACCAATTAGGTAAGGATAGCATCTCATCTGCCCTGACTTCAACAGCCTCCTATTTTAAATGTCACTGTTTGGCTCGTGTGATAGCAGGGTGTTCGAGGAGGCCATGGTCTCTTCGTCCCATGCGCCCTGTTCAGTACATAAAACTGGTGATATCTCTATCATAATGGGGGTCATTATAACACTATTCTTCATGAAACAGTTTCTCCCACCAATCAGAGCTCAAGAAACAGTGTGTGACCAATTAGGTGAGGATAGCATCGCATCTACCCTGACTTCAACAGCCTCCTATTTTAAATGTCACTGTTTGGCTCGTGTCATAGCAGGGTGTTCGAGGAGGCCATGGTCTCTTCGTCCCATGCGCCCTGTTCAGTACATAAAACTGGTGAAATCTCTATCATAATGAGGGTCATTATAACACTATTCTTCATTATGAAACAGTTTCTCCCACCAATCAGAGCTCAAGAAACAGTGTGTGACCAATTAGGTAAGGATAGCATTGCATCTACCCTGACTTCAACAGCCTCCTATTTTAAATTTCTCTGTTTGGCTCGTGTCATAGCAGGGTGTTCGAGGAGGCCATGGTCTCTTCGTCCCATGCGCCCTGTTCAGTACATAAAACTGGTGAAATCTCTATCATAATGGGGGTCATTATAGCACTATTGTTCATTATGAAACAGTTTCTCCCACCAATCAGAGCTCAAGAAACAGTGTGTGACCAATTAGGTAAGGATAGCATTGCATCTACCCTGACTTCAACAGCCTCCTATTTTAAATGTCACTGTTTGGCTCGTGTGATAGCAGGGTGTTCGAGGAGGCCATGGTCTCTTCGTCCCATGCGCCCTGTTCAGTACATAAAACTGGTGAAATCTCTATCATAATGGGGGTCATTATAGCACTATTGTTCATTATGAAACAGTTTCTCCCACCAATCAGAGCTCAAGAAACAGTGTGTGACCAATTAGGTAAGGATAGCATCGCATCTACCCTGACTTCAACAGCCTCCTATTTTAAATGTAACTGTTTGGCTCGTGTCATAGCAGGGTGTTCGAGGAGGCCATGGTCTCTTCGTCCCATGCGCCCTGTGCAGTACATAAAACTGGTGAAATCTCTATCATAATGGGGGTCATTATAACACTATTCTTCATTATGAAACAGTTTCTCCCACCAATCAGAGCTCAAGAAACAGTGTGTGACCAATTAGGTAAGGATAGCATCGCATCTACCCTGACTTCAACAGCCTCCTATTTTAAATGTCACTGTTTGGCTCGTGTCATAGCAGGGTGTTCGAGGAGGCCATGGTCTCTTCGTCCCATGCTCCTTGTTCAGTACATAAAACTGGTGAAATCTCTATCATAATGGGGGTCATTATAACACTATTCTTCATTATGAAACAGTTTCTCCCACCAATCAGAGCTCAAGAAACAGTGTGTGACCAATTAGGTAAGGGTAGCATTGCATCTACCCTGACTTCAACAGCCTCCTATTATAAATTGCACTGTTTGGCTCGTGTCATAGCAGGGTGTTCGAGGAGGCCATGGTCTCTTCGTCCCATGCGCCCTGTTCAGTACATAAAACTGGTGAAATCTCTATCATAATGGGGGTCATCATAACACTATTCTTCTTTATGAAACAGTTTCTCCCACCAATCAGAGCTCAAGAAACAGTGTGTGACCAATTAGGTAAGGATAGCATCGCATCTACCCTGACTTCAACAGCCTCCTATTATAAATTGCACTGTTTGGCTCGTGTCATAGCAGGGTGTTCGAGGAGGCCATGGTCTCTTCGTCCCATGCGCCCTGTTCAGTACATAAAACTGGTGAAATCTCTATCATAATGGGGGTCATTATAACACTATTCTTCATTATGAAACAGTTTCTCCCACCAATCAGAGCTCAAGAAACAGTGTGTGACCAATTAGGTAAGGATAGCATCGCATCGACCCTGACTTCAACAGCCTCCTATTTTAAATGTCACTGTTTGGCTCGTGTCATAGCAGGGTGTTCGAGGAGGCCATGGTCTCTTCGTCCCATGCGCCCTGTTCAGTACATAAAACTGGTGAAATCTCTATCATAATGGGGGTCATTATAACACTATTCTTCATTATGAAACAGTTTCTCCCACCAATCAGAGCTCAAGAAACAGTGTGTGACCAATTAGGTAAGGGTAGCATCGCATCTACCCTGACTTCAACAGCCTCCTATTATAAATTGCACTGTTTGGCTCGTGTCATAGCAGGGTGTTCGAGGAGGCCATGGTCTCTTCGTCCCATGCGCCCTGTTCAGTACATAAAACTGGTGAAATCTCTATCATAATGGGGGTCATCATAACACTATTCTTCATTATGAAACAGTTTCTCCCACCAATCAGAGCTCAAGAAACAGTGTGTGACCAATTAGGTAAGGATAGCATCGCATCTGCCCTGACTTCAACAGCCTCGTATTTTAAATGTCACTGTTTGGCTCGTGTGATAGCAGGGTGTTCGAGGAGGCCATGGTCTCTTCTTCCCATGCGCCCTGTTCAGTACATAAAACTGGTGAAATCTCTATCATAATGGGGGTCATCATAGCACTATTCTTCATTATGAAACAGTTTCTCCCACCAATCAGAGCTCAAGAAACAGTGTGTGACCAATTAGGTAGGGATAGCATCGCATCTACGCTCACTTCAACAGCCTCCTATTTTAAATGTCACTGTTTGGCTCGTGTCATAGCAGGGTGTTCGAGGAGGCCATGGTCTCTTCGTCCCATGCGCCCTGTTCAGTACATAAAACTGGTGAAATCTCTATCATAATGGGGGTCATTATAGCACTATTGTTCATTATGAAACAGTTTCTCCCACCAATCAGAGCTCAAGAAACAGTGTGTGACCAATTAGGTAAGGATAGCATCGCATCTGCCCTGACTTCAACAGCCTCCTATTTTAAATGTCACTGTTTGGCTCGTGTGATAGCAGGGTGTTCGAGGAGGCCATGGTCTCTTCGTCCCATGCGCCCTGTTCAGTACATAAAACTGGTGATATCTCTATCATAATGGGGGTCATTATAACACTATTCTTCATGAAACAGTTTCTCCCACCAATCAGAGCTCAAGAAACAGTGTGTGACCAATTAGGTGAGGATAGCATCGCATCTACCCTGACTTCAACAGCCTCCTATTTTAAATGTCACTGTTTGGCTCGTGTCATAGCAGGGTGTTCGAGGAGGCCATGGTCTCTTCGTCCCATGCGCCCTGTTCAGTACATAAAACTGGTGAAATCTCTATCATAATGAGGGTCATTATAACACTATTCTTCATTATGAAACAGTTTCTCCCACCAATCAGAGCTCAAGAAACAGTGTGTGACCAATTAGGTAAGGATAGCATTGCATCTACCCTGACTTCAACAGCCTCCTATTTTAAATTTCACTGTTTGGCTCGTGTCATAGCAGGGTGTTCGAGGAGGCCATGGTCTCTTCGTCCCATGCGCCCTGTTCAGTACATAAAACTGGTGAAATCTCTATCATAATGGGGGTCATTATAGCACTATTGTTCATTATGAAACAGTTTCTCCCACCAATCAGAGCTCAAGAAACAGTGTGTGACCAATTAGGTAAGGATAGCATCGCATCTACCCTGACTTCAACAGCCTCCTATTTTAAATGTCACTGTTTGGCTCGTGTCATAGCAGGGTGTTCGAGGAGGCCATGGTCTCTTCGTCCCATGCGCCCTGTTCAGTACATAAAACTGGTGAAATCTCTATCATAATGGGGGTCATTATAGCACTATTCTTCATTATGAAACAGTTTCTCCCACCAATCAGAGCTCAAGAAACAGTGTGTGACCAATTAGGTAAGGATAGCATCGCATCTACCCTGACTTCAACAGCCTCCTATTTTAAATGTCACTGTTTGGCTCGTGTCATAGCAGGGTGTTCGAGGAGGCCATGGTCTCTTTGTCCCATGCGCCCTGTTCAGTACATAAAACTGGTGAAATCTCTATCATAATGGGGGTCATTATAACACTATTCTTCATTATGAAACAGTTTCTCCCACCAATCAGAGCTCAAGAAACAGTGTGTGACCAATTAGGTAAGGATAGCATCGCATCTACCCTGACTTCAACGGCCTCCTATTATAAATGTCACTGTTTGGCTCGTGTCATAGCAGGGTGTTCGAGGAGGCCATGGTCTCTTCGTCCATGCGCCCTGTTCAGTACATAAAACTGGTGAAATCTCTATCATAATGGGGGTCATTATAGCACTATTCTTCATTATGAAACAGTTTCTCCCACCAATCAGAGCTCAAGAAACAGTGTGTGACCAATTAGGTAAGGATAGCATCGCATCTACCCTGACTTCCACGGCCTCCTATGTTAAATGTCACTGTTTGGCTCGTGTCATAGCAGGGTGTTCGAGGAGGCCATGGTCTCTTCGTCCCATGCGCCCTGTTCAGTACATAAAACTGGTGAAATCTCTATCATAATGGGGGTCATTATAGCACTATTGTTCATTATGAAACAGTTTCTCCCACCAATCAGAGCTCAAGAAACAGTGTGTGACCAATTGGGTAAGGATAGCATCGCATCTGCCCTGACTTCAACAGCCTCCTATTTTAAATGTCACTGTGTGATTCGTGTGATAGCAGGGTGTTCGAGGAGGCCATGGTCTCTTCGTCCCATGCGCCCTGTTCAGTACATAAAACTGGTGAAATCTCTATCATAATGGTGGTCATTATAGCACTATTCTTCATTATGAAACAGTTTCTCCCACCAATCAGAGCTCAAGAAACAGTGTGTGACCAATTAGGTAAGGATAGCATCGCATCTACCCTGACTTCAACAGCCTCCTATTTTAAATGTCACTGTTTGGCTCGTGTCATAGCAGGGTGTTCGAGGAGGCCATGGTCTCTTCGTCCCATGCGCCCTGTTCAGTACATAAAACTGGTGAAATCTCTATCATAATGGGGGTCATTATAGCACTATTCTTCATTATGAAACAGTTTCTCCCACCAATCAGAGCTCAAGAAACAGTGTGTGACCAATTAGGTAAGGATAGCATCGCATCTACCCTGACTTCAACAGCCTCCTATTTTAAATGTCACTGTTTGGCTCGTGTCATAGCAGGGTGTTCGAGGAGGCCATGGTCTCTTCGTCCCATGCGCCCTGTTCAGTACATAAAACTGGTGAAATCTCTATCATAATGGGGGTCATTATAACACTATTCTTCATTATGAAACAGTTTCTCCCACCAATCAGAGCTCAAGAAACAGTGTGTGACCAATTAGGTAAGGATAGCATCGCATCTACCCTGACTTCAACAGCCTCCTATTTTAAATGTCACTGTTTGCCTCGTGTCATAGCAGGGTGTTCGAGGAGGCCATGGTCTCTTCGTCCCATGCGCCCTGTTCAGTACATAAAACTGGTGAAATCTCTATCATAATGGGGGTCATTATAGCACTATTGTTCATTATGAAACAGTTTCTCCCACCAATCAGAGCTCAAGAAACAGTGTGTGACCAATTAGGTAAGGATAGCATCGCATCTACCCTGACTTCAACGGCCTCCTATTTTAAATGTCACTGTTTGGCTCGTGTCATAGCAGGGTGTTCGAGGAGGCCATGGTCTCTTCGTCCCATGCGCCCTGTTCAGTACATAAAACTGGTGAAATCTCTATCATAATGGGGGTCATTATAGCACTATTGTTCATTATGAAACAGTTTCTCCCACCAATCAGAGCTCAAGGAACAGTGTGTGACCAATTAGGTAAGGATAGCATCGCATCTACCCTGACTTCAACAGCCTCCTATTTTAAATGTCACTGTTTGGCTCGTGTCATAGCAGGGTGTTCGAGGAGGCCATGGTCTCTTCGTCCCATGCGCCCTGTTCAGTACATAAAACTGGTGAAATCTCTATCATAATGGGGGTCATCATAACACTATTCTTCATTATGAAACAGTTTCTCCCACCAATCAGAGCTCAAGAAACAGTGTGTGACCAATTAGGTAAGGATAGCATCGCATCTACCCTGACTTCAACAGCCTCCTATTTTAAATGTCACTGTTTGGCTAGTGTCATAGCAGGGTGTTCGAGGAGGCCATGGTCTCTTCGTCCCATGCGCCCTGTTCAGTACATAAAACTGGTGAAATCTCTATCATAATGGGGGTCATTATAACACTATTGTTCATTATGAAACAGTTTCTCCCACCAATCAGAGCTCAAGAAACAGTGTGTGACCAATTAGGTAAGGATAGCATCGCATCTGCCCTGACTTCAACAGCCTCCTATTTTAAATGTCACTGTTTGGCTCGTGTCATAGCAGGGTGTTCGAGGAGGCCATGGTCTCTTCGTCCCATGCGCCCTGTTCAGTACATAAAACTGGTGAAATCTCTATCATAATGGGGGTCATTATAGCACTATTGTTCATTATGAAACAGTTTCTCCCACCAATCAGAGCTCAAGAAACAGTGTGTGACCAATTAGGTAAGGATAGCATCGCATCTACCCTGACTTCAACAGCCTCCTATTTTAAATGTCACTGTTTGGCTCGTGTCATAGCAGGGTGTTCGAGGAGGCCATGGTCTCTTCGTCCCATGCGCCCTGTTCAGTACATAAAACTGGTGAAATCTCTATCATAATGGGGGTCATTATAACACTATTGTTCATTATGAAACAGTTTCTCCCACCAATCAGAGCTCAAGAAACAGTGTGTGACCAATTAGGTAAGGATAGCATCGCATCTACCCTGACTTCAACAGCCTCCTATTTTAAATGTCACTGTTTGGCTCGTGTCATAGCAGGGTGTTCGAGGAGGCCATGGTCTCTTCGTCCCATGCGCCCTGTTCAGTACATAAAACTGGTGAAATCTCTATCATAATGGTGGTCATTATAGCACTATTCTTCATTATGAAACAGTTTCTCCCACCAATCAGAGCTCAAGAAACAGTGTGTGACCAATTAGGTAAGGATAGCATCGCATCTACCCTGACTTCAACAGCCTCCTATTTTAAATGTCACTGTTTGGCTCGTGTCATAGCAGGGTGTTCGAGGAGGCCATGGTCTCTTCGTCCCATGCGCCCTGTTCAGTACATAAAACTGGTGAAATCTCTATCATAATGGGGGTCATTATAACACTATTCTCCATTATGAAACAGTTTCTCCCACCAATCAGAGCTCAAGAAACAGTGTGTGACCAATTAGGTAAGGATAGCATCGCATCTACCCTGACTACAACAGCCTCCTATTTTAAATGTCACTGTTTGGCTCGTGTCATAGCAGGGTGTTCGAGGAGGCCATGGTCTCTTCGTCCCATGCGCCCTGTTCAGTACATAAAACTGGTGAAATCTCTATCATAATGGGGGTCATCATAACACTATTCTTCATTATGAAACAGTTTCTCCCACCAATCAGAGCTCAAGAAACAGTGTGTGACCAATTAGGTAAGGATAGCATTGCATCTACCCTGACTTCAACAGCCTCCTATTTTAAATGTCACTGTTTGGCTCGTGTGATAGCAGGGTGTTCGAGGAGGCCATGGTCTCTTCGTCCCATGCGCCCTGTTCAGTACATAAAACTGGTGAAATCTCTATCATAATGGGGGTCATTATAGCACTATTGTTCATTATGAAACAGTTTCTCCCACCAATCAGAGCTCAAGAAACAGTGTGTGACCAATTAGGTAAGGATAGCATCGCATCTACCCTGACTTCAACAGCCTCCTATTTTAAATGTAACTGTTTGGCTCGTGTCATAGCAGGGTGTTCGAGGAGGCCATGGTCTCTTCGTCCCATGCGCCCTGTTCAGTACATAAAACTGGTGAAATCTCTATCATAATGGGGGTCATTATAACACTATTCTTCATTATGAAACAGTTTCTCCCACCAATCAGAGCTCAAGAAACAGTGTGTGACCAATTAGGTAAGGATAGCATCGCATCTACCCTGACTTCAACAGCCTCCTATTTTAAATGTCACTGTTTGGCTCGTGTCATAGCAGGGTGTTCGAGGAGGCCATGGTCTCTTCGTCCCATGCGCCTTGTTCAGTACATAAAACTGGTGAAATCTCTATCATAATGGGGGTCATTATAACACTATTCTTCATTATGAAACAGTTTCTCCCACCAATCAGTGCTCAAGAAACAGTGTGTGACCAATTAGGTAAGGGTAGCATCGCATCTACCCTGATTTCAACAGCCTCCTATTATAAATTGCACTGTTTGGCTCGTGTCATAGCAGGGTGTTCGAGGAGGCCATGGTCTCTTCGTCCCATGCGCCCTGTTCAGTACATAAAACTGGTGAAATCTCTATCATAATGGGGGTCATCATAACACTATTTTTCTTTATGAAACAGTTTCTCCCACCAATCAGAGCTCAAGAAACAGTGTGTGACCAATTAGGTAAGGATAGCATCGCATCTACCCTGACTTCAACAGCCTCCTATTATAAATTGCACTGTTTGGCTCGTGTCATAGCAGGGTGTTCGAGGAGGCCATGGTCTCTTCGTCCCATGCGCCCTGTTCAGTACATAAAACTGGTGAAATCTCTATCATAATGGGGGTCATTATAACACTATTCTTCATTATGAAACAGTTTCTCCCACCAATCAGAGCTCAAGAAACAGTGTGTGACCAATTAGGTAAGGATAGCATCGCATCGACCCTGACTTCAACAGCCTCCTATTTTAAATGTCACTGTTTGGCTCGTGTCATAGCAGGGTGTTCGAGGAGGCCATGGTCTCTTCGTCCCATGCGCCCTGTTCAGTACATAAAACTGGTGAAATCTCTATCATAATGGGGGTCATTATAACACTATTCTTCATTATGAAACAGTTTCTCCCACCAATCAGAGCTCAAGAAACAGTGTGTGACCAATTAGGTAAGGGTAGCATCGCATCTACCCTGACTTCAACAGCCTCCTATTATAAATTGCACTGTTTGGCTCGTGTCATTGCAGGGTGTTCGAGGAGGCCATGGTCTCTTCGTCCCATGCGCCCTGTTCAGTACATAAAACTGGTGAAATCTCTATCATAATGGGGGTCATCATAACACTATTCTTCATTATGAAACAGTTTCTCCCACCAATCAGAGCTCAAGAAACAGTGTGTGACCAATTAGGTAAGGATAGCATCGCATCTGCCCTGACTTCAACAGCCTCCTATTTTAAATGTCACTGTTTGGCTCGTGTCATAGCAGGGTGTTCGAGGAGGCCATGGTCTCTTCGTCCCATGCGCCCTGTTCAGTACATAAAACTGGTGAAATCTCTATCATAATGAAGGTCATTATAACACTATTCTTCATTATGAAACAGTTTCTCCCACCAATCAGAGCTCAAGAAACAGTGTGTGACCAATTAGGTAAGGATAGCATTGCATCTACCCTGACTTCAACAGCCTCCTATTTTAAATTTCACTGTTTGGCTCGTGTCATAGCAGGGTGTTCGAGGAGGCCATGGTCTCTTCGTCCCATGCGCCCTGTTCAGTACATAAAACTGGTGAAATCTCTATCATAATGGGGGTCATTATAGCACTATTGTTCATTATGAAACAGTTTCTCCCACCAATCAGAGCTCAAGAAACAGTGTGTGACCAATTAGGTAAGGATAGCATCGCATCTATCCTGACTTCAACAGCCTCCTATTTTAAATGTCACTGTTTGGCTCGTGTCATAGCAGGGTGTTCGAGGAGGCCATGGTCTCTTCGTCCCATGCGCCCTGTTCAGTACATAAAACTGGTGAAATCTCTATCATAATGGGGGTCATTATAGCACTATTCTTCATTATGAAACAGTTTCTCCCACCAATCAGAGCTCAAGAAACAGTGTGTGACCAATTAGGTAAGGATAGCATCGCATCTACCCTGACTTCAACAGCCTCCTATTTTAAATGTCACTGTTTGGCTCGTGTCATAGCAGGGTGTTCGAGGAGGCCATGGTCTCTTTGTCCCATGCGCCCTGTTCAGTACATAAAACTGGTGAAATCTCTATCATAATGGGGGTCATTATAACACTATTCTTCATTATGAAACAGTTTCTCCCACCAATCAGAGCTCAAGAAACAGTGTGTGACCAATTAGGTAAGGATAGCATCGCATCTACCCTGACTTCAACGGCCTCCTATTATAAATGTCACTGTTTGGCTCGTGTCATAGCAGGGTGTTCGAGGAGGCCATGGTCTCTTCGTCCATGCGCCCTGTTCAGTACATAAAACTGGTGAAATCTCTATCATAATGGGGGTCATTATAGCACTATTCTTCATTATGAAACAGTTTCTCCCACCAATCAGAGCTCAAGAAACAGTGTGTGACCAATTAGGTAAGGATAGCATCGCATCTACCCTGAATTCCACGGCCTCCTATGTTAAATGTCACTGTTTGGCTCGTGTCATAGCAGGGTGTTCGAGGAGGCCATGGTCTCTTCGTCCCATGCGCCCTGTTCAGTACATAAAACTGGTGAAATCTCTATCATAATGGGGGTCATTATAGCACTATTGTTCATTATGAAACAGTTTCTCCCACCAATCAGAGCTCAAGAAACAGTGTGTGACCAATTGGGTAAGGATAGCATCGCATCTGCCCTGACTTCAACAGCCTCCTATTTTAAATGTCACTGTGTGATTCGTGTGATAGCAGGGTGTTCGAGGAGGCCATGGTCTCTTCGTCCCATGCGCCCTGTTCAGTACATAAAACTGGTGAAATCTCTATCATAATGGGGGTCTTTATAGCACTATTCTTCATTATGAAACAGTTTCTCCCACCAATCAGAGCTCAAGAAACAGTGTGTGACCAATTAGGTAAGGATAGCATCGCATCTACCCTGACTTCAACAGCCTCCTATTTTAAATGTCACTGTTTGGCTCGTGTCATAGCAGGGTGTTCGAGGAGGCCATGGTCTCTTCGTCCCATGCGCCCTGTTCAGTACATAAAACTGGTGAAATCTCTATCATAATGGGGGTCTTTATAGCACTATTCTTCATTATGAAACAGTTTCTCCCACCAATCAGAGCTCAAGAAACAGTGTGTGACCAATTAGGTAAGGATAGCATCGCATCTACCCTGACTTCAACAGCCTCCTATTTTAAATGTCACTGTTTGGCTCGTGTCATAGCAGGGTGTTCGAGGAGGCCATGGTCTCTTCGTCCCATGCGCCCTGTTCAGTACATAAAACTGGTGAAATCTCTATCATAATGGGGGTCATTATAGCACTATTCTTCATTATGAAACAGTTTCTCCCACCAATCAGAGCTCAAGAAACAGTGTGTGACCAATTAGGTAAGGATAGCATCGCATCTACCCTGACTTCAACAGCCTCCTATTTTAAATGTCACTGTTTGGCTCGTGTCATAGCAGGGTGTTCGAGGAGGCCATGGTCTCTTCGTCCCATGCGCCCTGTTCAGTACATAAAACTGGTGAAATCTCTATCATAATGGGGGTCATTATAACACTATTCTTCATTATGAAACAGTTTCTCCCACCAATCAGAGCTCAAGAAACAGTGTGTGACCAATTAGGTAAGGATAGCATCGCATCTACCCTGACTTCAACAGCCTCCTATTTTAAATGTCACTGTTTGCCTCGTGTCATAGCAGGGTGTTCGAGGAGGCCATGGTCTCTTCGTCCCATGCGCCCTGTTCAGTACATAAAACTGGTGAAATCTCTATCATAATGGGGGTCATTATAGCACTATTGTTCATTATGAAACAGTTTCTCCCACCAATCAGAGCTCAAGAAACAGTGTGTGACCAATTAGGTAAGGATAGCATCGCATCTACCCTGACTTCAACGGCCTCCTATTTTAAATGTCACTGTTTGGCTCGTGTCATAGCAGGGTGTTCGAGGAGGCCATGGTCTCTTCGTCCCATGCGCCCTGTTCAGTACATAAAACTGGTGAAATCTCTATCATAATGGGGGTCATTATAGCACTATTGTTCATTATGAAACAGTTTCTCCCACCAATCAGAGCTCAAGAAACAGTGTGTGACCAATTAGGTAAGGATAGCATCGCATCTACCCTGACTTCAACAGCCTCCTATTTTAAATGTCACTGTTTGGCTCGTGTCATAGCAGGGTGTTCGAGGAGGCCATGGTCTCTTCATCCCATGCGCCCTGTTCAGTACATAAAACTGGTGAAATCTCTATCATAATGGGGGTCATTATAGCACTATTCTTCATTATGAAACAGTTTCTCCCACCAATCAGAGCTCAAGAAACAGTGTGTGACCAATTAGGTAAGGATAGCATCGCATCTACCCTGACTTCAACCGCCTCCTATTTTAAATTTCACTGTTTGGCTAGTGTCATAGCAGGGTGTTCAAGGAGGCCATGGTCTCTTCGTCCCATGCGCCCTGTTCAGTACATAAAACTGGTGAAATCTCTATCATAATGGGGGTCATTATAGCACTATTCTTCATTATGAAACAGTTTCTCCCACCAATCAGAGCTCAAGAAACAGTGTGTGACCAATTAGGTAAGGATAGCATCGCATCTACCCTGACTTCAACAGCCTCCTATTTTAAATGTCACTGTTTGGCTCGTGTCATAGCAGGGTGTTCGAGGAGGCCATGGTCTCTTCGTCCCATGCGCCCTGTTCAGTACATAAAACTGGTGAAATCTCTATCATAATGGGGGTCATCATAACACTATTCTTCATTATGAAACAGTTTCTCCCACCAATCAGAGCTCAAGAAACAGTGTGTGACCAATTAGGTAAGGATAGCATCGCATCTACCCTGACTTCAACAGCCTCCTATTTTAAATGTCACTGTTTGGCTAGTGTCATAGCAGGGTGTTCGAGGAGGCCATGGTCTCTTCGTCCCATGCGCCCTGTTCAGTACATAAAACTGGTGAAATCTCTATCATAATGGGGGTCATTATAACACTATTGTTCATTATGAAACAGTTTCTCCCACCAATCAGAGCTCAAGAAACAGTGTGTGACCAATTAGGTAAGGATAGCATCGCATCTGCCCTGACTTCAACAGCCTCCTATTTTAAATGTCACTGTTTGGCTCGTGTCATAGCAGGGTGTTCGAGGAGGCCATGGTCTCTTCGTCCCATGCGCCCTGTTCAGTACATAAAACTGGTGAAATCTCTATCATAATGGGGGTCATTATAGCACTATTGTTCATTATGAAACAGTTTCTCCCACCAATCAGAGCTCAAGAAACAGTGTGTGACCAATTAGGTAAGGATAGCATCGCATCTACCCTGACTTCAACAGCCTCCTATTTTAAATGTCACTGTTTGGCTCGTGTCATAGCAGGGTGTTCGAGGAGGCCATGGTCTCTTCGTCCCATGCGCCCTGTTCAGTACATAAAACTGGTGAAATCTCTATCATAATGGGGGTCATTATAGCACTATTCTTCATTATGAAACAGTTTCTCCCACCAATCAGAGCTCAAGAAACAGTGTGTGACCAATTAGGTAAGGATAGCATCGCATCTGCCCTGACTTCAACAGCCTCCTATTTTAAATGTCACTGTTTCGCTCGTGTCATAGCAGGGTGTTCGAGGAGGCCATTGTCTCTTCGTCCCATGCGCCCTGTTCAGTACATAAAACTGGTGAAATCTCTATCATAATGGTGGTCATTATAGCACTATTCTTCATTATGAAACAGTTTCTCCCACCAATCAGAGCTCAAGAAACAGTGTGTGACCAATTAGGTAAGGATAGCATCGCATCTACCCTGACTTCAACAGCCTCCTATTTTAAATGTCACTGTTTGGCTCGTGTCATAGCAGGGTGTTCGAGGAGGCCATGGTCTCTTCGTCCCATGCGCCCTGTTCAGTACATAAAACTGGTGAAATCTCTATCATAATGGGGGTCATTATAACACTATTCTCCATTATGAAACAGTTTCTCCCACCAATCAGAGCTCAAGAAACAGTGTGTGACCAATTAGGTAAGGATAGCATCGCATCTACCCTGACTACAACAGCCTCCTATTTTAAATGTCACTGTTTGGCTCGTGTCATAGCAGGGTGTTCGAGGAGGCCATGGTCTCTTCGTCCCATGCGCCCTGTTCAGTACATAAAACTGGTGAAATCTCTATCATAATGGGGGTCATCATAACACTATTCTTCATTATGAAACAGTTTCTCCCACCAATCAGAGCTCAAGAAACAGTGTGTGACCAATTAGGTAAGGATAGCATTGCATCTACCCTGACTTCAACAGCCTCCTATTTTAAATGTCACTGTTTGGCTCGTGTGATAGCAGGGTGTTCGAGGAGGCCATGGTCTCTTCGTCCCATGCGCCCTGTTCAGTACATAAAACTGGTGAAATCTCTATCATAATGGGGGTCATTATAGCACTATTGTTCATTATGAAACAGTTTCTCCCACCAATCAGAGCTCAAGAAACAGTGTGTGACCAATTAGGTAAGGATAGCATCGCATCTACCCTGACTTCAACAGCCTCCTATTTTAAATGTAACTGTTTGGCTCGTGTCATAGCAGGGTGTTCGAGGAGGCCATGGTCTCTTCGTCCCATGCGCCCTGTTCAGTACATAAAACTGGTGAAATCTCTATCATAATGGGGGTCATTATAACACTATTCTTCATTATGAAACAGTTTCTCCCACCAATCAGAGCTCAAGAAACAGTGTGTGACCAATTAGGTAAGGATAGCATCGCATCTACCCTGACTTCAACAGCCTCCTATTTTAAATGTCACTGTTTGGCTCGTGTCATAGCAGGGTGTTCGAGGAGGCCATGGTCTCTTCGTCCCATGCGCCTTGTTCAGTACATAAAACTGGTGAAATCTCTATCATAATGGGGGTCATTATAACACTATTCTTCATTATGAAACAGTTTCTCCCACCAATCAGAGCTCAAGAAACAGTGTGTGACCAATTAGGTAAGGGTAGCATCGCATCTACCCTGACTTCAACAGCCTCCTATTATAAATTGCACTGTTTGGCTCGTGTCATAGCAGGGTGTTCGAGGAGGCCATGGTCTCTTCGTCCCATGCGCCCTGTTCAGTACATAAAACTGGTGAAATCTCTATCATAATGGGGGTCATCATAACACTATTCTTCTTTATGAAACAGTTTCTCCCACCAATCAGAGCTCAAGAAACAGTGTGTGACCAATTAGGTAAGGATAGCATCGCATCTACCCTGACTTCAACAGCCTCCTATTATAAATTGCACTGTTTGGCTCGTGTCATAGCAGGGTGTTCGAGGAGGCCATGGTCTCTTCGTCCCATGCGCCCTGTTCAGTACATAAAACTGGTGAAATCTCTATCATAATGGGGGTCATTATAACACTATTCTTCATTATGAAACAGTTTCTCCCACCAATCAGAGCTCAAGAAACAGTGTGTGACCAATTAGGTAAGGATAGCATCGCATCGACCCTGACTTCAACAGCCTCCTATTTTAAATGTCACTGTTTGGCTCGTGTCATAGCAGGGTGTTCGAGGAGGCCATGGTCTCTTCGTCCCATGCGCCCTGTTCAGTACATAAAACTGGTGAAATCTCTATCATAATGGGGGTCATTATAACACTATTCTTCATTATGAAACAGTTTCTCCCACCAATCAGAGCTCAAGAAACAGTGTGTGACCAATTAGGTAAGGGTAGCATCGCATCTACCCTGACTTCAACAGCCTCCTATTATAAATTGCACTGTTTGGCTCGTGTCATTGCAGGGTGTTCGAGGAGGCCATGGTCTCTTCGTCCCATGCGCCCTGTTCAGTACATAAAACTGGTGAAATCTCTATCATAATGGGGGTCATCATAACACTATTCTTCATTATGAAACAGTTTCTCCCACCAATCAGAGCTCAAGAAACAGTGTGTGACCAATTAGGTAAGGATAGCATCGCATCTGCCCTGACTTCAACAGCCTCCTATTTTAAATGTCACTGTTTGGCTCGTGTCATAGCAGGGTGTTCGAGGAGGCCATGGTCTCTTCGTCCCATGCGCCCTGTTCAGTACATAAAACTGGTGAAATCTCTATCATAATGAAGGTCATTATAACACTATTCTTCATTATGAAACAGTTTCTCCCACCAATCAGAGCTCAAGAAACAGTGTGTGACCAATTAGGTAAGGATAGCATTGCATCTACCCTGACTTCAACAGCCTCCTATTTTAAATTTCACTGTTTGGCTCGTGTCATAGCAGGGTGTTCGAGGAGGCCATGGTCTCTTCGTCCCATGCGCCCTGTTCAGTACATAAAACTGGTGAAATCTCTATCATAATGGGGGTCATTATAGCACTATTGTTCATTATGAAACAGTTTCTCCCACCAATCAGAGCTCAAGAAACAGTGTGTGACCAATTAGGTAAGGATAGCATCGCATCTACCCTGACTTCAACAGCCTCCTATTTTAAATGTCACTGTTTGGCTCGTGTCATAGCAGGGTGTTCGAGGAGGCCATGGTCTCTTCGTCCCATGCGCCCTGTTCAGTACATAAAACTGGTGAAATCTCTATCATAATGGGGGTCATTATAGCACTATTCTTCATTATGAAACAGTTTCTCCCACCAATCAGAGCTCAAGAAACAGTGTGTGACCAATTAGGTAAGGATAGCATCGCATCTACCCTGACTTCAACAGCCTCCTATTTTAAATGTCACTGTTTGGCTCGTGTCATAGCAGGGTGTTCGAGGAGGCCATGGTCTCTTTGTCCCATGCGCCCTGTTCAGTACATAAAACTGGTGAAATCTCTATCATAATGGGGGTCATTATAACACTATTCTTCATTATGAAACAGTTTCTCCCACCAATCAGAGCTCAAGAAACAGTGTGTGACCAATTAGGTAAGGATAGCATCGCATCTACCCTGACTTCAACGGCCTCCTATTTTAAATGTCACTGTGTGATTCGTGTGATAGCAGGGTGTTCGAGGAGGCCATGGTCTCTTCGTCCCATGCGCCCTGTTCAGTACATAAAACTGGTGAAATCTCTATCATAATGGGGGTCTTTATAGCACTATTCTTCATTATGAAACAGTTTCTCCCACCAATCAGAGCTCAAGAAACAGTGTGTGACCAATTAGGTAAGGATAGCATCGCATCTACCCTGACTTCAACAGCCTCCTATTTTAAATGTCACTGTTTGGCTCGTGTCATAGCAGGGTGTTCGAGGAGGCCATGGTCTCTTCGTCCCATGCGCCCTGTTCAGTACATAAAACTGGTGAAATCTCTATCATAATGGGGGTCTTTATAGCACTATTCTTCATTATGAAACAGTTTCTCCCACCAATCAGAGCTCAAGAAACAGTGTGTGACCAATTAGGTAAGGATAGCATCGCATCTACCCTGACTTCAACAGCCTCCTATTTTAAATGTCACTGTTTGGCTCGTGTCATAGCAGGGTGTTCGAGGAGGCCATGGTCTCTTCGTCCCATGCGCCCTGTTCAGTACATAAAACTGGTGAAATCTCTATCATAATGGGGGGCTTTATAGCACTATTGTTCATTATGAAACAGTTTCTCCCACCAATCAGAGCTCAAGAAACAGTGTGTGACCAATTAGGTAAGGATAGCATCGCATCTGCCCTGACTTCAACAGCCTCCTATTTTAAATGTCACTGTGTGATTCGTGTGATAGCAGGGTGTTCGAGGAGGCCATGGTCTCTTCGTCCCATGCGCCCTGTTCAGTACATAAAACTGGTGAAATCTCTATCATAATGGGGGTCTTTATAGCACTATTCTTCATTATGAAACAGTTTCTCCCACCAATCAGAGCTCAAGAAACAGTGTGTGACCAATTAGGTAAGGATAGCATCGCATCTACCCTGACTTCAACAGCCTCCTATTTTAAATGTCACTGTTTGGCTCGTGTCATAGCAGGGTGTTCGAGGAGGCCATGGTCTCTTCGTCCCATGCGCCTTGTTCAGTACATAAAACTGGTGAAATCTCTATCATAATGGTGGTCATTATAGCACTATTCTTCATTATGAAACAGTTTCTCCCACCAATCAGAGCTCAAGAAACAGTGTGTGACCAATTAGGTAAGGATAGCATCGCATCTACCCTGACTTCAACAGCCTCCTATTTTAAATGTCACTGTTTGGCTCGTGTCATAGCAGGGTGTTCGAGGAGGCCATGGTCTCTTCGTCCCATGCGCCCTGTTCAGTACATAAAACTGGTGAAATCTCTATCATAATGGGGGTCATTATAGCACTATTCTTCATTATGAAACAGTTTCTCCCACCAATCAGAGCTCAAGAAACAGTGTGTGACCAATTAGGTAAGGATAGCATCGCATCTACCCTGACTTCAACAGCCTCCTATTTTAAATGTCACTGTTTGGCTCGTGTCATAGCAGGGTGTTCGAGGAGGCCATGGTCTCTTCGTCCCATGCGCCCTGTTCAGTACATAAAACTGGTGAAATCTCTATCATAATGGGGGTCATTATAACACTATTCTTCATTATGAAACAGTTTCTCCCACCAATCAGAGCTCAAGAAACAGTGTGTGACCAATTAGGTAAGGATAGCATCGCATCTACCCTGACTTCAACAGCCTCCTATTTTAAATGTCACTGTTTGGCTCGTGTCATAGCAGGGTGTTCGAGGAGGCCATGGTCTCTTCGTCCCATGCGCCCTGTTCAGTACATAAAACTGGTGAAATCTCTATCATAATGGGGGTCATTATAGCACTATTGTTCATTATGAAACAGTTTCTCCCACCAATCAGAGCTCAAGAAACAGTGTGTGACCAATTAGGTAAGGATAGCATCGCATCTACCCTGACTTCAACGGCCTCCTATTTTAAATGTCACTGTTTGGCTCGTGTCATAGCAGGGTGTTCGAGGAGGCCATGGTCTCTTCGTCCCATGCGCCCTGTTCAGTACATAAAACTGGTGAAATCTCTATCATAATGGGGGTCATTATAGCACTATTCTTCATTATGAAACAGTTTCTCCCACCAATCAGAGCTCAAGAAACAGTGTGTGACCAATTAGGTAAGGATAGCATCGCATCTACCCTGACTTCAACAGCCTCCTATTTTAAATGTCACTGTTTGGCTCGTGTCATAGCAGGGTGTTCGAGGAGGCCATGGTCTCTTCGTCCCATGCGCCCTGTTCAGTACATAAAACTGGTGAAATCTCTATCATAATGGGGGTCATCATAACACTATTCTTCATTATGAAACAGTTTCTCCCACCAATCAGAGCTCAAGAAACAGTGTGTGACCAATTAGGTAAGGATAGCATCGCATCTACCCTGACTTCAACAGCCTCCTATTTTAAATGTCACTGTTTGGCTCGTGTCATAGCAGGGTGTTCGAGGAGGCCATGGTCTCTTCGTCCCATGCGCCCTGTTCAGTACATAAAACTGGTGAAATCTCTATCATAATGGGGGTCATTATAACACTATTCTTCATTATGAAACAGTTTCTCCCACCAATCAGAGCTCAAGAAACAGTGTGTGACCAATTAGGTAAGGATAGCATCGCATCTGCCCTGACTTCAACAGCCTCCTATTTTAAATGTCACTGTTTGGCTCGTGTCATAGCAGGGTGTTCGAGGAGGCCATTGTCTCTTCGTCCCATGCGCCCTGTTCAGTACATAAAACTGGTGAAATCTCTATCATAATGGTGGTCATTATAGCACTATTCTTCATTATGAAACAGTTTCTCCCACCAATCAGAGCTCAAGAAACAGTGTGTGACCAATTAGGTAAGGATAGCATCGCATCTACCCTGACTTCAACAGCCTCCTATTTTAAATGTCACTGTTTGGCTCGTGTCATAGCAGGGTGTTCGAGGAGGCCATGGTCTCTTCGTCCCATGCGCCCTGTTCAGTACATAAAACTGGTGAAATCTCTATCATAATGGGGGTCATTATAGCACTATTGTTCATTATGAAACAGTTTCTCCCACCAATCAGAGCTCAAGAAACAGTGTGTGACCAATTAGGTAAGGATAGCATCGCATCTGCCCTGACTTCAACAGCCTCCTATTATAAATTGCACTGTTTGGCTCGTGTCATAGCAGGGTGTTCGAGGAGGCCATGGTCTCTTCGTCCCATGCGCCCTGTTCAGTACATAAAACTGGTGAAATCTCTATCATAATGGTGGTCATTATAGCACTATTCTTCATTATGAAACAGTTTCTCCCACCAATCAGAGCTCAAGAAACAGTGTGTGACCAATTAGGTAAGGATAGCATCGCATCTACCCTGACTTCAACCGCATCCTATTTTAAATTTCACTGTTTGGCTAGTGTCATAGCAGGGTGTTCGAGGAGGCCATGGTCTCTTCGTCCCATGCGCCCTGTTCAGTACATAAAACTGGTGAAATCTCTATCATAATGGTGGTCATTATAACACTATTCTTCATTATGAAACAGTTTCTCCCACCAATCAGAGCTCAAGAAACAGTGTGTGACCAATTAGGTAAGGATAGCATCGCATCTGCCCTGACTTCAACAGCCTCCTATTTTAAATGTCACTGTTTGGCTCGTGTCATAGCAGGGTGTTCGAGGAGGCCATGGTCTCTTCGTCCCATGCGCCCTGTTCAGTTCATAAAACTGGTGAAATCTCTATCATAATGGGGGTCATCATAACACTATTCTTCATTATGAAACAGTTTCTCCCACCAATCAGAGCTCAAGAAACAGTGTGTGACCAATTAGGTAAGGATAGCATCGCATCTACCCTGACTTCCACGGCCTCCTATTTTAAATGTCACTGTTTGGCTCGTGTCATAGCAGGGTGTTCGAGGAGGCCATGGTCTCTTCGTCCCATGCGCCCTGTTCAGTACATAAAACTGGTGAAATCTCTATCATAATGGGGGTCATCATAACACTATTGTTCATTATGAAACAGTTTCTCCCACCAATCAGAGCTCAAGAAACAGTGTGTGACCAATTAGGTAAGGATAGCATCGCATCTACCCTCACTTCAACAGCCTCCTATTTTAAATGTCACTGTTTGGCTCGTGTGATAGCAGGGTGTTCGAGGAGGCCATGGTCTCTTCGTCCCATGCGCCCTGTTCAGTACATAAAACTGGTGAAATCTCTATCATAATGGGGGTCATTATAACACTATTCTCCATTATGAAACAGTTTCTCCCACCAATCAGAGCTCAAGAAACAGTGTGTGACCAATTAGGTAAGGATAGCATCGCATCTACCCTGACTACAACAGCCTCCTATTTTAAATGTCACTGTTTGGCTCGTGTGATAGCAGGGTGTTCGAGGAGGCCATGGTCTCTTCGTCCCATGCGCCCTGTTCAGTACATAAAACTGGTGAAATCTCTATCATAATGGGGGTCATTATAACACTATTCTCCATTATGAAACAGTTTCTCCCACCAATCAGAGCTCAAGAAACAGTGTGTGACCAATTAGGTAAGGATAGCATCGCATCTACCCTGACTTCAACAGCCTCCTATTTTAAATGTCACTGTTTGGCTCGTGTCATAGCAGGGTGCTCGAGGAGGCCATGGTCTCTTCGTCCCATGCGCCCTGTTCAGTACATAAAACTGGTGAAATCTCTATCATAATGGGGGTCATCATAACACTATTCTTCATTATGAAACAGTTTCTCCCACCAATCAGAGCTCAAGAAACAGTGTGTGACCAATTAGGTAAGGATAGCATCGCATCTACGCTCACTTCAACAGCCTCCTATTTTAAATGTCACTGTTTGGCTCGTGTGATAGCAGGGTGTTCGAGGAGGCCATGGTCTCTTCGTCCCATGCGCCCTGTTCAGTACATAAAACTGGTGAAATCTCTATCATAATGGTGGTCATTATAGCACTATTCTTCATTATGAAACAGTTTCTCCCACCAATCAGAGCTCAAGAAACAGTGTGTGACCAATTAGGTAAGGATAGCATCGCATCTACCCTGACTTCAACCGCCTCCTATTTTAAATTTCACTGTTTGGCTAGTGTCATAGCAGGGTGTTCGAGGAGGCCATGGTCTCTTCGTCCCATGCGCCCTGTTCAGTACATAAAACTGGTGAAATCTCTATCATAATGGGGGTCATTATAGCACTATTCTTCATTATGAAACAGTTTCTCCCACCAATCAGAGCTCAAGAAACAGTGTGTGACCAATTAGGTAAGGATAGCATCGCATCTACCCTGACTTCAACAGCCTCCTATTTTAAATGTCACTGTTTGGCTCGTGTCATAGCAGGGTGTTCGAGGAGGCCATGGTCTCTTCGTCCCATGCGCCCTGTTCAGTACATAAAACTGGTGAAATCTCTATCATAATGGGGGTCATCATAACACTATTCTTCATTATGAAACAGTTTCTCCCACCAATCAGAGCTCAAGAAACAGTGTGTGACCAATTAGGTAAGGATAGCATCGCATCTGCCCTGACTTCAACAGCCTCCTACTTTAAATGTCACTGTTTGGCTCGTGTCATAGCAGGGTGTTCGAGGAGGCCATGGTCTCTTCGTCCCATGCGCCCTGTTCAGTACATAAAACTGGTGAAATCTCTATCATAATGGGGGTCATTATAGCACTATTGTTCATTATGAAACAGTTTCTCCCACCAATCAGAGCTCAAGAAACAGTGTGTGACCAATTAGGTAAGGATAGCATCGCATCTACCCTGACTTCAACAGCCTCCTATTTTAAATGTCACTGTTTGGCTCGTGTCATAGCAGGGTGTTCGAGGAGGCCATGGTCTCTTCGTCCCATGCGCCCTGTTCAGTACATAAAACTGGTGAAATCTCTATCATAATGGGGGTCATTATAGCACTATTCTTCATTATGAAACAGTTTCTCCCACCAATCAGAGCTCAAGAAACAGTGTGTGACCAATTAGGTAAGGATAGCATCGCATCTACCCTGACTTCAACAGCCTCCTATTTTAAATGTCACTGTTTGGCTCGTGTCATAGCAGGGTGTTCGAGGAGGCCATGGTCTCTTCGTCCCATGCGCCCTGTTCAGTACATAAAACTGGTGAAATCTCTATCATAATGGGGGTCATTATAGCACTATTGTTCATTATGAAACAGTTTCTCCCACCAATCAGAGCTCAAGAAACAGTGTGTGACCAATTAGGTAAGGATAGCATCGCATCTACCCTGACTTCAACAGCCTCCTATTTTAAATGTCACTGTTTGGCTCGTGTCATAGCAGGGTGTTCGAGGAGGCCATGGTCTCTTCGTCCCATGCGCCCTGTTCAGTACATAAAACTGGTGAAATCTCTATCATAATGGGGGTCATTATAACACTATTCTCCATTATGAAACAGTTTCTCCCACCAATCAGAGCTCAAGAAACAGTGTGTGACCAATTAGGTAAGGATAGCATCGCATCTACCCTGACTACAACAGCCTCCTATTTTAAATGTCACTGTTTGGCTCGTGTCATAGCAGGGTGTTCGAGGAGGCCATGGTCTCTTCGTCCCATGCGCCCTGTTCAGTACATAAAACTGGTGAAATCTCTATCATAATGGGGGTCATCATAACACTATTCTTCATTATGAAACAGTTTCTCCCACCAATCAGAGCTCAAGAAACAGTGTGTGACCAATTAGGTAAGGATAGCATTGCATCTACCCTGACTTCAACAGCCTCCTATTTTAAATGTCACTGTTTGGCTCGTGTGATAGCAGGGTGTTCGAGGAGGCCATGGTCTCTTCGTCCCATGCGCCCTGTTCAGTACATAAAACTGGTGAAATCTCTATCATAATGGGGGTCATTATAGCACTATTGTTCATTATGAAACAGTTTCTCCCACCAATCAGAGCTCAAGAAACAGTGTGTGACCAATTAGGTAAGGATAGCATCGCATCTACCCTGACTTCAACAGCCTCCTATTTTAAATGTAACTGTTTGGCTCGTGTCATAGCAGGGTGTTCGAGGAGGCCATGGTCTCTTCGTCCCATGCGCCCTGTTCAGTACATAAAACTGGTGAAATCTCTATCATAATGGGGGTCATTATAACACTATTCTTCATTATGAAACAGTTTCTCCCACCAATCAGAGCTCTAGAAACAGTGTGTGACCAATTAGGTAAGGATAGCATCGCATCTACCCTGACTTCAACAGCCTCCTATTTTAAATGTCACTGTTTGGCTCGTGTCATAGCAGGGTGTTCGAGGAGGCCATGGTCTCTTCGTCCCATGCGCCTTGTTCAGTACATAAAACTGGTGAAATCTCTAACATAATGGGGGTCATTATAACACTATTCTTCATTATGAAACAGTTTCTCCCACCAATCAGAGCTCAAGAAACAGTGTGTGACCAATTAGGTAAGGGTAGCATCGCATCTACCCTGACTTCAACAGCCTCCTATTATAAATTGCACTGTTTGGCTCGTGTCATAGCAGGGTGTTCGAGGAGGCCATGGTCTCTTCGTCCCATGCGCCTTGTTCAGTACATAAAACTGTTGAAATCTCTATCATAATGGGGGTCATTATAACACTATTCTTCATTATGAAACAGTTTCTCCCACCAATCAGAGCTCAAGAAACAGTGTGTGACCAATTAGGTAAGGGTAGCATCGCATCTACCCTGACTTCAACAGCCTCCTATTATAAATTGCACTGTTTGGCTCGTGTCATAGCAGGGTGTTCGAGGAGGCCATGGTCTCTTCGTCCCATGCGCCCTGTTCAGTACATAAAACTGGTGAAATCCCTATCATAATGGGGGTCATTATAGCACTATTGTTCATTATGAAACAGTTTCTCCCACCAATCAGAGCTCAAGAAACAGTGTGTGACCAATTAGGTAAGGATAGCATCGCATCTACCCTGACTTCAACAGCCTCCTATTTTAAATGTCACTGTTTGGCTCGTGTGATAGCAGGGTGTTCGAGGAGGCCATGGTCTCTTCGTCCCATGCGCCCTGTTCAGTACATAAAACTGGTGAAATCTCTATCATAATGGGGGTCATTATAACACTATTCTTCATTATGAAACAGTTTCTCCCACCAATCAGAGCTCAAGAAACAGTGTGTGACCAATTAGGTAAGGATAGCATCGCATCTACCCTGACTTCAACAGCCTCCTATTTTAAATGTCACTGTTTGGCTCGTGTGATAGCAGGGTGTTCGAGGAGGCCATGGTCTCTTCGTCCCATGCGCCCTGTTCAGTACATAAAACTGGTGAAATCTCTATCATAATGGGGGTCATTATAACACTATTCTTCATTATGAAACAGTTTCTCCCACCAATCAGAGCTCAAGAAACAGTGTGTGACCAATTAGGTAAGGATAGCATCGCATCGACCCTGACTTCAACAGCCTCCTATTTTAAATGTCACTGTTTGGCTCGTGTCATAGCAGGGTGTTCGAGGAGGCCATGGTCTCTTCGTCCCATGCGCCCTGTTCAGTACATAAAACTGGTGAAATCTCTATCACAATGGGGGTCATTATAACACTATTCTTCATTATGAAACAGTTTCTCCCACCAATCAGAGCTCAAGAAACAGTGTGTGACCAATTAGGTAAGGGTAGCATCGCATCTACCCTGACTTCAACAGCCTCCTATTATAAATTGCACTGTTTGGCTCGTGTCATAGCAGGGTGTTCGAGGAGGCCATGGTCTCTTCGTCCCATGCGCCCTGTTCAGTACATAAAACGGGTGAAATCTCTATCATAATGGGGGTCATCATAACACTATTCTTCATTATGAAACAGTTTCTCCCACCAATCAGAGCTCAAGAAACAGTGTGTGACCAATTAGGTAAGGATAGCATCGCATCTGCCCTGACTTCAACAGCCTCCTATTTTAAATGTCACTGTTTGGCTCGTGTCATAGCAGGGTGTTCGAGGAGGCCATGGTCTCTTCGTCCCATGCGCCCTGTTCAGTACATAAAACTGGTGAAATCTCTATCATAATGAGGGTCATTATAACACTATTCTTCATTATGAAACAGTTTCTCCCACCAATCAGAGCTCAAGAAACAGTGTGTGACCAATTAGGTAAGGATAGCATTGCATCTACCCTGACTTCAACAGCCTCCTATTTTAAATTTCACTGTTTGGCTAGTGTCATAGCAGGGTGTTCGAGGAGGCCATGGTCTCTTTGTCCCATGCGCCCTGTTCAGTACATAAAACTGGTGAAATCTCTATCATAATGAGGGTCATCATAACACTATTCTTCATTATGAAACAGTTTCTCCCACCAATCAGAGCTCAAGAAACAGTGTGTGACCAATTAGGTAAGGATAGCATCGCATCTACCCTGACTTCAACAGCCTCCTATTTTAAATGTCACTGTTTGGCTCGTGTCATAGCAGGGTGTTCGAGGAGGCCATGGTCTCTTCGTCCCATGCGCCCTGTTCAGTACATAAAACTGGTGAAATCTCTATCATAATGGGGGTCATTATAGCACTATTGTTCATTATGAAACAGTTTCTCCCACCAATCAGAGCTCAAGAAACAGTGTGTGACCAATTAGGTAAGGATAGCATCGCATCTACCCTGACTTCAACAGCCTCCTATTTTAAATGTCACTGTTTGGCTCGTGTGATAGCAGGGTGTTCGAGGAGGCCATGGTCTCTTCGTCCCATGCGCCCTGTTCAGTACATAAAACTGGTGAAATCTCTATCATAATGGGGGTCATTATAGCACTATTGTTCATTATGAAACAGTTTCTCCCACCAATCAGAGCTCAAGAAACAGTGTGTGACCAATTAGGTAAGGATAGCATCGCATCTACCCTGACTTCAACAGCCTCCTATTTTAAATGTCACTGTTTGGCTCGTGTCATAGCAGGGTGTTCGAGGAGGCCATGGTCTCTTCGTCCCATGCGCCCTGTTCAGTACATAAAACTGGTGAAATCTCTATCATAATGGGGGTCATTATAGCACTATTCTTCATTATGAAACAGTTTCTCCCACCAATCAGAGCTCAAGAAACAGTGTGTGACCAATTAGGTAAGGATAGCATCGCATCTACCCTGACTTCAACAGCCTCCTATTTTAAATGTCACTGTTTGGCTCGTGTCATAGCAGGGTGTTCGAGGAGGCCATGGTCTCTTTGTCCCATGCGCCCTGTTCAGTACATAAAACTGGTGAAATCTCTATCATAATGGGGGTCATTATAACACTATTCTTCATTATGAAACAGTTTCTCCCACCAATCAGAGCTCAAGAAACAGTGTGTGACCAATTAGGTAAGGATAGCATCGCATCTACCCTGACTTCAACGGCCTCCTATTATAAATGTCACTGTTTGGCTCGTGTCATAGCAGGGTGTTCGAGGAGGCCATGGTCTCTTCGTCCATGCGCCCTGTTCAGTACATAAAACTGGTGAAATCTCTATCATAATGGGGGTCATTATAGCACTATTCTTCATTATGAAACAGTTTCTCCCACCAATCAGAGCTCAAGAAACAGTGTGTGACCAATTAGGTAAGGATAGCATCGCATCTACCCTGACTTCCACGGCCTCCTATGTTAAATGTCACTGTTTGGCTCGTGTCATAGCAGGGTGTTCGAGGAGGCCATGGTCTCTTCGTCCCATGCGCCCTGTTCAGTACATAAAACTGGTGAAATCTCTATCATAATGGGGGTCATTATAGCACTATTGTTCATTATGAAACAGTTTCTCCCACCAATCAGAGCTCAAGAAACAGTGTGTGACCAATTGGGTAAGGATAGCATCGCATCTGCCCTGACTTCAACAGCCTCCTATTTTAAATGTCACTGTGTGATTCGTGTGATAGCAGGGTGTTCGAGGAGGCCATGGTCTCTTCGTCCCATGCGCCCTGTTCAGTACATAAAACTGGTGAAATCTCTATCATAATGGTGGTCATTATAGCACTATTCTTCATTATGAAACAGTTTCTCCCACCAATCAGAGCTCAAGAAACAGTGTGTGACCAATTAGGTAAGGATAGCATCGCATCTACCCTGACTTCAACAGCCTCCTATTATAAATGTCACTGTTTGGCTCGTGTCATAGCAGGGTGTTCGAGGAGGCCATGGTCTCTTCGTCCCATGCGCCCTGTTCAGTACATAAAACTGGTGAAATCTCTATCATAATGGGGGTCATCATAGCACTATTCTTCATTATGAAACAGTTTCTCCCACCAATCAGAGCTCAAGAAACAGTGTGTGACCAATTAGGTAAGGATAGCATCGCATCTACCCTGACTTCAACAGCCTCCTATTTTAAATGTCACTGTTTGGCTCGTGTCATAGCAGGGTGTTCGAGGAGGCCATGGTCTCTTCGTCCCATGCGCCCTGTTCAGTACATAAAACGGGTGAAATCTCTATCATAATGGGGGTCATTATAACACTATTGTTCATTATGAAACAGTTTCTCCCACCAATCAGAGCTCAAGAAACAGTGTGTGACCAATTAGGTAAGGATAGCATTGCATCTACCCTGACTTCAACAGCCTCCTATTTTAAATGTCACTGTTTGGCTCGTGTCATAGCAGGGTGTTCGAGGAGGCCATGGTCTCTTCGTCCCATGCGCCCTGTTCAGTACATAAAACTGGTGAAATCTCTATCATAATGGGGGTCATTATAGCACTATTCTTCATTATGAAACAGTTTCTCCCACCAATCAGAGCTCAAGAAACAGTGTGTGACCAATTAGGTAAGGATAGCATCGCATCTACGCTCACTTCAACCGCCTCCTATTTTAAATGTCACTGTTTGGCTCGTGTGATAGCAGGGTGTTCGAGGAGGCCATGGTCTCTTCGTCCCATGCGCCCTGTTCAGTACATAAAACTGGTGAAATCTCTATCATAATGGGGGTCATTATAGCACTATTCTTCATTATGAAACAGTTTCTCCCACCAATCAGAGCTCAAGAAACAGTGTGTGACCAATTAGGTAAGGATAGCATCGCATCTACCCTGACTTCCACGGCCTCCTATTATAAATTTCACTGTTTGGCTCGTGTGATAGCAGGGTGTTCGAGGAGGCCATGGTCTCTTCGTCCCATGCGCCCTGTTCAGTACATAAAACTGGTGAAATCTCTATCATAATGGGGGTCATTATAACACTATTCTTCATTATGAAACAGTTTCTCCCACCAATCAGAGCTCAAGAAACAGTGTGTGACCAATTAGGTAAGGATAGCATCGCATCTACCCTGACTTCAACCGCCTCCTATTTTAAATGTCACTGTTTGGCTAGTGTCATAGCAGGGTGTTCGAGGAGGCCATGGTCTCTTCGTCCCATGCGCCCTGTTCAGTACATAAAACTGGTGAAATCTCTATCATAATGGGGGTCATTATAGCACTATTGTTCATTATGAAACAGTTTCTCCCACCAATCAGAGCTCAAGAAACAGTGTGTGACCAATTAGGTAAGGATAGCATCGCATCTACCCTGACTTCAACAGCCTCCTATTTTAAATGTCACTGTTTGGCTCGTGTCATAGCAGGGTGTTCGAGGAGGCCATGGTCTCTTCGTCCCATGCGCCCTGTTCAGTACATAAAACTGGTGAAATCTCTATCATAATGGGGGTCATTATAACACTATTCTTCATTATGAAACAGTTTCTCCCACCAATCAGAGCTCAAGAAACAGTGTGTGACCAATTAGGTAAGGATAGCATCGCATCTACCCTGACTTCCACAGCCTCCTATTATAAATGTCACTGTTTGGCTCGTGTGATAGCAGGGTGTTCGAGGAGGCCATTGTCTCTTCGTCCCATGCACCCTGTTCAGTACATAAAACTGGTGAAATCTCGACAGATATTTATGTTCGAACATAAAATAGTTCTAATTATCGTCGAACATAAACAGTCATGTATGCAACTTGCCTAGAATGTTAATTAAGACACTCGTATGGAAATTATAAAACTCGCTCGACTCATTGTATAATGTACTAATAAATGTACAGTGCACGGATTTGGTTAAATAATGAACACTGTGGAAACATTTGGAGGAATAAGAACCCATTTTCTTTGTCTAAGTCGTAACCTAACATTCACTCTCCATAGTCCTTTCCTCACTAACTAATAAATTTAGTTGTCCCCAAAGTATAAGCAGAGCATTGTTTCCACCATTTCTGGACATCTTTCTGAGTAGGTAGAAAATCCTCTTTCACTGTCTTATCTTATAAAACATTTAAGGTTTCTTATTTTCTATCAAACAACTGATAGTGGAAGTATTTCAATTAATTTTAAAACAAATAAATCTTATTACGAGCATTTCATTGCTATTTTTCATTTTACGCAAAATAATTTTGTTTCGGGATGTTTCGAGACTTCAATATCGAAAAGATATGGTACTTTTGGGATAAATATGTCGTTGTGATAACATCTGTATATATGCTGAAAGATTTTGTGGATAACATTAAAACCCAAAAGCCGGGACTCTAGTTATAGAGCTTGGAGAAATCAAAGATATTCATGAACAAGCTCGGAAAAGTATTAAAATTCTGCGAGCAAGATATTCATCTAATACGAACGCGGATCAACAACGACTGAGACTGAATTTCTTTTCACAGATGTTCATTACTCCATTTCGATGTTTACATGATCTTTTTAGTAGTCCCCTACTACTTCAATGCACTTTTTATAGCATCTCTGCCTGTCCTTGAACACAATATGTTGCAGACCATTCTTCGTCAGGTCCTTGAGAATCGCCTCACTTTTCTTGAGCACTGAATCAGAGTTCTCAAATTGAATGCCCCTAAGCTTTGGCTTTAGTGATGGGAATTTTAAAAAATCACAAGGTGCAAGATCAGGAATATAAGGTGGATGCGGTGCACAAGTAATGTTGAATCGAGCCAGAAACTGCTTGACTTGATTTGCAACGTGAGGTCGTGCAACGGGCACAAACTCAAGGCATATGGAAATGATCATGCATTATTGTAAAGACACTGCCCAACACTTGACTGAGGTTACGTAATTGACAACCACAGCAGCTGTGTTAGTCACAGCAGAAGCCGAAACACCTGGCCCAACTTGCTTAACACAGACAAGTCGTTGAACCCCCTAAACACTGTTGCACGAGGTAGTGTATCTTCACCATATGCTTGCTTCAGCTTTTCGTAAGTTTCAGTGGGTGTATGGTTTAAACGAAAACAGAATTTGATTGCACTGTACTGTTCCTCTCAGGTCACCTCCATTGGTATGCGAAATGCACGGAGCGTCTACAAAATAGAGCATTACTACCAACTTACCGATACGAGAGTGCTGCCACCTACGAACATTATACATAACAACCCGCTCTTTTCTAATATTTATGTTACAGAATGGAAACTTATCACGAAAGCTACAGTCTCAGTCTTTGTTGATGAGCCCTCTTATATACAGGAATAGTAACGTTGGTTGGGTAACGCATGCCCTATGTACTCATTGTTGTGTTGGCAGACAACGAGGACGGCTTCGAGTCGGACTCGGAGCACGAGGACACGACGGACGAGGAGCCCAAACCAGTGCCCAAGAAGATAGAGATGAAGGACAAGCAAGGTCGCCCGTCCACCCGACGCTCCACCTCGCAACAGCCAGCCCCCGAGCCTGCGCCCCCACCTCCACCTCCACCTCCGCCTCCGCCCCCTGGTAAGTGCTCAACAGTTCCTTGTCCATGTGACGAAGAAAATACTGCGGGGCACTTTGTCTTAAAGAAAAATATAGAAAGAACGCCACTGTAACAAACACCAAAGTTTGCTGTTGTTTGAGTCTTCAGTCTTTTGACTGGTTTGATGCAGCTCTCCATGCTTCCCTGTCCAGAGCTAATCGTTTCATCTCTACATAGCTACCACACCCTACATCCGAGGCAATCTGTTTAACATATTCTAACCTTGGTCTACCCCTACAGTTCTTGTCCTCGACCCTTCCTTCCATAACTAAGCTTGATATTCCTGGGTATCTTAGTATGTGTCCTACCAACCTATCTCTTCTCTCCTCTCCCACTCGGCTTAATACCTCTTCATTTGTAACCCTATCTACCCATGTGATCTTCTCCTGTAACACCACATTTCAAATGCTTCAATCTCTTGTTTTTTGCTGCACCAATAGTCCAAGTTTCACTTCCATAAAGTGCCACGCTCCAGACAAAGGCTTTCAAAAATGACTTCCTAATACCTAAATCTATATTCGATGTCAACAGATTCCTTTTCTGTATAAATGCTTTCCTTGCCTGAGCTAACCTACTTTTTATATCCTCTTTGCTTTTTCCATCACTGGTTATTCTGCTTCCTAAGTAACAGAAGTCTCTTACTTCCTTTAGCTTTTCACCTGCCAATTTGATCTCCATAGAGGTTTCTGATTTATTTCGACAGCATTCCAGTATTTTTGTTTTACATTTATTAATTTTCAGCATGAATTCTTTTTTCAAAGTTTCACAACAGGAAAATAATTTTTTGGCCCCATCCCTGTGTCCTACTGTATTTGAGTGGCTTAAATATGAGGGAGTCGTGTTAAAGAGACCCTTTGGGGTCAAATTCTGACACCCTAGTGTCTCTAAGAGCCGCAGTGGCTTAACCCTCTTAGTGCCAAGCCATTTTCTGTGGTCATGCAGACTATTCGAAAAACAATCATAAATACCATTTTTGCTTTGCATTATAACCAATACCTCATTGTTTCATACATTATGTTCTTAAAAGTAAATACAGCATCTAAATCTTTTTAATTGAGGTTATTCTGATAATTAATTTTTTTTTTGTCAAAAACCAATTTTGAGCCTAAATGAAGGACACCTAAAAGTCATGTTCAAATAAACACTACGTTTCCAGCTGTAGAAAGTTCTTAGACACATCTGTAGGCAGAAAACTTCAACAAGAGGGAAACAACTGTTTCGCAATTTTGGCGGCAACGCGCGTGATTGGGGGAGCAATAAGGGAGGGCGTGAATACAAACTCAAACGTACTTCGAAGGGAAAAAGTGAACATTTCCAACAGTATGAAATAATCACAGAAATGTACAAATATATGATAAACAGCGTGCCGATTCAATCGGCTCTGCACTGAGAGGGTTAAAGGGACATTGCACTACATTACATCAGCACTGATTTCATATACCCCTCTGGGGCAGTGGTTGGCCTCTCACCACGGTGGACCGAGTTCGATACCCGGTCAATGCACGTGAGATTTACAAAGTGAAATGGCACGCCCTGTGGTTCAGATTCCATATAAACAGAAGGTCCCTTGGCTCCTGATGGCGAGATTAATGATCACGTAAAACTACAAACTTTCTTCCTGCAATTCTATTTGAATTACATTAAGATTTTTGCTTAGGCGGGGTTATTAACACATTAATATTTAATTGATCTAAGACTATGATGATGATTATTGTTTAAAGGTTATGGTCTGGGTGATAGCGAAACATGACAATGTAAGGCAAACTCGCTACACACTTACAGACTAGAAGAAGAAAGGACAGGAAGAAAGGGAACACCCTCGAACAAGGAGCATTGAGGGCCATGAAAGGGGAAAGAGGAGAGGGTCCGCCCCAAAGGCAATGGAAAAGGGGGGGAAACCGGACCCAGCTCAGGAATCCCTCGAGGTCACCAACTCCCAAACTCACCAGCCTCTTGAAGGTGTGGCACAATCCAGGGTACACCTTAAGTGATGGGACTTCAAGACCCGGCCAGTGGCAAGATGATGATGATGACATTAGCCATAGCTCAATTGGGTACAACTGAGTAAAACATTAATCATGAAGAAAGGAGACTAATATATAAACATAAAATAAGACGTCTTCTCTCTTGATCATCATCATAGACACTTTCCAGCCCCAGGCCCGGTCTGTTTGGAACATAGGCCTCTCCACTTATTTCTCTCCTGTTACCACCTCTCCATAGTTTCTCTCCTCTCTTTTTGACACACTCCTCCACTCCCCTATTCCTTGGTGTTCTCCTTTGTCGTTTCTTCATGCGTCCTCTTGGGAATCCTCTCCAAATGTCCATACCATCTCAATACTAGTCTGCACTATTTCCCTCTCATCCTGGCTCTTCTTGTTACTCCTATCCTACTTTGTAGGAATTTCATTTTCACTTGCCTGTACTCTGCTCATATCTCTTTTCTTCATTGTCTTCTCTCTTGATACCAATCAAAAGACACTGTTGTTCATACAACAGGAGAAAGATCTCCATTCTTTACTCTAAACACATAGTCTTAGTAAAATGCATAAAATGGGGTCGGTCTGACAGTGATCGTGACGAAAATTACATTGGCTTGTCGTCTTGATGAATGAAGGTGCCTTTCTGGTCAGCTTCCATGTGAACATATTGGCTGATCCTTTAGCTGTTCATATGATTTGAGGGGTTTTTCAATTTTCGAATTCTCCGGGCCGTTGGATGTAAGTTAATTCACGCCTGTAAGTTTCCAACACTATTTTGGGTTTTTCTGCTTTTCAAAGGTTGGTTCTAACTAGTTTAGGTTTATTTTCTGTTTTCTGCATAGATCGTTTTATGAGGACATTTCTCAGTTCCATTGTACAGAATCGCGAAGTCACCATCTCTAACACTGTCGAGTACGTTATTAGAGGTACATGTTGATCCGAATGCTGATGAGCTGATAAGTTGTCTCTGTCTGCAGTGACGAGCACCCACAAGGAGCCGGAGCCGGAGCCCAGTGACAAGACCCTGGACACAAGCAGTAAGTACCAAAATGTCAAATAGCCAATGACAAGTCGCTTACAATTCTGTTTAGTAATCTTCAGAATGGCTGTTAGGCCATTGTCATGTTTATTGGCTCGACCAAGCAAAATGTGAAACTCGACCGACTCCAGCAGATAGACATAGCTTTAAAGACGCAGGACACCGAACCGTCGCGTCACGCTGAACAGAGAAGCATTAGAAATTTATGAACATTCACAAAATTTCAATAGAAACAAGTAGTTCTGTCAAGAACTACACAGCCTATTTTCATATATCCTACTAATATTAATTGCCTCTATCAACATACAACATTTCAGTTTGATTGCTGTAATAGATTTGTAGATATTGAGAACCATCTAGATATTTTGGTTGGTCGCCAAGTTGGCTTTTTATATATGTAGACCATAGAGTTATGTTCTGTTTGATGACGATTTTTGCGTAAGTTCATTATTCAAATGTTTACTTCGATCGCATGATCAATACACAATAAATAAAAACTTAATTTTGAAATTGTGCACAGCCACCATCTTGAGGTTATGTAAGCAATTGAACTAAATTAGATGCCAGTGCATTACAATGTGTATAAACATTTACTGTACCAGATTTCACTGCGCTCAGAAGGTTAAATCGCCAGAAAAGTCTATTAAAATGTTTCACCTTTGCTTGGCCGCTATGTTCGTTTTGTATTTTACAGGTTTTTGAAAGTCTCATAGGTAAACTTCTAGTGGTGCCCTTTATCACCGTACAGAATCACAGGGTGATATCGGTAATAGTTTCGAAGATATAGAATGTCGGTGAAGTATTTTGCACAGCCGCCATGTTGGATTGGCGAGACGTAATAAATTTTAAAGGTCGGTCGTAATAGTACTATGACATTCCCGAGTTTCATTGAGATCGCCCCAGCTGTTTAGAAGTTATTAGAGGGGGACATAAAATGAAAATAGGCTAAAAATGGAGGAACTGTAAATGAAGAACCAACCAGTGTGGAGCATTGTTATGCAATCAGAATCATTAGGACAATTATTTAAAAAAATACGTCAAATTAATGAACAATGGAGACTTTTACGGAATGATATAGTTTACCGGGAAAGTGAATCGATTTTTTTTTTTTTTTTTCGTATGGCTTTTAGTGCCGGGAGTGTCCGAGGACATGTTCGGCTCGCCAGTTTTGTAGCTGCTTCGAGACGGACACCCAATGGGTGAGCTACAAGTACCGTTGGGGAGGGAAGTTGGAATGTAAGGACGAGTTGGAAGGTAGCGGCTGTGGCCTATAGTTAGGGACCAACCCCGGCATTTGCCTGGAAGGAAGATCGGAAACCACAGAAGACCATCTTCAAGGTTGCCGGCGGGGGGATTCGAACCTCCTCGCCTCCCGGATGTGAGCGACTGCCATCAGTCATGCCGTAACCACCACGGCTAACTCACCCGGTAATCGATAATTGATAGACTACAATGAGGAAACGGTGAATTGCTTTTTTTGGTCACATAAAAAGGTTACAGAACACAAGAATTTTGAAGCAACTTTTTGAATATTTTTTGAAAAACAAAATGAAAAATATCTGGGTCAAAAAAGTACAAACGGATTTAGATGAATTAAACATTACAATGCAGCAGTAGGATCGGAGTAACAAGAAGAGACAGGGTGAGGAATGAAAAGGTCAGGGAAATAGTGAAAGAGGAGCCCTTGCAAGGTAGGATTGAGACATCAAGACTGAGGTGGTATGGACACTTAAAGAGCATGGATGAGAAGAGGATACATGAGATGCAGATGCAGAAGAAACGACTAAGAGATAGATGGCTGAAGGGAGTGGAGGAATGTGTCAAGAAGAGAGGCGAGGACTGGACCAGAGTGACTGCGGAGAGGTGGTGGGAAGAAAGGACTTATGTTTCGAACAGATCCAGCCTGGGGCTGGAAACTGTACAAGATGATGATGATGATGAGTGCAGCACATTGAATGGCGAGAAGAAAAACTAACATACGAGAGTAAATTGTAAAATGTCAGCAGTATGAAAGTTGTTATATTGTGGAAGACTTGATATGTATTAAGTTCGCTGCAATGTGGCTGGACTATTGTGTTGACCAACTGAAAGCTAATTATTGCAGAAAAAGAATGATTTATCAGTGATTGAACACCACTCATCGAGATCTATCTATGTGCGCCGCGATAATCACGGCAAGCTAAGCCTGCTTGGACTGGCGCAGATCACAGGCTCTTTTACCAAGCATGTTCAATAATGTGTACTTACAGTCCTCCCTCTCTTGTAACACACACCTGACATCTTCTGATCTAAGAATGGACAACATTCTGCAGTTCCACAGAAGTGATGGCTTCGATTTCATCTCTTATGTACTGTTTAAGTTTCCTGACCCGGTCGGAGACTGGAAGCAGGCTGTGGATTTTCATTTCATGTACTGTTTAAGTTCAGTTCACAGTAAACACAATACTCACTAACGTCTAAGCTTTGCAGATACTCGTCCATATGAATACTACTCTGCAGGCGAATATACCTCCCCGGTTTGGTACAGCTCAGTCCTTGCGAAGCAGATCGACATCGCTCTCAATGAAATTTGCAGCATCATTACAGGATGCTTAAAACCAACACCTATTGAGAAGACCCAACTTCTAGCTGGTATTGCTCCTGGTGACATTCGTAGGGAGGTAGCTAACAAAGAAAGGCTCCAATCTTCTGCTTCAGAAGCACATCCCCTCTATGGATATGGGGCCACAGCTGTGCTTCAGGAAAGGGAAGGGAGTGTGATAGGAGGAGACAGAGATATACTGGCAGGAATGCGCAAGTTTCCTCGTTCGCCTCGGCTTGCACTCTGGCTCAGCAAATACGGCGAGCCCATCAATTAGAATCGCACGCCCGGAAATAACAAAGTAACCTCATTTTCTCTAAGGCAAACATTTTATCCTCCAATCCGATTGCGGCATCGTATTTTACATAACACTCAGAGCGTCCCTGATTTTTTTGTCGGTATAATTAAGATACTCCCTGTATGTGTATGGTAGAAATGTATAAGGTGCATTCAAAAAGTAATGAGCTGGAGGCATAATTACAGAAACCAGTACCTGTATGTTAGAAGTATTGGCCCTGCCTGTTGAGGCACTTGTCCCACTGTGACACGAGGCGATGAATGGCTGTCTAATAAATTCCCTGGGCTGCGATATGAACCAGTTCCGCACGTATAGCTGGACGTCGGCGTCCGAGGTGAATCGTTGGCCCCGCAGAGCCCTTTTCATTGGCGTAATCACAGGGAGAGAGGTCTGGACTGTATGGAGGGTGACCGAGAACCTGCCATTTGAATTTCTGCAGGAGTGCCGCGACTGTGTTGGCCATATGAGGTCGTGCATTGCCGTGGAGCAGAATCACCCCACGGGTGAGATTGCCTGGTCGTTTTGTTTTGATCGCTTGGCGAAGGGTGGTCAAGGTTTGCGAGTAACGCTGGGCATTCACTGTTGTCCCGTGCGGCATGAAGTGTATCAGAAGGGGGCCATCTTGGTCAAAGAAGAACGTCAGCATTACCTTTCCTGCACTCGTGTGGATGGCCTTGCCTTTTTTGTGTGGTGGTGACCCTGGATGCTTCCACTGGAGGCTTTGTCGTTTGGAACTGGTTCGAAGTGATGACACCATGACTCATCTCCAGCCACCACACGTGCCAGGAACCCATTCCCTTCCCTCGCCATTCGACATGCTTCCTGGTGTGGTTGAAGACTGTGGGGCACCCATTGGGCACACACTTTGCGCAAGTGCAGTCGTTCCTTCATGATGGTGTGCACACTTCCAACGCTCAATCCGACCACGGCGGCTATGGCGTTCACTGTCACTCGGCGGTCCTGGGTAATGAGTGCATCAACCAGCTGGACGTTATCGGTAATGCAGGGGGGTGCCCCAGACCGGGCATCATCGGCTAACGACACCCGTCCTTCCCTGAAGTGCTTGTGCCACGCCTTGACCCTTGCAAGGGACATGCAGTGTACACCGTACACTTGTGACATTCGGCGATGAATGTCCGTTCTCCCTACTCCTACCGCTGTCAGAAACCGAAGAACTCCTCTTGGCTCTTCGTTTGACGCCTCCAAGTCACTGTATGCAATGCGACTGGCAGCGTTGGACGATTGATGCTGCTGCTCGCTTTGTATCGTCACGTGACGTGCACGCGTGCCCTCTAGCGACGGGCTGTGACCTTCCACGCTCTGGTCAGAACCACACCTCGTTACACGCCACGATTAGCCGATGTCGTCACCGGTTTGCACATTCCAGCCTCTGGCTCGTTACTTTTTGAACGCACCTTATAGATATTTTGTATTAAATATTCAATATTCGTATTGATACTTGTGACACGAATAAAGAAAGAAGAAAACAAAATACGTGTGAACTAACAATATGAGTCAGCGGAACGGGGTATTGCGAGATGCACTCGCTGCGCACCTTCCAGCCAAACAAGTGGACCGCGGCAAACTATGCGTCATTTGGCTGGCCAGGTGCGGACCTCACAATACCCCACTCCACTGACTCATATCGTTTAGTGAGTTATCTGAAACAAGACGAAAATTTCGAACCAAGTTTCCAGGAAGACCTGTGCCTAATGCCAGTACAATTAGGAGCCTCAGTAGACGATTCAAGAAAACTGGCTCCGTAAATAATTAAAAAGTTAACATACAACAAAAATTAGATGAGATCGTTGTCCATTCTTTGATCAGAAGATGTCAGGTGTGTGTTACAAGAGAGACAGGACATTTTCAGCATCGCCTATGAGCACTGTGAGTACATATTATTGGAGAATTTTGGTGAAAGTGTAAAAGTGTGCACCACCCACCGGCTGAACCGTGATCTGCGCCAGTCAAAGCCGGCTTAGCTTGCTGTATTATCAGAGCGCACATTGATAATGATCTGTTTTAAACAAATCACACATCGTTTGCTAAGTCTAATAATGTCATAAACATATTTGTGTGAGGTTGGGGAACAAACCAATGAGCGTGGGAAGTTTTAAGTAAACAGTCTTGTTGACAGTGTGACTCTCATATAATGTGTACTTGGCAGCAGCTGCTTCGACCCCGGCAGCGACTCCAGGGAAGAGAGGGCGACGCAAGAAGCCCGTCAAGAGGCCACACGAAGACAGCGTAGACTCGGTGACGGCACCGGCCAGCAAGATAGCGGCCACTCAGCCTCCCGTCATGGAGACGCCTCCCGAGAAAGGTTTGTTCCTCCACAAACTATGTTTACCCACAATTCTTCTATGCTATGTTTTATTGTACTCTTGTAATCGCTGTATTTACTCGGCTATTGGACCCCCCTTAATTATTGAGAGTCAAAATACAACATTCTTGGAAATTGACGAATTCTTTAAAAAATCAAATTATAAGTGAAATTCATCCTCTTTCATGACAAAAATATTTTTCTTGTTACATTATTTTGTTATTCAGACGATATGACCGGGTACGCGATTGGGCAGGATATGGCATTGTGCAGCCAATAGGCTTCACCCGATATCCAATAGAAGATGCCACACTATTGGCTGAGTGGAAGCGCCAAATGAAAGTTATGGTTTCATATCTTGCCTGTATACAAAGATGTATTGCCCTTCGAAGTGCTGTTTGCGGCATCCTTCTTCACAGTTTCATTTTAAACAAGAATCATTGGCGTTTGTGGGAACCGTTATTGGTATATTAATGGGAATGTTAGTGACATGTGATCACTCATTCCCTAATTGATGCTGTCTCCCTGCCTGTGTTTAGTAAAGTTAGCATTTCCATGTCTGATACTTTGTCGATCTCATTCTAAGATGTTTGCTTAGCAAGGGAGAGTAGTGAGGTTATGGCAGTCTCATAATGGGCTCATTAAAGATGTAAACTGGTTTATTTTGATTAAATATATCGTACTATGTAGCATCAAAATAAAATAGCTTATTTTTACTCTCTCACTTTCCGAAAATAGTGGATTTTTGCGAAGTTCGCGTCTATAGTCCCCCCCCCTCAATTTTGGAACTAAAAATATAGGAAAAAGTGAGGTCCTATTTTTGAGTAAATACGGTAAGTATGCGTAACCTAACTGAACTATATCCATCACTACACTACCACTAAGCACCTAATTACCTAACAAAACTATTTAAATAATGAACTAACAAGTAAGATTGCCTACGTTACAGCTTAATTTCACTATATCCAGTAATCACGAACGAAAACTGAGAGAAGTGAACGCAAATTTGCCGCCAATCACGATATAAACAAGACACGGAGTTCGAATGAGCACATGTTCCAGACTCGAAGAATATCGACAAATACGGAGAGCCAGTAATTCCCGCAGAGTATAACATGAGATAAAACTGTCCTCTGTGCAAAAATGCTGCTATCTGGCGTGTGAATAATGAAGCTGGGTAGTGATGGATAGCATGATTCTTTGTGTTGTTAGTGTTTGCTATGAGTCATTTGTATCGGCGCATGAGATAACAGCCAAGTGGTGCTCATATATAAATGTATGAGGGGCGTTCAATATATAATGCAACACATCTTTTTTCTCCGCCAATTTCTGTTTTTAAAAATTGAAATTTTGTTTGGGACATCTTTGAACATTCCCGCTTCGTGTCGTAGAGTTTCATTACTTTCCGATAGGTGGCAGCACTATAACTAGCCTTGAAGATGGCGTCTGTACCAAACGGAGAGCAAACGCTATCAAAGAAGCCGGACAGGCAAGCGGCAATGCTCAAAGCTCTGTCTATCTTTTGGCAGAAAACCAGGGCATCACAAAGATCACAGAATGTCTACGGAGACCAGTTGGAGTATTCAAAGCTTTGTTCCCGCTGGGTTCCTCGACACCTAACGGAATTGCTTGCTCGTTATGAGGCTGAAGGTGACAATTTCTTGTCAAACATTGTCACTGATTCATCACTTCGAACCGGAAACAAAACGGCAATCCATGGAGTGGCGCCACACCAACTCTCCCTCAGCTACGGGCTTCTGGGACTCTGAAGGGGTTATTCTGTCGAGTGGCACCATACAGGCGTAAGGCCACAGCATTGAACAGAGACTATGTTGAAACACAGAGTATTAGGATTGGGGACTCCTCAATAAAACCAACCTGCTTTTAGAAACAAAACGCCCTTGGTAGAATGAACTGTATTTGATACCTGAGCAGGGGACTTGAGACTTGGATGTCTACCACAACCAACTAACAGATTTCCCTGATTTTTCAAGGATAAATCAGGAAATTCCCTGAGTAACAGTAGCGGCCATAATAAATACCGTATATACTCGAATACCACCCGCACATTTTTAAACAAATTCGGACGTGAAAAATTGGGGTGCGTGTCTTATTTGAGTCATTCAAATTTGAAAGATCTAAATTGCCCGCCGCGCGCTATGTCGGGTGTTGCGAGTATCCGCTAGATGGTGCTAGCCTTCTTCCGGCTATAACTTAGTTTTACCGTAAGCACGCGGCGTCATAGTCACACGCACGTTCTCCGAGTGTAAACATGAATGCTACGAAACGTTTGCGGTCATTTACTGTGAGTGAGAAATTGAAAGTTGTGAGGGAAGCTGAAGTTATTGGAAATCGTGCCCGGTAGGAAATATGATATTGACGAGTCATGTATTCGTGATTGAGCGGGATGACGTCTATGCTGCGTGAACCGCCCGTTCAAAGCAGCCTTCAAACAGCTGTATACGGAGCGGATGGCAGCCGATAAGCACACACTGACCCCAACTGGTCATATTCAGCTGCTGTGTTCGTGGATTTTGACGGCATGGAATCGTATCTCGGGAGATCTCATACGGAAGAGCTTCAAGAAATGTAGTATTTCGAATGCTATGGATGGCAGTGATGACGACATTTAGTGGGAAAGTGATGGTGATAAAAGTTCCGAAGTTGGTACTTCTGATGACAATGAATGAAGTGTTTGTGTACTTTTATTTGTATTTTTAATCGTTTGATGTGTGTTATTTTAGGATGACTTCAAAACTGTTGGAAACTATTTTGGATAAATGCTATTCTGTTTATTTAGTTAAGATAGTAAATAATTTTGAGTAAAAATTCTTTTTATAAAATTTTGTTCTTCAAAATCAGGGTGCGGGTCGTATTTGAGTAAATACGGTATATAAAACAGGGTTTGTACTTAAAGAGCATTTCAAAAAGTGCTTGACAATAAAGGGTAGGATGGCAAAGTTGAAAAGACAAAAAAATATATTTCTTCTATATTTTGCTAATTTCTATATTCCTCATCCTTGTACTTGTGAGCATTGAAAGTAGCTCATGCTCTCCTACAGTTACACATTTATATACAAACACACACCTGACATCTTACAAGAAATGAGAAATACCTCTTCAACAGTCATCACTAGAATATACTTTTCCCCCATCAACATTTTAAATGCTTAATTTCCAATTATTCAAGGTTGAGCCTTGTTAAACTAAAACACCCTGACATTTCCCTGAGTTTTCCAGAAATTAAAAATTTCCTGTGTATTCCCTGTTTTCCAGACTAGTAGTCAGCACAATGTGTGTTTATTTATTTTGTTGTGTGTACAGAGACTCTAATTCCCACCACACCCGTCACACCCGTCAAGATGTCGACGTCCGACAATCAAACGCACATCGCAGTGTCTCCCTCTGGAGTGAACAGGAGAACGGCCGTCCTGTTCACTCGCAAGGCTCAGGCAGCTGCGGCATTTAGGAAGCCGGACACTCCCGGAACTGGGCCCAGTTTGTGAGTATTATTGTTGTTCAAAACTGTGTGTAGAGCAATATACAGGCTGTTTCAGAAATACTTTTACAAACTTTGGGGATTGGTTCATATACACATATGTCCCAAAATCCTTCGTTTTCAATTTATTAATGAAAGAACATTGTTAAAGATACGAGAAAATACCATTTTGAAATTGATTTTGTAGCATTTAAAAGTTCGTCACCAGGTACAACAAACAGGTTCAAAGTAATATGCACGGAAACTAATTCAAACATGTGCAGGATTAGAAATATGGGTGTTTCTGATAAACGGCATGAACATTTAATATAAGTCTCCTGTTGTGTGTGTGGTTTTTATTTTTACTAATGGAGTGTTAGAAGTATTAAAATCCTAATATCAGTATTACAGAAATGTAGAAACTTGACATCATACATTTTTCAGAAATGTGAGATCTCTGAAAATAAAGGCATCAGCCTGGCTAATTGGCAAGATGCCTGCATTTGATTTTGGACCTGTTGAGCATAAGGTTGTGTCCAGATGGTGAAGTATTGTGATTTTTGCCAATTCAAGCTTCGACCAGTGTTTTGGAGCGGATTTACGAATTAACTGTCCACTGATTCTCTGTGTTTTGATGGCTGAATATCTTCGCTGTTACATATATGTTTTTAGTTTTGCTCAACATTTTCCTGGGACCTACTTATATGGTGCACCATATTAAGTTAAATAGCCATTTATTTTTTGAGTGCTACGCTATCTTATATCTTTCTTCGAATATTTGTCTTGGCTGATGAAGGGGATAAAAGCAATTAATCCCCGAAACATGTACCAGGAGCAAGTGTAATTATAATTTATTTTCGTTTATGTATTGACTAAGGTGGATATACAATTTGTTGTTAAAACTATTTAGTACGTCAATACGGAACCATCATGGAAACTAGTTTAAATAATAGAATTAATCGGTAAATTCGGCACTTTTCGCATTTATGGGAATAATTCGCAAGAACCCTTAGTTATCGCACATTCAGTTTCGCAAATTTTGGGTATACATAGTCATATTAGTTACCAGGTAGTTGAAAAAAGGAGAAAAAAGTAAAATTCGCATTTATCGCAATTGCGATTTTCCCGTATCTCTAAACATTGTACAGTGACACATTAATTGACAGCCTGTTTGGAAGTGTTTAACACATGAACTCATTTCCTGACACCGACAGATTGTAACCTGTTTTTAAGGGGGGCTTTTATGCCACTGACACAAGTCAGATGGTCGCCATATATGTGAAGTCAACGCGGTAGATATTGGGCCAAGTTTGTAAATTGTTAATTTTATTATTATTATTGTTATTTTTTTAATTTTTCTGAGCTTTAAATTTTTTGAATCGATAGATAGATTTTCTGTATAATAGAAAATACGATCTATTTAATATTTTAAATTACGCGACGTGAATATATGAGAATACGGAAGGCTAGGTTTTATATTCATTTAGGGTTTTGAGAGGGCTTGGTACATCTAGGATTCTACGGTCTAAATATAGACGCGCTACTCAATAACAAGTTGTGCAAGGGACTTTAGGGAACAGTTCTCACTGTGAAAAGGCGAATTACTTGAACGGAAATTTCATCTGGGAAACCCGGGAAGAGAACCGAAGAGTTGGGAGACTTGGACTTCTCAGCCAATCATGAGAAGAGGCGGGGCTGACAAATTCGAAGGAGACGGAAGAGGGGCGCTGATTGGTGGACACAGTTTCACGTTTTCATTTCGACAAACGGAAGTTGTTGGGACAGTTGAAGTGAGGTATAAATACGTGGACAAGCGAGGGAGACGAGGTTAAGGTTATTCTTCAGATTTCACGAGGCTGATTCTCAACGTGTGTTGGTGTTCCATTATCACGATGTGTTAAGTTCAAGTCTGTATTACGGCGACGTGAATGGAGCAGACAGTTACGGAAATCTCTCCGTGTGATCATTCGTCTTTGGACATTATAATTTCATTCCATGGTGAACATAAAGTACTTTTCGCTGAGATATTCAATGGCAAATATTAGTCATGAATACGACTTGTTCTGTAGTGACGATGCAGGCAACGTAAACGCGGCTAACGGATTCTGATCCACCGCTTCAGCACATTTCGAACTTTCTCATTATTCGTCGCTTCACCACTAAACAAGAAGATGTATTGCCACGAGGTTCTTCAATACGCTTTCATCATGGGGGTCGAAGAACTCTTTATCTTCTGGTGAGTCAACTGTCGCCTCATATTCAAGCCCTCAATTTTCTTGCTCTTAATAATTTAAATTCAGTAGGTTTGCATTTGAAGTAAATTTCATACTTCCAAATCTCATACGTTCATGTGGTATTTTAATTAATTTTCTAAAGCTCACCTTCGTATTTCTCATGATTACCACAGTGTCAATTTTGCTTATTAAATTCTTTATTCAAATGAGATCTTTCTTCCCAGTAGCTAGAACTATGTTTAAGACAAACCTTCCTCCTACACAAATGGTATTAGGGTTGAGGATGGAATCTTGCCACGGCCTGATTTTGAGAATCTCACAAGTGTTTTATTATAGCTAGTTGTTTCATTATAAATTTTAGGTGGCAACTTTCATTGCTTCCTATGGCACCCAACAAACAGATCAATCTAATTCAGTATCAATCATTGGAACACAGATTAGGTGGTCATTCAGTGTAGGCCATATTTCATATTATGTTACAAAAGAGTAACTTGAGTTGGTTCATGCAAACTCCAAAATAGGGAAAACGTTACAAGATGGAATAACTGTCAAATGCACAGGTGTTCCAGACAGGCTCGCCATCAGCACCAGTTCAGGATTAATGTTCTACCGGCACGTCTTACAGGTGCTGTCTCCAGAGACTTTATCCAGAACACTTACTGCATTACAATGTGTCCTGCACACTTTAGTCACCTTGTTCGCACTGCACTGACGGAGATCTTCCAGGACAGAGGAGGCTTGCACTTTTATCACTGTGGTGTCAGGAACCTTTTTTGATATGAGTTTGTGTCTTAAACACTTCCAAACAGGCTGTCAATTAATGTGTCACTGTACAATGTTCATTCATTAATAAAGCAAAAACGAATGATTTTGGGACATATGTGTATATGAACTTGTTTTGGTGTAAGGAACCAAACCAAACAGCCTGAAACACTGAGCATTTGATCGTGTCCACCAGCATGCCAGTGTCACTGACCAAGTCTGCGGAGATGACCCCGCCCACCAGTCGCAGAAGAGTGGGTCGACCTCGCAAGCATCCCCACCCGGCTGTGAGAAACAGTATGGAGCCCGGTCTGGACAAGTCCGGGACTCTGTCTCCGGCTCCAGCGATGCCCTTCACGGAGAGCTTCCGCGTCTATCGCTCCGGCGGAGGTGAGTACCTGTACAACTCTTGTATGTTCCTTGTAACTTGAAGCATCAAGCCATATCCGTTGACAGAAGAGGCTAACAACTTCGACCACGTGCGTAACAAAATACTACCCAGGTAAAAAGATCCAGTCAACTGCCTGATCACTTCTGCTAGGATGTCACTCCAAGTTCTAAAATGTTGAAATTTGATAGTTATTTTGGATGAAACATCTCGTACAGTAGGTAGCATATTCTGAAATATTGTTGAGGAACGGTGGTTTGAGTCAAGAGAATTGAGAACATTTACGATGGAATCAGTAGTGGTGTTAAAACACCATCAGGACTGACAGAACCCTTTAGAATAACTACTACTCTTCATTGCTGTGATGAATGTAATGTATCCCAAACCATCGGTGATGGAAATATGAAACTTATGCTCTTTGCAGATGAGATATGTGTGTGGGGCAATTCCAGAGATCAAACCAGGGACAGAAAGAGCAAAGGAATATGGTCTTATGTTTAAGTGAGGTGCTAGTTATGCAGAGAAACGGCCAACCGGAAGGTTCCATTGAAATTGATGGCTGACGGCTTCGATTTTCACAAAAATTTAAATATCTGGGAAGTGTGATATCAGCAACAGGTACCATTGATGAGGAAATTTGGATGGTGGTATATTTTACAGAGCTGTTCAAGAAATCATATGCAATTTGTAGCAATTTTGACCTATGGCTGTGACCATGAGGAAGAAAGATGAGAGAGTAGTAGTAGTTATTGTTGTTTTAAGGGTCGGAACTACAAAGTCATCTGCCCCTCAAAAGGATTCAGGCAGCAGAGATGAGAGTTGCCAGAGCCATGGTTGGTAAGACTAGAAGATTTCAGAAATGTTAACTTCCAAGTCATTAACATTAAGTCATTGTTCCGTATTGACAAGATTATATGAATAGATAAATAATTATCCTTTTATTCTGGATCCGCCTAGTCAATACTAACATTTATTGAAATGTAATCATATGTGATCTATGATTACGTTTCTATAAATATTTATTGCCACACCCTCAGGGGCACACGGCTGGTGAGTTTGAGAGTTGGCGACCCCGAGGGATTCCTGAGCTGGGTCTGGTTTTGCCCCTTTTATCCATTACCTGTGGGGCGGACCCTCTCCTCTTGCACTTTCCTATCTGCCTTTTATGGCTCTCCTTCCTTCCAAGTCCCTCAATCCGTTTTCTTTGAGGGTTGTGGGCATTTCTTTTCCTCCTGTCCTTTATTTGCCTTATTCTCCTTTTGTTTTCCATTTCTTCTTCTAGTATATAAGTTAGTAGTTAGTGTTAGTTATAGTTTACATTTCATTATCATCTTCACCATCACCCAAACTATTAAGGGGCCGATAACCTAGATGTTAGGCCCCTTAAAACAACAATCATCATCGTCAATACATGTTAGTATTGACTAGGCGTATCCAGAATAAAAGGGTAATTATTTATCTATTCAAGACAAGAAGAGACAGAATTCGTAATGAGCATATCAGAGAATTGGTTCGGGTCGACAAAGTGCAAGATAAAATAACCTTGAAAAGGCTCATGCGAAGGATGGAAGTTACCAGAATTCCAAGGTGGACTGCAGCTTCATGACCGAGGACCAAGAATGAGAACAGGCATGTCTTTCTTCAGAAAGAACTCTTGAACTTTCCTGCAAATCACGTCCTTGTGAAGGCATCATACTTGTCCAACAACTGCACTTTGTTACGGGTTTTACTGGGCGAAATAATTCTTCCCGCACTTTTCAGCTCTCTTCGTGCTCGATAAATACTCGCTACAGGAACGCCTCGGCTACTAACTTCTTGGAGTGTGCTACCAAACTAAACAAAGAAACTATCAATTAACAAATAGAGATTTCACAAGCGCGGAAACAAAGTAGCGATACACAACACGTGGGATTGTTGTCTGCAGGTTGAAGTGTATAGCATGACGTCCCATAGCTGGACTTCCTCCCTCCGGGAGAATAAAACAAAGCATTGTACAGCAAACGGACGTACTATGTCCCTATCCTGACGTATGCCTCGGAGACCTGGGAGAAGAGCAAAATACAGGCCAGTGAGAAGCAGTATTGGAGCTACAAAGATGGACAGAATAAGAAATGAGAGGATCAGAGAATTAATGAAGGAGGAACCATTACAGGATGGTATAGAGATGGTATGGACATGTAAAACGAATAGAAAAGAAGAGTATACCCAGGAGGATACACGAGATAAAGTGGGAAGGAAAGAGACCGGGAGGAAGACCGAGAGACAGGTGGCTGAAGGGGGTAGAAGAAAGCGTGAAGAAGAGAGGAGAAGACTGGTCAAGGGTGGAGGCTGAGAGATGGTGGGAGAGGCTTGTGTTCCAAACAGACCCGGCCAGTGGCTGGAAACTGTGCAAGATGATGATTGTACATTTGCCATATTGACGCACTGCCGTGTAGTCAAAGCCAGTTTACAACTGATACGGTGTCTGTAATATTTGATCGAAGGTAGTGTGCTCGTCTCTCAACGGATATGGCATAGCGTATAGTGTAACAATAAATCCATGCATTTCGAATCCTCGATCGTGCCTCACCACAGCTTTCCTCTCTCACTCGGTATGCATCATTCAGCTGTTCAAATCCCAGCCATCACATGAATATTATATTAGTTTTGTCACTGTACTTAGGGTCGTACTGAATAATGACCAACGGTTGACAGACTCCTGGACCATCAATGCATTCCTTCGGCATTGACTGTAATCATTCACAGAGTGGGAATTTGTTTTGGAATCAGCACAGGATAGATAATGCTACTATTTGTGCGTTGAGACAAAGAGTTGTTTGTTTCAGATATTCCTGCGGAGACGGACGACGACACTCAGTCAGAGTCTAGCTGTTCGAGCTGCTCGTCGACGGAAGGCAGCACGGCAAGTTCAGGCGCTGCGAGTTCGAGCATAGACCTTCAGCACCCATCTGCAGGAGACACATCCGGCGACGAGGATGGTTCCAAGGCGGACGCGGTGACTGCCAGCTCCCAGGACCCCACACAGAGTCTGGAGCCTCTGGACCTGGTGTGGGCCAAGTGCAGAGGATATCCCTGGTATCCCGCCCTCGTGAGTACTTCTCAACAACCTCAGGGGCCCCTTACTGACTACCTCCACACCACACTTGCCTACCCCCACGGTGGTTGTGTCGGGACTTGTGGCAATCAGATATGCTTAATCTGCTTACGATGATATGACACTGAGCTGGTTAAACACAAGTCCCAGACTCTGGTCTCCAAAAACTGATAGCATTCTAAGACGAGCCTTTCTTCACCCTCACATGGGAACATCTAGAAGTGCCTTTCTCACTACTGCTTTACATGTGAACACAACACCACTATCCTATCGCTCTTCCATCCGAGCCTGATGACACAGTTGTCTAGCGGGGTTGCAGGATGTGTCTTGGGACGTCGCGAGATACAGAGAAAGGTTTTAAAAAGATTAGAATACTTTCACATTGTACTTAACTTTTATGTTTTTTGATGTGTAACAGCTTTCCACTCGGTTGCTGGATAGTTTTGTGGGAGTGATTTTGAAAAATGGGACGGAAGTGTGTGTGTCTCCCACAAGTCCAACCCCTCCTCCACGTGGTGGGAGACGGGCAACGGCATGAAGTAGGGGATTGCCTGTAGGGGTGAAGTGCAGTGGGGACTTTGTGTGCCCCGGGACCGCTGCGGTAGCTGTGAAGGCTCTATGGGAACCCTGAAAAGTGACGGCTGACGGGGCTCTGGTGAAGCTACGATAGGCCTAGCAAGCCAGTAGTGGATATCATATTTGCTTTCAAACCAGGAACAGGCCTCGGAAAGGACGGATGCAAACAACGACGACCCGGATATTCTAATGGACTACGAATTGGCACATTAAACATACAGACACTGACAGGAAAAGTGGAGGAGATTGTAGATGTGATGGAGAGAAGAAAACTGGATGTACTGGGCTTGGCAGAAACAAGATGGAAAGGAGAAGGTCGCAGAGAACTGAGGAAAGGGTACCGGTTGTACTGGAGTGGGAACAGTGAAGGAAGGAGCAGCGGAGTAGGAGTAGCTGTGAGAGATGGAATGAAGGAAGAGGTAAAGGGAATAAGTGACAGGATCATGAAGATCAGAGTAACTGTAAAGGGAAGAAGCCTGGAGATAGCCCAGGTATATGCCCCTCAAGTTGGATGTACAGCTCAAGAGAAGGAAGACTTTGAGGAGGAGCTACAACAGCAGTTGAATGGGCAGAGCATCATTGTCATGGGAGATTTGAATGCACATGTAGGAAGTGAAAGGCAAGGATATGAAAATGTATTGGGAGCAGAAGGATGGGGTAGCAGGAATGAAGAAGGGAGAAAGTTGCTGGATTTTTGCAAGAGAAACGGTTTAGTGGTAGGCAACTCCTGGTTCCGGAAGAAAGAAAGCCACAAGGTAACGTGGTACAGCAGTGATTTAACAAAGAAATCTTTGGTAGATTACATGCTGTACGACTGGGAAATGAAGAGAAGTGTCACAGATATAAAGGTAATACCATCAGAGGCCTTAGATAGCGACCACATAATACTTGTAATGAACCTGGGAGTTGTTAAGGATAGCAAGAGGACAGAGTACCAGGAAAGGAGAATCAAAGTATGGCAACTGAAGGCTTGGGAAGAAACAGTGGGAGAGTACGGATGGAAGTTCAACATCAGTAAATGTGAGATCCTGTTAACGACCAGGAAAAAGGACAGACCAATGAGTGGGATAACACTTGGAGGTGGACAGCTGAAGAAGGTGGAAAGTCTCAAGTACTTGGGAAGTATAGTGGAGGAAAATGGGAGAAATGACAAAGAGATTACGGAACGTGGCAGACAGGCAGAAGCATTAGGAGCTTAGTGTGGAATAAAGATGTCCCACAAAAAAGCAAGGAAGTGTTATATCCCGATACTGACCTATGCTTCAGAAACGTGGACAATGAAGAAAAGAGACATAAGCAGAATACAGGCAGGTGAAATGAAGTTCCTGCGAAGTAGGATCGGAGTAACAAGAAGAGACAGGGTGAGGAATGAAAAGGTCAGGGAAATGGTGAAAGAGGAGCCCTTGCAAGGTAGGATTGAGACATCAAGACTGAGGAGGTATGGACACTTAACGAGAATGGATGAGAAGAAGATTCCCAAGAGGATACATGAGATGCAGATGCAGAAGAAACGACCAAGGGGAAGACCAAGAGATAGATGGCTGAAAGGAGTGGAGGAATGTGTCAAGAAGAGAGGCGAGGACTGGACCAGAGTGATAGCGGAGAGGTGGTGGGAAGAAAGAACTAAGTGGCCAGGCTTATGTTCCAAACAGACCCAGCCTGGGGCTGGAAACTGTACAAGATGATGATGATGACGGAAGTGTGTAAGACTCACTGCCAGCTGGCAGCGGTACATGTGGAATGTATATAACATACGGATTACTTCAAGGTTTGGAGGCACCATTACAGATATTACTGCATTAAATCATCTTCAAGTTGTTGTTCTCTGGTGTAAAAATATTCATTATATCATATTTGCTGAAAACAATTATGATTTATTAAGAGACTGTTTTTCAATCTCTGGATAAAAGTGATGGACCTCCCCGAGTAACTTTGCTCAACACTTTCCTCCATGACACTTTCATACTGAACAGTAAACGCTCATGCAAACTCTGGTGTCAACTAATTGCAACACAAACCACATGTTCAGTATTTAAATGATGATATGCTTTAATTTGAAGCATTGAAACTAGTCGGCAAAGCCGGTATTATGTTTCTGCACAATGGCTATTCAGATATTAACCCACATTGCGGTAATGCAGTGATCAATGTAATATATATATCGATGTTTTTATACGGTAACTGAACTAGCCTTTCATAGACCAGTATAGGAATTCCCTTTACTGTCAAGTAGGCGTATTCATAACTAATTTAAAACTCAATTCCACGCTGGAACATAATCGAAAAAAAAGCAAAATATTAATGGAGCATTTAAAAATACTTCCGTACTATTACCGGCACGTGAAAATGAGTACCTGTCTTTTACTGAAAATTTCTGTAGTTGTTATGGCTGCGTGGATATCATCTTGGTCTCAGGTTCGAACCCCAGTCCCGGCAATTATTTTTGCTACCGGATTATCGATTTAAACGATATCTATCATAACATTATGCATCATTTTAACAGAATCTACATGAAATTACGATTTATCTAATTTTAATTACAATAGTTTGCACCAAGCAGGAGTTGGGTGCATTGAACACTATTTCTAGTAGTCTATAGATAGGAAACCAAAATCACCAGTAACGAGCAATATCTTCTTGGAAACATGGGAAAACCATTTCAGAAGCATTCTCAATTATCAATACCAGTCAACAGCGTTTGAATTAACTCCAGTAACAATGACAGTAAATTACACCCCCGTAACAAGACAGGAAATTATTGATACAATAACAACAGCAAAACATGGAAAAGCCCCCGGTCCTGACAGCGTCTGCAATGAACACCTAAAAGACTCTCCGCCTGTCATGCTAGACTACTGGGTAGAACTATTCAACACATGCATACGCACTGGGGAAATCCGAGAGCAATGGAGGTCGTCAATAATCAAAGTGATGTTCAAGAAAGGAGAAACTGATGACCCTGATTCATACCGAGGTATAGCTCTCGAAAATACATCCTTCAAAGTATTCATGAAAATCTTAACAAACAGGCTTACAGAAGAAATAGATTTCCAGATACCGGAGAGTCAATTCGGCTTCCGAAAGGGAAGAAGCACATTACATGCCGTGAAATATCTAATTGAACAAGCCCAGGATACAATGAGGCACCCAGGAAAGAAATACTTTGTGGTCTTCGTAGACTACCGTAAGGCTTTTGACCTCATTGACAGAGTGACGCTCGTCCGGAAACTCAATCACCTACTAGGGGCTACACATCCGTTAGTAATCATAATCTCGAATATCATCGGATATAACTATGTCCAAATATCAGATAGCATAGCCCTATCCAAAAACATAACCCAAACAAACGGAATCCTACAAGGAGATCCAATCAGCCCAATATTATTCAACATCATGACAGCAGATATCACAGAAGTAATCATAGATACATCAGCATCACTTTTACTTTATGCGGACGACGTGGCAATAGGTTCAGAAAAGATAGAAGAGCTCCAAGAGGTCCTCAACAGGCTCACATCATGGACAGAAAGAAATGGCCTACAAATTAACCACAGCAAAACCAAACAGATGACCTTCAGGAAAGGAGGAAGGCATTCACTTAAAAACACAATGACTCTTCACAACAAACCACTAGAAGTAGTGCCGAAATTCAAGTACCTCGGAGTCACCCTCCAAACTACTCTAACATCCTACAATATCCACGTTAAAGAAAGAGCGGCCGCAGCAATAAAAGCCATCCACCTCAACAAATATCATTGGGTACAGCAATGCTACTGTTCAGAACAGCCAACCTATGGGATTAGCATTACCTGGGAAAAACTCACACTCAGCGACCTGATGATAATAGAAAAAGTCAAGGCCCGATATCTCAAGAGGATTTTAGGCATAGGAAAGTCTGCCCCTTCAAGGTTGACATATGTATTAACTAAGGAGGACTACTTCATCGACGACATCAAAATACAGTTTTACCTACCAAACACCAAAGCCTATGAGAATGCACGCCGAACCTTAAATGAGAAACGAAATGCCATTTGGTCCGACTTTACTCCACAGATGCCATAATGACAGAAGAGTGGAAACAAGCTAATTACGAGCTACGACACGTAATAACACGTTACGCCACCCATGGATTTCACTATAGATTTTGCAAAACCAAGAATTTCCACCAACCAAATGAAGACTGTGTGTGTGTGACCATTGTGAAAGGTACCATGCACAAAACTGCAAAATGAGGACGACCTCAATAATAAGACTGGCATTAGCATAATTGATCATTTATGTACAAAATATGTATTTGCACATTGTGCGCTTTTCTTTTAATAATAATATAGAGACTGTGGTTTCATTCCTCCTCTTAACTTACACTATAATATATGATGTTGGTTCAAACAAGTACATCCATCATAGTTCCAGTATGGAAACGGAGCGTAAATTAACATTTTAAGAATGTCCAAGCTGTGTAGTATAACATGTCAGATGACTTCACATATATTTCATCTCAATTGCATAGTAGGATAACATGTTACACATGATATGTGACTACTGTAAGGCTCATGTCTTTTTTAAATTTTATTAATGAGAAACTTGAGCTTGTTTGGAATTAATCAATTTTTGAATGTCTGGGTTGATTTTTTTAACACACAAAACAGTGTCATTTTCCAGTGTCAAACGATTTCCTGATTTGGTTTTTAAATTCACTATTATGGAGAATCCTTGTTCACAGTTGTAAGATGTAACGCTGTTGTGGACACTTCTGGGTATTCCTTATCCAAAATTTGTCAGTACAAGCAGGGACGGATTTACATATCTGCCGCCCCTAGGTACATTCTGACCCCCCTCCCACTTTGGTCGTCCAGGGGTGGGGGTGGCACCTGAGAGTGATCCTTAACTCACGCACGCACACAAATGCAGCCGACCGGCTAATGAATCATCTAATTCATCGGCCGGTTGGCTTTATTTGTGTCCGAGTAAGGGTAAGCCCCGCTGGACGGCTGAGTATAGGATAAATCTTGCACGTCATTTTAATTTTAGACATTATTGATTGTATATAAAGCAGATTGATTATTAAAAACACGTAATCTAAATTGTGGGGTTGATGTTAATAAAAACTAAAAGTTATTGATCTAAGATTGATTTAATTACATAAGAATTAAGAATATTCTTACAAACTGGCATATTTCCAATAGGCTAAATTTACTCAATAGAAAAGTTTCCTTTACACTTTGATAAAGTTTTAAAGTGATTGTTAAGTCTTTGTATCAGCTACAATAAATGATACATCAAGTCTATTAAGGAATTTACAATTTTTAAAAACATAATTCAATGTTCATAATTAAGAACAAAATTAGATGTTAAAAACTAGCAAATCAATACACATATCTTATGCATCAATACAGTACATCTGCACCAGCGGCGACTTTTATTTACATAGATCATCTCCTGAAATTCATAATTGAGAACACCTCTATTAGATCTTCAACTTTCATCTTGTCACTGTTCAAAAGTTCAGCCTCGATGTGTAGAATAGCCAACGAGTTAAATTTGTCATCATTCATCCTTGATCTAAGACAAGACTTTATTCTTTTTAAGACAGAAAATGAACGTTCCGCTGAGTAGTTGGAAACAGCTGTGCACAAATACATACGAAGAGCTATATCAATGTTGGGGAATGTTGATTGGAGTTGTTCTTCTCTAATATATTTCAACATGACGAGTGGGTTGTTTCTAATTCCACTACTCTTCAACAGACAAGAAAAATGTACACATTCATTTCAAAATAACTTTTCTAGATCATTGGCATACAATGACTGAAGTTTGTTTGCACGCTCTATTATTGTTTCAGTTGAGGAGGACAGATCGTTAAAAACTGAAAACTTGTCTGCTATTTCACCATATGCGTTTTTCCGCTTCTGCAACTCAGATTTCAGTTGGTCGAGAACAACATGTATCAACTCTAAATTTGTCACGTCCTTCAAGAAGTATTTCAGTTTCTTTGTTTTCGTCAGCCTGGAATTTTCTCTTTTTTTGACGTTTGTAGAAAGTCTCATAGTCCAAATCACATAGTTTTTTAGCCCTTTCTTCATATACGGCAAACATGTCTCGGAGAGAATCAGTAAAAAGGACTAAAGAATCCTACAGTCTCACAACTCTTTCTATGGACGTTTCTATTTTCTGAAGAGTTTGGCTAACTTGTTCAAACCTGTCCAGTATATCACTCCAAAGTTCCATCATGAATACCGTTTCCAGCCTATTCAGTGATCTCAAAAGTCCCGTGGCTTCACTTCTTACCAACGGCTTCTCATTAGTGTTCTCTTCATAGTCCTTGAAAATCAGCATAACACCGTCTAAGTTTTCACAGAGCCATTTTCTTGTACAAACCTCAAAACAAATGAAAGCTGATCAGTGTGACTTATGTCAGGCGTTGAATCCAATATTATGGAGTAATACTTCGCTTGTTTCACTTCACTGATTATGATATCTCTAACTTTAGAGGCTAACAGTACAATTACCTCATTGCAAATAAATGAAGACAGATAGGACGTTTTCCCTGAACCTGGATTACCAAATTTACGTATGTGTTCAGCGAGGAAAGGATCGAATTCCCCTACTAATTCCAGTGACATAATGTACTCCCCATTGTGTAGAGACCCAAATGTTTCATCGGCTCCCCGAAACGGACGTCCTCGGCTTGCCAGCTTTTTCACCACAGCGAACACTCTTTCCAAAACGTGTTTCCAATACTTCCTTTCAGTTTCGACGATGGAATCGTATTGACTGTCTAGCGTTCCAATTCTTCTCTTGTGGGTCAAAAGTGCCAGTTCAGAATTGATGTGTTCTTGTGAGCTTTCATGTGCAGACAAAATCGCTCCAATATTTTTCCAATCCGAAACACCTTCACTGGCTAATTTAGAACACGTCTTCTGAAATCCAAATAATCTGCAGAAAGCGCAAAATACCGAACCTGTACCTTTTGAATACACCAAGTAATCTCTTGAAATGAGTTCTCCATTTTGTAATTTCCTACTAAAGATTTGTTTATTTAAATATCTGGTTTTATTGCCAAAATCCCTTTTAGAGTTTTCAAAATCACAATCTTTATACTGATTGATTCCTCTGTGTAATAATTCTTCGATCGTGGTGTCATTTATTTTCCACTCAATGGGGTCGTCACTAACAGTAAAATTTATATCAGTTTGTTGTGAAACGGAATCATTTGAACTTTTACTTATTTGTGTACTGTCGGAACTACGTTCGTTATCACCACTCAATATAAAATTATCCGTTTCAGGGGCACTTGTTGCTTGATCATTAATTTCATTGTTTGAACCACTTTCGTTGAAATTGTACTGTTCCCAAGAGAGCAGCCTTCTCCACTCAGTCCACTCTCGTTGGATTTTTCAAGAGGTTTATAAAAACTGTCAACCGTCTTAATATTTTTCAAAAAGTTAGTTTCTTTTTCACGTTTTTCACTTGCGATTTTGCGGTAACCTGAACCACTAAGCTTCCGACGTTTTTCACTCATTTGTACTTTTTAGTTCAACATTATAAATAAAATAAAATTATAACACACTTACTTTATCTAAGCAATGTGGCAATGTGAACGACTTGGTAAGGATAACAACTGAACGTGAAGACGTTAAGCGAACGACTATAATCTGATTTACAAAAGATGCTCGGTGAAAGCTGTCATACGCTTGATGTGTGAGGTGAGGGAGGAGTGGAGACGAGAGGGGTAACTGTCTCCATGGCGCCAACAGTGAGCAATGTTGCAATGTATGCCGACACAGCAATAAGCACATGGTTTGACTCAGTGTGTCTTCACTCGTCACGGTCATTAGACCGCCAGGCAGGGTGGCTAACTTCCACAGTATTAGTGTCTTCCTGCAAACCTCTTGGAATGTTATGCGTCATGATCTGCCTCAGTGGCAACGCAGCATTTCCCCACGTGCTAGCTTTGACAGCTGTCAGCGAGCTTTATTGGTAATTCAGTCTTATAATACACTAGCTTTGACAGTCTGCTGTATCCCCACTGACTGGCAGTGTTGCCAGTCTGTTGACTATTGGCATAAATTATACCCATATTAAATAAAACAAAACTTCACACTTGACTTGTAAAAGAGAATTTTGTTAAGTTTATGAATTGTATTTAGATTTCAAATTTACGTGAGAAAATGCAAAGTAAGCTCCCTTTGACTGCTGTTCTCGGTCACTGCGCCTGGCGCTTAACACGGCAATTCACCCGATGCCGCGGCGCCCGTCGGACGTCAGGCCGTGCCGCCCCCCAGGCCATGCCGCCCCCCAGGCCGTGCCTAGTGGGAAATACGTCCCTGAGCACAAGCATTGTTAAAACTTAGAGTGATCACTTGAAATGTCTAACGGTAAAGCTTGTGGGGGTTGCAGTGTTGCTCTGCCCGACTCGTAGTGACTCACTTGTGTTGCTTGCAGATTATCGACCCCAAGATGCCTCGCACAGGATATTTGCACAACGGTGTTCCCATACCGGCTCCTCCAGCAGATGTGCTGGCCCTCCGCAGCAACTATGAAGACACGGTCTACCTAGTGTTGTTCTTCGACACCAAACGCACTTGGTAAGTCTTCATGATCAAACTGTATTCTAGCTATTCATAATCTACTGTCTACGGTGACACACTTGACCCTGATCCATGCAAGCTACAGTCATCACAATGATGGTGTAGTGGGTAGCATTCTTGGCTGTCACGCTTCAGGTCCAGGTTGTAGCTAGCCATCATAGCTGTGGCAAGTGACTTGAAATGCTTACAGTGGTCATTCCAGCCCCAGAATATTGTGAGCAGAGACCAGATATGTGGTGCAGGTTGTGAACACCTGTGTGGCCTGGCTTTCACGGCCCGGATTACTCTTGAAATTATTCATGTTTTTTACCTGTTGCCATGTGGGAATAAAATTAAATACCAGACGTTTCGAGAGAAATTTCAATGGAATTAATACAATGTGGTCAAAGAAAGTGTGTCAATGAGATTACAAAAAAACTAGAGAAATTGCTCTGTTCGTCAGCAGAGAGCAGCCGCCAGAAAGTACTGTATGGACCTAGGTAGAAAAACGTGCCATAGAACAGCGGAGAGAGTAGTAAGGTAAAGGGGGGCGGGGGAAAAGATTGAGGATGTTCAAATAAAGAGCAAGGGCAGGGCGGTGGGATGGGTAGGCTATAATGGAACAGAAACAAAAGGGAAGTGTATCTACTATTCCCAACGTCATACATGCAACATCCTTCGTTTCTTCTTCTTCTTCCGTATCCTGTATTTCATGTTCCTCTTTAACAATCATGTCTCCATCTTCTAATATATCGCCAGCCTCAACCTTCAGATTATCAGTGGATAACTGCTCACTGGAACATGAAATACAGGATACGGAAGAAGAAACGAAGGATGAAGAAAGCGATGCAAGTGGAAATCATTTAAATAAGCTATCTCCAGATACGTTTCGTCTTGCTCTAAGGAATATTTACATATTAAGTAATACTGGAAGTCGATATACTAGCACTGCTACTCGAGAAGGATCTCTTCAGCAGCAACCTATCTCCAACAGGACGGAGAACACGTTTACTACTGGCGATACGTGTCCGACGACGTTCATTCAACGTACCAACTTGATGACAGACACGTCAGTGCAAAATAAGTTACAGAAACCTTCACTCAGTCAAGACGGCCTAAACCCATATTCCTGCATAATACAAGAACGAAAGTTTAATGATCAGGAATGTTTAAGTAAGAATTCATTAATTCATATTGGTAATGAATCATATTCATGTAGTATATGCAAAGCGAAATTTTCTATAAAACGGAATTTTACGGAGCACATGTTGACTCACAATAGAAAGAAACCGTATTCTTGTACCTTATGCAATGAACAATTTACAATGAATCGACATTTGAAAGTACACATCGTATCTCATGGTATCGAGAAGCCTTATTCATGTGGTTTGTGCGGCGCAAAGTTTATACTCCATCGTTTTTTTGTCAAACATATGCTGAATCATAGTAGCAAAGGGAGATATTTGTGTAGTATAGGAAAGGAGGAGGGTTAGCTGGTTTGGCAACCAGCTGTAAAAACAGCTAACGCCGAACGTTGGGCGGCGGTAAATAACTCGACCCCCTGAAGGGGCCAGCGGCTTCTGGCGGATGAGCCCCTTTAGGTGGGGTGATGGCCCCTCAGTGTAGAAAATGACACTGAAACCCATTACGTATATATTGGCCCAACGGCAAAACGGACGGAGGAGGAACTTTCCTTGTGGTTCTCAACGGTCGTGGAGGCGGATGAGGTCATGCCAGATGGACTGGCTGTGAAGGCGCAACTCAATTATATTTAGAGTCTGCGGCAGTCCATTGCAGTCACGGTGCTAGAACCTGCACGTCTCATTTCTTTTGTGCCGCAGGGTATAGTTCCGAGATCATAGTGTGTGGGTCACTTCCTTGCAAGCTGTGATCCACCTTAAAATCTCGCTTGTGGCACCTTCTTCCTGCTGTCACATCTTTCAATCAATTCCCCGAATGGGGAAGGCCCTAGAAAATGTGGGCTAAACATCGGTAGTCACACCTTCAGCCGGCTGGGAGGCCGCATCCGGCGGGTCACCCCTTTTGCGGTCGAAAAACGAAAACAAAGAACATCCAAACATTGATGATAGGATCCTGGAATGTTCGAACGTTACTCGATTTGAAGGACAATAACAGGCCTGAGCGAAGAACAGCACTCGTCACCCATGAGCTTGGTCGAATGAACATAGATAGATATTGCTGCCTTAAGTGAAACCAGATTGTCCAACGAAGGTAAAATTACAGAGTTCAGTTCAGGGTACACCATATTCTGGAAGGGAAAAGATGAGGGAGAGCGCCGTATTCATGGTGTTGGTTTCGCTATAAAGACCACACTGGTGAATGATCACCAGCTAACTCCAACTGCTGTCAGTGAAAGAATTATGACTCTTCGAATCCCACTCTCCGGAGGTCACTTTATGACTCTTATCTCTGCATATGCTCCCACCTTGGATGCTGATATAGAAGTTAAAGATCAATTCTACAACCAGCTGAGCACAATCATCACCAAAGTACCATCTAGAGACAAACTCTTAATGCTTGGCGATTTCAACGCCAGAGTTGGTAAAGATCATCAATTATGGAACAATGTGATGGGAAAACAAGGACTTGGCAACTGCAATGCCAATGGCCTATTACTCCTTGGTCTATGTGCTGAACATGAACTCTTTATTACCAACACTCAGTTCCGCCTGCCGAATCGCTACAAAACCACTTGGATGCATCCTCGCTCGAAGCACTGGCACATCCTTGACTATATCATCACCAGGCAATGTGATAAAAAGGACATCCTTGTCACCAGGACCGCAAGAAGTGTCGATGACTGTTGGACAGATCATAAGCTCCTTTTTTGCCGGTTGAGGATCTCAATCCTCCGCAAACCGAAACGATCCATCCACAACCTGTCGAGACGGAAATTTGACACTTCAAAACTCCAAGTAAAATCAATTGCTACAGATTACAGAAATGAAATCGCAAATAAGCTGGCTAGTCACCCTGTTAGCACAAATAGTGTTGTACAGGAATGGGCCGCGCTTCAGAAGGTCATCACTGAGTCAGCAGAGGAAACAATTGGTTTTGTGAAGAACAAAAGACAAGACTGGTTTGATGAAATTATGTGTCTCATCAATGCCAAACGGGAAGCCCATCTATCCTTTCTTCAAGATCCGTCTTCCAGTGTGAAAAAATCACAATTCGTGCAACTTAAGGGGAAATGTCAGGCACAAATCAGGGAAATAAAGAACAACTGGTGGCAGCGAAAAGCTGAAGAACTGCAAAGACTATCTGATGCCCGTGACCTGCGAAACTTCTATGCAGGCATAAAGGAGGTATACGGCCCAACCCGATCATCATCAGGTACATTGAAAACTGCTGACAATTCCGCCATTTTAACTGAACAAGGACAAATTTTGGAGCGTTGGAAGGAACATTTCTCTGCACTTCTAAATCGTGCCTCCAATGTTGCCGAGGACTTTCTTCGAAACATCCCTCAGCAGCCCCAACAGCCATGGATGGCGGTTCTGCCGACATTCCGAGATTTCACCAAAGCGCTCAATCAACTAAAGCCAAGAAAGGCTCCTGGTCCTGATAACATCCCTCTGGAGTTGTTACAAAGTGGAGGTATGGCCTTGAAGACTCGACTTTTTACACTTATCCTGTTAATTTGGGAAACTCGAGAAGTACCTGACGACTTGAAGAATGCTGCCATCATAACTATCTTCAAGAAAGGCGATCGTAGCGTGTGTGGGAACTACCGAGGTATATCGCTATTATCCATTGCAGGTAAAGTTCTAGCAAGAATTCTCCTAAACCAGCTCCAAAGTATCTCGGAGAGGATTTTGCCCGAGTCTCAATGTGGTTTCCGAACCTCCAGGGGCACAACAGACATGATTTTCTGTGCCTGACAACTCCAGGAAAAGTGCAGAGAGCAACAGGAGCCCCTGTATTTAGTTTTCTATGACCTGGAAAAAGCCTTTGATTCTGTACCAAGACCTGCTATGTGGAAAGTATTAACGCACTTTGGATGTCCCGATCGCTATGTGGAATTAGTTAAAGCTCTTCATGATGGAATGTCTGGGAGGATTCTTCACGGTGACTCTGTATCCGATCCATTTCCAATCACTCACGGTTTGAAACAGGGCTGTGTGCTTGCTCCAACACTCTTTGCATTGTACATGGCTGCCATGATGTATGAATCATCTTCCAACAACCCAGGCATAGAGATTAAGTTTCGCTTCGATGGAGGTCTTTTCAATCTGGCAAGACTTCGTTCACAGAGACATACCCAAGTTAGCCGGGTGACAGAACTGCAGTATGCCGATGACACCGCATCTCCTGCTCCGACAGCTGCAGAGCTTCAACAATCGGTCAATCGCTTTAGCACTGCGTGTGATCTCTTTGGTCTCACCATCAATGCAAAGAAAACAAAGGTGCTTGCACAACCTGCCGCAGGATTACCTCTTCCTGAGTTCAATATCTCCATCTTAGACTCAACACTGGAGCAGGTTGATCATTTTTCATATCTTGGCAGCATCTTGTCTAAACGGTGTACTTGCGAACAGGATGTTGACAAAAGAATTGGGGCTGCCCATGCAGCATTTGGCCGTTTAATGCACAGAGTCTTCATGAATAAAGACCTAAAGATGCATACCAAACTCATGGTGTACAAAGGTGTCGTCATCTCAACGCTACTGTATGGCTGTGAAACTTGGACACTCTATTGCCGTGATATCAAGAAACTTGAGCGTTTCCACCAACAAAAGATGAGATACATCTTGAACATCAAGTGGGAGGACTACGTGACCAACACTGCAGTTCTCGAGAGAGCGCATCTCGATAGCATTGAGACAACTATCATCGCTCATCAACTGAGATGGTTAGGCCATGTTCACGGTATGAGTGATACCAGGCTTCCACGTCAATTCCTTTATGGTGAGCTTTGCTCCGGCACTAGACCTCATGGGGCCCCTTTGAAGCGTTTTAAAGACCAGTTAAAACACATCATGACGACGACTGGTATAGACATCCACTCATGGGAAACATCTGCTGCGGACCGTTTACTGTGGCGGAACACTACATCGACGGCTGTCAACTTCTTTGAAGAAGAACGTCACAGACATGAAGAGGCCAAGCGACAAGCAAGAAAGCTTCGTCAATTGCAACCCCGCCCTCCCCCGACCATTGAGTGCAATTTATGTGGGCGCATGTTATATGCCAGGATTGGCCTGTTTAGTCATCAGAAGCACATCCACAGGCTGGTCTGAAAAGCTCTATGCAGGAAGAAGTATGTTTACTCGGAATCGAGTTACAGCCGACGACGACATGCAACAGCGAGAAAACAGATGGAAACTCCTCCAGTGACGAACAAAGCAGATGAAATCATCCTCATTGTTCCTAAAGACCAGTGGGATATATGAAAATACAGTAGGCTATTCACATCACGGGATCCACGTCTGTTAACTTTTCTTCTTTTACTGGATGTCGTATTACATTTTAATAGGTGATAATTAGGGCTCAGATGCTAACAATCGCGAAAATATTTATATTTTATGTGAAATATGTGACATAAGTAAAAATATTTAATTATAATTTAGTTTATTAATGACAATATAAGCAATATGCAGCACTCGCGAATGCTGATACACAACGAGATACATCTTCAGGCTGTACATCACTAATGACTAGAGGTGTTAGTTTTTGTTAATTCGCGATAAAACGAAAAGTCATATTTAGAGGTTAGGATGTTTTATTTTCACGTATTTACATGTTTCGTGCCGCCCAGGAGTGAAATTAAATCGCGAAATAACACGAATTTTGTGAATAACACCACAAATACCACAATCTGCGAAATAAAAACAAATTTTCATATTTTTTCCCCACACCAATCCGAACATTTTTGTCCACAAGCCGATAATCGAATTTGGTTGGTGTTCAATTCGAGAGAATGATCGATTGTATAGTTTCGCGAGGGGTAATACTACGATATACTGTCGATATTCTCGTTACTCCTTGGATTTTAGCGCTGTGGTAAACAGCTGTTATATCGCGGCGTGAATAGTTTGGCCGACTACCTCCAAAAGGTTATGTGATAGTTGTTCATAATGTAAACTACGTTTGCCTCCTGTTACATCGGTAGCGAGTGTAAATTATAGTAGAGAATTCTATATAATTTAATAAAAAGTGCGCAAATTGTGCGTTATCATCGAAGCTAGTGTGTTATTTGCGTGAATCAGTTGGCGACCACGTGTTCGTCGTATTAGTTCCGAACTTACCAGTACAGGAAGATGAGACGCGACGTAATTTAAATATTATGACACGAATTCAGAAATAAATTTTGCGTGTGGTTACGAATTTATACTGGCGTGTGACTACAGTCAACCGTGTGATAACAGTGTTTGTTACTGGGCATCGCTCAGTTGGGTTTAAAAATGCCGAAGGTAGCTGTTTCTGCCACAGACTGACTTAAAGAATATAAGAATGAAGGATTTATAATTTCTTGTGGCATTCTTATGTGCAAATATTGTGATTGTCGGTTAGATTATCGCAGGAAAGATGCATTAGACAAACATTGCAAATCGGAGAAGCATTCAAAACGCCGAGAAAATTCGCGGCTTGAAGTTAGTGTTCCTAGAGTGGCCACCTTGAAAGAAACATTATCAAATGCTAGTCGTGTGAAGGATATGAAAGAAGAGTTTATTTTGGACACTACTACTGCGTTTGTGAAAGCTAATATACCAGTAGAGAAACTAGACAATCCTGCTATCCGTACTTGGTTTAATAAGTACGTTCGCGGAAGTGGAGATTTACCATCAGCAAATCAGATTCGTCAGAAATACATCCCCATGATTGGCGAAAGAAGGAGGGAAGAAATTAGGGAAGATATAAAAAACAAAGACGTGTTTCTGCTATGTGACGAAACAACTGACAAGAATGGTAGGTGTGTTTTCAACATTCTTTTTCGTCCATCAGTACCATCAACTGAAATGAACACCCATCTGGCTGCCTCTGTTGTTCTAGATTCTGCCAATAGCGTAAATTGCTCCAATGCGATATTAGATACCTTGAATTCCTATGAAATTGAACGGGAGCGTGTAGTGGCAGTAGTTACGGACTCGGCACGCTACATGACAAAATGTTGGAAATATCTGTTCCCTTAGGAAACAGGATGTAAAATTGTCCGATTGAGCTATGTACATTTACAAATTCACAAAGAAATTTGATACAATGGTCCGGCTAGCTCAAAACAGTTGCCAGCGTTTCGCCCCAGTGTACCAATGGGCTCTTCAGTTGGTTATGGTACACCTCACCAAGACGCGTGGCTAGTACATACTGTGAAGGCCACTGCAAGGCACAAAATGTCGCCACGAGCAGCGCCAATGTACTACAGAAGTCAAAACTTCCTTTCAAAAATAATGTTAGCTTACCTTGCTAATCCATATTGGAAATATCTGTTCCCTTAGGAAACAGGATGTAAAATTGTCCGATTGAGCTATGTACATTTACAAATTCACAAAGAATGACAAAATGTGTAACTACTCTTCAAGGATTGATCGAAGAATTAAGTCATGTCCAGTGCTGGGCTCATAAAGTCAATCTTATCGGCTGCGTATTTGAAAACGAGCTGGACGAATTGAACATGTCTAGTAAAGACAAAGAATGCCTTTTTAAATACGCGAAAAAGAAAAAGCAATTACGTTTCATTTCTAAGGGAGAAATATGAAAACACAGAAAAAGAGAATGAAATTCTAGCTTTCCCAATGCCTGTATGTACAAGATGGAATTCATGGTTTAAGGCTGCAATGTATATGGCCACGCATGTGGAAGATCTGGTAGAATTTTTCAAAACATTGGAAGATTGAAATTCTGGGGTCAAATTTTTCCAACAAGCATCGACTTCAACAATACAATTTATACAATTACAAGCATTGTATGTTTCTGTTGTTGGTGCCTCTCTTATGGACTTGCTTAATTTCTTGGAGGGATCTAAGTACCCAACAATTCACTTACTGGCTGGGAAGCTAGATGACCTTGAGGTAAAGCTCAAGCTATTAGGCGATGGTGGAATGTTCAATCATACGATCCTCCAGAACTTGGAACAGCTTCCTCAAAAGATGCAGATAGAGGTTAAGTCCAAGCTTACGTGTGTTGCCCAGTCAGCTCTAGTGAAAGTCAGGACTTGAAGGACCACGGGTCCAGCCAGGAAGACTGTAGAAGCCATCGGGTCATTGTTTGCACCTAAGAACGTATCTCCCACAGAACTGCTCCAATTTAAGAAGAATGCCCCATTTCTTACGAAGATGGAGTCTCAACAGTTTTTAGAGGCTCACAGCATTTACCTGACTGCAATCAAGAACCAACTGCGTCATGAAGATAATGTGAATGTTCCAGAGATCCTCATGGGATTAAGGCCTGCTCACCTGCATTAAAGTGTGTGTGGTATCCTTGTTCAAATGTGGATTCTGAAAGGTCATTTTCGAAATACAGTCTCATAGTAAGTGATAGGAGGCGAAAATGCTGAGACTTTAACCATGATCTACTTCCAGTGATTTCACCGCAGTATTTGGATAAAACTGAAAAAGGTATTCACTGACATGTGTTTCGAGATGGTGAATGTAAAATAAAAATGTGACTTCCATATAAGTATTATCTCATTCTTCCATAGCCATGTTTAACGTTTTACCCTGCTGTTTTGTTTTATTAATTGTTTATATTTTTAAATGCACCTATTGTACAAACCTTATCGCTTTCCAAATGTTAACATGTCATCCCCCGAAAAAATAATAAAAACACAAAACACCACCTTTTGAATTTTAAATCAACAAATCTTCAAAAAAATAACAACTCTTTCTAACACCTCTACTAATGACTGACGATTATCGCGAAGCACTTATTCTGAAGGCGCGAAACTGCGGCAATATCTTTCTTGCCCTTGAGGTGTTGTGTAACTTGAGATCGCTGTTCAGCCTTGATTGCTTTCCCGCATGGTTGGCAGAACAGAACGCCCCCACCAGAAGTAAAATTATCCTTAAATTATGCAACACACATGATAACGTGTAGTTGTTTTTACTTTAGGCATCGTAGAACTGCCTTACACTTCACAGCGCCAGAAATGAACTGGATGTGAGTGACACTGGTTCCAGGTATCTGGGGGAGGAGGGGGGTGCAATTGGCTGTGGACAGGGAAATCCCCGGCTTCCACAGAGAGTGGCACGGGGCGACAAGTTAAGAATAACACAGTTGCAAGCTGTCATACGCTGTGCATGAAGATGAGATAGCTCACAGGTTCTTCCCCGTTGAAATAACACAGAACAAAAATGCAATAAACTGAAAGATCTAGCATACTGATTGAAAAAAATGTAAATCTTAGTTCTTTTTATGTACTGAAAAGCAGGAATTTATGTGTTTGTAGAAAAAATTCTTAAAATATGTATTTACGTAAAAGAAATATTTCTTTACCTAAAAATGCGAGCCCTAATGAGCCAGTGAAGTATTGAGCATGTTTCTCTTTGCAGGCAATGGCTTCCCCGGAACAAACTGGAAGCTCTGGGCAATTCGGCTGTGGACGACGCAAAACTGACGGAATCTCGCAAACCCACCGACCGCAAGGCCGTCCGCAAGGCTTACCAGGAAGCGCTCTCCCATCGCTGCCAAGTGTCGGACGGAGTGAAGGAGGGTCGGTCGGCCAGCCTGGGCTCGGGAGAAGCGATATCTGCGGAGGATAACTGATGGTGTATGGCGGCGGTCACATTATTTATTTGTGGGAAAAGTTCCCATAGTCTTCCTTCAGGGTTTAGTTATAGCGCTTTAAGGGAATAGGACGATATTTCCTGGTGACTTCTACTTTACATAGAAATTCAAGAATTTCTGCCAAAATATTTTGTTGTATATTTAAGGGCTGGACTGATAGCGTGGCTACAAACTCACAGACAAAGATGGGCTCCGTGCTGTGATTTGGTCCCACAATCCACGCAAGCAGCCACAATTAAGTCGTATGAAGACTATAAAGAAAAGTAGTATTTATAATAGTTGGTCCAACCTCGTATCGTAGATAGAGTGTGGCCTGAGTGGTCGTGTGTTTGAACTCTTCCTCTGGCTTCAGACTAAGACATCTTGCGGTATATCACAGCAACTCTACACCTTGTCTTTCTTAGGGTACTTTGCTTTGTGAAGCAACAACACTCAAACTCAGAAAATAGAAAAAAAAAATGGAACTTTTTAATAAGAAAGCACAATTTTCAAACAGCACAGACTAAATGAGCACAGTACGTTGCAATATTTTTCCGTACATTTTGCTTTAGAACATACAGGTTTTCGAAACAACCTGATTATTATACATGCCGATGGGACCATACTTAGAAGTAACTTTGAAACGTCACGAATTTTCAAAGTAGATTTGTTTTGCCGCAATAAGACAGCATCATCAAATTAACCATTTTCCCAAAATTTCTTATAATTTAAGCCAAAGAAAAATGAGTGGTTTGTTTAAACGAAACCATGTGTTTGGGTAACATACACACATGCAAGTTTGTCATTCGTTTGTTTTTGTTAATATTCATATTGGTGTCTTTTTTTTCCTGCGTGAATTTGCAGATGTTGGCAGATTTTTCAGGTACTTGATAGGGATTTGAAGTTGGTATTGGTGGCAGCCATCTGACCCAGAAAGCAGGAATCTGGATTCGTATTGTTGTTGTTTAAGTCTTCAGTCTTTCGACTGGTTTGATGCAGATCTCCATGCCTCCCTGTTCTGAGCTAATCGTTTCATCTCTACATAGCTACCACACGCTAAGTCCGAGGCAATCTGTTTAACATATTCTGACCTTCGGCAAAGAATATGGGCGTCCAGTCTCGGAGCTGCCAGTTGACATGCTGTTGTGCAAACCGGTGATGAGGGGTCAACCGGACCACTTAAAGTGGTATTGAGCTGGCCTTCCCTTAGTCTATTGCGGACTGCCTGTGTACTGACGACCGTCCCATGTGCATTTCGTAGGTTCGTGGCTTTACTGCCGTGATTTCGGAGGGCCTGCTGTCGTTTTCCGTTCTCTCCCTGAACCACCTGATAGCGTGTAGCTGCCACCACCTGGTTGGGACGCTCTGTTCTTCCTTCCTGCACGCATACTGATGGTATGCCTTCCCATAGGAACAGATGACCTTGTAGTTCTGCCCCTTAAAACAACAATAACTAAGTAACTGCGTTGTGCTCTGACCTGCCACAGACCATGCCGTACGACTTCAATATTTCACCACATTAATGTCGCCCCGGTGGATGAGTGGTTATTGTGTCGGACTACCAACCGCAAGCTAGCAGGTTCGCTCCTGGCCAGGGTAACTTAAGTGATTTTTGAAAGGCGTTTTAAAGAACCCATTTGAATTCAGTAGGCCGTGTTCATAATGGCAAAATTAATCTCGGGATTTTCCGCCAACACAAAAAGTTCCTCATTTCTCTACTAGAGAACCCTATAGTGTCAAGGATCTTAGAGGTCCAACCTCCTTGACTTTCATAGCACCCCAAGGAACAACAAAATTCGACATGCAAGCTGCCCTCTGGGTGTCAAATAACAAAGCTTGCACCCGGCACCCGACGCCATTCGATATTTAAAAAAACAAGAGATAAACAAACAACGCTGGATGTGTGTACGCTAGTTGTGAGCAGTGTATTTATCATCATGTGGCCTTTAAATACAATTACACTGTTGAAGAAGAGAAATTACCGTATATACCCGAATACCACCCGCACATTTTTATGCAAAATCGGATGTGAAAAATTAGGGTGTGGGTATTAATTGAGTCATCCAAATTTTAAGATTTAAATTGCCCGCCACGCGCGAGTATCCGCTATTATGGTGCTTGTTTGGGTGTAGCCTACTTGTTTATTTCCGTCTAATGGCTTGACCGGCCGCGCAAGCCAAACACACGCGTCAGTTTTGTTAGTTGTGTGATAGCAAGGCATCGGTGAAGGCTCGGTCGAACAGGAAGCGGGCTGCCCACGCAAACTCTGTATTGTGTAATATTGCATAATCATACTAAGAACAAAGTTCCAACTGGTTCCGCCTCGTCAATACTGTTTATTAAAATGTCGTGATACAATCACCTGTCTTTTAACACATCACATGGTACATGTTTCAACGTCTAACACGTATTGACGTCTTCATCAGCCTAAATAATTGTGCAGCACTTAAAACATTCCCTTTATCTACTGGGTGTACCATGTGATGTGTTAAAAGACAGGTGATTGTATCACGACATTTTAATAAACAGTATTGACGAGGCGGAACCAGTTGGAACTTTGTTCTTAGTATATTTCAGTCAATACGGAAAAAATGTGCGACTCTCAGAGTCAAAAAGATTGCATAATCATGGTTAAACAGAAGGCGATCTAAAACGGCGGGCAAGTAAGCAGTTGTGATTTTCCACAAAGTCCGCGCGGACTGGAAGCCTGGCCCACGAAATGGAGAAGTTAATTGACCTCAGTTTGACCACCCCAGTCCACAACGGGCTGCGGCCGTTCCGTTCACGGGCAGCCCGTGTCCTGTTTGACCGAGCCGAACTCGGTGCACGCACTGGAATGTTTAAACTTCGCTGCTGTTTAAACCATACCAGCAGATCTTGTTCTACTTCGTCGTATTTCCCGGTTTTAATTTTCTTGCAGTTTGCGGAAGTATTCCCGGCAGAAGCCAGTGTTTTCCATATCTCCTCACACGTTTCAAGGTTAACACTGTCCAATGAGCTGCTGCTGTCATGGCGTGACGTCATGTAGCCTTGACGTAGTTCGCCCGGTCAGATGATTCGTTGGAGACCCGCGAACACTCAGTTGTCTCCAGTGAACGTCTTATACTTTAAGGGGATACAAAATCTGATCTATTTAACTGGGAAAACCTCTTTTGCAGGAACACTTTATGCGGGAAAAATATACATGTATTTTATGGGGCCGAGTTTTACTGTATTATTATACATTTTTGTTTAAATTAAAGTGTCAAAAACAAAACAAAGTGTTTTTTTTTTCTTTCTAAATTTCCATCCAAAAATGAGGGTGCGGGAAATATTCGGGTATATACGGTAGTTTATTATTCCACCTTGGGCCGATAACCTCGATGTTAGGCCCCTTAAAACAACAATTATCATTATTATTATTATTCCACCTTGCCAAGTACTATTTTATTTTTCATTCATTATATAAATGGACAACATCTGGTCTTGCAACACGTAATTCTAATGAGACATCCTTTCCATTATCCCCTCAGCACCGACCTCGCATTTACGGTTGTAGCGTGAAGAGTTTTTGAGTTATCAAAATGCAAATGGTTTTGATTTCAAGCAGAAATGTTGGGGTTTATCAGTGTTGTAGTTGGTCAAAATATAGTTGTTTGTGCAAGGATAAAAAGGAATTCAAGCAAGTCGAGCAATAATCTCTCGTTTTGTTTGCATCATTCTTTTCCACAGAATAAAATAAAGAAATCGTGAACAGAGAAGTTCGTCTTTTCGCGTGATGTTCTTTGGTTTATTTGTACACCGAGAGTGCGGATTATTTTATTCATCCTTTTTTCTTGCCTTAAAATATTTCCGCTGTGTGTAGTTATTTATCAGTTAGTGCTGCTCTCTGTCATATGTTACGAGAACCAGTTTTGCACGGTATATATCTTGTTTGAAAGACGATGTCAATCTTTTATCTGAAATATATGCTTGCCACGGTGGGTTACTAACCCCAAGCTTGCAGGTTTGCTCCTGACCGTGGTAAGTGATTTTTGAAAGGTGACAAAAATCATGTCATACGTTGTTGGCATGTTAAAGAACCCATTTGAATTCAGTAGGCCGTGTTCAATGGCAAAATTAATCTCGGGATTTTCCGCCAACACAAAGTTCTCATTTCTCTACTAGAAAGCTTAGATATGTAACCTCCTTGACTTTCATAGTGCTTCAAGGAACAACAAAATTCGACATGCAAGCTGCCCTCTGGGTGACAAATAACGAGGGGATATGATATTACCTGAAATATGTGTCGAGTTGGTTTGTTTTGTAATAAATGTTATTCCCCTCACACCGCACAATGACAGACAGTAACGTGCCTATAATTCAGATGAAAGTTTAGTCTCTCATAATATCTAGGGACAAACATTATCTTATCGAGTTCAGCTAGTGAAAGGTTTGTTTACAAAATACGCTCGCTTAATACCAGCGCGCAGCAGATAATACGATTCCAAGGTTACAGAAATGATCACCCAAAACTGAGAATTCTAAACCTCAGAGACGGTGAGTCGTGTGTTCGAAGCATCGGTATAGGCGACTGACGTGGCTCTCTGTCTCGACGAGTGCTTCCGACTGCATTACTAAGCTAATGTCAATTAATTGTGTGCATGTTCCGTGTAGTTGAAATCTCCTCTGGCCGCGTACTAGGAAGCTCTATGGCGCTGACGGGTCAATAGAAGATTGTTGATTAACTTATATTTGTCACGAAAATACATTTTATAAAAGATCTTCCAGTGTTAATATTCAGTCATTAGAAACACTTCATTACCCTTTGAACAGACAAGAATTTGTAAAAGGGAAAAAGAACAATGCTGAAGATCAAAAACCTGTACATTTTTATAATGAATTAGAATAAAATCTAAAATCTCACTAACGAGGTGCAATAATCTCTACTTGGATGTCACGGGTAATCTCGAGAGTCATTGGATGGATTTTGATGCCGTTTTCACCATTCTGTAAAGGATATCCCGAGGAAGGTTTCTGTAGAAAATAAATTTATGATCTAAGAAAGCCAAGCAGCAATGATTTCAGTGAAAAAGTCGAAGAAAAAAAAGCCTGGTGTCCGTGCGCTTTTTAAGCTTACGCTGGGCAAAATGTTAAAAATATCTATATAGTGTAAGAATTGTTCAGCATGAAAAGTTATGCAAAAAAGTCCGCGAGAGCATATCTCTATCTTCATTACATCGCCCACTATAAGTGTTTATACGTTTTCATTTCTTCCAACAATCTCCATTCAGTTACTGAGGCGACAGTTTACGAGCTAGCCAGGGGCGAGTCTATCACCCCAGTTACACCTTAGCTAGCGGGCGAGCCTACTGCCCCAGATACAGCCAGCAGCAAACTGTCGAGTCGTGTTGAGATAAGACTTCTGAGAAGGGTGGTTGTGTTTGGAGTTTCCTTGGAAGTGCAACTCAGCTTTTCTTCATTTCGCCTGTGGACTTTTCGTTTTGCAAAATACACCGTTGAGTTGAGATTGGACGGAAGAGGGATTTGTGTTTCATGCACCTCGCCATTCTTAAATTACGTCGGACAAGACTTCGTTGCACGTGCATCTCCACAATAATAATATTAATAGTCCGGTCAGTGATTTTAACCCATCATGCCGAGACGTAAAACAGATATAGGTCGTAGATCATTGGCATCGGAAGAAAGCGCTTATCAGGTAATGCATTCATAACCGTTCCCGGGCGAAGCCAGGGCGCGTTGCTAGTTTAAAGATATTGGGAAAGAGAGAAGGCAAGAGCCCTCGGGGTTTAGATATATCGCAAGATGTCTTTGAGTATTTATTGAGACAATCCACTGTGCAAATGAACAGATATTTATTATGATTGATCTCATTCCTCAGGCAGAGAGAATATATGGAGTTTTTGGTTTGGTTTTCTCAACAATGTGTTCAGTAATGTCTGTGTTTCCAGCGAGTTTCGGAAACAGAATATTATAATTAAAGTGAAACTATTGTAAATACTGTACTTATTGTAGAAGAGTTTGCATGTCTTAGAAAAGAAATGACGGTGAAAGCTATTCTTGTTTTTCTTGACACTCCCCTGCACTTCCTCAAGGATCCACAATTGTTTGAGCAGACTGTATTTTCATCGATCAAATTTCAAATATCATGGATCCAAAAAGATGGTACAGGGTCTTTCAGTCAAAGTGGGACCGGCACAGCACTGTAGGTAGAAGATCGAGCCGAAGGTCAGACGAGCACATTGCAACACGGAGCTGAGACAGTTGTGACGCACGATTTGACGAGTAAAGTTGACTTCGTTTTTTCCTTTAGAGCCTACTTTAAGTTATACGTGTGTACCTGGTTATTGTTCAATTGTTATTGTGTTTTATGATTTTATAACGTATTATTGGTATGGCTTCAATTTTTATTTTGGGGACAATTGAGAAATAAGGTTTATGCAACAACACACTAGATGAACTCAAACTACATATCACGAGGCTATCTCGGTGGATGAACTATGCCAGGAATGTGTAGATACCGACTCTCCATGCCTCACTGTATATTGGTTTTCACGGCCAGTGAATTAAAACTGAGCAATTTTTCTAGGTTTGTGGTGTGTCTTGTGTGGGGACACCAACCTGGCTCATCAGCGGGGCCACAGGAGTAGCGAACTGCGTGCTACCTCCCTTTTTATGAAGCGCACCTGCACCTCTTAACTGCGAGAGCTAAAAGCTCAAGCAGCCACAACCTCCCTATGAAGGCTACCAGAAAGATGGTACGGTATATTGACTTTCCCGGCCAAACTAGGGGACACCAAGAGCCCGCTGGTGAGCCAGCTTGGTGTTTTTAGGCAAAACCCCAAACAAGACAGCACAAACCTAGAAACATTAATGAGTTTTATCATGGATCCAGTTCGCTCAATCTGCTTTCAGCTTTGATGCAATGTCTACAGCCTTTGAGGCCATGTAAGGTGCTCTGTCAACAAAAGTGTGTGCAAATGGGGGTAATTCCCCGATGGAAGATCACCAACAGTAATATCTGACACAAGTTACGATTTGGGAACTACAGTAATTACACAACATTTCAGTCTCTTAAACCTTCTTCACAGCTGTGTTCTATTTCTTGCTCAAGGGCCACAAGCTCATTAACAATAACTAGCTTCGTTTGTTCCCCCATGGGCTCACATCTAGTGTCCAGCATTGCTTCCACTTACTTGTGCCGGGCTTCTCTCAGTCTTCTTTCCAGTCGACATCTGTTGTCGACCCCAACGGTATTAGGGTATCCGAGGCCTCAGGAGTCTTTTCCTTTCCCGCCTTTATTGGCCCTTCTGTTGTCTTTCCTTCGAGGGATCAGCCTTCTTTTCATTGTAGTTCCTTTTCTCTTTAAGATTCCCGCCCTGTTTTTATGAATTGGCTCCCGGTGTCTCTAAATTACATTTTTTTTACTCAACCACATTTTGTAAGTCTTTTTCAATCTACATTGCTCTTTGTGAGTATTTTCAATCTCAATTGCATTTTATCAGTACAGTATTTTGAATCGTGGGTTTCCACATTTTGAGAGTATTTTGAATCTACCATACATTTTGTAAGCATTTTCAAATTCAGTTGCACTTTGTGCGTATTTTGAATCTGAACTGGCCTTTTTCAATCTCACTTGCATTGTGTATTTTCAATTTCAATTGCATTTTGTAAGCATTTTGAACCTCAATTGAATTTTGTACGTATTTTCAATTTCAATTGCATTTTGTAAATATTTAGAATTTCAATTGCATTTTGTGCATATTTTTAGCCTACTTTTCACATTTTGCAAAAATGAGGAAAAAGTAGACTTATGAGATCGATCCGGGAAAATGTGTGTCTGTCTGTGTGTGTGTCCCCCCCTATCAACTCCTAAACGGCTGCAGCAATCAAAACCAAATTTAGTATGAGTAAAGATGTGCACCGGAATATCTCACGTCCATATTTGAAAATGATGTCAGTGCTACCAACTGCTGAAAAACCGCACTAGAAATTTGAGCTCCATGTTGGATATCTCGCAAGGTATGCATGAGAGCTATTCCAAAATTGGTACACATGCAGATAATACTATTTCAGTTTAATTTCCAGGAGGCCAACAATGACAGTGTTGCCAAAATAATTTTAAGCCTTCTGATAGGTCCAATGTTTAAATGCATATAACTTCTACACTATCAATTGGATTTCAACCAAATTTTGTATGTAATATCTGTACATAAACAGATATGACTGAGCGTATTCTTAAGAGCCACCAGGGCTGCCAACTGTTAAGAATTGCTCTCTCTATTTTTTTTTTATCCAAGTACAGTACCAATATATCAGAAAGTATGCAAGCCAACAGCTTTAAACTATGCACACGTATGTTCTGACATTTTAGATTAATTTGGAGTAACTTATATACGTCAGTTCTACCAACATGATTATTAGCCTGCTGATAGTACCAATTTTTAAATACATGTAACTTCCATACTATCAATTGGATTTCAACCAAATTTCGTATGTGCTATGTGTACCATAACAGATATGACTGTAAGTATTGTTAAGATCAATCAGGGCTGCCAACTGTTAATAAATGCTGTCCATATTTTTTTACCCTAATATCAATATATCAGAAAGTATGCAAGCCAACAGCTCTATACTTTGCACACGTATAGCACCTGACATTCTAGGTTAATTTGGAGTAATTAATACAAGGCAGTGCTGCCAACATGATTCTATGCCTGCTGATATGTCCAATTTTTAAATACATGTAACTTCTATACTAACAAATGGTTTTCATCCAAAATTGGCACAACAAGATATCATAATATTTCAGATTATTTCTGACCAGCACACGCATGGTATTGTTGGCAACATGCTTTTACGCGTGCTGATAGATCCAGTGTCTAACTGCATGTAACGTCCATTGGACTTCAACCTAATTTTGTATTCTGTACCTTAAGAGATGGAACTAAGAATATATTCAGTCACCAGGGCTGCCAACTGTAGTGCTCTATTAGGCTACATTATACCAGGTATATTTTGAACTAATTAGATATTTCGATAATACCAACTTAATTTTGTCATTATTCTAGATAGGTAGAATAATCATTGGCATGAAAAGTAGGCTGTATAGTTCTTCACGGAACTTCTTGTTCATTCTGAATTACCTTTACCTTTTATAAGTATTTCCATTCTTCTTTTTGTGAGTCATTTCAATCTGAGCTCCATTTTGTAAAGTATTTTCAGTCCAGCTTGATTTCCGTTCTGGTTTCCATTTCATTAGGGGCCGATAATCCGGATGTTAGGCCCCTTAAAACAACAATTATCATCATCACCAATCGTTAGTTCATCAAAATGCACCCACACAAAGAAAACTGTCGCTAAACTGTATGAAAATTGTGCTCTGAAAGAAGTTCATTTTCCGTATTGGCAGATTCAGTATATAACAAAAGAGAAACTATTCTGCCTAGTTAATACATTTATTTAAAACAAGTTATAAACTTGTCATTATATGGTACATGTTTCGGGGCTCTAGTACTTGTCCCTTCTTCAGCCATAAATTAAGATGTAAAATCCAGCACAATTAAAGATATCATAATAAAATACATAAAATGATGAGTGAATGGATGAAATGAGGTGAATACACTCATTTGTTGAGCCACTATTGTATGAAACCTTCGCAGGAATGTGCACAACAACTCACCAAAGATTCATCTTACAGGACAAACAGACGAGAAACATTCATTTTTAGCCTATTTTTATTTTATCAAAAAATAGGCTTATGAGAACCGACAGGAGTGGCTCAGCTGGCTAAAGCGCAGCGTTAGGTCATGGGACCAAGCTCTCTGCTGACTCGGTAGACGCGTGGGTTCGAGCCCCACCGTCGGCTGTCCTTGAAATGGTTTTCCGTGGTTTCCCATTTTCAACACCAGGCAAATGCTGGGACAGTACCTTCTGAAAGGCCACGGCCGCTTCCTTCCACATCCTTGCCCAGTTTCATTCACTATCATTCATTTCATCTCTCATTAACTCCTCTCATGAGGTTGGCGTCAGGAAGGGCGTCCGGCCGTAAAAACCACCGCCACAATGACTTCCATCGCATCTCATCCCCGACCCCGTTGGAAAAACGGGAATAATAAGGGGTAGACATACATACAGGCTTATGAGATCACCTTTTGTCCATGTAGGCATATGTGGCCCTCCCCCTAATAACTTCTAAATAGCTGGAGCAATTTGAATCAAACTCGGTAAGGTCATAGTACTATTTTGGCCAACCCCGACCGTGCCCTTCAAATTTTATTATGTCTCGCCAATCCAACATGGCGGCTGTGCGAAATACTTCACCAGCCTTCTATATCTCCGAAACTATAACTGATATCACCATGAAATTTTGTACCGTGATAAAGGGCACTACTACAAGTTCATCTGTGTAACATTTAAAAACCTGTCAAGTACAAAACGAACATGGTGGCTGAGCGAAGTTGAAACATTTTAATAGACTTTTCTCACGATTTAATCATCTGAGCGCAGTGAAATATGGTACATTGTAATGCATTGGCATCTAATTTAGTACCTCAAAATGGCAGCTGTCCAAAATTTTCGAATTAAGTTTTTATTTCTTGTGTATTAATCACGCCATCAAAGTGAACGTTTGGATAATGAACCTACGCAATAATCATCATCTAATAGTAGCCTACATAACTCTATGGCTTACATTTTTTTAAATCCAAACTGGCGACCAACCGAAATATTTAGATGATTCTCAATATCTATTAATCTATCACAGTGGAACTTGGATAATTCGAACCTCAAGGGACCAGTGAAAGAATTCGAATTAAGAAAGTTCTTTGAAAAGGGTAGAGAAAATATATTGTATTACGTTTACATAATGATTTACGTTCAACTAAGCAGATTAACAGAGAACGGTACTTTATAACGACTGTATCGTGAATAACCTCAAAAGTTTCAAATGGGAAATAAAACCAAAATGTACTATTCACCTATTTAATGACAGTAGTAATCCAGCAAACTAGTTAAGTCTTAGAGAAATCTACTGCTTTCCAAAATGTTTGAGATTTTTACATGATTAAGTCTCTCAACCAATGAATCTAACAAATTTAAGGAACGGAAAACAGAATCACTTACGTCATTTCTACTTTCAAAACAACACCTAAGCTCTGTGATGTGGTTTGTTGCTTGGGCTGCACTCGGAACAGTTTTTTCGGGAACTGACCGAACTGTTTGGCTTCCGATCGGCTTTTTACACTAAAAACTTTGAATTATCCAAAATATAATTCGAATTAACCACGATTGTTTAGCATTGATTGTATATAAAATGCTAGGGACCAAGAGAAAAATTCGAATTAAAGAAGATTTCCAATTATAGAAGTTCGAATTAGCCACGTTCCACTGTACAGCAATCAAACTGAAATTTTGTATGCTGATAGAGGCAATTTACATAAGTTCACTTATGGGACTTTCAATAACCTGGTGAGCACAAATCCAACATGGCGGCGGCACGAAGTATAAATATTGAAATGGACGATTCTCACGATTCAACCACTCGAGCGCAGTAAAACTGGGTACGGTAAATTCTTATACAAATTTTAATCCACTGGCATATAATTTATTTCAATTGTTTTCATAACCACAAGATGGCGGCTGTGTGAAATTTTAAAACCTTGTTTTTATTTCTTGTGTCGTAATCGTGCGATTGAAATTTGAATACCACACATACACAATAATCTTCATGTAATAGTACGTAACTCTAAGACCTACATATATAAATATCCAACATGGCGACGATCTGGAATATTTAGACGGTTCTCAATATCTACGATTCCATTATAGCAATCAAACTGAAATGTTGTATGTTGATAGTGGCAATTAACATAAGTAGGATATATGAAAATAGGCTGTATAGTTTTATCTTTCTTCTCCTTTATTTCCCGGTTCCAGTGATTTGGGTCGGAGTGTGAATCATGGACCTCTTCTTCCCCTTTCTCTTCTGTTTTCTCAATGCTCTCCTCTCTGTATCCATCCACCTCATCCTCGGCCTTCCCGTGCCTTTCTCGGTATATAATCACTTCGGGACCCTGTCTACTCCCATTCACATCATACGTCCACACCATTTTAGTTTACTGATCTCGATCTTCTTGTAACTTCGAGAATCCTGTATTTTCCTTAGTTTCGTTCCTGATTTTATCTCTGCGAGTCTTTCCAATTGTACCCCTAAGGAACTTTCTACTTTCATCCTGTCCACGTCCCTGCAGTGTGTAATATGTTGAATACAAGATCGGGAACTTCCAGGTTCCTTCACACTTGCTTTTTGGATGCTCTTACCAATTTCCTGAGTTATCTGATGCTTGCCATGGTGGGTGAGTGGTTATTGTGTCAGACTACCAACCCCAAGCCTGCAGGTTCGCTCCTGGCCGTGGTAAATGATTTTTTTTTTCTTTTTTTTTTTTTTTTTTTTTTTAAGGTGGCAAAAATACGACACACGTCATACGATGTTGGCATGTCAAAGAACCCATTTGAATTCAGTAGGCTGTGTTCTTAATGGAAAAATTAATCTCGGGAGTTTCCGCCAACACAAAGTTCCTCATTTCTTTACTAGAAAGCGCTATAGTGTTCAAGGAGCTTACATATCTAATCTCCTTGACTTTCATAGTGCTTCAAGGAACAACGAAATTTGACATGCAAGTTTCCCTTTGGGTGTCGAATAACCAAGCTTGCACCCGGCACCCGAGGCCATACGATATTATTAGTTATCTGATTTGAAGATTTACACAACTTCTAATGGTTTTCCTCTGCTGCAATATTCCCCCTTCCATCTGACTCTTATCCACACTGATTTTCATTCCATGCTGGTTACAAACATTAACTTGTTGGACTTCACCCGTATCTCTATGTTCCTTTACTTCCCATTCTCCGTTCCACTCGTTTATGGATTCCATCCATGACAGTGTGTGGGACAATACACTCCCTTGATGGAAACCTCTTTCTACATTGAACCAGTTTGTTTGTCGATCACGGTCTTCATGCTACTAATAGTCCAAGTTTCACTTCCATAGAGCACCACGCTCCAGACAAAGACTTTCCTAATACCTAAATCTATATTGGATGTCAACGGATTCCTTTTCTGTAGAAATGCTTTCCTTGCCTGAGCCAACCTACTTTTTATATCCTCTTTGCTTTGTCCATCACTGGTTATTTTGCTCCTACTTCCTTTAGCTTTTCGATGTCCATAGAGGATCCTGATTTATTTGGCCTGGATTTTTAAAATCTCTTGTATAACTGATTGATCTGGTGCAGCTGCTGCAATCTGTCTGGCCTTGAGGAGCAAGCTAAGTGGTATCCACCATTTGGAATTGTTTTTCCAAGAGTTAAAAGTTGCATATCTTGGAATGCTAAAGGTGTGGCAAGTTTGTAGTTCATGTGAAGGTGAGTGCCCTTGACAATGACCTGCTGAAGGTCTCACCATTGTCCACTCGGGCCAGCTAATATCTGGCGTGACTAATCAAAGAATTCCAATTTACAAGTCAGTTATAGCTCGCGGACACAGCCACAGGGTGTCCAAAAGTTGTGAAACTCTTGCTATAATCCGAGATCTATCACTGTGCCTTTCAGTTGGTAAAGTCAGCAGGAGGAGCTTCTATGCCCAAGTCGTCGGATTCTTTAAGAGTGTTAAAAATCCCTCTCAGGGGAAGTAAAGCCGACAGGCCCATCTCGTAGATTTATGGCAGTTAAAACAACCTTCCACTAACTACAATTAATATTGTGTGATTCTAAAGTTGTAGGTTTGCTCGAAGCCCCAAGGCCTGTTTGCACTCTGCTGCATGACGTCACGCACTCGCCGTCTCCGTTCGCATAACGCCAGACCCCAGGAGTAAACTCCAGACTCAACAGACTCCATTACCCTTTAACTTAGGCTTCCCACGCGGGGGCTGCATGACGTCACGCACTCGCCGTCTCCGTATTGCATAACGCCAGACCCCAGGAGTAAACTCAGACTCGGTGCATATGCACAACATGATGACGTCATACACATAATCGTGACGCATAACGATGAAGTCGACAAGTTTATTTGAAATGATAAAATGTTGCTAAATGTAGAAATGACAACAGTCTTGGTGTGATAATGTGGAATGTATACAGGTCGCTCAGTTTTGCTGTAAGCTTCTTTTTTTCCAAATTTTACGCCGTCATTGGAGCACTTTAATCAATACAAATACAATGAAGTCTATAAGGGGCACCTGCTACATTGCAACAAACTGCTAGAACTTCTGGAAAGCTCACACAACTCTATTGGAACGCAAGAAAGCCATTCTATCTGACCTGGCTGCGCTTTGTGCATCTGTGATGACAGATGTAGTTCTTCTGTTCAAATGTTGTTAATGTAGGGCCGATAACCTAGATGTTAGGCCCCTTAAAGCAACAACTATCATCATCATGTTAATGTGAATCGTAAGTATTTATTCGTTAAAATATTCCTCTCTTCTCTATTTGTAATTTGGAGCATCATTCATCTAAATCATGCTGGATCTCTTGGAACCAGTTGTTCTTTGTTTAACCTTTCCAAAAGTAACTAAACAGCTGTTTTATTAGTCCGGTTTCTGATAGGCGTGAGATATGGCTGAGAAAAGAGATTCTCCTTTTCCGCATTGCATCTCTCTCTCTCGATACACCACTTCATCTCCATTGGCCATTTACTTGGTGGTTTTTATTAATAATTGTTCAAATGATTCTTCTGCTTTCTGAAGTTTGTCAGTTGTTGATTTGATGTTCAACTTGAAGAGTGTTTCACTACCATACGTTGCCTCGGGTTTAACAACGGAATTGTAATGCTGTAAGCTTTAGTAAATTGTTTAAATAATAATCTGAGTTCTTTGCATTTGAGTAGCTTTCAATAATCACTGTGACGTTATTCAGGGTCGCCACTCTTTAAATGCATTAAACGAGAAAACAAAAGGTTCATAGCATTCGCTTTGCAGATGATATTACACCTTTAGGAAACTCTGCATGTGAAATTAATAGAATATTAAAAGTTTTTCAGAAATCCTTAGGAAAATTCGGGCTAAGAGTTAATTCTCAGAAGACAAAATTGATGGTGGTTGATAAAAAGAAACAACCATTTTTAGCTAATCTAATGTTAAATGATGGCATTGAACAAGTAACGAAATTTTGCTATTTGGGAATTATTATTAATTATGACAACAGATGCATCTCAGAATTTAAGAAAAGAATATTGTTGGCGAAGAAAGCCTTTCAAAATGAGAAGAATCTGCTGCTCAATGAGCACCTCAACTTGAAGATAAGGAAGGCATTTCTCTTTGGAGTGTGTTGACCTATGGTTGTGAAACATAGACACTTGGGAAAAGAGAAGTAACAAAACTTGAGGCAGCTGAAATGTGGTTTTGGAGACGAATGACCCGAACAAGCTGGATGGAAAGAAAGGCAGAAAGAGCTAGTTCTGAACCAAATTCAGGAGAATCGATGCCTGTTGAACACCATCAAGAAAAGGAAAGCAAAATTCATGGGAAACATACTCGGACATGACACTCTCCTCCAGGTAATTTATGAAGGAAAAATGTTGGTGAAAAATCCAAGGGGACGACCAAGACAATTGTTATGGCATGGAGATGGAATGTGACTCGTATGCCCATATGAAGAGAACTGCTGAAGGCCATAAGAAATGGCTGCAACGGCAAGGCTTTGAAGCTGATCGTTAGCCAGATTGCAAGCTGTGGAGACCGTCCGTGTTGGCAGTAAGTGGTTATGTGCTAGACTTTGTGAACAACCTGTGCTAACTTGGTCTAACAAAGAAGCCATTTAATGAGGCTTGGATGAGTCGGGTCTGCAGCATCAATTGCACTCCGACACTGCTGCCAGCAACATCATGAAGGTCTTGGCTCTCCTGATGGTGTACTCGGGCGTCGTAAGTGCAGAGAGCACGGACGATGTCATTCTAACCACCATCACGGACATCATATCACAACTGAACAGCTCTCTTCCTGCAGTCAGCGATCAGGCCAACGTCAGATCCTTGCCCCCTAGGAAGAGCAGGCAGATACTGCAGCCTCTCGTTGTGCCACTCTTATGGAGGAACGGTGAGTCACACTTTCTCTAGTCCATACAGGAGTCGTCTGGTTGCAAAATCCCCTTGTGAATACGAATCATTCTCATGAGAAACATTTCTCTAGGCTTTGTCTCACGTATCTTTTGTGTTTGTTGCTTTGTGCTCTTGATTTTATTTCTTAGTATTGGTTTTGTGATTTTGTTTTTGCCTTTTGCTTTGTGTTTCTTATTTTTGTTTTCTGCTTTTGAATTTCGCTTCGTGTTTTTTTGTTTTTGGTTTTGTGTTAATTTTCTAGAAAATCAAAATAAAACAGAATAAAATAAAACAAAACAAAATATAGCAAAATAAAACAAAACATTAGCAAAAAAATAAAACAAAATAATTTAAAACAAAATAAAACGAAATAAAATAAACCAAAATAAAACCGAATTACACAAATCAAAATAAAACAAAAAGAAAAGAAAAACGAATTACACAAATCAAAATCGAATTACACAAAACAAAATAAAATCGAATGACACAAAACGAAATAAAATAAAACAAAATAAAATCGAATTACACAAATCAAAAGAAAAGAAAAACGAATTACACAAATCAAAATAAAACAAAATAAAATCGAATTACACAAAATAAAACAAAATCAAAAGAAAAGAAAAACGAATTACACAAATCAAAATAAAACAAAATAAAATCGATTTACACCAATCAAAATAAAACAAAATCAAAACAAAATAAAATCGAATTACACAAAACAAAATAAAATACTCTAATTAAATAAATAATTTTACGACATGATCCTTATTCACGAGTGGATTAAATGAGTTTTGCAACTGGATGACTCCTATCATCATCTTCATGCCCCGGTTCCAGTGTCTCCCTGGGTCGGCTTGTGAAGTAAGGACCTCCACCACTCCTCTCCTTCTTGCACTACATCTTCTGGTTTTCCTCCCATTTTCTCTACATACTCCTTCACTGAATCCATCCATCTTTTTCGGGGTCTTCCTCGTAGTCTTCTTCCTGTTAACTTTTCCAAAAATATCTTTTGTGGTACTCTGTCTTCACTCATTCTCATCATGTGTCCATACCACTTCAGTTTAGATGTGCTTGCCACGGTGGTGAGTGGTTATCGTGTTGGTCTACTAACCCCAAGCTTCCAGGTTCACTCCTGGCCAAAGTAAGTGACAAAAATCACGTCACGCATGTCATACGATGTTGGCATGTTAAAGAACCCATTTGAATTCAGTAGGCCGTGTTCGTAATGGCAAAATTAATCTCGGGACTTTCTGGCAACACCAAGTTCCTCATTTCTCTTCTAGAAAGTGGTATAGTGTCAAGGAGCAACAAAATTCGACATGCAAGCTGCCCTCTGGGTGTCAAATAGCGAAGCTTGCACCTGAGGCCATACGATATTATTATTAGTTTAGTTGTTTCTATCCTATCCTGGAGTTTCCAAATTCCTGTCCTTGTTCTAATTTCCTCATTCCTTAGTCTATCTTTCCTTCGATGCTTCTTAGAAAGCTCATCTCTGCTGCCTGTATCCTGCTCTGTTCCCTGTTTGTCCATGTCCCAGCTGTATATGTCAGTATGGGTTCATAACACTTCTTCGGGACACAATACCTCTCACACTCGGGTAGAAACTGTTTGCTTATTATCAATACAGGGTGATTCTTTTGCTGGAGCGGGACGGGCTACCGGCTGCCGGGCGCGCTCACCTTCCGCTGGCTAACCGAGCTCGAACTGCGGGTTGTGCGCAGGTGGAAACCGTAACAAAGTACAGTAATTAATGGTAAATTCACCAGCAAATCATCACTAAAGAACTTACCTTTTCACAGAAGATGTTGTCCTTTAACTGACAGATAGGCGTTGTACCGTGAGTGTTTACACGTTGTAATTCCCTTCTGTCGTGAGGGATATCTGCTGCCGTATATTGTTCTCGAGCTCCACTAGAGTACGGGTAATTGATCATCAATTAATATGATAAAATTGGTCCGGCTAGATCAAACATAAAATGCCAGCGTTTCGCCCCGGTGTGCCATTGGGCTCGTCAGTTGGTACAGACACACCTCACCAATACGCATGGCTAGCACATACTGAGAAGGCCATCACAAGACACAAAATACAAGTAGTATTGACGTCACGAAGTGATGCCAATGTGCTACAGAAGTCAAGCTCCCTTTCATAAAACAAAAACCTTACCTTGGCAATCCAAATAGGTTATGAACATTCCCGAATGGGAATATGATGTTATTTCCGTTTGATCAGATAAATTATCAATTAATATGATAGATCAAACATTCCCATTCGGGAATGTTCATAACCTAGCCGCGAACTTGGATACTAGATGCCATTGCTACCAGCACCTGGCGACGGACGTTGGAACTTAGAGCGATAATCAACTACGCCACCAAAGCTGCTACACATGGCATGGAGATGAAATGTGGCGAACATTGGTGACTATATCAATGGAACACTTAAGAGCTTGCTAACAAAATGAGATTTAAAAAATGTTAAAACATACTAAAAACAGTAGGAAAAGTTGTTTTTCTTCGTTTATGTTTTCGCAAAACGTATAAGTGTTTTTAATATGTTTCAATGTTTTTTATCTCATTTTGTGAGCAAGCTTTTGAGTGTTTTTAAGTGTTCCATTGATACAGTCACCACATAACATCTCCATGCCATCCATCATTCATTAATTTTAATGTCAATTGACGTCCACATGAGAAGACAATAAAGGGGCCAATTCTCATTCACATTTTAAACTTCAACTAAATTCGTCAATACGGATCAATCATGAATAATAATAATAACATTCGTAAATAGATTGGAATCGGATGAGCATGGATTCAGTGTAGACTCCATGTAAAGGGGCTGATCAGGACGAAGTAGATTGATTTCCTGACGCACTGAGTGATGTGCTAGTGAGGATAGTGTGGTACTCATGGGGTAAGTGGGGTGAGGATAGGGAAGTGAAATGTTTATTGGACTTCTGTTGCGAACTCATTCTCAAAGCATAAGGAGATTTACAGATCGACATGGGAGGGTAGAGGAACCATATCAATAATAGATTATGTCGTTACTGACTTTGAATTCAGTAAATTGATAAGGAATTGTAGGGTATTCAAGGGATTTTTGATGAAACAGACCATCTAGTGTGAATGAAGCACAGTTAGACCTGTTTGCCATCTCTTGATGAATGCAGTACATTTGTGTTTGTCTGTTGGCACAGGCTAGAGTATCACCGATGTCTCAGTCCCACTCATGGCTGTGATTATATGGAAGCTACTGAGGTATGGGTGGTGCTTAGTAATGACATTCAGGGCACAGTCAGTGTCTGTTGGCACAGGCTAGAGTATCGCCGCTGTCTCAGTCCCACTCATGGCTGTGATTATATGGAAGCTACTGAGGTATGGGTGGTGCTTAGTAATGACATTCAGGGCACAGTCAGTGCCTGTTGGCACAGGCTAGAGTATCACCGATGTCTCAGTATCCTTCATGGCTGTGATTATATGGAAGCTACTGAGGTATGGGTGGTGCTTAGTAATGACATTCAGGGCACAGTCAGTGCCTGTTGGCACAGGCTAGAGTATCACCGATGTCTCAGTATCCTTCATGGCTGTGATTATATGGAAGCTACTGAGGTATGGGTGGTGCTTAGTAATGACATTCAGGGCACAGTCAGTGTCTGTTGGCACAGGCTAGAGTATCACCACTGTCTCAGTCTCACTCATGGCTGTGATTATATGGAAGCTACTGAGGTATGGGTGGTGCTTAGTAATGACATTCAGGGCACAGTCAGTCTGTTGGCACAGGCTAGAGTATCACCGATGTCTCAGTCCCACTCATGGCTGTGATTATATGGAAGCTACTGAGGTATGGGTGGTGCTTAGTAATGACATTCAGGGCACAGTCAGTGTCTGTTGGCACAGGCTAGAGTATCACCTCTGTCTCAGTCTCACTCATGGCTGTGATTATATGGAAGCTACTGAGGTATGGGTGGTGCTTAGTAATGACATTCAGGGCACAGTCAGTGTCTGTTGGCACAGGCTAGAGTATCACCGATGTCTCAGTCTCACTCATGGCTGTGATTATATGGAAGCTACTGAGGTATGGGTGGTGCTTAGTAATGACATTCAGGGTACAGTCAGTGTCTGTTGGCACAGGCTAGAGTATCACCGATGTCTCAGTATCCTTCATGGCTGTGATTATATGGAAGCTACTGAGGTATGGGTGGTGCTTAGTAATGACATTCAGGGCACAGTCAGTCTGTTGGCACAGGCTAGAGTATCACCGATGTCTCAGTCTCACTCATGGCTGTGATTATATGGAAGCTACTGAGGTATGGGTGGTGCTTAGTAATGGCATTCAGGGCACAGTCAGTGCCTGTTGGCACAGGCTAGAGTATCACCGATGTCTCAGTCCCACTCATGGCTGTGATTATATGGAAGCTACTGAGGTATGGGTGATGCTTAGTAATGACATTCAGGGCACAGTCAGTGTCTGTTGGCACAGGCTAGAGTATCACCGATGTCTCAGTCTCACTCATGTCTGTGATCATATGGAAGCTACTGAGGTATGGGTGGTGCTTAGTAATGACATTCAGGGCACAGTCAGTGCCTGTTGGCACAGGCTAGAGTATCACCGATGTCTCAGTCTCACTCATGTCTGTGATTATATGGAAGCTACTGAGGTATGGGTGGTACTTAGTAATGACATTCAGGGCACAGTCAGTGCCTGTGAATGCTGTGAAAGGTTCTACTCATAGGGTTAGTACTGCTGTTCTGACTCAGTGAGGAAAGCAATGGCAAACTATCTCACTCTTTGCCTTGCCTAGTATGCGCCATTATAGTGCAGCCTGTGGTTTTGTGGGTATCTACTCACATAACCTAACGGCGGTACTTTTTGAGGATCCAACCAGCCTTCGGCCTGACTGCCTAACAGACCTAAAGGGAAGAAAGTGAGGGCTGTTTGCAGACGGATCAAATCCAGGAAAAGGTACTTAGGTATAAATACATGGAAATGATTGGAGAGATATTCCATAGATGGTAAGGAATTGTAGATGTCTGGATACAGGGATGCAGAGCTAGAAGTAGCAAAGGCATATCTTGGGATAACAGTCCTGGTGGGATGACATAGTGTAACAGTAGAAAGAAGGCTTACAGAAAGTGGTTGCAAACAAGGAATCCCGCAGACACAGAGCTATATATAATACAAAGAAACAGAACTAAACAAATAATATGATGATGATAATTGTTGTTTTAAGGGGCCTAACATCTAGGTTATCGGCCCCAAAAAAACAAATAATAAGAGAAACCAAAAGGAAATCGTGGGAGGAATTGAAAAGTTACGTGAAGCGACAGGAAAACCTTTCTGGAGTGTTATAAATGAGCAGTGTTCTGCATAGTTCAGGGCAACTCATTGTATCTACCAGGGGCGTAAAACACAGGGCTCCCCTCAAGTATGTACGGTACCCTTAAAGAATAAAAGTGAGATAACCTCAAACTATTCTATTAATGATGTAATACTAAGTTAGGCGGAATATTGAAAAGGGCACCTTGCCTTGCTTAGTTGTAATTTCCTTATTCTGCCGAACAAACAGTCTGATTTTACCCTTCCCCCGATTCCCGCCGAGCTTTGTCCCCTTACCACAACAATTTGAAAAGGTCCATGTTTTTCAGCACCAGTTTAAAACCAAGGTGAGTCGGTGTTTGCTGGACGTTGACAAAAAATTGATTTATTTTCATATTCTGATTGTATTTTGCATTTTAATTAGAAATGAATAAAAATCAACTTTGTGGTTTCTTAATATAGTGCTAGGCCTACATTAATGTGTTATTTCAAGTTTTAAACAAAAAACAATCAAAATATACATTCCCTGGTAAGTAGGCAATCGCAGTTGTAAATTTGACCCCCCTCCCACGTACGCGAGGAGTTTTACGCATCTGGTAGATACCTAAGAAACATTGGGAACATGGTAGCAATACTTCAAAAAACTTGCTAACTGTTAATGGAGACTTATCTGGCAATGTAGCACATGGGAACAGCATCACAGTTAGGAAGTAGAGAGGTGGTAAATAAACTACAAGATGGAATGGTAAAGTATTGTGTCTGGGGCCGATAGCCTAGATGTTAGGCCCCTTAAAACAGCAATTATCATCATCATAAAGTATTGTGGGAAATGGGATTTAAGAAATGTGACTGGACAAAGGTGGACAGGTTAAGAAATGAGAATTAGTCATTACAGGCTAGGATAGAGGAATGAGGTATGGGCATGTTAAGCGAATGGATGGGAGGAGGATACCCAGGAAGATACACGAGACGAAAATAGAGGGAGAAAGACCAAGTGGCTGACAGGCGCGGATTCAAGGGGGGGGGGGGGGTCACGGGGGGTCATGACCCCCCCAAACGGAGACCAAATTTTTTTGCAAATTCAAAAAACGAAAACACAATTACCAGACTAATAAAACTTAACGAATTTTAACCGAAAAACAGTTTTGTTTCATTTTATTCAATACTGAATTATCTTTATTGGAATTATTATGTTCTGTTACAACTGTACATATTTACAACTTCAAACCTCTTGTATAAAAACTAATAGTTTTACAACAAAATCAACTCGTCTATTTTGTTTAGCAAACCTTGTGATCACCGAATCGATGTCTATAGCGATGCCACGATGAATGTGCAGCAATGCACGGATAGGAAACTGGGGCTTTTTTCGCACCAAAAATTTTTGCCGACGTCCAAACTGCAAGCGTGGTTGGCAATTTAAGCTGTGACTTTCCCCCTTTGTCGGTACCAACTCGACTTGCCGAAACTGTAACGTACCTTGATCCTTTTCTCGAAGCTGGATGTAAAAGTCGCAAAACACGCCGTTGCAATTTGTACGAATATTTTTGGTACGCTAAACGCATCAAATTTCTATCCATGAAGCTTGCAATCAATTGGTCTGGTTTTGTACGTTTGGTTATTTTGTGATTGCGTTTTTAGTGATACCACTTTTCTCAACAATTTCGATTCTCTGACCCCCCCCAAAGCCAAACTCTAGATCGAGTCTCTGACCCCCCCCCCCCCAAAGCCAAACTCTAGATCCGCGCCTGGTGGCTGAAAGGTGTGGAGGACTGCTTGCGAAAGAAAGGAGAAGACTGGACCACGATGGTGGGAAGACGGAAGACGATGGAGAGGCTTATGTTCCAAACAGACCTGGCCAGTGCCTGGAAGCTGTGCAAGATGATGATGACTGGAAAAAAAGCAGTAATTTATAATCAAGGTAGCAGGAAAGATTGATAAGTGTATTCAGGGATCGTAGAAAGGAGAGTGCTATGATTGGCCAATAGGAACAGACAGTTGTGTTTGTATTTTGTTGATCTAGAGAAGGTGCTGATTATGGTTGATGGTAGGACGAGTTCTTGGTTCAAGGTAGTTACAGGAGTGAGGCAAGGCTGCAACCTCTCACTAGTATTGAAGGGCATGAACTGGCTGGGAGGGATTCAATTAGCTGGGAAGCAGGTAAGTCTATGCTGATGACCTGGTTGTGATGACGGACTCTGTCGAGAGCTTGCAAGCCAACATGTTAGAACTTGTACGGAAATGTAGGGAAGATGGTATGAAGACCAGCAGGTTATGTCGGTAGGGAGAAACGCAAGAAAATAGGAGGAACTAAATTGGAGCAGGTGGAACATTTAAAGTGTATTCTCTCAGGATGGTCACAGTATGGGGGAGGAAATAGTCAATGCAATGAGTTCTCAGTTGCGAATCTACAATATTCTGTAAGAAAGAAGTTAGCCTCGCTACATTTAGGATCAGCTAGAGTGATGTCGCTGGGTGCATTCCAGGATTTGTAATTTAACTCCATCTGTCCTGGCCTCGTGGGAGCTAACTTACTAAACAATTTATGTTAGCATTGAAACCCGATGTAGTAGATTGAAGGTTGTCAGCAGCAGGTTTCTCTGTACTTGATACTCCACTGTTGGTTGTCCTGCTTTTTACTCGTACAAACTCTGGGATCTTCTGCTTGTCCTGTTTCATTCATTCCATCTCTTGAAGTTGGCTGTATTGTGTATCTCATATCCTCAGCACTGCTGCCACAACTGAATCCTGCTCCTCTTGTGAAGGCTGCGCAAGGGAAGCAGAACATAACAGCTGGGATCGGAGAACAAGCAAAACTATTTGGTAAGTCCTTGTGCTTGTCTTCCTTTTAACTGTGGTAACACTGTGGTAGCGCTAGGATCTTTATTGAAATGCATATTCTTTCTCTCTTATTTTTTTCCCCCCCATATTTTATGCCGTCAATACAATTAACGTAAGTGTAACAACGGTATTTGGAGATTAGTGATTCAGCTTCTATCTCCATTCTATCGGACCTGGCTGCGCCTTGTTCATCTGTGATGTGTAGCTCTTCCGTTCAAATGTTGTTAATGTGAATCCTAAGTATAAAATATTCTTCTCTTCTCTATTTTTAATTTGGAGCATCGTTAAATATAATTAATCTAAATCATGCCGGATCTCTTTGAACCAGTTGTTCTTTGTTTAACTCTTCCAGGAGTAACTAAACAGCTGTTTTATTAGTCGGGTTTCTGGTAGGCGTGAGATATTATTATTGATTCTCTCTCTCGATACACCACTTCATCTCCATTGGCCATTTACTTGGTGTCTTTTTCTTTCTCTTTGCTTATACACAGTGCTTTTTTTCTTAAAGAAATGTAATGGGTACTCTCAGTTGTAGTCGATACAAAATCACAATCTTGCAATTTGCAAAGTCCGGTCATTGTGTGTGTTCGAATCATTAACTTTCAGCTTATTCAATGCCTGGGTGGATGTTAAATACTTCGTTATTTTCTTCATCCTTCAAAACTAACCACATGTACAAAATAACAACGTGCCCCACCTCGAAACTGCACTAAAAACGGAGTGCCGAGACCAAAAGAAATTGATTCGATACATCGATTTAAATCAAGGATTACTCGAAATCTCCTGCAGCTGTTATGAACAGCGCGGTGACGCCAGCTGATCGATGAACTTTCAAGTCAGAAGTTACATTTGCCGGACGAGATATAAATGTACCAATATTTTTTCTTAAATAGCTTGAAATGTTTAAGGGGTACCCGTACCCCCGCTTTGTACCTGATCACACATAACCAAATATGATAAATGGCCATGATTTCATTTTATTCTTACATATTTGAACTTGCAGTATTTTTTTTTATATAAACTTTCAAATTCTGTCTCTTATTGTAAAAAAAAAGGTATTTTTTCGCAAGTGAAATATACAGTGATTGAAGTCCATCTTTCTAGTTGACCTGCGCTTCGTAATGAGGATGAAGACGGCACATACACCCAGTCCCCGGGCCACGGGAATTAACCCCAGGAGATTAAAATCCCTGATGGCTCCGCCGGGCCAACGTCTAGCACACTAACCATTTAGCCACTGAGCCGGACTTGGTGAAGTTCACGTCACACCCTGCCGGTGTTTATGAGACTCTGTTGTTCTGAAAGGCTCCTCCCACCCCGCAAACAAAGAGTGCCCCTCACAACGCTCGTTATTGAGTCCGTGTTTTCTCATAAATAATAATGGAATTTATTTATATTTCCTACAATATGGAGGCTTTTGCCTAGTTCAGTACTTTACGATGCAAAAATGATGAATTGCATTTTTGGACACATTCCCCGTTTACCACATACTAGACTGCTAGAGACTTCGGTGGCGTAGTTGGTAGCATGCTGAGCTTCTATGCCCATATCGCGGGTTCAAACCCGGCCGAAATCGTCGGATTTTTTAAGAACGTTAAAAATCCCTCAGTATGCCTTCCTTCGGAGGGGAAGTAAAGCCGGCGGTCCCATGTCATAAGATTTATGGCATGGAAAAGAACCTTCCATTAATTACACTTGTGTGAAGCTAAATTATAGGTTATATTTGACTAATGCTCTTAGGTTCCAACGTTCATCGCCAGGAGCCAGGTGGTTGTTGGTGTTGTTTGGTAGCAAAAGTAGGAACTACTTGAAAATCAAATGTCTGCAGTCCTTACTTGAATTAAAAACACATAACACACACTAATACAGCCATCACAATTAACACAGATTCTATACACACCAAAGTACATGGGGTTGTCGCAGCTCCTAAACTGAGGAACCAACTAGACTCCTAAAACAACTTTTTGATTTATTTTCGAACAGTAAAACAAAAAGCGCATGGATTTAGATAAATTGAAAACTATTAAGCATCAAATTGAATGTATGGAAGAGAAATGAATTCTGAATATATATAATATCGTATGGCCTTGGGTGCCGGGTGCAAGCTTTGTAATTTGACACCCAGAGGGTAGCGTGAATGTTGAATTTTGTTGTTCCTTGAAGCACTGTGAAAGTCAACGAGGTTAGATATGTAAGCTCCTTGAACACTATAGCGCTTTCTAGTAGAGAAATGAGGAACTTTGTGTTGGTGGAAACTCCCGAGATTAATTTTGCCATTATGAACACGGCCTACTGAATTCAAATGGGTTCTTTGGCATGCCAACATCGTATGGCATGCGTGTCGTATTTTTGCCGCCTTTCAAAAATCACTTACCAAGACCAGGAGAGAAACTGCAATCTTGGGGTTAGTAGACCGACATGATAACCACTCACCCACTGTGGCAAGCTAATTCTCAATAACAAACACACAAGACCAAAACTCCGTAAGCAATATGTTATATCTGCAGAAGAGCGATCGTCCAGGGTGGAGGAAAGAAGTTGTCAAGTGTTAAAAGTTGAATTTATTTGTTTTCTGCCGACTTTGTTGTGTAAGGATTGATTTCAGTGCTCAAATGTGGGCGTGAATAAATATGGACATACTGGTACTTAATTACTGTACCACACTTTATATTGCAAATAAGGAATCTTCAAGTAATATCATAAATATCATATGTAAATATGAAATTATTATTACATACCGTACTTTGCATGTTGATATGAGATAGTAATATGGTGTTACAAGTTTCTTGATAGAACTGGGAATCAAACGCAGAACCTTGGGGATGGCAGGTCACACATTTTGTTATTCCATGTCACTGGAATCCATGCAAATCAAACCAATTATAGGAGAAAAGTACTACTTTGCCAATTGTAACACCAAGAAGCATGTTCATGTCCGTGGAGATCCACTCCATCTCTTCTAGTTTCCACAAAGGGAATGGTGCTTGCCTCTGACCCGGTCAATGCACGTCCTGTGATTTGGATTCCACTTAGTTCATCAGCATCACATTAATGGTCATGTAGAACTACAAACTTTCTTCTAGTTTTGCTATGACGTGCCAGCTTCGTCGGTCGCGTGGATTACTATTGTAATCCTGGTTTATTTGTTTTATATCCCCGAACATAGTACACTAGATACTGTTTAGTCTCCTTTACCGTGTAATATTACATCAATGGCCACCAGTGTGTCAGTGGCGTACCGAACTTGGATTATAACTGTACTCCATGCGACTATTTACGCTTGAACTGCGTTGGTTTGCTTGCATACGTATAGCATTGTATAGAATTGGAAAACTGAATATATTATCAACTGACCTATGCATCAGAAACGTGGATAATGAAGAAAAGAGACATAAGCAGAATACAGGCAAGTGAAATGAAGTTCCTGCGAAGTAGGATCGGAGTAACAGGAAGAGACAGGGTGAGGAATGAAAAGGTCAGGGAAATAGTGAAAGAGGAGCCCTTGCAAGGTTGGATTGAGACATCAAGACTGAGGTGGTATGGACACTTAAAGAGAATGGAAGAGAAGAAGATTCCCAAGAGGATACAACAGATGCAGATGCAGAATGCACGACCAAGAGATAGATGGCTGAAAGGATTGGAGGAATGTGTGAAGAAGAGAGGCGAGGACTGGACCAGAGTGACAGCGGAGAGGTGGTGGGAAGAAAGGACTTATGTTCCAAACAGACCCAGCCTGGGGCTGGAAACTGTACAAGATGATGATGATGAATATATTATGAACACTTAATTGTAGAAAAATGCTCATCTGTTCGCAAATATTACATGATTTTACTCAATACGGGAAATATTACCAAATTTCTTTCGAAAGTTCAAATTAAATACGTTTTTAATGCTGTGTAAAAATATTTGCTATTTCAGGTATTTGTCTATGATTAGTATATTTATCACACTCCATAGCTAATGACTACCCATCAAAACTTGTAGTGGTGCAACCACTGGAGGGTTAAGTAGCAATGTCCACTGCACAACACAACTTACTAACTAACTCCTCTTCAGGGACTCCCAAGCAGTCCATCTTCAGCCTGGTTCAGTAAATTACAGTCTAAAATATTCACCATGTTGGTGAAGGTCACTGATTGGTGAATGAATAAAAGTTATTTTAAAAGACGATGAAAAGAATTTTTAAAACGGATAAAATATTAAAACACGTCGCTCTGATTGACCAGCTGAATTGTTGTGAGTGAGGTTCGCGCTGATCGTCTTCACATTCAGCTGTTCTGGTCAATTAGAGTGACGTATTTTAATATTTTATCCGTTTTAAAAATTCTTTTCATCGTCTTTTAAAATAACTTTTATTCATTCACCAATCAGTGTCATTTCATCCTCATTAAGTAGCCTCTTTCAAGACGCGTGACCATCACCAACATTTTAGACTGTAATTAGGCTGAAGATGGAAGTCCGAAACAGGTCTCTCAAACAAAGAACAGTGGACATCTGTCAGCTCCCACTTTCTTCGGTAAAGGGATGATAACATTCTTCTTGAAATCAGGGGGTACCTCACCTGTCTCATAAATCCTCCTCCCTTTCCATTACATGATTCTCAATCTCCTTTCCCTTATACAGACACTCTATGTAAGCTTTCCATCTCTCAACCTTTTCTTCCCTCTCTGTTAGAGGCTTTCCATTTGTGTCCCTAATATTACAGCACTTAGTCTTCTTTCCCCCAAAAGTATTCTTAATCCTACGATAAGCTGTGTCTACTGTTCCTAATTTCAGACAATTTTCTATTCCTGCACATTTCTCTTTCAACCGTTCTTGTTTCGCTTCCTTGCACTTCTTGTTAACCTCATTTCTCAGACGTCTGTATTCTGTTTTTCTGTGAACACGGAAAATGATTATAAAAAGACATTCAAGTAGCAATGTGATCGGCATTTCTCAGCTTCTTTTCTCCCTGGTGTAGACCGACTGAACCCAGCGCCTCTACAAACTGGGCTTTCAAAAAGAATTTCC